>CM059187.1:130098028-131298028 GCA_030323885.1 Branchipolynoe longqiensis | reverse complement strand
ATAACCTCAAAGGTCAAGCAGTTAGTTATTTTGGATTAAAGCAACATTTGGTTGGGGTATTTTTTCTTTAGACCAGATTCTTTTTGTTGGGAGGGGGGGGCAGGGACATTTGATGTATGCATAATTATTTCAAAGCCTTATGCATCTGTTGCACATTTCGGACAGCGTTAAGTGTTCGTTAGTAAAGTGTGGCTTAGGCACGAGTTGCTTGGGAGCTGCTCACAACAGGCATTGTTTTGCCAGCGATCTTAAGCAGGAAATGTGATCGGCCACTTAGTGACGCTGGCCATATTCCAGATGCACATCCGCTTTATCTCGGCTCCAGCTCTTTTCTTCACCAGCAGCAACAACAAGCGCCATTACCCATCCCTACACCGCCGGGCATAAAACACGGAACCTTCCCTCCATCGAACACTCCTTATGTACGCCGTCTCCCCATACACACACTAAGTCCTTGCCACATCCACCACCACCACCACCCACCCAGCAGCACCCATCCATACCCCTCCCACACCCTCAGTATACCTTCCCTTCCTTCCATATCCTCCACCACCACCAGCAGTCATCCATCCCCCTCCCCCACCCTCACTAAACCTTCCCTCCCTGATGCACCACCATAGTTGTATATATAATTTGCTCCCCACACCCACCAATCCCTCACCCCCATCCAACACCGCCAATGCCTTATACACACAAAGCCAGAGGTGAATGTCTACTGTTGTATTCAGACGTCATTACAACGCCAAAAGAGAACATCGGCGCAAGTGAATCTGTGCGAGGTCATGCCTACTTGAAGTGGTATTGTCCGATAGTTTCAAGGTTCTGTCTTTTTGTTGTTATACATAAATATATGCAATTGATTATTATAATTTACCTCATTCTTGTTTGAAGTACCTTTTACTTTAAATTGCTAACTTGTTAGATGTTTGAACTGTACACATGTAAAGTTATTATTGGCAAGAATGCCAAAACTCTGACACCATAGGCCGCTGCAGTAGCAGCCTCTATTAAATGTGTCATAGTATTCCATCCAATGTGGCAACAAATGCATAGAAAGTGCACCAGTATATAAATTAGATATATTGAATACAAATTAATACAGACAATAAATATTGTTTTGGTTTTGAAAATGTGATGCTTCATCGGACTATGCAGCTATAATCTCGAGTTAATATCCTGCCCAGTCCTTGTTGTTAAGAATGGAAAGAATGAGTGCTGCGCACTATAAGTAACTCATGTGAAAATGGTCGGTTAACTCTTAGGACACCGGAAGCTAATGCTTCCCTATCAGCAGGTGAGAGCTACGAGCCTCCGGGATACCGACTGGGTAACCCTGTTATTTACTAGCCTCTTCAAATGGGAATAACCCGCACATCTGATGTAGGCATGCTTCCAACCGCTCCACCTGCACCGGACGTGGTCGCCGAATCGGTAGAGCGCAGGCTTCCCATGCGAAATGTCGAGAGTGCAATTCCCGGCTGACTCAAACCGATGACTTATGAAATTGATAGTCTTCACTACCTAGCCTGGTGCTCGGCATTAATAGGCTAGGGCAAGGACTGGTTTTCCGCAGTATCAGGATAATTTGACTACGGGCGATTTCAGGTCATGTTGTGGGGGCCTGGGCTCAAAGTGGACCAGCACTGTCAATTCGCCATGAGTGCGCACTGTCACAAATCGGTACCGATCCTGATAAGGCCTTAGATGGTGTTGGGATGTAAAACAACAAATACACATGCGCTTCCACTGGACATATACCTTGCCGTATCCTCCACCGATGTCCACCCGATGCATAAATCCTGTGCATCCACCCAGCGCAGCTACCATGTATACCAACCCTGCGCATGCATCTTATACATCCACCATGCGCAACCATCCGGCGCATCCACCATTCTCCTGCACATCCATTTCACACACCCATCATGTGCATTCATCCCACGCATCCATCCTGTGCATTCATCTGGCGCATCCACCATGCACATTCACCCTTAACCTCCACCATGCGCAACCATCCGGCACACCAACCATTCACCGGCACATCCAGTTCACACGTCCATCATGTGCATCAATTCGGCGCATCCATCCGGCGCATCCATCCGGCGCATCCATCCCATGCATCCACCATTAACATCCACCATGCGCAACCATCCGGGGACCCCACCATTCACCTGCACATCCATTTCACACATCCATCATGTGTATCCATCTCACGCATCTATCCCGCGCATCAATCCCGCGCATCCGTCTGGTAGATCCACCATGTGCATTCACCATTAACATCCACCATGCGCAACCATCCGGCGCACCCACCATTCACCTGCACATCCATTCCACACATCCATCATGTGCATCAATCCGGCGCATCCATCCGGCGCATCCATCACGCGCATCCATCACGCGCATCCATCCGGTGCATCCATCTGGTGCATCCACCATGTACATCCACCATGACCAACCATCTGGCACACCCACCATTCACCTGCACATCCATTTCACACATCCATCCCGCGCATCCATCCGGCACATCCACCATGCACAATCACATGCGCATCCATTTCACACATCCATCATGTGCATTCATCCCACGCATCCATCCCGCACATCCATCCCGCGCATCCATCCCGCACATCCACCATGCACATTCACCTGCACATCCAGTTCACACATCCAACATGTGCATCCATCCCACACATCCATGCCATGCATCCAACATGCACATGCACCATGCACATTCACCATGCACACTCATGATGCACATCCACCATGCACATCCATCATGTTCATCCATCCTGCACATACACCATGCACATCCACCATGCGCATCCATCCCACACTTCCACCATGCACATGCACCATGCACATTCGCCGTGCACATCCTACATGCACATCCACCATGCACATCCACCATCTGCATCCATCACGTGCATCCATCCAGTGCCTCGACTATGCACATCCACCATACACATGCACCGTGCACATGTACGATGCATATGCACCATGCACATGCGCCATGCACATCCACCACGCGCATCACATCGCACACGGCGCCACAGTCTGTAATGATGAAAGCGCTGCTCAACATCTGAGAATCATGCACGTATTTGATCGACACCAGAACCCTTACCTAACAAGAAATGCTGCCAGTTTTACCAGTCGAACGCATTGTGTGAAACTGCATTACGACGCCGTCTGATGTACATAGAGACATGCAGTCTACACGTCCTTTACCCATCGTACATTGCCCTTGCAGCTATAAATAAAACCCACATGAGTTCGCGACCGAGAGGACAAACATTTGACAGGGATCGCGGTAAACTAGGTAATATTTCAATCGCTGTTCCGGTGTTGATTGACGCTCACCCTCTCCATCGCAGACTGACCTTAGATGTTGGCAGTACGCACAACTACAACAACCAACCAACCATCGCAGACTGTTTGTTTGTTCGTTTGTTTGTTGGAGTTTTACGTCCTGGCAACATCAAAGGTTATATCAGGACGGATACCGATTTGTGACAGTGTGCACTCATGGTGACTTTATAGTGCTGCCCCATGGGGAAATCAGGCCACTTGCACCATGACCTAATCACATTATCCTGACACTGAGCCAACCAGTTATTAGCCTGTCCTATTAATGCGGAGCGCCAGAGTAGGAAGTGACAAGCGTCAATTGTAAAGTCATTGGTTTGACTCGACCGGGAACCGAACTACCGACCTGCTGCACGCGAGGCCTGCGCTTAACGGATTAGGCCACCGTGCCTGGTACCATCGCAGATAGTACCAACAAAACTTGCTGATTGCTTGATTTGCTGCCAGAAAGCTGCTGACAATCGGAGATCCAGTATCATGAAGAGCGCTTTATGCATACTCCAATGATACCCATAAAATATGCCCCCTCTCGTATGCTATCCATGTTCCTATCCCATGACTTTCTCGCCATTAGTATGGCCTTTGTTGCCGACATGGCATAAAAATCACCATCATTCACTGCTCCATGCATGACGTCGCAACCGCTGTCATGATACAGATGCAGTACACGCATTAATGTGGCATAGTCCGATCGTTTGGAGATTCTGGCATTCTGAGATAACTATTTTGAATTGATTATTATAATCTACCTGACCTTAATTTGAAGTAACTTTTATTTTAAATGGTTAAGTTTCGATATATTTGAAGTGCAAATATATCAAATTAGTTCGGGCAAGCCTGCCAAAACTCTGACACCATAGCATTCAGCAGTAACATATTTGATTAAATTGACTCAATATGCCATTCTATGTGGCAAGAACTGCTTAAAGCTGCATAGTCTGATGAAAACAAAAAACTATCAAAACCAAAACAATTATCTACATTTGATTCTACATATCTAACTTAGATGCTGGTGCTCTTATTAAACATATGTCATCACCCATAAGGGGATATTGAGTCAATTAATATAACCTGTTACTGCAGAAGCCTATGGTGATAGAGTTTTGGCAAGCGTGCCAACATTAATTTAGCAAGTTTCCATTTCAAATATCTCAAAAGTTAGCAATTTAAAATAAAAGTTACTTCAAACTAAAGTAAGGTAGATTATAATGAACAACCTAATATGTTTATCTCAGAAAATGGGAGAAACTCAAAATCATCGGACTATGCAACTTTAATAAGGTCATCATTATCAAAGTTAGATATGTAGAATCAATTGTAGATAATTGCTTTGGGTTTGAAAAGTTGATGCCTCATCGGACTATGCAACTTTCAGGCAGTGTGGCGAATCTATTTCCGCTCAGTGTGACCTGGGTTAATAATTTCCTTTAAACCTCTTAAGAAGAACATTTTTTAATCCTAAAATAAAGCTCTTACCTCAGTATTACCCAAAAGTCAATAGAGAGTCAGTTACTAATTTGTCTATTTTGGGGTAAATTAATGTTATTCATACACTCGAATATGTCTAACAAACTGACATTTATATTGCCTAACTGAAACTGAACATTACAACTTACTACAACTTTACCAACTGAATACAGAAGATAACCTCTGCTTACATTCTAAATAATATGTAAAAACTCACATTGATCTGACTGATCTAATTATATGACACTACTGTTAGCATATTGCTATGGAACTTTTGGGTTACAGTATGTCATTGTGTTACATGCTGCACATTGTGTATTCAACAGTTATTATATACCTTATTCTATATACCTTTTATGTACATAACCCTGAATTGAAAAATGGCTGGAAGACCAGTGATTCGGCACTGACAAAAGACTTATTCAGCACAATAAACATATTTACCCCCCAATAAATATAAAGTAAATATAAATATCCTTTGTCAGTGCCGTAGCACTAGTCTTTCGGTCCTAAGTTTTACAGGTATACATAGGTGTTTACAGTTTTTTTGGTTTAGTCGGGATTTGCGCGAACTACTGACCATCCCTAATGGGATGGCAAAGTGAGTTGAGTCTCCGCCTCACCACTCACCGTAGAACCCTGACCGAGACAAACCAATGCCTTAAGACGTGACACCCATCGGTACTTAGCCAGGTGTTCGCCAATACTAGAATGAGGAAAGGAGCAGTGGACTGAGGAAGACCATATTGTCCACGATTTCAATTTCCCCTGCTTAATCATCTAATGTACAACAACAAAATGAAAAACAATATTAAACATTTAGAAATATGTGAGTTAGCATTAAGTTGGATTCTGACTTCTGGCAGTACAGGCGTTTTTATAATGCAGGTGTCACCCCATTGAGATATCACACTGCTGGCATATTGATGTAAAATATCCGACTGAATCGCAATATCCTGACAGTGAGTCAACGAAATATTGTCCTATCCTAGTAATGTTAAATGTTAGGAAATAATAGCAACACGTGTCATGTTCTACTGGGGATCTAACACACAACCCCCCCCCCCCGCCCAGGAAGCATAAGCTCTAAAACGTGGATAATTAGCAATTAATCCATTCCAGCCGTTCTCTTATTAACTATACAGAAAGAGAAAATCGATAATAATCAATAACATTCATTAAAGTTCCATACTCCTATGGTTTTGTGGTTCCCATATATATATTTCCTTTTAATAAAAATGCATTAGGTGGATTCTTTACTACATCTTGAAGTAGCTACTATTTTTAATGGAGCAACTTTGGAGATAGTTGAACTGAATGCATAACAAATTATTAAGGGGGCCCACTTGAAAACTATGAAGCCATAGTCTTCAGCAGTAACATGTTCTTTTAGAGTTGACTTAGTGCGCCCTTCTCTGAAGCAATAACTGTTTTATATGTTAAGCAATATCTAAATTTAATATGTCGAATCAAATATAGCGACGCATTTTGGTTTCTAATGTTGGGTGCTTGTTGGAGTCTTACGTCCTGACAACATATTAAGTGATATCAGGATTGGCACCGACTTGTGACAGTGCACACTCATGGTGACTTTTTAGTGCTGCATCACTGGGAGACTAGACTGCCAGCACCATGACGTGATACCCATTCAGTCACATTATCCTGACACTGAGCCAACAAGTTGGTGCCCTGTCCTAATAATGCCGAGGGCCTGACTAGGAAACCAACAAGTATACAATTTTTAAGTAATTGGTTTGACTCGACCAGGGTTCGAACCCATGTCTTCGAATCCCACAATCTACCAAAATGGGAGACAGGACGCTCAACTACTTCTGCCATATCCCGTCTGGTTTGCTTTCTAAAAGCACAATTGCTGTTTCCATCGACTATGATGCGCCTTTAATGAATCTGCGAATTTACGCAGAATTTTTAAAGCATATTTACATATTTTCTCAGCGAAATTGGGTTGGAATGGAGGCCCGGGATTAGACGCCCGATGCGAATCACTCCCCCGACACCCGACACCAGACGGCGCCAAGCAATACTCCTCATTGTTTCCCCCACATCCGCCCGTTGGTTGTTGGTTTCTCTTTTCCTCTCTTATTATTATTACCCTCATTCTTATTGCTCTTTGTTGGCGTCTTCCTTCCCGAGGCACCAATGGGGGATTACGTAAGAAAACGCCCATCGCGTCCGGTGCCGAGATGATTTGCTTAGTGGGCATTTGGAGTTTTGGGTTTCCGAAATGAAATCTGGGAGGAATGAGGACTGGTGTGTGCCATAATCCTGTTCAGGACAGAGGGGTACGTGGTGTGTCGCTTCAGCGTATTCTAAGCTGGTGGCTCTCGAGAGTCGCAGTCAAGAACTATAAAAGTCGCACCTAGTTCTTGACAATGTTCGCCGGCAGTCGTTCGCCATTGGTTTGGCATCGATATGTTGAAAGTATTTATTTAACACGATAGAGGCCATAGCACCCCCTTAGAAAATGCCCTTTTTGAATATATGGTGGACAGTGGGAAGATTGGGATATATATATACCTTTGCTGATTCAGTTCAGATAGAAACAGTAAGCGAAATGGATATATTGGTAGAGTGATCCTCTTTCTCTGTGGGATATCCTGAGTACAAGCGCTGCTCGAGTCAAACCAGATATTAAAATTGCATGTCCCTCCCTTTCATTTAGATGTTTGTAATAGTGGGATCAGAAAATAACTAGAAATGTCAATATCATTAAGCGGAATGGCATTGGTATATCAGTAGAAAAACACTATAAAGCCACACCTAGCTCGCCACACACCACCGTAGGGCCACCTGTCCTAGAATAATGACCTCACCTGGTGATAATGCATAAGGTCAACAGTAATCAATCAATAAATGGTTTTACAATTGTCGATGTTGATTTCAACATGGGTAATTGAACCCGCAAGAGAAGTACATACTAAACCTGGACGCGACTAATGGCGCCACCTATAATGTCCTTCTTAATAATAAATGCTTGCCGACTGTGGCGCCATCTTCTGTAATTCTCCATAACCAGCCATGACACAGTTTTCATTCTAGACACTTCGACCAGAGCATTTCGATCGATGGGACATGTTTCTCTGCTTTGGATTTACCGTCCCACCCAGCCCAACTAGAAGTGTCCTTCATAGGGTTACATGCCGGGAATCCTCAAACCCTTAATCAATCAAACATCTTATGATTTAACTGTAACAACGAACTAGAAAGAATAAATGCCACTTATATACTGTACTTGTCTTGCATTGGTTCAATTACGACAAGCGACTATTACAGCTGCATCGCCCGATGAAAAATACCAATTTAAAAAAATCAACTATCTTAGATATTGGGCACTTATTAAACCATTGCCATAACATAGACGGAATTACTGAGGTAATTTATAGAAGTTGTTAATGCAGAAGCATATGGGCTCAGCGTTTTGGCATGCTTAAGTGTGCATGGTGGCACTGCAAATATCTCAAAAGTTAGCCATTTAAAATAAAATGTACTTCAATCTAAAGTAGCGGGGATTATAACGATCAACGTGATATATTTATCTCAGAGAAATGACAGAAAATCGGCCTATGCAACTTTAATAAAAAAAAACAAAGAGGATCCAGTCTGAACGGGTTCCCGAATACATCCAGGTCAATCAACTGGTACAGGTTGCAGTGCCAGCCTCGTTGTGGTATATACTGCGACAATAGCAACAGTCCCTAATGTCAATGGAATGGTAGCTTCAATCGATCCACCTCTAAACATGAGAGAGCCCTTTACACACTTCTGTATGAGTTGCATTTCAGTACACTCGTTGCATTAATTACCTAATCCCACGGTCATCACAGAATGTTATTGGAATGCCTTATGGCCCACTAATGGTCGGCCCTGGTGGCAGCATATTATGTTAATTAGACAACACAGGACGGCCGAATGAGTTGAGCATCCGTCTCCTGCTTTGGGAGATCGGGGGATCCGAACCCATGGGTTTGTGGGTTCGAACCCTGACCGAGTCAAACCAATCACTTATATAATTTATACTTGTCGCTTCCTAGCCATGCACTCGGCATTATTAGGATAGGGCAAGGACTGGTTGGTTCAGTGTCAGGATAATGTGACTGAGTGGGATATCAGGTCATGGAGCTGGCAGCCTGGTATTCCACTGGGGCAGCACTATAAAGCCACCATGAGTACGCACTGTCACAAGTCGAGACCAGTCCTGATATGACCTTAGATGTTGCTAGGACGTAAAACAACAACAAACCAAACAAAGAACTACGATAATTACATTGTTCCCAAGACGATATCACCGGATTAAAGGCTGCCCTCAAGAATGGACGCTGCTTATTAAGTTAATGGACACACGCCGACGGCCGCTCTATCATCACGTGCACGTCTTGCAAACCGGACTGTCCATTAACAATTCACTCATTCAAACTCCAATTTAATTTCACTAATGTGGACTAATGTGTATTATCTGGGGGGGTCTCTAACGAGGCATATGCTGCTGCTGGTGGCTCCAACCTCCAACCTCCCTGCTGAACTTAGTCCTTCAAAAATGTGTACTTCAACGTGAGATCAATTCTAGCGATGCTTTAAGCTCCTACTCCTCATCTTCCCCTTCCTCCTCTTCTTCTCCTTCGTCTTCTTCTTCTTTCTTCTTCTTCTCATTATTATTAGTAGTAGTAGTACTGATCACGATTATTATTTAGCCAGGCATGGATGGAGAAAACCATAATGAAAATCGCTTTGAAAATTAAAAAAACTAGATTAAAAAAAGATTGCCACCACGAGCAAGATTCAGCTGCAAGCTGTGGTCAACATCGCGTTTACTCAGAATGTAATAGGGATATAAGGCTTAATTCTGGGTATGGGTCGACTTATATAAGGATACAATTAATTGGGCCTGTTAAGCACATCCTCATTAGTATGTGTATCTTAGACCATGCACAGGCACGATAGTAGCTTCTATCTGGGCTAATCTAACGGATTATATAATTGCAAACATTTCCGAATTACTACTAATGCTAACAATATACAACGCGACCTACACGCCTTTGTTTGCGTTGGTTTCCTTTGTTTCTTGCGTCCCCGTCCAATATCAGAATAAGTTTTGAGGACTGTTTTGAGTGTCTACACATAATCAAAAGTGGTTGCCTTGGTGATATCACTAAAGTGGCATTCATGTGCCAAGTGTGAAACTAAATTCGATACCATATTCCAATTCTACCAGTTTCCGTGGACACCATTCTATTGCTCTGTCAAAATCAGCGGGACCCTCTCAATATTTCCCTTTGGCGACCTTAATTAATTTGAGTTTAGTCATTTGACATGCAAATTACATAAGACCTTAACGTGGATATGTATGTAAAGTATTTTGGTTTCGAAAATTTGACGCTTTCTTCGATTAGGCAGTTTTAATCTGAGTAGTATCATGCCGATTTCTCCAAAGTGGTGAGGACATCTCATGTAGAATCTGCTCACCAATAACCAATATCATCTGCTGCCTTCTCCCTAAAATTGTGTAACAACTGTGGATTTCCATAAGGCGATCAAAAGCCTTACACGCACCATTATACATGTATTAAAAGGGATTCAATTTGCATCTGAATAATTCAATTAGGGATGATTCAATTGGCTACCAGATGAGGAATCCACTTAACTAGCAGACGAGGAATTCAATTAGCATTGTTAAATAGTCTGTTCAAACGAATTACCCCCAGCCGCGATATGTAACCAATGCCTACGTATTGTTAGCTAGAATCAAATTATACGCGACTTAAGCCAATAATCTTGCATACCAAGGTGTAGGAGAAGTGCTTTTAATATTGGCAGCATGATGCGATTATTGGGGGAAATGTGCCTGAGATGTTTCATGCAAAGGTCCTTAGGCAATAGTGTACTAAGGAACCATACAGTCGCACTAATTGATCGCTAACCCAATTGAGCTTTCCGCACATCCTACCTTCTTGGCAACCACTTTTGGACATAACACACCGACCACCCGAGACCCACTAAACCGACCACCTTCTAATTTGAGCCAACTCCAATGCATAGATCGAAAATTGATATATCGCGTCATATATTTATGTCCCACTTATATAGAACTATTTTGGAAGAGGGCCCATGCATTTAGAATGAGAAAGTACACAAATCAACTAATTTAGGAACACATCATTAAATAATTAAAAATCAAAAATATGTGTCTGTTATTTTGTGGGTTTAGAATAATCATCTAGGATGTGCGTCCGGTCAGATCAGACTGGCAAGATGACCTGAATAGTATCAATTGAAACTAGGGTCCCCACCTGATTTGACTCGACTAAAATTACAGAGTTACCACGCTAGGGCAATTAACTTTTAATATGCAACGCAGATATGTCTTCATGGCCTCAGAGTGTGCTTGCCGTAATGTGATAAGTAATCGTCCATTGCACACTGTCTCTACTGTCTGAATATATCAGATTACTACTGAATCATCGAAGCAGGTTTATGCCGTCACCACAATCGTGCCCACCGCCGCACATAGCAGAGGATGGCACCGACTCAGAACTGCTCAGAACTGCTCAGCGCTGCCCAGTGATGCTCAGAACAAACTCCCTAGCAATAAAACGCTTTCATCTGTCTCCTCCCCCAACAAAGAATAGTCACAACGAGCGCTGTGATAATCCTCTGTGGTTAGCACACAGAAACAAGCCGAGTTATGTCACACGTCGGCCATTCGCTTTTAGGAATTATCTAATTTGCACACAGGATTATGGATTGCTTTGCTATCGAAAAAAGAGAAGAGAAAAATTGTGTTTCCACTCGAGTTGTTGGTGAGCCTTTTGTTGTTTGTGATGAGATTGATGCAGCCTTAGTGTGCTGCTGGATGAAACTCGCCGCTAGTGCTTGTGGGGGATGGGTGAATTAGATTAACGTCGGATTAAGACAATAATGCAAGAGGCTTTATCCGATTAACCCCATTGTTGGCTAATCGCGCTCGTAGCATATCCCATCCCGCTGAAGCGAGGTCGGTTTCTCACGTCGAGTTGTGGCATTGTTTGCGCCTCGGTTGTTTTGGGTGGTGACCGTGGGTGGGGGAGTGGCGTGGGGGGAGGTGGTAGTATGAGGGTGGTGGATGAGGGCCGTGGGGGTGAGGGTCGGCGTGGGCGTGAGATGTGAGATATGTGGTGGAGAAAGTTAGGGAATAGAATGAGTATGTGGGGTTTGGAATGACGTTCAATCAATAGGATACAGCTATAATAGGCCTTGGACCTGTTAGCAGCTCTTAATTAATAGAAATGGAGACAGTTCTTCAGATGTGGTCGATCGTAGCAACTGTCACTGGCTCCAAGATATATGTAATGCTTGACCAGTATGCATCCAGTCGGGACTTGAAACAGTTCACCGACTCTGCTGCTATGACACTCTCCGGCAGGTCATTCCACAGGTAACCACCCTAAAGCCGAAAAAGTTGTGTCGCAGGTCCAGTCTGGAGTACCGCTTCCTCAGCTTCAGGGAGTGCCCTCTGGTCTGTTGGAGTCTCTGATAAGGGGGCCGCCTGTCTTGTAGATACCATGGAGATATTTGAATACTTCAATCATATCCCCCCTGGCCCGTCTGTCGTACATGCTTGGGATCTTCAAATGACGCATACGTTGTTCATAGGGTATTGCATCGAATCCATGTACAAGCTTCGTTGCCCTTCTTTGGATCCTCTCAATTGACTCAGCATCCTTCCTGTAGAGTGGTGACCACACAACATTTCCATATTCCAAAAGTGGACGTGCAAGGGATGTTGGTGTCATTGATGCGACAGTGTAGGACAGCGTGAGGAGGGATGGGCAAGGGATGAATAATTGGTGGTGAGGGGTGAGTGGGAGTGGTGTCAGATGAGACGAGTGGTGTGGGTGAGGTGGGTGAGGGATGAAGAGTGATGAATGAGGGGTGAGGGGTTAGAGTGAAGGGTGTGGGATGAGTGGTGAGTTGTTAGTTTTTTTTGTTTTGTTTTTGTGTGTTCGTTGTTGCTGTATATTCTATCAACATCAAAGGTAATATTAGGATGCCTACCGACATGTGACAGTGTGCACTCATGGCAACTGTATTGTGCTGCCCCACTGCAAAATCAGGCCACCAGCAACAGGACTTGATATCCCACTCAGTCACATTAGCCTGACACTGACCTAACCAGTCCTTATCCTATCCTATTAATACCGAGCGCCAGGCTAGGAAGCGATAAGTATCAACTTTAAAGTCATCAGTTTGACTCGACCGGGAATAGAACTCCCGACCTTCCGCACGTGAGGCCCGCGCTCTACGCATTAGCCCACCACGCGCAGTGAGAGGTGAGATATGAGGGATGAGGGGTGAGGAGTGTGATGAAGGGTGAAGGATGAGGAGGGAGTCGAGTGATAAGTGAAGGAACGAGGCAGTTATTGGGAAGCGTGGGGCATGGGAAGGGGTGAAGGCAACGTCGAGTGGACATCTATCTGTCAGGTGGGCTCGTGGTGCAATATGGGTTTGACTGTGGTTGGAGTTGCTGTTTGAGTGGATGTGAGGATTGCATAGATGGGGCGAGTGCCTGTTGGGTTGGCTCTGCTGTGAGGGTCTTCTGGCGGGGACGGAACGGGGCAGTTAGACTTGGACAGGGCGTTTGCCCTTGTGGCGGGGGTTTGCGGTGCATGTCGGGAGCTGGTATAGGACGTTCAAAACACTACCCTGTTCAAAACACTATCGTAGTGTTTTGAACCTAAGTTCAAAACCCCACTGTTAAGTTCCAAACACTACCCCTACATATGTTCAAAACACTACCCAAGTTCAAAACACTAGCATGACACAACACTGGGGGTTTTAGTGCCGCAAAATGTACATATTGGTATGCATATACATATTGGTATACACTGACCGTTCTGCGATGTTTGAAGCACATATTAGTAGCGTATGCTGATAGTGATGTGGTGTCTAACCACATATTAGTATATCCTGATAGTGCTGCAGCATTTAACAATGTGGGCAGCAGGGTCTGCACCACGTATTAGTATACACTGATATAGTGCTGCAGAACTTAACTCCATATTAGTATATGCTGATAGTGCCGCGATGCTTAACAACGTATTGGCATACACTAAGGGTGATGCATCACTGGACCACATATTAGTATGCACGAATAGGGCTGCAGAGTTGAACAAAATATTAGTATACACTGATAGTGCTGTGACTCTTAACACCATATTAGTATATGCTGATAGTGGTGCAGCACTTTAAAATGTATCAATATAGACTGATAGTGCTGCAGTATTTAACAACATATTACTATTAGTAGTATATGATGATAGTGCTGTGGCATCTGCACCATCTATTAGTGTACGCTGATAGTGCTGCGGCGTTTAAAAACGTATTAGTATATGCTGATAGTGCTGCAGTGTTTATTGCCTTAGAACAGCAGACAGGATGGCCAAATGAGTTGAGCATCTCTCTCCTCTTTTGGGAGATCAGGGGAACTCTGGTCGAGTCAAACCAATGACATAAAACATGATAGTTGTCACTTCCTGGCCAGGTGCTCAGCATTATTAGGATAGGGCAAGGACTGGTTGGCTTAGTGTCACTGTCAGGATAATGTGATGTGAGTGGGATATCAGGTCATGGTACTGGCAGCCTGGTCTCTCAGAGGGCAGCACTATAAAGTTGCCATGAGTGCGCACTGTGCACAGTAGGTACTTGTCCTGATAATACCTTAAATGTTGCTGGGATGTAAAACAACAACAAACAAACAAAGAGAAACAAACTTCTCCACCCTACTGCCCCACCGGATGGCCTATTCAGTAGAGTGGGCCTCGCATGCGGAAGGTCGGGAGTCCAGTTCCAGGTCGACTTTAAAATTGATACTTGTCACTTCCTATCCTTGCGCTTGGGATTAATAGGATATGGCAAGGTTTGCTCAGTGACAGGCTGATGTGACTGAGTGGGATATAGGGCTGGTGGCCTGGTCTCTCAGCGGGGCAGCACTATAAAGTCCCATGAGTGTGCACTGTCACAAGTTGGTACTCATCATGATATGATGCTAGGATGTAAAACAACAACCAAAAACAACCCTACTGACCCACCTTACTACATACTGCCCCATCCTAAGAAAATAGAGTAGTGTTTTGAACTTAAACCTAGTGTTTTGAACTTAAGGATAGTGTTTTGAGCATGGCCACGGTAGTGTTTTGAACCTACCTTCAACCAGGTTGAAAACACTACCAAAGTGTTTTGAACCTAGGTTGAAAATACTACCGTAGTGTTTTTGTGGGGTAGTGTTTTGAACTTATTACACCGGGAGGTGCGGTAAGTGATTACACAATGGGGTTTGATGCGGTTGGCTGTACGCAGCGCCGCCCGCCGCTACACGCACCGCCTTTGTCCCCAGGCAGCTTGTGGCCGGGTTGGATAGCGCTGGGAGCGGCCGAAAGCGGGACGGAGGGAGGGGGGGGGGGGGTCGCCGGCCGGGCCCCGGGCACTGACCGACACGCCGTGACCCCTGCCCCGGGGACCGGCTTGCGTTGTGGCCGTGACGGACGCCCCGTTTATCGCTATCGATTCGCTCCGTGACTACACGGATGCACGGCGGAGGGAAGGAGGCGGGTGCCGGGTGGTGGCTGCTGTCGGTGGGGAGTTGGATATGGAGAGGGGGGGGGGGGGGTAGTGTGTGCGTGTGTGTAGGGGGGCGGGGGTGTAGGAGCAGCCGGGGAAATTGGGCGCTTAGCAACGAGGTGGGGGAAGGAGGAGGGGAGAATGGTGGTGGGAAGTGGGAGCACCAATCCGGTAGGGAATGATGGGAAGATCCGCCGCCGGACAGGAGGCGAACATTAGGCGACAGGTGGACGCCAGATGTCGGCTCCTAGTACCCACACTGGCCGATGGTAGCACTATGGTGTGTTCATGTGGGTGCAGCAAAACAGTAAACCTCCGAAATGCAGATAAGCCAGATATTAATGTTGTTTACCTGGCAATTTATCTTGCCAAAAATAGAGTTCTGCAGTGGCCTCTCTTGGTGCGTTAGCGAATAGGTGTGGCATAATGAGTATTGGTAACCGAGGGTGTGTGGACGTGTGGTGTGTGGTGTGCGCGGTGTGTGTGGTGTGTGTGGTGTGTGTGGTGTGTGTGTGGTGTGTGTGTGGTGTGTGTGGTGGGTGTGGTGTGGGTGTGGTTTGTGTGGTATGTGGTGTCTGGGTGTGGTATGTGTGCAAAGGGTGGTGGGCTGGGGGCGTATGGGTAGGGCCATAGATTGGCGTTCTCTGCAATAACACCCGAGTGGTTTGTTCGACAGTTGCAGGGTGCGGAATAAATAACGGCCGAGAGTTGGTGTGTTATTTGCGGCGTTGAATTATCGCAGCAAGGCTGAGAGCCTCGTGTGTCACTTCTTAATTAAATACTGCATAATCCGATGAAAGCATCACCTCTTCGAAACTGGAAACACTTCAGTAGATTTCAGTGTACGCATTCACCTTGAGATACTGCTGCACTCACTAAATATGTCCTCTATATTGATTGTCTTGCTGTAAAATTTGTTCTGGTTGAAAATGGGAAAGGAAGCCTATGACTAGCATTTTCCTGTGCACTTCTGAATAAAAGGCGCATATTCTGATTTCAAGTATATTCAGTATGTACAATAAAAGTAGTACCTAAGTAACCGCTGAACTACCTATTTACAATATAATGTAAAGGGTCGGAACACCAATTCCTCCGCGCTGACAAAATGTTAAATAAACTGTAGTTACCAACAATACAACATTCGAACCAAAGGATAGAATACCAACAGAATAATTTGAGTTTATATATGAATTTAAAAACGAATAGAAGCTCAAAACCATCGTCTTTTACAAGCTTAGATAGAGGACCAAAAGAATAATATGATTATATATATGAATTTAAAAAAGAGCAGAAGTTCAATACCATCATCATATGGGTGAGTGTGTAGCTATAAAAATGGGGAGGCCATTATCCCGAGGCACTGGCACTTCTTTAGGGAGATCCTACTATGAGCTAAGATGTTGCCAGGACGTAAAACTACAACTAGCAACCAATCTACGAGGAGACACAGAGTAAGTAGTTGTAAAATGGCTAAAACACGAATGTGTGGTTGTAGGCAATCTATAGTGAAATCAATACAGACAAAGAGAAAAGAGTATAAAGTGTAAAGAAGAAGAGAGTCAAGCCCTCTGGTTTATTATTTACATGGTTTCTTGGGTTCATTGTAGAGTATCACCCCACCCCTTTCCCCCAATGGGAAACAAGCATTCCTGGCCCTACCAATAGGGATCCAGCATGGTCCCCATGGCTACCAGTTGTCTGCCCACCACCACCAAGCTGTATGGCCCCCATGGCCACCCCCCAATCTTGACCGTTGAGTGTGGTGATCACTATCCCAGCAGAGGGGGTAGGCCCTGAGTGCACCCACACCCAGACCTGCCAGCACCACTATGTCTATTTACATCCCACTCAGGCACCACCAGACCTTACATATATATATACATATGTGCGCCTGGTCATGTACACCAATCAGTAATAGAACATTTGGCTTCCCCGATATGCCGTATATCGGAATATTTTACATAGTGTCACGCCTCAAGTTCCCCCGGTTGCAGTACAAGAGCGCCTCAATCAGGAGGCTGCCCGGGGCCACACGCCCGATCTGCCAGGGCCCTCCTTCACCGTGCCTACTCCCTCCTCCCCCGTCACACGGCCAAGAAGCTACCGGCCTCCGACGCTCCTCAATGAGCCGACCCTTCCCGCATCACGCATCCCGCATCCAACATCACACACCACACCTACCACATTACGGAACACATACCCCATGCCCCACATCCTATATTCCACATCCCACATCCCACATCTCATGCTCCATAATCCATATCCCGTATCCCACATCCCGCATCTCATATCACGCCTCCCGCAGCCCGCATCACATAATTCACGTCCCACATCCCACACCTGGAATCCGACATCCGACATCTCGCATCAGATATATTGTATCCCACACCCCACATTCCATATCCAGCATCCCACATCCCCCATTCCACATCCCGCATCTTATAGCACTGGCTTCCCGTACGAATCGTCAGGAGTTCAAATAACAACCGAGTCAAAGCAATGACTTACACAATGTATGCATATTGATGATACCTGACGCTAGTGATTACTCAAATAGGGCTAGGACTGCTTAGCTCCATATCAGGATAATTAGTGTGACTGAGGGTGGTGAATGGTTCCGATTGCCTGGTTTCCCAACGGAACAACACTATAAAGTCACCTGAGTGCGCACTGTCACATGTCGATACCCATCCGAGTATGACCTTAAACGTTTCTAGGATGGAACCCCCAAAGCCAACCCCAACTGCTTCCACTCACCTCCACCATTGCCACCATTCAAATACATCCCCACCTTTCCTCTGTCACCACATTTACACCCATCCTACTCCCATCCCTACCTCTATCACCCACCGCCACCGCCACCCCATCTCCACCATAACCACTCACCCCCACCACCACTCCCACCACCATCCACCAATCCCCCCCCTCCCCCATTCCTCTGTCACCACAGAAACACCCATCCTACTCCCCCACCACCTCTATCCCCCACTCCCCCCACCCCCACACCATTACCACTCACCCTCACCACCACTGCTACCACCACCCACCATTTACATACATCCCCATCTTTCATATCTCACCAGATAAACACCCATCCTACCCCCCCCCCCACCGTCCCCCAATCCCCACCCCCACACCATCCCCACCATTACCGCCCACCCTCATCACCACTGCTACCAATACCACCACCCACCATTCAAAGACATCCCCACCTTTCATCGATGCTACTCCCCCTGCCGCCGCCACTCCACTCCTTCCCCATTCTCACCATTACCACTCACCCCCATCATTACCACCACACTCCATCCTTCACAACACTAACCTTCAGCATCTCCGACACCTCTCTAACTTTCTGCACCCCTCCCCCGTCTCCCCCCGTCTCATCCGCGTCTCCTCCCCGTCTCCCCCCGTCTCACCCCTCCCTTCGGTTTCCCCCGCCCCCCACCCGCACGTCCCCCCCCCCCCCCCCCAGTCCGTGTGCCGGGCACTTATCTGGCATTGTCCGGGAGATGCCGGCCGTGCTGAAGGTGTCCCCCGGTCAGCGCGCTTCAAACTGCCCCCGTGTGGCTGTGAAGCCGTTCAGCGTGATGGCCCAGACAAAGGGGACCACCACCGGGGGTAAGCGGTAAGTGTACGTTACCCAGGTTATCTCCTCTATTTACACAGGCAACCCTGAGAAAGCAGGGCCACTGTCCTTAAGGGTAAGAAGGTATATACCTAAAGAATCCATATTGTCCTGAAGCTGAGAATTAAAATATTAAAATAGAGCGACATCTTAGATAGGTTTGAACTGTGAACAATTCAAATAAACTTCCATATAGTCCCTCAAAAGATACACACAGGCATGCATTTATATATATAAATAGGTTACTCTCCAAAACTGGGCACCACATTTGGTCTCGACATTATGATGCTGATAATTAAGTTTTTGTTTTATTGAGAGCAAATCAAATGATTATTGTAGTCTTTGTCTATTAGGTATGTTAGCAGTTCTACATGTATTGAATTTATCCCACAACATATATAAAAATTATAATTGTATGATTTTGCACTAGAGGGGAAATGTGAAAATTTACAAATTTACATCATACATGTAGCCAAACTTGTTTTCAACTTATTTTTCAACTTTTTTCTTGTAAGGACACCCACTATGTACTGCTTAACAGTGATCAATAAAATCTTGTTTGACTATGTTGTATATGTTAAAATGAAGTTCTGGATGTGTCTTTGATTATCATGTTACACAAGTGATATTAATGTATCGCTCAATTTGTACAAAATCTAATTCAAAAAGTGATTCATTATTTTCAACTCTGACATATGCACAACATGCAAAGATTCATAGGACATTGGATTAGGCTATTATTTGGAAGGATTTTTGCTATTATTTGGAAGGTTTGTTCCTTTTGGTTTCCATGTCACACTTTTGTGCCCACTTTTAGAGAATGAGCCATATATATATGTATAAGGAATATAATATATAAATGCCGGAATTAAATGGTACTAATTATTACTATGATCGATCGATTAATAATTAATTATCTTGCATTCGGCTCATTAAATATTGTCCAATTGATGTCCGTTCCCTGCGAGCCCGGGACTGCCCTACGTGGCGCCAAAACGGTGGGTTCAGCAGCCGGTCCGCCATATTTGTTCATTGTGCACCCAGATTTCAAACTTTGTAACCGGTAGGCATATAATTGCTAGCCCAGACAGCAATAAAGACTTGTCCATCCCATCACCGCTACGCTTTCCTCCTTGTTTGAATGTAGGCAAATTTATATTAAAAAAAAAAAAAAAAAAAAAAAAAAAAAGATATTAAGCTGATAAGGTTTTTTTTTTTTTTTTTTTTTTTTATTTTTTTTTTTTTGTAAAATGATATGCATAAAATTCCAGCGAGACGTGTGGTTATCACTAGTAGGTTGCGCATCCTCGGAGGAAATAGGTAACTAATATCAATTATTATATGAATGGTTAATATCACTTCGCTAACCGGGAGGAACTGAAGTGGGACAGGGTGCCTTGTTAATATTCCCATAATATATGATATAATGCATATATACAGGCAGAGTGAGTGAACGCCACCAGACAAGTTACAACATTTGAAGGCAGCGGGCGACACAATCAGCCTGGTTGCATAAAAAGCCCCGTTCACACTGGCGAGTTAAAACGCTTCATCTAAATCGACTTGCCTGGTTCGACTCACATTCGCCGTGTGGACGCTATGCTGAAGCGATTTAGGGCTGAATCGATTCATCTAGATCGCTTCATCTATACCACCTCATGCGGTAGTATAGATGAAGCGATTTAGCTTAAATCGGCCCAACTAGCTTGTGTGGACGGTAGCAGTTTACTTGAAGCGGATTAAGCATGTCACACTATATAATATATTTTGGTCTATGAACCGGCTAGAGGTGCACAGATATGTTTTTCATCATTTATTTGTAGGGTTTCACTGCCCAGCAGAAGTTTTGACCGTCCCAAAACAATACGATTCAGTTAATACATATCTAGGTCAAACCCACACTCTCTCGTTCCGACGTCGACTAAGCGAAACTGGCGCTGGTTAGTCTGGACTTGCTCATGCGCAGATATCGATTTCCGCCTTAAACCGCTCCGTGTGTGGACACAACACTAGGTCGATTCATATAAATCGACTTGTCTAAGTCGACATAAACTTTGCCCGTGTGAACAGGGCTATAGATGAAGAATTTTATAAAGATCAGTATAGTAGATGAGTTAGAATATATTAAGGTGTGAAAGCTTCCGATGAATTATACTTGTATAATGCTGATACAGTACATATTGTGTGGGCCATGAATGTATTTACCTGCCCATAATGGATAAGTATGTTAACACTTGTTTTCACTGTTGGGCAGCACTAGTCCAATTTATGCTACATGTATATATGTCACTTGTGTGTATGCGTATATGTGTATATGTGTTTGTGAGTACACTTTAATATGTGTGTATTATGTAAATATATATAGACATATATGTTACATATGGGTATATATGTAGATATGTGTATATCCATAGCATTATGTATATACCATGGATGTATATATGTGCGCAAATATATATACAAATGCAGTAAAACCTCTCTAAATCGACCCACTTTAAGAGGTCGATTGAGGGAGGTGGTCGGTTTAGGGAGTTATAATTTGGTTACAATAGTATTGTTGTGACCCACATAAAGTGCCCGATATAGGGGAGTGGCTGATCTGTGGATGTGGTCGGTTAGGGAGGTTTTACAGTATGTATATATAATTAGCGAACAGAACAAAAAGGATGGCCGACATAGTGGGTGTCCTTAACATACTAGACCCTAGTAAGGCACAATCCGTGTTGGAGTGATGACTCCGATGGTTTACCGTGCTAGTTGCTCCACGGTTCAGGAAGAACGAATAAAAATGTACCACTCTTTCTTGGTAGCCGTGTAGGCCTGTCCCGGCTGTTCTATTGAGATGTAAATCTCTTTTGGACGAGCTCTCTAGTGCCCGACCCGACGAGCCGTCTTGGCCGGAGCCATCAGTCCGGTGAGCCGGTGTAGGACGTTCAAAACACTACCCCGTTCAGAACACTACGGTAGTGTTTTGAACCTAGGTTCAAAACACTACCGTAGTGTTCTGAGCTTAGGTTCAAAACACTACTGTTAAGTTCAAAACACTACCCCTAGATACTTTAAAAACACTACCAAAGTTCAAAACACTCATGACACAGCAGTAGCATAAAGTATACAATCAAATTATTGTTACCAGACGGGGTGGCCGAGTGGGTTGGAGCGTCCGTCTCCCGTGCTGGTAGATCGTGGGGTCGTGGGTTCGAGTACTGGTCGAGTCAAACCAATGACTTTAAAATTGATACTTGTTGCTTCCTAGCCAGGCGTCGGCGCACGTCAAAAGTTTTCTGCGTGCGATGACGTGCGCCGTCGACCATCGCCGTCCATCAACGAATACCAATGCTCGCCTAACGCGCGCCTAATGGGGCTGTCACACTACGACGCTTCTTACCGGCGACCCGTCGACGTGTGTTGATTTTGGGCGATAATTAGTGAAATATCGAGACGCGCTGGGGGTGCGGTATGCGCGCGTCGGTACAGGTCGGTACACTATGCTTGACGTCGATGGTCGGTGGAAAACGTCGCCGCGCGTTGCCGGTCGGCCAAGGTTTTAAGCTTGTCCAAAAAAACCAGCGATCGACAACGCGCGCAAATATATGGGTAAGGACGTTAGGCGCGCGTCGCGCTGCGTTCAACGCGCCGGAATAACGTTATGGGAACGCTAGGAAGACGGCGCGCGCGCGGGAGGGTCGTTGCTCACACGTTGCGGCAAACTGGGCCGTTTTTGCTTTACGCCCTAGCAACATTTAAGGTTAAATGAAGACCTCGCGCCAAACTTTCTTTTTTTTTTCCCCAGCGCATCGACACACGTTGGCCGCGCGCGCCTAATGCGCCGCGCTGACGCCGATCTTTTCCCCCAAACCGCCAAAAAGTTTGACGTTTTTCGACGCGCAATATGGTACTTTCAACGCTGACGGGTCGCCGGGACAAACGTCGTAGTGTGACAGCCCCATAAGACGCGCATAACGCTTCCTGACGTATCCCGATGTTGCGCCAAAAAATCACATACATCGACGCGCGTTGGCGAGAAGCGTCGTAATGTGACAGCACCATTACGCGCCCATTAGGTGGGCACTGTCACAAGTCAGTGCCCGCCCTAATATGACCTTAGATGTTGCTAGGACATAAAACAACAATCAACAACAACAACCCCTACTGCCCCACCTTACTGCATTCTGCCCCACCTTACTGCATACTGCATCACGCTACTACAAATGAAACTGAATATGCAACATTTATAACATATTTTTTAGAGTAGTGTTTTGAACTTAGGGGTAGTGTTTTGAACTTAATGATAGTGTTTTGAGCGTGGCCAGAGTAGTGTTTTGAACCTACCTTCAACTAGGTTCAAAACACTAGGTTCAAAACACTACCGTAGTTTTTTTGTGGGGTAGTGTTTTGAACTTACTACACCGGCCTGCCACTGCCACCCTTATTGAAGAATGAGGAGCGGTGCAGTGTGTTGGTATGAAGGAATAATGACACGAGTGATACGGTTGCGGGGCGCCGTGGGAGCCTGTGCGACAGAGACGTGTTGAGGCTGTGTCAACTATATCAGTTGTTCGTGTGGTGAGTGCATTGTTGTGTGATTGCGCCGAGATCTTCGTTTCTGGTGTAATGGCTTAGACAGGACTTCAGATCGTTATTCAAAGAATCTACCACCCAAGCAGCAATGGTAGACCAGGCTCAGTGGGCCGTCATCGTGGACAGCTCAAGTATTTTTCTAATTTGTTTGTTCGTTTGTTTGTGGTTTATATTCTTGAAATGTATAGGGTCATATCACCTGGCGCGGTGGCCGAATCGGTAGAGCTCGGGCCTTCCGTGCGGGTGATCGGGAGTTTGGTTCTCGGTCGAGTCAAACCAATGGCTTATGGAATTGATACTTGTCACCTCATAGCCTGCCACTCAGAATTAATAGGATAGGGTAAGGACTGGATCGCTCACTGGCAGGATAATGTGACTGAGTGGGATATCAGGTCACCTGCTTTCCTAATGGGGCAGCACTGGAGTATCACCATGAGTGTGCACTGTCACAAGTTGGCACCTGTCCTGATATGACCTTACATGTTGCCAGGATGTAAAACTCCAACAACCAACAACCAACAACCTCGTGCCCGGTGTAATGGCTGAGCGAGGACTTCAGATAGTCATTCAATGAATCTACCGTCGCAGCAATGGTAGACCCGGTTCAGCGAGCCGTCGTCCTGGAAAGCTGAAGTAATCTTCTTATTTGTCTTCTTCTTCTGAATTTCTACTTTTATTTTAAACGTATAAGTAAGGTCATATCGGGACGGTATTTTTAAGGTACAACAAGAAATCTCCCTGGGGAGGGGAGTATTGGAAAGGCATAGAGGGCTAATTGTTAGAGGTGGCGTCCCTTAGGTACCAAATATATGGAGTGCCAGCTCTACTTCTGTATATTGACAGCTTATAAAACTATAACTTCAATACAACCAGATGAGCTGAGTTAAACGTCTGCTTCCTGTGTGGAACATGGTGGGATAAAGATCCAAGCAATTCTACTTAGTTTACTTTAAAATTGATGAGTTACTCTATGGAACATTACACTGGGCATTACTAGGAATAGCAGGGCAATGAGCGAGACCAATTGTCTGCAAGTGCAATTCCCCAACATTTAATCCAAAGTATTTAGAAAAATCTCAGAGTTACATTATTACAGTATAACCTCCTTAAAATCTAGAAGAGATTGTTCAACAACTCTTGTTACCTAAATATATTACTTACATTTCCACTGATGAATTAGATATTTGTTTAAAGCTGCATAGTCCAATGAAAACATCAACATTTCAAAACCAAAACAATTATCTAAATTTTATTCTACATATCTAACTAGATGTTGGTGCACTTACTAAATATTTTTTGCCACACAGAAGGGAATGCTGAGACAGATGAAAGAATCTGTTACTGTAGAAGGCAATGGTGTCAGAGTTTTGGCAGGCTTGCCAAAATTAATTGGGTGCGTTGTCACTCCAAATATCTCAACAGTTAGAAATTTAAAATAAAAGTTACTTCAAATTAAACTAAGATAGATTATAATGATCAACCTAATCTATTTATCTCAGAAAATGATAACATCTCAAAACCATTGGACTATGCAACTTTAAGCATTATACATTAAAAGATAACTATTTAATTAGCCACCTATTTCATCCTTACATTCAAGATAGCATAAGTTAAATATGCCATATTTAACATCATTGTTATATTGGCCATATTTCGCCCTGGAAGTATTAAATAACCCTGATATTATTCTCGCTCATGCACCCCGTCAAGCTTGAATAACCACAAGCTTCCCTCGTTATATAGAATCGGGGCAATGTTGGAAGGTTGAGCTGACCAGGTCAGGTGGAAGTGTGCAGCCAGCGTGTCGCTCCCATGGTGTAAACCCACCCATTACTGTAAGGTGTAAAATCACAGCGCTCTCATGGCAGTACCAATTCACGCTGTCACTACCCTAGTGGTAAACCACCCATCAGTTGTGTAGTACTAAGTAACCAAGACATACATAGTTGGGTTATTCTCCAAAACTGGGCACCACATATTTGGTCTCCACATTGTCCATGATGTGCGCAACATGGGTAATTGAGATCGCGAGACTGTATATTCGCAGTAGATTTCAAAGCGACTGTTGATGCCGCCTATATTTGTAATTCTGAACTAACGAAATGGTCGCCGATTGATGTGCCACCTACTGTAAATTCCTTGAAACCGATATTACGCAGTTAACGAAACTGCACAGTAGATTTAAATGTGACTATTGGCGCCATCTACATTGTTCTTGTGAACTAACGAATGGCCGCTGACCGATGCGCCACCTACTGTAAATTCAAAGCAACGGCTATGGTGCAGTTAGCGAATCTAGACACTTCGACAAGAGCCTTTCAGCCGCTCGGACGTGTTCCTTAGCATAGATTTGCTGTCCCACCCACCCTACTAATGATATAGATCATTAGGGTTAAGTGCCTGAAATCCTCGAACTATATGAATCATCAACATCTTGAATCAAACTGTAACAAGCTAAAATAGAAAGAATAAATGCCACTATTTACTACTGTCTTGCGTTTTGTTCAATTACGCTGCTGATAATTAAGTCTTTGTTTCATTGATACCAAATCAAATAAGTATTGCATCCTGTCTATTAAGTATGCTAGCAGTTCTACATGTATTGAATTTATCCCGCAAAAGATATCAAAATTATAATTGTATGATTTTGCGCTAGAGTGAAAATGTGAAACTTTACACATTTACACCATACATGTAGCCAAACTTTTTCAACTTATTTTTCAATTTTGTTCTTGTAAGTCATAACCTTGTCTGCTTAACACTCATCAAGAAAATCTTGTTTGACTCTGTTGTATATGGTAAAATGAGATTTTGGGTGTGTCTTTGATTTTGATGTTACACAAGTGATATTAATGTATTGCTCAATTTGTATAAGATCTAATTCTAAAAGTTAAATTCATTTTTTTCAACTCTGACATATGCACAACATGCATACCTTCATAGGACATCGGATTAGGCTATTATTTGGAAGGATCTTTGCTATTATTTGGAAGGTTTTTACTTTTGGTTTCCATGTCACACTTTGGTGCCCAGTTTTAGAGAATGACCCAGTTCTACTATGTCAGGTTGTTACTTATACAGTAGCAAATCAACCTGGCATTCTGTTGAGTTCCAACTCCCCATGAGAATTACACAGCTGTGGAATGTTAATTGGCATTGACACCCACACAGTGTAAATTCACCATGGCACACATGCAGTGGTAATTGACATTGGAACCCATCCAGTGTCAATTCACCCTGTCCTACATGCAATTTCATTTCACCATTACATTTTAAATTAAATATGCAGCATCAATTCACATTGCTACCAATCCAGTGTCAACTTACCATATCGCACATACAGTGTCAATTCACCCTGTCACACATGGTGGGTCAATTCATCATTACATGTTAAATATGCATAATCAATACACATTGTCCCACATTCAGGGTCAATACACCTTTACATGTTAAATATGCAGAATCAATTTACATTGTCACCCATGCAGTTTCAATTCATCATATCGGACATACATTGTCAATTCATTTTGTCACACATGCTGTGTCAATTCACCACTACATGTTAACTATGCAGAATAAATTCACATTTTCAGACATATAGGGTCAATTTACCATTACACTTTAACTATACAGCATCAATTCACCTTGGTACGCATACAGTGTTAATTCCCCATATCACACATACACTGTCAATTCACCCTGTCACACATTCAGGTTCAATTCACCATTACATGTCAAATATGCAGCATCAATTGACATTGTCACCTATAGAGTATCAATTCACCATATTGCACATACATTGTCAATTCACTCTGTCACACATGCAATGTCAATTCACCACGTCACGCATGCACCGTCAATTTCCATTATCACCCGTTCAATGTCAATTCATCAGATCATTCATGCAATGTAATTTAACTCCATTGCTCACCGATTACCAAACAAGTCACCCTTCAGGATTAAGACTACATTCATCCCCTATCATAAAGTCAAATGCCCGTCACTGTCAGCACAACTCATCCTGTCACTCAGGATTGTAAAACCACCAATGGGACTCCTGAACTGGAAAACCACCCTGTCACTTTCCCCGAATAAAACCACGCCATCACTACTGCAGTGTAAAATGTACTCCCTCACCCATGCATTATAAAAATGACCCTATCATACTTGTAATGCCAAGAATCACCCTGAGAGAGACCCACTACGCCACCACACGCCACCACACGCCACGATCACGTAATGACGTCATAACGAAGACAATCACATCATCCATAGCTCTGTAGAACCATGCCAATTATCGGCAAGTGTAAATTGTGCCCGCCACAAAGACTGTGACCGAGATTACGTGGATGGCTGGGCAGGCGCCGGTTGATAATCTATGAGCCATGCCCGGCTGATATACGAAACCACTTCTGGACCCCCGGTGCGAATTTGCCTTGCCGCCAAGTGGTATATAATGTTGTGGGGAGATATGCCGGGAGGCGCGGCTCTGTTTGTGGTGCGCGGCGCACCGCGTGTGTTATTTCCTGCGCGTTAGTTGTGTACGCGCGTGCGCCTGTGTATTTACATGGCACTACACTGTGCACATCCCCAGAAGTAACGCGATCATGCTGCCTATTACCATAGCCCACCCGTGAGTTCCAGCTTCATCAATAGTTAGGAGTTGACTTAACTTAACATGGGCAGTGCATGATCCACCCATGAGGTACAGCTTGGTCAATATTTAGTAGTTGACTTAACTTAACATGGGCAGTGCATGATCCCCCCATGAGGTACAGCTTGATCAATAGTTAGTAGTCAACTTAACTTAATGTGGGAGTGCATGGCCCACCCATGAGGTACACCTTCATCAATAGTTAGTAGCCAACTTAACTTAACATGGGCAGTGCATGACCCTCCAATGAGGTACATATTCACCAATAGTTAGTAGTTGACTTAACTTAACATGGGCAGTGCATGACCCACCAATGAGTTCCAGCTTCATCAATAGTTAGTAGTCGACTTAACTTAACATGGGCAGCGCATGACCCACCAATGCGGTACAGCTTCATCAATAGTTAGTAGTCGACTTAACTTAACATGGTCAGTACATTACCCCCCCCCCCCAGTCAGGTACAGCTTCATCAATAGTTAGTAGTTGACTTAAATTACCATGGTCAGTGCATGACCCACCGGTCAGGTGCAACTTCATCAATAGTTAGGAGTAAACTTAACTTAACATGGGCAGTGCATGACCCACCAATGAGGTACAGCTTCATCAATACTTAGTAGTTGACTTAACTTAACATGGACAGTGCATGAACCCCCAATGAAGTACACCTTCATCAATAGTTATTAGTCGACTTAACTTAACGTGGGCAGTGCATGACCCACCAAAGAGGTACAGCTTCAACAATCGTGAGTAGTTAACCTAGCTTAACATGGGCAGTGCATGACCCATCAGTCAGGTACAGCTCCATCACTAGTTAGTAGTTGACTTTACTTAACATGGGCATGTATGATATACTCAGGTCCCAGCTGAAGGTACCAGCAATTCTGGCTTTCACTCAGGGCACCACATGCTAGAGGGCGCTAAATATACTTTCTATAAATAATTAAAAACCTATATATATATATATATAATTGTACGGCCACCAAAGGTCAGCTTTCATGGAGCGCCAGCAACACACTATGGATGGCTATAGATGAACTAATGAATACAATGTCAATGGGATATTTCTAATTGCAGATTATTGCTAGTAGGCGCTGCCATATACTATAATTTACCTGCAATGGCTGACATGTTTTATATAGATGCAGTTTGTGTGTTGTATTTCTTTGTTAGGGGCTTTACATCCTGGACAGACACATTGAAGGTCATATCAGGATGACCTTTCACAGTGTGTGCACTCATAAGGGCAGTTTAGTCTGCCCAACCGGCCTGCCAACACAATGAAATAATATCCAATGCTGCTCTCGCTTTCTCCTGATACTGAGCAAGCCATTGCTTGTCCTATCTCGTTAGGGACAAGTGACAGGCTTGGATAGCAACAATTATCAACTTTGTAAGTGCACATAATTAGTTTCATTCAGTAGGGGTTCAAAGCACCGACCCCCCAAATGGGAACCAGTCAGTACTCTTACCGATTCAGACAGTACGTCTGGGGCAGTATGCACCAATCGGTGTTAGGGCCTTAATCGCGGCTAGGCTAGCTCCACATGGTTAACTGTGGAAAATCGGTCTGCACTAACCGCGGACTTTAGCCTAGCCTAAGCTACCCCAGTTTCAAATCACATTTCACTGCTAGCCGGGGTGGCTAGTGTGCGTGTATGGATGTCATTCTATACAATGCGATCATATTTACCACATTTACATACTCAATAAGTGAAATTTAATCAATTTAACCCTAAAAGCGAACCGATATTAATGCTGCCGCTGCATTAGTGGCGATATTAATATTTTCGAATCGACAAATGTAAAGTAAGCAAATCGCCGCCTCCACAGCGACGTCGATATCCATACTGTCCAACGTCAACTAAACATGGTGGTCGCCGAATCTGCGGCAATATATTATACCCAAATCTATTCAATGCCATCATATTTGACAGATTTACATATGCAATAAGTGAAATTTATTCAAATTAACCATAAAATCGAACCGTTATTAATGCTCATGCCGCATTGGCAGCATTATTCATATTGTCAAATCGAGGGAATTCCCAAATCTATAAATAACTTCACGGTTAGCTATCCGCACTGGCTAGTACATTGGTGCATACCGATTCACACACCTCTCCAACCCGCCGCTACCCCGAGGTAGCTAACTGGTGCTCGCGCCTTAGCTCTGGCTAAGCCTATCACCAATTGGTGCATACGACCCCTGGTCTATGTAGATGTTACAAGTGATATACCATATACCGTATTTCTTCGAAAACTAGTTCCCATTTAATATGCACCCCAAACTAATAGGATTCCCTTCACCATTAATTGATTCAAAATGCCAGTATGGGCTACATTTTACGCGTGTATAGCGCTCTCAGAAGTTAAATAGAGAGGGATGGATTTGAAAGTAACTAGTTTTGTAGTCAATCAATAAGATACATTCAAATCAACCTTTTCCTTAATTATTACAAATTCTCTTCAAAGGTGACAATATTTACTGAAGCCAGAGGATATATCTTTAATTGATACTCTAAACATATAATCCACCAAGTCCACAATTCATATACTACTCACATGCCTTCATATGATACCTACATGCCTTCATAATACACACACGTAAAGTTGCAGTCTGGTAGCTTTGAATTTTTTCCATGGTGACCTGGGATACCCCATATATGCCTAAGTAGCCCATCGAGAATACTGATTGCCTCTAGAAAGTCAATCTGGCCAATTTGAGATTAATTTAATATAGAGTAATACATATTTTAGCTTATATATGATGTATCAGGTAAATATTCTGACAGATGAGCATATAATTACCATATAAGCAAATGAGCATATAAAGAACGATTTGTAAAAAAAATAAGGGAAAAAAAAGAAGAATTTGTTGGCAAATTACCAGAATGCAAACCGTAGGCCTCCTCTCGGTGTGCTTTACAAGTGGAGGCATTCACTCACTTCCTGAGGCGGAGGTCGCGGGTTCGATCAATCACCTGCCAAATGTGTCCTGTCACTACCTCGTCTGGAGCTCGGCATTAGCAGAATAGTTCAAAGAGTAGTCGAATGACGAAGACTGGTGTAATATCCCCAGCTTAATAACCGCATGCAAATAAATAACTTAATAAGCTTAAAGTTGCATAGTCCGATCGTTTTGAGTTTCTGTCATTTTTCTGAGATAAGTATATTAACTTGATGTGTAAAATCGATCTTACTTTATTTTGAATTAACTTTTATTATAAATGGTTAACTTTTGAGATATTTGAAATTCAAGCATGCCAAATTAATGTTGGCAGGCATTCCACAACTCTTACACTATAGGCTTCTGCTGTAACAGGTTCTATTAAATTACATGTGTATTCTGCACTATGCGGTGACACATCGAAGTGTGATATGTAGAATCAAATGTAGATAATTCCTTTGGTTTTGAAAATTTGATTTTTTCATCGGACTATGCAGCTTTAATAACAATTAAGACATTTGTTACTATCCTCAGATCCTTGATTGGTAATGCGAGAGTAATACAACCTCCAACTCACTTAAACAAATACACCAATGAAAAAAACCCACAAACCAGACAAAAATGAGCCCCTAGACATATTCATTTCCTTCCCCGTAGAGTATGTCATCCATGCCTGGATCCACCCCTAAAAACAATCCCTGGACCAGCATATACATGACCCTTAGGCTGGCTTGGCCACTTATCAGCCGAGCAGCTCAAGCCATTGGGGCTCATGTTGGAGGAGGGTTGGTGGGGGGGGGGGGCTGACATGCCTGACAAGATAAGGCCTCGGCCAAATTTAGTCGCCCCTATCACCAGCCGCCATACCAGCGTCCACCCTGACCCAATCCCCACCCCCGCCGGAGGGTCCTAATGATAACGCCCCTTGACCCGCCCTTACGTGGGCAGACACCGGGCAGTGGGCCGCGATCACTGCCCACCATTGTGTGTTAAGTTGTCATTTAGTGTCTTCCTATTTTTCATTTGTTCCCCCATTGTAGACTGTGTTTAGTTGATTGTGTATGAAAGTGCCATAGGTAGTGTAAATACGCATGGCGCGATAGGGAAGGGAGGGAAGGCTTTTGTAGTAATATTCGCTAACATTCGAGTCTGCCGGAGTCTGCCTTTTTATCCCAATTTCTGCTTCCAGGTCCGGTGTGTTATGACTGCAATGAGTTGCATCCATGCAACATTATTTTTGGAGTGCATGCCAAAAGTCGGACACCATGAGCTGCTTTGTTTGTTTGTTGTTGCTTTACGTCCTAGCAACATCTAAGGTCATATCAGGACGGGTACAGACTTGTGACAGTGCGCACTCATGGCAGCTTTATAGTGCTTACCCACTGGAAGAGCAGGTCACCAGCACCATGACCTGATATCCCACTCAGTCACATTATCCTGACAGTGAGCCAACCAGTGCTTGCCCTATCCCAATAATGCCAAGCGGCAGGCTAGGAAGCGACAAGTATCAATTTTTAAGTCATTGGTTTGACTCGACCAGGGTTCGAACCCACGACCCCACAATCTACCAATATGGGAGACGGACGCTCTAACTCATTCGGCCCTCCCGTCTGGTCTGATACCATAAGCTTCTGTAGTAACAGGTTCCATTAAATTTGCTCAGCATTCCCTCCTGTGTCGTGACAAATGTTTAATAAGTGCTCAAGTATCTTAATAAGTGCTCAAGTATCTCTGTCAGATACATATAATCAAATCGAGAAAATAGCTTTGCTTTGGAAAATGTAATGCTGTCATCTGACTATAGAACTTTAATTAACCCACATTAATGAGTTAGTCTAGTGTCCTCTAGTGCGATGACCTTTGTGTGTATGAAGCACGTCTGAGTGAGTGAGTGAGTGGATGGGTGGGTAAGTGAACGCGGCGTTGCATCTTAGCAACATATTAGGCCATATAAGAACTTTTACCGGCTTGGGATAGGGTCAACTCAAGGAGACTTAATAGTGCTGCCACCACAGCTGCATCACAACCTAATACCTCACTCAGTCACCTTATCCAGACACTGAGCCAAGCAGCCACTGCCATGTCCCTTTAGTTCTGATCACAAAGCAAGAAGGTGAAGTGTGCGGTTTGACTCGGCCAGGGTGGGTACACCGAGGTGCTTGTCAGCTGAATCTTACAGGTGTGGGCGGATTATTGTGTTTATAATAGCGGGCATGTGTCTCATTAGGACGGTACATGGGTTGGGGGGGGGGGGGGTTGCGGTGGATAGGTTTGGATGTGGACCCCGCGGGGTTAACTAGGGTTCATCAAATCATCCCACTTAAAGGTCAGCTAACATAATGAAGACGACCTTGATGTTCACAGTACCATGCTCATGTATGTTTGTTTGGGTATGCATATTTTGTCCTTACTGTCTGTGAGTTATGCATGGATATGCAATCTAGGTATGAATTCAGGCTGGTTTGTGTAGGGTTACTTCGTCATCATGACCATGCGCAGTACAAAGTAATTATACAATGAAAACGGCCAGTAGATAGGATTCCTCAGTAAAACTGATTTGGAACATTACCATACGTGATAATTGAAATAACACAAGACAGACATACTTAATAGTTGAATTTATTATTGTCGTTTTCGGTATCGTTACATATCAGAGTTCAGAATGTCATAATTTCAAGGCTTACAGAACTTAACACAACCCTATGAATATTCTTACAGTATGGGTTGGTGCGATGGTAAATAAAGGTAGTCATAGTGTATATGTTGATGGAGCCACAGCCTAGGACGAAGTGATTTGAAAGGCGGGCTAGTCAGGTAAAAAGGATGTTGACACTAGGTGGCGCGAGGCATCGGCGATGTCTACACTTTAGTTCCATAAATAGAAATCGCGATAATTAACCTATATGACATTTAATGTCATGTAATTCTTCTTCACCAAATAGATAGAGGTGCTCATTGAAACAGCATTGGAACATTACCATACGTGATAATTAACCTACATACAACTAATCTCATGTAATTCTCATTCACCAAATAGATAGGTTTGCTCATTGAAACAGAATTGGAAAATTACCATAAATAACCTACATGGCAATCAATTCATGTAATTCTCATTCATCAAATATATAGATTTGCTGAGTAAAACAACATTGGCACATTACCATACAGGTTAATTACCATACGTGATAATTAACCTTCATGACGGCTAATGTCATGTAATTATAATTCACCAACTCCCAATTGTAGAAATGAGCAATATGTGTTGGAAACAACTTCATTTCATGGCCGTGTACTTGTATTATCGTGTAAATAAGTGCTGGCATTAGCTCTCTATGAAATTCCTGACTTACTTCTTTAAGGTAAGGGCTCATCACTACTCCTCTATGGTTAAATTGAGGTAACTCATCACATGTATGAACAAATATTACAGTCACAATTTCTCTTCTTTCATTGTACTTAACCACTTAAGCAATTTATTATTATCATGTATTTAAGTGTTTATAACTATCAACACGTATCTGAAAGCCTGAGGAATAGATATATATCTGAAAACAAACACAAACAAAGGGACATATTTATGCACAAATGTTGGTAATTATAGAAGAAGATGAACAAGCTCAATTATAGTAGAAAAACGTTACATCGCTCCTCCTTTATATGCTTTTGGATTTACAATCCGTTTCTGGCATCTGGTAATTCGTGTGGTGTTGCCTCCTGAATGGCCTCACAAAATATGGTTCCGCGAACCTCTAATAGGGCATACCATGTCAAATTTATTCAACAGTATGTCAACTATTCTGATTTTCGATGTTAGGGGAAATGTTCTATTACTAAAATGGTATACGTGACCAGGCCCCCATATGTAAGTGCTGGTGGTGCCTGAGTGGAATGTAAATAGACATACTGGTGCTCGCTGGGCTGTGTGTAAGGGGCACTCAGGTCCTACCCCCTCTCCCTCTGCTGGGTAGGATCACCACACTCACCATCAAGGTTCAAGGCTGGTGGTGACCAGAGGGGCCACACATCTTGGTGGTGGTGGGCAGGCCATGGGGACCAGGAATGTTTGATCCCTATTGGTAGAGCCAAGAATGCTTGCTTCCCATTGGGGGAAAAGGGTTGGGTGATAATCGTCAATGAGCCCATGTACTGTATATAATAAACCAGAGAGTGCTCTCTCTTCTCACACTCTTACTTTGCTTTACTTTCTCTCTTTCTCTCCATCTGTATTGCTTTTCACCCTAGCCTACCTACCTAGCCACAGACTCGAACACACAACCCTACAAGTACATGCATTTCAAATACATATTGATCGCGATGGATAAATGCTGACATAAACTATTATGAATCAATTCCAGATTCCTTGGCACCCAAAGAGGTTCAATACATGTTATGTACAGACGGAGAGCTTGCTTCGTTTACATGTAGCAAACACTTTATTGCACATTGATTTCTCTCGTTAGATATAAATGCATTATTGCAATCAATGCTGACAGAGTGCAGTCTAACGGAGGTTATCCATTCTCCGTTTTTGTTGTTCTTGTACAGGGAACAAGAGGCCGTATGTGAACAAACACACAGGGGGAGAACAAAGATTATTTAAAAGGAACCAGATAGCATTTCATCGATATGCATAGTGTGCTGGAGTATTATGTTGGGGATGGAGAAGGGTGCTTCTGTGGGCAAGCTTGTGTGGGTTCGTCAGAAAATGGCGGTGTGTTTAACAGGCACCAGGAGAATGTCGAGGAAAGATAAAGACTGCCGCATCTTTGACGATAATCCGAGTTCATCCCCTATTTGATCGGGAATTGCATGTACAATATCTATATTTACGCTATACATATGTTTTACCAAATAAATTAAATAAAGAAAAGGAAATAAGGAAACAAAGAATATTTCGGAACCATGTAATGCATATTCATTAATATCGCTTTTCCTTTTTTTACCCGACTGCAATTGTTTGCAATTTACTATTACAACTAATAGTTTCATTTAAGTATTATTCAATTTTGCTGGATGGCTGGAAAATCAGAGCCCAACAGCTGACAAAATATCTTATTCAATGAGTACATTCAATAAAAGAATATCTTGTGCGCCAGTACCTAAGTTGGATATGTAGGATCAAGGCTGGGTAAGTGCTCAGATGTTGACAATTTGATGATTTAATAGGACTATACAGCTTTAAATACTGTGACACCTTCTCTTTCTCTATCACCCAGAATGATCTGAATCCAAGACAACTTGCAGTGTAGTGTAAGACAGGCTATCGTGGTGTTCTCGGTGGCATAGTGGTTAGACTGTCTGACTTTTTTCTAGGTCGGACTCCTAATCTGAAGGTTGGGCGTTTGATTCCCCATGCCCCCCCCCCCCACCTCTGCCACTTTGGATTTCCACTGCTGTGTATAACTTACAGCGTCATCAAAGGTCCATTGCTCTCATACCATGTCTGTGTGATGTGGGAGGTTAAAAATCCCTTGGGTTGGTAAAAGTGTAGGCTTGGGTTTACTATCAACAAACTGTCTAATGATGAAAACAAGTCTATTAAGACTTATCCATGATAGGCAGTATAAATCTTCAAGAAAAAAATGGAAGACAAAATCGACTATGCTGTATGTAGTATTGCGCTGCTGTGAGACGCTGGGGTGCAGTGTACAGTAGAGGGCTGGTTATAGACCCTGCCAGGACAGATCAATGCCCACAACCCGCCCCCTGGTGACAATACCTATTGACTGTTGGCGAGTGGCTGCCATTTTACGTCCAAAGCCAGCACATAGAGTAAACCTACCCTGCAGTGGCTTATGGCGAAACGCTCTTAGGAGTTGTTTGTCTCAAATAGATGAACGGCTTTATTGGCATCTATTCGGGACGTGCCTATTAAATGGCGGCGAGGCGACTGGCTGATATCTTCTCAAAACGAGGCTGCATCTTACTCTTAGTAGCGCAGCCAATGTCAATATGACTCACCGGAGCATAAACCCTAGCTTGTGCATATGTATGTGACCAGCAGAGCGCGGGCCTCGCGTCCGGAATGCCTGGAGTTTGGTTCCCGGGTCCGGAATGCCTGGAGTTTGGTTCCCGGTTGAGTCAAACCGATGACTTTAAAATTGCTACTTGTCACTTCCTAGCCAGTCACTTGACGTTAATAGGATAGGGCAAGGACTGGTTAGCTCACTATCATGATAATGTGACTGAGTGGGATATTGTGTAATGGTGCCAGTGGTCTGATTTCCCAGTGGGGCAGCACTATAACGTTGTCATGAGTAACACTGTCACAAGTCGGTACCCGTCCTTGTATGACCTTAGATGTTGCTAGGACGTAAAATAACAACAAACAAAACAAACAAACAAAAGCATACATGTTAACTTAGCATAGCCCCATTGTTTTGAGTTTCTGTCATTTTCTTAGATGGTCCCTGATTGGCTGTCTCATCAGATTAACGTGCATGCACACCGTTACTCAACTGCTCAAATCAATAAATGTGATTGGTCTTATAGGTATATGCACTGCCACATTATTATATGGTTAACAGAAACATATTATATATAAACCCATGTACATTAGATTGCTCGTTAATATCTAAATTACTTCAGTCTGAAATAACATTTATTTTAACTGGCTAATTTTGGAGATATTTGGATTGAAAAGATAAGTTAATTTTGGCAAGTGCGTCAAAGCTCTCACACCATAGACTTTAGCAGTAATGGGTTCTATTAACTTTTTTTTTTTTTTTGAGGCTCTATTTATACTGTCCATAGCAGATAAGCCCGGGTACCCAGGCTTGTTTTCAATTCTGGTCAGTTGTAGTGTTGGTGTTATCTTACCACACAGTCGCTGCTAATAAGTTATTTGATTGCCTGCATTTCAGTAGCAGATAGATAATTGTTGGTATGGTTAGTACCCTATGTTAGTTTTTTTTTAATGTTCTTGGCATATATGTATTTTATTTTGTTCTACTCTTATTACTAGACTAGCCTACTCCTATTTACATATCATAGGCTTGTACGTAGCTGTGTGGTGTGTTATCTGGCTACTCTTGGCATGGTTATCCTCCATTGGGCGTCCTGCTGGTGGGCCATGACATATCACAGGCCCCTCTGCAGTGCAGCGTAGTGGGGGTTTCCTCGCCTAATTTGCACAGATATTCTTTGTAAGTTTTTAGGTCAGGAATTTGTCATTCCTTTACCGTTTGGGCATTCCCACACCTTGGCAGCCATTTCCAGCATGCTTCTCTCATGAGCTTTTATTTGGCTTAGTACCCCCTTATATGCAGAGCAAATGCTTAATGTGCACAACTATCTAAGTTGCATATATAACGTCAAATCTTGGTAAGTGTTATGGGTTAGAAGATTGTTATGTTTTCATCGGACTATGGAACTTCAAGTTTCGTGCGCATACCAAATCACTGGTATATATAATTATATATTATAAAGAGTTCAGGTGCAAAGACTTACAAACGCCATTAGGGCCGAAATGAAAACATGACTACCAGGTTTGAGCTGAAGCTGCCATCTTTTTGATAGTCAAATGCATGTTTTACGCAGAAACTAACTCAGCGCCTAAATAATGCAATACCTGATATGAAATTGATAGACTTTACCTGTAAAGCACAACCACAAATTCTATTTGACAGAATTAAAAACGATTTGTCGGTTTTTCCACCATAACTCTTTTTATATTGTGACAGTCTATTCCTGCTTCCCATAACAATTAAGAATAATGACTTGTTCTCGCTGATAGATAGCAATAGTCTTGTTGTTCCACTTGTTTTGCCACTTTCAGTTATAGTGCAGCTGTCTACTGTATGCATTCTTTCTCTGTTTCTGAGTAGTTCCTACTACTTCCTGTGAGCATGTTAGTTCTACAATTGATTAGTTGTTGGGTTACATATACTTATATTCCCCGACTGCCTTCACTAGGTATGCCTTCACTGCATTAGGGCTCATTGGTTCTTATTGGTTTTAAAGTTTAAAGTTTACTTCCTCGTTTTATCATGCCCCTTATCTATACCCTTTAAGAGTTTACTCATCAGTGATAGTTTTTATATTTAGTTTAATTCGCAATAATGCGAAAATGTAATTGTCAGTACCGATCTAGGCATAGTACCGCATCTTATTAACACTCTTGACGACACGTTCAAATCCCCACCATCGTGCCCTGTCCACTAATGCTTTCAGAATGGCTTTTGTGGTTGGTTGCCGGCGTTTCAACCCCACAAGAGTCTGCTTTAACATCTGTATTGCGACCACTGAGGATGGTTCCCATCTGACACTGCCGAAGTCTCACATTTCGTGGCAAGTAATGAATAATGAAACAGCGGTGTTTACATTCACTATCATTCAACTTTTAAGCTTGCAACAATTTTCTTTGATACAATTCATGGCGAATTATCAAGGCAAGCCCAAACGCTTTGATGCTTCAATCTGCTCCTACAGTTGACCGCATTCACTACCAATTAACTCATAACATCAGTACCAATCCTGCACGGTGGACAACTGGGTAGAATGCGCTCCTCACGTGCGGGAGATCGGGAGTTCGGTTCCCGGTCGAGTCAAACCAAAGACTTATAAAATTGATAATTGGCACTTCCTAGCCTGGTACTCAGCATTAATAGGATAGGGCAAAGACTGTTTAGCTCAAAGACAGGATAATATGACTGAGTGGGATATCGGGTCATGTTGCCAGTGGCCTGATTTCCCAGTGAGGCAGCACTATGAAGTCGCCATGAGTGCTCCCCTCTGCAACAAGTTGGTACCCGTCCTGATATGACCTTACATGTTTCCAGGATGCAAAACTCCAATAACCAACCAACCTCCAATTCTGAATTAAGCTGAAACAACTTTACATCACTGAATAACCAGGTAGCAGACTGAAGCAGAGATCAGGTTGTGCCCATTGTGACTTTACAGTCTTGATTAACCAGGTGGCAGATTGAAGCCGAGATCAGGACATGCCCATTGTGACTTTACAGACTTGATTAACCAGGTGGCAGATTGAAGCCGAGATCAGGGTGTGCCCATTGTGACTTGACATTCTTGAATAACCAGGTGGCAGATTGAAGCGGAGATCAGGGTGTGCCCATTGTGACTTGACATTCTTGAATAACCAGGTGGCAGATTGAAGCGGAGATCAGGGTGTGCCCATTGTGACTTGACATTCTTGAATAACCAGGTAGCAGATTGAAGCGGATATCAGGGTATGCCCATTGTGACTTCACAGTCTTGAATAACCAGGTGGCAGATTGAAGCGGAGATCAGGGTGTGCCCATTGTGACTTGACATTCTTGAATAACCAGGTGGCAGATTGAAGCGGAGATCAGGGTATGCCCATTGTGACTTCACAGTCTTGAATAACCAGGTGGCAGATTGAAGCGGAGATCAGGGTGTGCCCATTGTGACTTGACATTCTTGAATAACCAGGTAGCAGATTGAAGCGGAGATCAGGGTGTGCCCATTGTGACTTTACAGTCTTGAATAACCATGTGTGCCCATTGTGAGAGTGACACTGACAGACAAGGACATAAACTACTGACAACCTAATAATACCAGTCAACACCGGTTTGTGCTTTGAGTTGCTGCCCTTCTCCACACCCGTGGGATGGAAGCAGCTGCCTGTCTTTGACTGGTGGTGCAGGATGCGACATACACAAAAAAAAACCGATGTGACACCCTCTTCAACAGAAGCGCTCCCGATCCACAAATTGGCGCATGTTGACATATCTATAAGCTCTTCCCTGTCCGGCCTATCAGGCCCTTCTGGATGTGTACCGCGTCAATTCAAGAAGGCCATTCAGAAGAGGAAAGAGGGCTCATTGTCCAACCGCTTGCCCTGGCTGGGTGTCTATGAGTTCGAGGGTGGGGATGGGGTGAGTGAGTGCATGGGTATGTGGATATGTGTGGATGGTGTTTATGTGGCTGAGTGTAGGTGTGTGGTTAGACGGTGTTTGTGTGTCAGTGTGTTGGTGCGTGTCACTGTCAGTGTTGGTGGGTGGCAAGTGTGGATGTGGTGTGGTATTTGTGTGTGTGGCTGTATGTGCGCATGTGAGGGAGTGGGTGGCTGCAGATGTCTGAGTGTCTGAGTGTGTGATTGTGTGGTTGTGTGGGTGCGGTTGTGTGTCTGAGTGTGAATGCGGGTACGGTTATTAGCGTGTATGACTGTATGAGTGTATGAGTGTATATGTGGGTGGGTGGCGGATACTTAATTGTGTTGGAGTGTGGCTGTGGGGTTATGTGGTTTTGAGGTTGTGTGGTTATGTGATTGTGTGGTTGAGTGGTTGTGTGGTGGTGTGGCTGAGTACTGGTGGGAATGTATATGTAAATGTATATAATATAAGTGTGTCTCTGGCTGTCTGTATCTGTGCATATATATGACACACTACCTATGTGACTGTCTGTGTTAAAGTATCCGCACATGTGTGGATGTGGGGTGTTGAGAGTCTGTGTGTGGGTAGGTATGTCACGGTGCCATTCCTCGCCGCCACCTCCTCTTGGCAGGATTCCGCAGTCGAGTGGTGGATTGACAGGTGTCGTGCCAGGGGGGGGGCGTGGCCTCTGGCTGACTATCAATTCTGCAGATAGGATTCTCCCCGCGCAGTGCAGCCATTGCATGACACCGAACTGCTCTCGCTGCGGGTTGGCGGACAGGTCATGTGACACTCTCAGCACAGCCCCCCCCCCACCTGCCCTCAAACCCCCTGCAGTCGCGGGTCGCGCATGCGCACACTCATCACAGTGACAAGTCATGCCTAAACGGTATCCCTCTAAATGGTATCCAGAACACTGCTTTTTAAAGTTGCAGATTCCCATGGTTTTGAGTTTGGGTTATTTACTGAGATATATAGAGTATGTTGATCGCTACAATCTCCCTCACATTAGTTTGAAGTGACTGTTATTTTAAAGTACTAACTTTTGAGATATTTGAAGTGCAAACATGTCAAATTAAATCTTGCAAACATGCCAAACCCCTGACACAATATGCATCTGCAGTGACAGGTTCTATTAAATACACTCTGGATTCCCGTCTATGTGGTGACAAATGTTTAATCCACAAACCAGTAACTTATGGCCCTGTCACACTACGACGCTTCTCGCCGGCGACCCGTCAACGTGTGGTGTTTTTGGGCGATAATGAGTGAAATATCGAGACGCGCTGGGGGCGCGTTATGCGCGCATCGGTACACGTCGGTACATTATCGCTGACGTTGATGGTCGGCGCGAAACGCCGGCGCGCGTTCCCTATCGCCCAAGGTTTTGAACATGTCCAAAACAACCCAACGACCGCCAGCGCGCGCAAATATATGGGTAAGGAGGTTAGGCGCGCGTCGCGTTGCGTTGGACGCGCCGGAATAACGTTATGGGAACGGTAGGAAGACGGCGCGCACGCGGGAGGGTCGTTGCTCACGCATTGCGCAAACTGGGCCATTTTTGTTTTACGCCCTAGCATCATTTAAGGTTAAATGAAGACGTCGCACCAAACTTTTTTTTTTTGTCCCCAGCGCGTCGACACACGTTGGCCGCGCGCGCATAACGCGCCGCGCTGACGCCGATCTTTTCCCCCAAACCGCCGAAAAGTTTGACGTTTCTCGACGCGCAAGATTTTATTTTCAACGCTGACGGATCGCCGGGAGAAGCGTCGTAGTGTGACAGGGCCATAAGATAGATATGTAGAATCAAAGCTGTAGTGTATGAAGCGAGATAATTGCTTTTAGTTTAGACAATTTAATATTTTGTCATCGAACTATGCAGCTTTAACATTAGACTCAAAAGTCAGTGTCATCAGATTCAAGGATATGACATCATCATAGCAAACCGTGAAGATTATTGCGTGAAGGATATGCAATGTGTGGCGTAAGGGTTCGTGATATGCACTTACTGCACTCATGATATTTAACAAGGAGAGTTTTAGATCAGAACATCAAATGAGAATATGTTAGTGTTAACCAATGTTGGCCACTACCCAAAACATATGTCAGTAAGTATTGAGATACTGAGTGAGAGACACATGAAATGCAATTAGTGTACTCCTTTTCTGGACAGTTAATTGTGATCAATGCAATGCGGACCGTCATATTTCTGTATACTAATAATCAATATCGAATTTACCGTAATCCCATGGTAATGGTCGAGTTAATTACATTGGGATATCACATGCCTATTTCTGATCATCTATCAGTGTAAAACAGCAGAATGGGATTAATCCACTCTCTCTAAAAAGAAGGCATTGGCATATATATTTAGCTAATATTTGTATAAACCATTTGATACAGAACATTGCATCTTCTTAACAAGCAGTGACCACAACCTTCAATTATTCTGTTCTGGAATGTTTGTATATGATATAATGTGATAAGATATCACACACAATCAATATGTCAGCGTGCACTGTCTCATTGTCAGTCTCTACTGGGGAACCAGTGGAACTCGGAATAGCCGTATTAGCGGGAACGATACATATGTGTATCACATACAACTGTCAACTTTTTTAAATCACCTGTATTGTACACCTTAGTGGTCTGCGTGACGTGTGATTTTCTGCTGAATCATTTCCGGTGGTGAATGGCATGTCTTATATTGAATGCTGTTTTGCTCTTCTTTTATTTATTTTTTATTATTTAGCTCAGTTCATAACGAGGCTATTGAATGAAGAAATGCGACGGCTCCAGGCAGGCGTGTGTACCTGTATGGACTAGTATGTCAGGACCAGTGAATCCTGGTTGGATGCTTATTGTTGGTCTACGTCCTAGTAACATATCCGGTTATATTAGAATGGGTATCGACTTGTGACAGTGCACACTCATGGCAACTTCATAGTGCTTCCCCGATGAGAGACCACGTTGCCAGCACCGTAACTCGATATCCAACATAGTCACATTATTTTTATACTGTGCTAACCACTCATTGTGCTATCCTATTAATGCCGAGCACCTGGTTAGCGTTTTAGGAAGTGACAAGCAGAAACTTGTCATTGGTTTGACTCGGATAGGACTCGAACTCCCGACCGTCCGCACGGGAAACCTGCGTTCTACTGATTTGGCTACGACATCCAATCACAGATAATCATGTCACATGCTACTATTGATGGTCTTATATTTAATGACTATCAACTTAGTCGGAACAAACGGACCATGCAGGTGTCGTTCAAATAGAAAACCCATTCAAAAGGAAAAAGGTGAAGGATTAATCCAGGGGAGTGGATGTGTAGTAATTAGCAAATACAATCCTCTTACACCTTCCTGCACCTGTTGTATGGTGGACTAAAGATACCTCATACCAAATCTGTGTTCCACTTACTTTCCAAGGTATAAAACTTCATCAGATGTGATACCAGTCATGCTGGCCGAATCAGGAGAGCGCGGGCCTCGCAAGCAGAAGGTCAGGAGTTTGGTTCACAGTCAAGTCAAACCAAAGACTGATAAAATCGATATTTGTCGCTTCCTAGCCGGGTACTTGGCATTAATAGGATAGGGCGGTTGTCTCATTGTCAGGAAAATGTTACTGAGTGGGATGTCAAGTCATGGTCCTGGTGGCCTGATTTTAAAAGTCACCATGAGAGTGCGCTGTCAAAAGCCGCCACCCATGCTGATATGACGTTAGATGTTGCCAGGATGTGAAACTGCAACAACCGAGCAGGATGGCTTCGTAAATCATACGTCAGATGGGGTATGAATTATCCAATCAACACAAAGAGTATGTATGTCCTTATCGGTTCCGCTCGCTACGCCAAACCCGGCCCGCGTCAACATCCTTCAGCTGTTCTCGGTGCAGTTAGAAAATAGAAGTTTGTTGACAACTTTATCGCCGATGTTATTATTGCCCTATTCGATATTCCTACCATGAAGAAGTTCCATAATAGTAATTGTGCTAATAACTGAAATAGATTTCGCCAATTAACCACCAGCCGTAACAGGATGACTCCAATTCGACATACCGTCAGCCTGAGATTTGTGTACATAATTGTATATACATTGACAATTCTGGACTTGTCAGTGGTAATCGGGCGTACAGCAATTGATCTGTCGTCTAGATTGCAATAGAAGGGGGCTTGTCTAATAGCTTCATTTGACCATATACTAACATGCATCTTAATGCTACATACCCTCACCATTCACCGAACTGTAGACAGGCAACACAAACAGATTTGCAGCTGAACAAGAATTTAACATTCTGATGTTTGATTATTTCTGTCTTCACTATCTCAACTAATTAGAATCAAATTTGACTATATCTAACCGAATATAATATAAGATAAATCAGGTATTCTTGCTACAATAGTATAACAAGGATAAAACGGAAATTTAGTATGTTCTTTATCTCGTGACATGTTGGTACTTTTGTACATCGAGACGGGTGCGTGAGGTTATATATTAGCGATTGGACATGTGCTAATAAAGTGTTAGTAACACCGGACCCGATTTCGGTTCCCCCCCCCCCCGACCCACCCACCGCTGCTGGCTGTGAGACACAAAAGGTTGTTTTATTATGTGACCACATGAATGAGCTGCGCGCGCAGACTCTCCCGCCGGACCAACTTCCTGTCAGCGCGCTCAGTCGCGCCGCCGGGCGCCCACCACTAATTGCGGGGACTTATTAGTGGCGAGTCATTTGCATGGTTTGGGGTGGGTGGGAGGGTTGAGTGGGAGTTGGGGTGGGTGGCGGGTGTGGGGGATGGAAACAGTGAACGTTCATTAGTGCCAATTCATGTCCAATTAGCGGTCGCGCCCGGACGTGCGCGATATTAGCCCCGTTCTCGGCCGGGACGGCGGACACGTGTTCAAACGCCGGGCGGCGCGCCGGGGCTGGGGGGAGGGGGGCAGGAGGGAGGGGGGAGCGGGCGAGCGGGGGAGCGGGGCAGCGAGGCAGTGGGGCAGCGGAGAAGCGGGGCGGGCGGGGCGGGCGGGGGAGCGGGGGAGCAGGGGAGCAGGGGGGCGGGGGCAGCGAGGCGTGCGGGGCAGCGGGGAGGGGGGCAGCGGGGCGGTGGGGGCGGTGGGGGCAGCGGGGCGGGGCTGGGGCGGGCGGGGGAGGGAGGGAGGGAGGGACCTGGGGAGGGGGTGAGGGAGCGAGGGAAGGACACAGTGGGTGGAAGTGACAGGGTTCGGGAGTGGGGCGGGCGGGGGAGGAACCACCGGGTGAGGGAGGAAGGGAAGGACGGACACGGTGCGTGGAGAACACGGGGGTCACAAGGTGGGTATTGGGTCGGGCAGGGGAGGGACCGGGGAGGCAGGGGGGGGGAGCGGATGGACAGAAGGACACAGTGGGTGAAGGTAACAGGGAGAAGGGTGGGTAGTGGACTTGGAAGGGGGGGGGGGGTGTTGAGGGAGAACTGAGGGAGGGAAGGGCACAGTGGGTGAAGGTGACAGGGGGTGGGTGGTGGGTGGGTAGGGCCTGGAGACCAGGGTCAGACCAGGGGTGCCGCCTCGCAGCATGATAATCCCATTTGTGGGCACAGGTGATGGATTAAAGGGAGACGAGGTGTGAGCGTAAAGTACACAGAGACCGCGATGCTGGATTACGGGGATGGTCGGGGGGGGGGGGGGATTGGGGGGCGGGGGGAGGTGAGGGCGCGAGCCTCGGTGTAGGACCGACTCGAGAAAACCTTTGGCCGGAAGTATATATATATATATCTATTATTTATATAAGCATTTAATTTGCAACATAATTTATTAAACGGCATGGTGGACGAGGAGTTAGAAAGAAACAAAATAGGACACCTTGTATGGAACTTAGACTTTCTAACCAGTGCAAGCAAAGAATAGATGCAGAATTAGATGGGCGGTCAACTGGGTGTGGCGTGGTAGGATTAGCGGGCGTGTTGGTTATTATAGTGCGTTGGCACCACGGCGCGCGGAGGGACACACACCTCAGTAGCGGCGGTAACACGGTTTTCCCGCGCTCCCGGCCAATAACCACACCCGACATTGTTGCAACAGAAAAAATAAATAAGATTGTTTGTCTGTGGTGAGTGTGGGTATGTGGGTGGGTGGGGGAGGAGGGTTAAGGGGGGGGGGGATTGGGCGCCTGTCTGCCCGGGTTGTATTGCTCGGGGGGCCGGGGGTCTGATACGGAGGGTACACTGTGTGTGAATCTGGTCTAAGGAGCACGGCTTACACTGGAGGAAAGAGGGAGGGTGTGTGTTGGGCGGGTTGGAGGAGGGGTGCAAGAGCAGCCAACCCGTGGTTGAAGGAGTGAGTTGGTTTTTGGAGTTTTACGTCCTTGCTATATTTGAGGTCATATTAGGACGGGTACCGACTTGTGACAGTGTGCACTCATGTTGACTTTATAGGTGTGTCTTCATGTTGTACAAGCTAGACAAGCCATCTTTGTAGTTATTATGCATCAGATGCATAATCAAAGTGAATTATTTATTATGCATATATATATTGGTATGCAAAAGATATATCTAAATGATGTACAACAGTCACCACAGGACCTCCTCCCCAAGTGGCAAGTGGAACTAAGTATAAGAGTGGGCCAAAGACCAGGATATACCCCCCTGGTTGACTGGAGGTGCCCTATTGTTTGGGATTTACTGCCATACCAACACAGTATTATCATGGGCAGTTCTGGCCTGTAGCCATATGTTGTAACTACTGAGTTATTTCCTAATATTCAGTATTAATTTAGTCAATCCGGTCCCGACTAAATGGCCTGGAAATATTCAAGAAATTAGATATAATTTGTTGATTTCTAGTGATGTATTCCAATATAGAAGCATCCCAAAACTCAGTGTATCAGAGCCCAAACTGTCAAACTACACATTAATCTCATACACAATTCGATATTGTTAATTAACTCGGTGGCCAAATGACCACCGTACCTAAAACGAGGTAAGCTCTCCAACCTGGTAATTTGGATACGTAGAATCAAATCCAGGTGAATCTTTTGGTTTAGAAAATCTGATGCTTTCATCGGACTATGCAGCTTTAAATGGAAATGGTAAAAGAAACCCGGAAATTGGACTTCGGCCAAATTGTCCGCGATTTCTTATTTTTGTTTTGTTTTTGTTGTTGTTGATATTTTCTTTTGGCGAAAATCCGCAGAAATCGGCGAAAACTCATAGATTTTTCATCTCGGTATAACTAGCTGAAAATGTTTTAAGTTCCTTCATACAAACCACATATTCCTCAATGGCTGTGCTAACTCTTTGTAAACCAATCTCATTCCTTCCATTTTACCATGACTTCCGGTTTTGTCTTCCATCGGGTTCAGCTTCTTCGACAAGCTAATCCATTCAAACTGCATGATCTGATGAAAGCGTAGCATGTTCAAAACTCCAAACACTTATCTAGATTTGATCATGCATATCTGACTTAGATACCAGTGCACTCATTAAACATGTATTGCTTGTTGCTGGAACCTGCTGAATCCACCTTTACCCGTCCCTTCCTCCTGAACCCTTGCTGCTGTTGAATGGATACGAGTGCTCTGCTACCACCGGACCGGAGCGAATCGGGGCCGGCTCAATGACTCGTCGTTTGGTTGTTTGTAAAAATCTCCCCTGCTTCTACAACCGCCCCACCATAAGATTAATCTTCAACCAAAGATTGAACCGATTTATCAGTGCCTTTCTATGTTGCTGCAGTTCTGCAGCTGGTAACCGTCGTGAGGTTACAAACTCCCCAGAAGTCAAGTCAAGTATTGCAGGTTGGTGTGCCTGTGCAATGTTGCTATGCTCAAAAACATATAACCAATGCTTATATTAGGTATCCCAAGTGCCTTGCCAATCCACCAATAATCTGTGTGTGGAGGCTTAAAATTCATCATTTTCAATCTGTTGGTGTGTTCTAAGTTGTTCACCAATTGAAATAAAATCTAAACCAAAATAAAGGTTCATATTTCTTCTTTCTAATAGTACCATCAACATTAGGATATGACTTTGATCAGCTGCAGAAAATCAATGCTTTGTCAAGACCATTTGTGTAGAAAATCACCTTTTGTTTGAACTAACTTATGCATGACATTTTACACTGCTTGTTCAAACCTCTGCCGCCCATTCAGCAGAGCTAGCATCATGTCAATGATATCATTTTGTTGCCAATACTACAGGCCATATAGTCATATTTCGTCCTTGAATAAATTCTTTGTCCAGCAACATTTATTTTAAAGGATTAACTTTCGAGATATTTGAAGTGAAAACCTGTCAAAATAATTATGCGCTGGCCACAACAAAATTATGTGCTGGCCACACCAACATTATTTTGAAATGTTTTAAACTAAAATTACTTCAAATAAAAGTCAAATAGATTATAACAACCAACCTAAAGTGTTTATCTTCAAGAAATGTGGTAGAATCTAAAAATCATCGGATTATGCAACTTTAATTAAAAGGAATATGCAGATAAGTGCAATAATGAATATTAATTAAAATTAATAAGTAAAATAATGTATATTTATTCAAATTAATAAGTACCATAGTAGATATTAATTACAATTAATAAGTACAATATGGTTAAAATTAATAAGTACAATATGATTAAAATTACTAAGTACAGTAATGAGTATTAATTAAAATTAATAAGTACAATAATGTATATTTATCAAAATTAATAAGTACAATAATGTATATTAATTAAGGTTAATAAGTACAATAAGGTTTATTGATTAACATTAATAGTACAGTAATGTATATTGATTAAAATTAACAAGTACCATAAGGTATATTAATTAAAGTGAATAATTAAAATAATGTATATTGCTTAGAATTAATAAGTACAATAATGTACATTGATTAAAATTCATAAGTACACTATGAGTACAATTAATAAGTACAATCATGAATATTAAGTCAAATTAATAATTACAATAATGCATGTTAATTTTAAATTAGTAAGTACAATAATGTATATTTTGTGGAAATGCTTTGGTGGTGTTGACAAATCGCCGATTAGCAACACATGGGGGTAAGTTGACAAGAGCACTGTTTTATCACAACTACAACTTTGGCAAGCATGACAGGTGGGTGAGCTGTAGAGGACGATACTAAGAAAGGGGGCTTTCCGGTGATGCTTGCCTGACATACAGATTTCAAGCCCTGAACTATGCTAGTTAATCACACTGTTATCTCAATCAGAATCGGTAGAGCGCAGCCTTCCCGTGTGGAAGTTTGGGAGTTCGAATCCAGCCGAGTCACCCCAATGAGCTATAACATTTATACTTGTCGCTTGCTAACGTGGCACCTGGTATTGATAGTTTAACCGTCGTTAAGAAGTACTGGTTAGCACAGTATCAGCATAATGTGACTGAGTGTGATATTGGGTCATGTTGCTGCCAGTATGGTCTCCCAGTGTGGCAGTACTATGAGGTCACGATGAGTGCACCCAGTTACAAGTCGGTGCCCGAGCTGATATAACCGTAAATGCTGCTAGGACGTAAAACAAAAACAAACATATCTTAATATTGTAATTGCAATTAAATAGTGTAAATGACTGAAGTTAAGCATGGCCAGAAGATCAGTGTATTCAGGTGAACACAAATGCTTACCTAAAAAAAACCTTTAAAAAGCACTGTATTGCCTGCCGTGGCTGTGCATTTAGTTGTCTCTCGATTGTATAAGTCAAATCACCAACATAATAATAATAATAATAATAATAAATAACCCACAACTTACTACATTATAAGCGAGGCAGATTACAATGATCATTATGGACCTAACATATGGTGGACCTTTTAAAACAAACCGTTGGATCATGCAACTCTAACCGCTCCAGACTAGGAGCAGGCCCATCCTGATATAACCTTAGATGTTACCAGGACCTTAAACTCCAACAACCAACCAACCTAGGAGCAGTCACAGCCACTGTGTGAACAGTGAGCTCAGCGATCAGAGGAAATCTTGCCCCATTATCGCTCACACACCAGGTGGCATCCGAGATATCCGGTTGTACTTCCGTTGTCTCGGTTCGCCGCGAGTGTAACTGTGTGGTGATAGTAACCGGAGTGTCTGTCTACAATAGCCCTACATGTGTGCACTGATAACACTCAGCCCTCGTGGTGTGGGTGGGTATATATATATATATATATATATATATATATATATATATATATTTATACATACATATATTTATATATATTTATATATATGTATATGTATTTATATATATTTATATATATTTATATATATTTATATATATTTATATATATATATAACTTTCGAAGTAGGGGTATGTGTACATGTACATGCACAATCAAACATAAAATAAATAAAATATAAATGGAATATTATTTTTGGAATGGCACTGCTTGGGTAAAATCTGGGGGTGAAATTGTCAGAGCTTAGGCCCCTTGCATTGTTGCGATAAGTCTGAGAGTGACACAGACTAGATAGGGATTAACATGGATGACCACTCTAAGATATGTGAGGCAGTCATCTCTAAATACAATATGTATTTATGTGCATATATATAGTCATGGATATATGTCTGCATATGTATTTATGTTCACATATATGTATATACGCCTGCATATATATGTATATATATATATACATGTGTATATGTATGTATATGTCTATATATGTATATATGTATGTGTATGTAGGTGTGTATGTGTATGTGTATGTGTATGTGTGTATGTATGTATGTATGTGTATGTATATGTTGGGATATGTATGGGTGTGTGTATATGTGGATGTATATTGATGTTTATGGATGGGTATGCATGTGTATGCATGTGTATACATGTGTATGCATGTGCATGCATGTGTATGCATGGGTATGCATGGGTATACATGGGTATGCATATGTGTGAATGGGTATGCATGGGTATGCATGTGCATCCATGGGTATGGGTATGTATGTATATGTATGTATATGTATGTATATGTATGTATATATATGTGTACGTATATGTATTATATTTATCCATATACATCGATATACATTGACATACATCCATATACATCCATATGCATCTCTATACATACATATACATACAAATACATACTTATACAAACATATACATGTACATATACATACACACATACATACACATTCATATATCATATTCGTGGTGATTATGCTTTGGTATAATCACAGTAAATTATATATTATGCATACATACAGTGGTAAAAAACTGGTATATAAAGAATACATCTCCCGGCACCAGGCCTTCCTGCACCAGCCTTCCCTTAAATAATATGAATAGAAATAAAAAGTGATAACTAACAATCAAATTAATCAAATACAATAATATTTAAGGTAGGTTTTTGTGATGGTGTACCAGCAAGACAAGCCATCTTTGTAGTGATTATGCATCAGATGCATAATCACAGAGAATTATCTATTATGCATATATATATTGATATGCCATAAATATATCTAAATGATTTACAACAGTCCCCACAGGACCTCCTCCCCAATAAGTATATGAGTGGGCCAAAGACCAGTATATACCCCCATGGTTGACTGGAGGTGCCCTATTCTTTGGGATTTACTGCTATACCAACACAGTACTATCATGGGCAGTTCTGGCCTGTAGCCATATGTTGTAACTACTGAATTATTTCCTAATATTCACTGCTAATTTACTCAATCTGGTGGCAACTAAATGGAAATATTCAGGAAATTAGAAATATTTGCTACTTTCTAGTGATGTATTCCAATATGGAAACATCCCAAAACTCAGTGTGCCACAACCACATTTGGGAACCTGCACACTAATCCTATATAAAATTTGACCTTGGTTATTGAACCGTGGGTCGAATGAGGTATTTAACCACACTAGCCCAATCGAGGTAAGCTCTCCAACCTGTTTACAATCAATGAAGATATATATATATATAATATATATATATAAATAAATATATATATATATTTGGGGTCTTCACATATTGTTGGACCGATGTATTTTACATTGGATCTGCATAGAAATACTTTACTCTTTGCTACTATTGTTGTTTTGTGATGGCTTATTTCCCTTGTCCATAATGAATAAGCCACATTCTGGTTTGTTTTCATCGCTGAACAGCCATAGTTTCAGTTTGATTGTTGCCTTCTCATATTAGCTGTTCGTGGTTAGCCTTAATTATGTTAGTTATTTTGCTGCCATGGTTGCGACAATTTGGTATATACCTACACCATGCCATGAGTGTTCATACTTCACTATTGCCTTTCGATGAATCAGAATACATCCCGGTATGAAAGCAACACTCGCTAATACTATACTCGACCGTCGAGAGTGGTGTGTTATTAACATAGCAAATCCAAGCAACTCTATAGGGACCACGATGCTGTTAGAGGTAGAGTAGGTAGGTGGGCTTTGATCCTTGGGGTCCTTGGAAGGTGAGGAACTGGCGGGTACAAGGAGGGGTCTTTGCCATGTGGAGAACCAAAAGGTAAAAGGATCAATGGTTGCAGTGAACTGTATCTTGCACCGAGCTACATTTAGGGAAGGGGCCACAGTGCTCGAACCATCCTGTCCCCTTCTATACCCGACATTAAAAAAAACAGTATATAATGTCTACATTACGGTACCTCGGACGGCGTCTAGTGAACTCAAGACACCGATAGAAGAGGCTGGACATTATCTGTGCGATGTAGTTCCTTCCAAGAACAATATAGTAATGTAAAGCTCCATAGTCCGATGAAATCAACTTTTCTTTTAACCAGAATTTTACCCTGATTTAGGTATCCCTATTCAAGTTCGGTCCTGGGGGACATTTGAAGTATTTGATGCTGCATAGGAGTGAATAGTGAGGTAATTTACTCGAACCACCCTGTCCTCTCGTAGACCATACCGCAAACACGATGTGTGTAGTGTCTACGTTACCTTACCTTCGTATATCATCTAATGAACTCCAGACACCATAGATTTATTGATTGATTGATTGAGTGGGAGTTTCTTTATGCCATGTCGGCAGCATAGGCCATATTGCCGGCAAGAATTGTTTGGTTTTGATTCAACCATTGTTTTACAGAGTGCAAAAGCACATAGTCGATGTTGTGTCAGTAGACACTGGGGATTTACAAAGCTCACAGGACCATCATGTGTGGCTAAAGGAAATCGAATTTTGATAAAAGTTAAAGGTTCTTAATATACTGGGTTAAATAGACTATAGGAGATGGTATAGACCAGCTGCCCTAAAAAAGGCGACTCCATAAAAGAGGCTAATGATAAATGCGGAACATTATCTGAGCGATGTCGTTCGCTCCAATAATAAAATAGAAATTTAAGGCTGCATAGGCTGATACAAGGATAACATTTTACAAACCAGAATGTTACCCTGATTTGGTTATCCCTATTCAATAAGCCTTCTAACTGTGCCCTATATGCCACCTATCCTTTCCCCTCCTTTCAATATCAGCATCGGCTATTTAAACCCGAACCCAGGAGACACGGACTGATCTGTCAAGAACTCTTACACCAAGTAATCCATTGCTATTTTTAGTCCGCAATGGGGCAAAACAGATAATGTTTCTAGACTATAAATATATTTTCTTAAATACACACTGACGATTCATGTACAACATATACAAATGTACAAAGAAATGAATTTCATAGTATTTTTGGGTGAGATAATTAGATCATCTACCTTTCCATATACTTAATCCGTGCTCAAACCGGGCGATGGTTATGATTAAGATCGAACCTGTTTGAGCTGTATGCTCACGGCAAGTCAAACACTCCAACATCAGGGCCCACAACATGTGGTGAGGATGCTCTGTTCAGTTGTGTCATGTTTAGAAATGAATTTGCACCTGATGGTTTTAGCTGCATTTGAATTAGAATCAGCTGGATGCATCCTGGAATCTGCTGATCTGATGTTCATCTGGTATGGCTGTTAACACCATGTCAAGCTGCCTTTTGAATAATTGTACACTGCATTTTGCGGTTTCGTATCTAAGTGGGCATTGCCTTGAAGAGCTGAACTCCCCGGAGGGAAATATTTCCTTCCGACAGGGTGTTATTGACTGTGAGACTTTTGTATTAATAAAGCATACAGTGAAACTTATCTTATAGCACAATAGTAGCCGCCTTCATGGATGGGTTAACCTACTTGCTTCTCTCCAGTCTTAGCTTTAGGACACTCACCTGAAAAGAAAGAACAAGTAGAATAATTATTGTGATATTGCCAATAGTATGAGCCAAAGTCCGGCGCTAATCAAGGTGAGCAAAACAGCTTTGTTGGATAAAATCAACATTTACCTCTATAGTTGCCCGGACGCAAAACGCCAACAAAGAAACAAAACCTCTATAGCAGGAATGTTTAGCTAATGATGGTAATGGATCAATCTACGTCGATCTTCTTCATTGACTTAGTTTACTAGGGTCTTATATCCTAGCAACAGCTAAGGTCATATCAGTGCACGCACCAACTTGTGACAGTGGTGCACATTCATTGTTATTTTACGCTGGGTAATTGGCATATGCTATTTTACAACATGCATCAGCGTGCATCACCACGGCATCTCAGTGTCCGTTATATAGGTAATAGATACCAATGTCAGGGTAGCGCAGATCTATCAGCAGATATGACGTGCACCTGCGAGTCATTAGTAAGGAAAGGGTAAACGTGATAAAATGCTAGACACCTATCAATTCAGACAAATATTTCTACAGGAAGTGAAGACAGCTGTATATGATGAACTCACTCAGGGAACAAGATATCACACTTCATGTAGCCAACATAAATACAGTATAACCCCGTTAAACCAAGCTCGGTTCAACCAAATGATCGGTTAATCCAAACTTTTGTTGGCGGCCCGGCAAAATACTACCATTTATCAGATACAAAAGTTGGTTAAACCCAAGTCGGTTAATCCAAATTATCGGTTAATCCAAACAACATTGTAGGACCCCATGCCACTCCGGTATGGTTAAGCCAAACTTGTATGTGGTTATAAGGTCATCTGAGACCCCACTGACTTTTGTATATGATAAATGGTAGTATTTTGCCGGGCCCTGAAAAAGAATTCGGATTAACCGATCGTTTGCTTTAACCGAGCTTGGTTTAATGGGGTTATAATGTACATACATAACAAAAACAATAATCAAAGTGTCCACATACCTTGTATATTAAATGTGCAATACAAGCTTACTCAAAGTCAAAGTCAAAGCCAAAGCTTGGCTAAACCTATGATCGGTTAATCCAAACAAATTTCTAGGGTCCCTTCAAGTTTGGTTTAACGGGATTATATTGTAGATACTCAGGTCATACACTGAGGTATTATTTATCATTATTTAATAAGAACAAAATTACATACTTAAATTTCGTTTAAATGGGTATGTTAGTATGAATGAAATAAGGCAAAGTTAGTAGGAATTATTCGTGGTGTATCAAGTTGTGGTCGAGTTAGTGGGTTCTGAGCGTGCACATGACTGAGCCTTACCATTCATCTGGGTAATACGCCAATCAATCTCCACCATACAGGCCGGCAAGGCTTCACGATGTGGGTTGGTGGTGCCCGGTGCCAGCCTGTAGGGTTTTACTACAGAGATCCAATACGCACCCAGGTAACGGACGCACATCCGTATCCGTATCCGTATCCGTATACGGACGGGTTGTGGGAGTTTTAGTATACGTCGTTGGAGAGCCGAGCGATCAATCGAAAGCAACCGAGGTAAGTTGATAAGATGGGAAGTAGCATTGCATTTCTTTTTCAAGCCTTTCAAATGAGGGTGAAGTGCGATGTTGGCTGGTTGTTGGAATTTTCCGTTCTAGCAACATCCAAGGCCATATCAGGATGGGTACCGAATTTGTGACAGTGCCCACTCATGGTGATTGTATAGTGCTGCACCACTTTGGAAATCAGGCTGCCGGCAGCATAACCTGATATCCCACTCAGTCACATTATCCTGACACTGAGCTAACCAGTCCATGCCCTATCCTATTAATGCCGAGCACCAGACTAGGGAGCAGAGTTTTAGTGTATGTCGCTGGAGAGACGATACATCGATTGAAGCCAAACGTGGTAAGTTTGTAAGATTCAAAGTGCATATGCGCTTACTGGATTTTGCACCTGAACTCTTGCATTTCTTTCCAAGCCTTTCAAATCAGGGAACTTGCGCAGATCCAGTGACAAGAGAAGGTGGAGGGTAGGCGGGAAAGGATACTAAATTTGCCATTGGAATGAATGAATATTATGTAGTGATAATTTGCTCATCTTTTTGTTTGTTTGCTAACATGTTTAGTGAACTGAACTTTATTTCAGCGCCAAAGTACTGGCCTTCCGTCTGTGCCTATATCCATAATGATAGCAAGTAACCTATTGGCAATATACTCGTATATATACAGATGCAGGTACTCTATCACTACCTAGTTATTCACTATTACATCATAATACAACCAGTATAAGGGTTTAATTTGGGTGTTAATGCATTGTCTGTATGTTCCAGTATTATCCTATAATCGTTGCTCTGAGGTTGCTTTTAGGATACTTAATTTCGCCAAGGATTGTTGGATTATGATAGGTATATTGGTTTCGGTATGAGTACAAGGGGCAGTGTGGATATTGTTGAAGGTGGAGTGGTCTCATGCTTAATGGGTACATGTAATTGGCTGTGGGTGGGATGACGGCTTGAATTATTTCCGAAAGTACTCTTTTAAATTAGTGTGTTTTAGTACACGTTTATTTGTTGGGGTGTTACGTCATAGGAACATCGATGGTCATATCAGGACGCGCAACCACTTGAGACAGAATGCACTCATTGCGCCTTTATAGTGCTGCCACACTGGGAGATCAGGCCGCCGGCACCATAACTTGATATCCTATCAAGTCACAATACCCTAATACAGAGATAACCAGTTATGACCCTATTCTAGTAACCCCGAACACGAAACTAGGTAATGGAAAATATCAATTTATTATATTCATTGCTTTGACTCGGACGGGATTCGAACTCCCGACCTTCCGCACGAGAAGCCTGTGCCGTACCGATTCGGCCACCGCGTCCTGAGTCTTTTCTCACAAGTTCAGCCATAACTAAAATCTGATATACGAGGGAAGACAAGTGACTATTCATCAGATAAATTACAGTATGCAACCTGGTGTCCACTGCGGGGATAACAACTGCACCTGCTCCACTGCTGCGTCACTATGTAGTGATCAGGATGTGGGAGGCTGCACACCCGCTATTTGCACCGTTGTATGCGAATGAATCATCTGTTAGGGGTCCTTGTGAACAGGCACTAACTCATCTTATAACGGCTGCACTCAGATTTTCAACAAAAAGACAATTATGATTGAGGATTCTAAATCACTTAGATCTTTAAGCATGTGCTATAAAGGTCTGAATTGAATTGGTCCCCTAGGTAAGGTGCATGGCAGATGGTGTTTCTGGAGGCAACAATACGCTGCTATGCGGCATCCATTTTGGGGGATCATAGTGTATCTTTCTCAACTCAGGAATACAAAATACATAGTTCAATATTACCATTCCTTGTCATTGTTATTAACAACTGGCCTTTCCTTATGAAAAACTATTCATCAATTAAAAAAGAATGGCAAAACTAAATTATCTATGATAGTTACTTTGATGCGCGGCAAGGAAGGACGAGAAAGCGGATGTGGAAAAAGAGGGCAGTTTATTCATTTAAGTGCCCGAGGGTATCATGAACATAGTGGTGGTAAATATATCAAAATGAGGAGTGCAGAGTGTGGAGGCAGGAGGGCGAGTGACAGGAGGAGAGGGCTGGAGGCGGTTATAAGGGAAGCGGAAAAGGGGGGGTGGGGGGGGGGGGGGGGGTTAGGTAAGGAGGGACTGGAGGACAGCGGGGGGGGGGGGGGGGAGAGAGAGAGGGGGGGGGGGGGGGGGGTCCTCCCTCGCCTCGCATCAACCGCAATGCGAGCATTACGACCAATGTTAGCCTGGATTAATATTATGTATGGTCACTGATGATCTTCAATCTTCACACTCAATTGGTTGCAATGCGCGCATTACATTTGATCTGATGGAAATAAATTCCCATCATCGAACCTGAGATGATCCTGGTCACTTTCGATAAAAGATTCACCCTGTATGTGTAGTACACAGGTGAACGACAATGTAGTGTAAATACGGGCGAAAATAGCTTTAGTATCGAACAGGAAGTGGAATTCCTGCCTCCAGTATCAAATGGATACTTATATCCTCACAGAGTTGATGAAATGGGAGAGAATGCAAAAAGACAAGATGGCAGTCATAGAACACCATCGATTTCACTTTTAAATCTTATTTAACTAGATATTTGGTTATATTTTTCAACTCAAAGGTAGCGGGGAAATATGAAGACATCTACAAAGAATAAATGTTGCTTCTTAGATTGTGAAATTAGGCTCTCATTTCATTCACCCCCGTTTTGACCATTTTTATATAGGGCTGGTCTTCACCCATGTACTGGGAGTACCGGGTGAATCCTTTATCTAGCTCACTGGTGTTTTCGCACCCTGCATCACCCCCCCCCATCCCTACTAAGCTGGCACTTCACTGTGTGTCTTAGCAATGGGCCGAGACAATGATCACGCATCAAGTTTTTCCCGCCCGTCCACCCTTTTATTTGAACTTTGAGACAATTACCTGTGATACTTCTTAAGCTGAACATTGGAATTAATCAGGGCGATCAATATCCACATGTCGTCTGAATACCAGTAAGACAGGCAGGACAGACATATGAAGAGTTCCGGCGCAAACCCTGTAAACCTCAATCAAAACAAATAATTTAAAATAACAGATTTGTACCTGAAGCTAATACGAATTCTCCCAAATTCTACTTTTCTTGTAAGGAGATGGTCATGGAGCAATTAACAACAAAAAATAGGTATTACAAAAAAATACCCTTCTGAATGTTTAACTCTCATCTTTATCTCAAATTCCGATTGGTGTTTACGGGGTTTTGTGCCTAAGCTCTTCATATGGTTACTAATAATCTTTGTGGTTTTGTGCATTATGATATTCTTGTCCAGCTTAACAAGCGCAGTGGTGGCATAATATGAAAGGTGCATGGAGGCGGATCAGGTAACAGTGATAGTGGAATGGTAACACGTCGGTGCTGTGGATCGTATATCACGTGACACCAACCGGCTATGGTCAGCATGCACTTAGTATTAGTAATGGCCAGGCTCATTTTATAGGTGCAACCCTCACCTCCAATGGCCGTCATAGAAGGCGGGCCGGGCCACTTTTCAAGCAGGGCGTAGGTTATGTTACGTAAATGCCCGCGTGCTGAGTGGATGATGAAAGGCTGAAGGGTAGGGCGTTTATATTCCGAATGGTGGCGCTGCAGTGAATGGGAGGAACGGAAGTTAGGTGGCAGTAAATAAGTATGGCAGGGTCGCTGAGGTATGTAGGCAGCTTGGGTCTATATATATATATGTATATATATATATATATATATATATATATATATATATATATATATATGCAATGAATGTATAGCCTTAAGGACTTATAGCCGGTAAAGAGTGGGGGGGCGGCGTTATTTGAGGAGCCGGACCATATTGGAGTATAAGGTACGAGGAAGATGCGTAGGTACTCATAACATCCATCGTTCGAATTGCTCGTTCAGATTGCATTATATATATACATATATATCCTCTCTCACTATATACATATATATGTGAGGTATAACATAGCCTATTATATGAATATAAAGGGGCGGAGCATTGTTGTGATATTTATTTCGCTTTTATTATGCATGCTATTTATTATGTATCCATACACCGGATTTTGGCGCCACCACTCCGGTCACGCGCCTTTACACACGGTCTGGCGTCACATGAGCCCAGATTTCATATATATCCTCTCTCGCTATATACACACACACACATATATATATAATATATATATATATATATATATATATATATATATATATATATAGCAGCGAGAAAGAGAGTTCAGGCGCAAAAGACTGTAAACGCCAAACCAAAACTTAAATAAAAATAACATATTTTTACATGACGGTAATTTTAATTCTAACTAATTCTACTTTGCTGGTGATGAAATGGCTATGGAGGAATGAACAACAACAAAAAGCAATACGAAAAAGAGAATTATTTGAAGGTTTGATTCCAATATTTATCTGAATTTTTGGATTTGCGCTTACTGGATTTTGCACATGAACTCTTCATATATACATCGCATGATATGATTGGCAACAACCGCATAGGGAGGCGGGCCACATATTATCCAAAGGGGCATATCTCGCAATATATAGATACCAGGGGGGTTTCTCCAAGAAGCACTAACTGCCCACACACTTGATCTAATGATGTCGGGTTGCCATTGGTTTTCCGTTGACAGTCAGGGTTCCGGTCGCTGGCTGCCCCGCCGTCATTCTCCGCCTGACATGACCTTGACCGCCTTCCTACCTGCCTGATCCGCCCTCTCCCGTCCCACTTCCCGCTGCGTCCTTACCCTAGTCTGCGCCTCCGCTCTTCCATTCCGATATGTTCTGCAACCCTTATCTTCTCCTCCCTTCCCCAGCCTTCTCTGTGCCCTAACCCCTGCCCTTCACTGCCCTCCCTGTTCCCTTGCCCCCTATTTTGAACGCTGCTTCCGTCCAACTCCCCTTTCCCTTCCACATTTCCTCACGTTCTCCCTAATTTCCCTCCCTCCCCACTCCCCCTTCTCTCCCCCCCCCCCCGCCCTACTCTCCCTTCCCTTTTCTCCTCCTCTTTTTCCTCCCTTCCCCTCCACACTGTCCTCGTCACCTCCCTTTCCCCTTTCCCCTCCTCTTTTTCCTCCCCTTCCCTCCCACTCTCCTCGTCTACCTCCAATGTCCCTCTCTCTCTCCGCTGTCCGTCGTCTCCAATCTCCCTTCTCCATTCCCCTCCATAGTGCCCCCTCTCCTCTTCTCCCTCCCCTCCTCTTCCCTCCCTCCCTCTCTCTCTCTCTCTCTCCTGTCCCAGCCCTGCACACATGAACATAGGCGGGTCCTCGGGAACCTTAAATCCCGTTACCATCACGGTAACCTCGGGCCCGGGAACCCTTCGTATTCCAATTCGCAAACCCAATCGCATGCCCAACTATCCGCGCATCCTTCACCTGAGGCGTCCTCCTCATCAATCACGCCTAACCCCCCTCCACATCTCGCACATAATGCACCTCCAGTGAACGCCTTGCCCATAAAGATTGCCCTAGAACTAGCTTGGGCCTTATAGGGAACACTCGGTACAAATAGACTCCTAGTCTTCGGTGTCTTAACCTATAATTTGCTATGCGTCATATAGACATATTGGTCTAATTAAAACTCACCAAGTAGACACATATTGCTATAATTAAAAGTCCCCAAGCCGAATATGTAGTACAGAAATTATTGATAAAGGAAACCAGACGGGAATGACGGATGAGTTAGAGCGTTCGTCTCCTGTGTTGGTAGATCGTGGGATCGTGGATTCGAATCCTGGTCGCGTCAAAGCAATGACTTAAAAATTGATACTTCTCGCTTCCTAGCCAGATGCTTGGCATTATTAGGATAGGGCAAGAAGCAGTGAAATGAGGAACACCAGTCGTCTGCGGCTGAAATTTCCCCTGCCTAAACAACTAATGTACTCAAAAAAAATAAAAGAAAAAAATCCATATCGAGTATGACAACTCCGGTATAGCGGCGAAAAGAAGTGCATGCACTTAACTGTTTATATTCCTTATGTTCTCTGTGGTGGAGTGGTTAGAGTGTCTGACTTTTTTCTAGGTCAGACTCCTAATCTGAAGGTTGGTGGTTCGATTCCCCATGCCCCCACCTCTGCCACTTTGGATTTCCACCATTGTGGATAACTTACAGCGTCATCAAAGGCCAGTTGCTCTCATACCATGTCTATGTGGTGTGGGAGGTTAAAAATCCCTTGGGTCAGTATAAGTGTAGGCTTGGGCTTTCTATCGACAAACTGTCTAATGGCGAAAACAAGTCTATTCAGGCTTATCCATAATAAGCAGAATAAATCTTCAACAACAACAAAAAAACAAACAAAAAAACTGTTATCAGCAAAATAAACAAACAATCACTGACAAATACTAAACAAAATATGTACAGCGATTAAAATTGCGACCATAACTACTACCACAAAACACACACATATATATATATATATATATATATACAAGATAAGTTCTGAATTCAGTTAAGGTATTTTGGTATTTTTTCAGAGGCTCCGGGCCGACCTCAGTTGCAGAGAGAAAGCACTAGGTGTCACCCATTTCACGCCTTGGCGTTTGTTCTCATTCCAACCAGCGTAGACTTCCAGATGTCCCTACTCCTCCAGGATATGCTTCCGCTATCTGGGACGGTGGCATCGGGTAATGGTAGAGAGGGAACACAATCTCAATCCCCATTTATAATTCATCCCTGAATAAATGACAATGGCTATGTCATTCAGAGATAGCAGTTAATAGCCAGAGTGAGTCTCATACAGAATGGGGGTCCAGTAAAGGAATTCCTCGAAAATAAATTTAATTCAGATTAAGTTTAATTCAGATTTGCTAAGTATCTTCAATGGAATAAAACATCATTTGACTAACAACACTCGTAACAAGATAGACACATGACAACCATTCTCCTCTTTTAAATAGACCATTTAATGATAATATCAATGGAATAATTTCCCTTACTTATTTAGATCAATCATTACACACTTGCATCTATCCTGATCTTCCCCCTTCTCTCCTCTGCGGCCTCCCAGCGAGCACTCTTTCCAGCTGTGGTCCCTCCCCCCTCCCGCTACCCTTTAGGTAGTACAATACCATACAACTAAATATGGGGATACCATTGTTATCTATATTGTCATAATGAATTACATGGCACATATATTGTCACTACAAAATATGACGAGAGATATTACCAGAACGTAAAAGTCTAACAACCAACCAACCCACCAAATACTCACGACAAAATACATTTATTTCCACAGACCTCCTTTAGTGATGGCTGTTATTTAGAATAGCCACTACAAGCTAACACATATGAAGGCCTACTGACAATTATGCATATTCACACACATCCTCATTAACCCAGCCATGCTAGCATGAAAAGGCTCACTAGGCGCAACTAGGCCTCATTACCTTGAGCTGCTCACCTCTGTCAGGAGCAGCTCACCTTCTCCAGTCCAAAATCCAGACCAGCTGAAGCGTGGGGCGCTAGGCGGCGCGCTGAGTGGACAATAAGTAATTGAGTGATCCAAAGAGTGATTGATCAGCACTCGTTGCCCAAAGCTTCCCGGAACTGCTCGGAGCCACTCGGCCCTGCTCGGCCGTTCTCGGCTCTGCTCGGACCTGCTCGGCTCACACGGCTACCCGCTGCCGGCTACAAGTCGATTTATTTAACCGACACCGGGCGACGACTCGTCGGGTCGGAAACGGCCGACTTTGACGAGTTTGGGCGAGCGTGGAACGCACCGCCGCCGCCGCTGCCGCCGCCGCATCAGCCGTTCGGCTCAGATCAACCGATCAGGGCGTCGGTCAAACACAAACGGCTGTTTACAATATGGACACCGATAAGCCGGTGGCCGGGGGATGCGGGGCCGTGGACGGGCAGCCGAGTGGAGAAGTCCCGTGTCGGATGCAATGCCGTGTGAAGGCGCGCGCCCCCAAAGTCCCCACACCGGAAGTGCGCATTAGCGGGAACTTCCGGTGGTAAAGGCAATGCCGGACGGGCAGGCGAGCCAAACGCGGTAATGTCTCTCTCCTCCTCTCGCCTCCCTCCTCCCCTCCCCTCTCTCATCACCCGCCCACCCTCAGCTGCTGCACCCCTATCCTTGCTGGCCCCCCTGCACTGCAGCCCCGTCCATCCCCATTCCATTCAGCACCTGCTATATAAGGAAGGCGACCGGTGAGGGCTGGTTAGGGGGGGTGTGGAGGGGCTGGGGGAGGGAGGTGGAGGAGGGGTGGGGAGGGCTCGAAGGGGTGAAGGGCAGGATGGGGTTGGCGCCAATGAAAGAGTCAATAGCGGCTTGGTCGTGTCCTGAGGAACGCAACGACTTTTCTACAGAAAAGAAAGTTAGGGTCATTACCCTTCCTCCTTTGACGGTCAGATGGAAAACGGGAAGCAGCGACAATTTTAGCGGTACTACCCTCCCCTAGTCCTGGCCCTGACCATGCCACGCAGCCAGGTTGGTGCCGCTCCCGGTGCTGGTACCGGTCCCGGGATCAGCCCGTTGCTGGTACTGGTTCCGCTAATGGCTATGAGAGGAATGCTAGCACGCCCCTGCGCAAGCGCCGCTTCCCGGAAATGGCAATCACGCAGCAGCGATCCGGTCGACGCGCGCCTATCGTTTCCGGACGGTAATTCAAGCCTGAGCCAAGCAGAGCCGCTGATACTGATAGAGCACTGGGGTAGCGACACTGGCGCTACCCTGAGCATGGAGCTATGCTGGTAGCGGCGGTGCCTGCTTTCTGTCGGAATGGACTGATCAGCCTCTAATGGGGCTGCGTAGGGCAAGGCTGCCTCGCTCCAGTCCAACCAAGTGCCATGGTCGTTTCTGGCAGAGTTTGAGGATGTAGGAAATGTGTTATATCATTTATGATGTGTATATAAATATAGAATACTCCCTAATATTGTTGGTGTCCTTCTATGGACACCTCTCGCATCATAACATCGCTTATTCTCTCCAGGGTCCTCTGTAACCGGGCACTCTCTGCTTCCCTCCTGCTGGGAACCGACTCAAACGGTCTCTCGCCTCTCAGGTCCAACTTATTTATGTATATGATGTATGGAAATGACACGACTATGAATGTATTAGCGACACATATATTAAAACCTTGTCGTCCCACTCTTGACACTCAATCAATATAACATATTGTCGTGGGGGTGATGAAAATGGGAAATATTGCGCCTAGAGCGGGACTCGATCCCACCTTTCTTTACATTCTGGGCCAGTGTGCTAACCATTACACCAGCTATGCTCGCTGATATCGCTACACTACCCACACCTACCTGTCTATGTGGTTACTTGCCTGAAATGTCAGTGCAGACTACTACACTTGTCCCCCTGGAATTGTAAGTCTATTAATGCTTACAATTACATACATACAGGCAATGCACTATCACATACTTACACAGGGTAGGTTCAACAACCATACAGTGCATAGCTTTTACAGGATCGTGGTCACGGCAACCAGTGTCATGGGGGTGATGAAAATGGGAAATATTGCGCCTATAGCAGGACTCGAACCCACACCTCTTTACATTCCGGGCCAGTGTTCTAATCATTTCACCACCTAGGCTCCGTGATATCACCACATTCCCCCCACCTACCTGGGTATGTGGTTACTTGCCTGAAAGGTCACTGCAGACTACTACAATATTTATCTCCGAAGAAATTCCGGAAACACAAAACCATCGGACTATGCAACTTAAAAGCAGGGGGAAGTTTTGGGTTTGATTTGGCAGCACATACACAAACAACAGACTTTCGGCAATGCAGGAAGCAGGGAAGAGGGAGAGATATAAGGGTAGAAGCTGCAGGACTTGGACCATTGGGTGTTGCGCGGTGTGTGGGTGGAGGTAAGGTGCCTAGGCTGGAGGTAAAGTCTGGGCAACGGGCGCCGGGCACTGCAAGTTGGGCGCTGGGGGGCTGGGCGGTTGGCACTGGGCGCTGTGTGCTGGGTGTTTGGCGCTGGGAGCTGGGCACTGGATGATGGGTGATGGGTGATGGGTGATGGGCTATTGGCGATGTTTGAGAGTACAACACGTCCAAACAGTGATAAGCTGATGCTGCATACGGAGCCGCGTCCCGATATCGGAGCCCCATCATCCACACCCGGACCACTTTCGCCCACCACCCGCCCTACCCCGACACCACTCTATGCCGTCCCTGGCCATCCCCACTCAGACCATCCCCGTCACGGCCTGACTCCAGTCCGGGCCCTATTCAGCCAGGCCCCAGCCCTGCCGGTCATCCTGGGGAACCAACCACGACCAATCCCTCCCCCTCCCGCCATTCAACACCGCCGCCGCCCCAGCACAGGACGGTCATCCCCGGGAACCAACCACCACCATGCCCTCACCCCGTCTCCCCAACAACGCCCTCCATCCCGGCGCGCGCATGATTGCCGTATTAACCGTCGCGGCGCCAATTTCGATTTCCTGGTACCTTTCCGGACGGAGCTTCCCACGCCCCGATAGATAGCGATTTATTTGTCCCCGCCCACACGCCGAGCGGGCCCGCGGCCTATCGGCCAGGCTGCACACCCTCAGCAAGTGTGCGGTGGCAGAGGTGGTATGTCCAGAACTCGGCCCCACCCTCCCTGCCCGCCTCCCCTCTACCCACACTTCCCCCCTCCCCCGAACCCCCAACACACCTCTTTGAAAATTAGAGTGCGGCGCGGAACCATATCCACACACGACATACTACCTACCCACCCCTAGGGGGCTGGCCCACTCCCCTTGCACCCGTCCCCCGCGCCCCGCCCCCTCAACCCTCCCCCCGCACCCCACCACCACCACCACCAGCTTCATCCGATGTAGGATGCACGGTGCAGGATGCGGCACACATCGCAAGGCTTGTACGGGTGGCGACTAATCTGGTTTTGCTTGTGTCGGCCATCCGCATTGATTGATACAGCTCAGGTCGGGTAGTGGCCAGCGCCCCGGGAGCCATTGACCAGCCAGCGACCAATCCCCGCGTTTAAGGGGAATGCCCACGAAAGGCGTATAACTACTCAATGGCAACGGCAGGGATAGGAGATCGCGGCCAGCATATAGAAGGGGCTGTCATCTCGTTTGTGGCGCAGCTGTAACGGCGCGGGCGATGGTTGAGGGCGTGGGGCGGTGGGGGGTGAGAAGGGGGGATGGGGGCTTGGGTGGTTCCTTGTTGGATGGGTTGAGCGGTGAGTGAGGTTTTTGGGAGCTGAGTGGAGAAAGGGGGCAGTGGAGTGAGGGCGGAGTGATCAGAAAAGTTGACCGCGGTGGCATTGTGCAGAGTTGAGGGAGTCAGGGACGGTATTTGCTTAGTTGATGAATGTGGGTCCCAGTCTGCAAGGACGCATGGTCTCAACCTCGGAATAGGTTAGAATGGTCGGGTCTCGGAAGCCTATCATCCATAGGGATGTTTACAAAATGATCCGAAATTGTATATTTCTGATGTCACCAACAAATGTCGTCTAACGCCTGCAGTCTGACGTCGGTTAGATACTGCAAAAGGGTCGGACTTTTGATATTAGAACTCACCAGGTGGCACCACCAAACTTGCACTTGAAGGAAATGTCATTGACAGTTGCACTATATTTAATACTGCAGACCAGACAATCACAGAAGTCAGTCATTTAGTACTGATATTACATCTGAAAGGATATGTATAACAATGCACAAGGAGTAAGGTAAACGAATTGCGAGACCATATTTGGGCCAAAGAGTAATTGTCGACAGCTGGTTTCAAATCAATCGAATTAAAATGTTAATCCAATGGAACAGCATCTATTGCATTCACAACAAAATCCAATCACTGCCTTGCTCATAACGTTAGGTGAATGATCAAGGATTTACTCCTCAACTACCATGGATTTTCGACATCAATTTAGAATTCAATGCTCCCCAACAATAACATACAAATCAAATTAATAGTTCGAAAGGTATAGATTATTTCTCAAAATTAAAATAAAATTTGGAAATGTACAGGGTTTTTCAAACTGAATTTAACAGTGGAATCTGATGTCATTTCGACATCGTATTTACATCGAAATCTGACATCATCCGATGTTAGTATAGCCATTTTCCAGCGGTCAAAATGTGTCGGGCCGACATCAAACTGTGATGTCGAGCCGACGCAGGCGTTGACGTCGACACTATATTTATCTGAGGTATAACTTGTTGTGCGAATATTATTTAGGATTGAGCTTAAAGATGAATACTATGATGTCACACTGCATACTGGGGTGTTTGTGGGGAGACATCACTGGAATGGTACCCTGAAGGTTTAGCATGTAGTGACTGAGGCTTCCACTTAAAGAGTGATGTGCGGAGTTAATGTGAGGTGGTGATGTTTCAATGAATGAGATTTTTGTGAAGGGTTACAATGCGTAATTTTGGTAAGGGAGCAATAGATGTGGCTGATGCGAAATGGAATGGGACATTCATGGATATTTGTTTTTAACTGCTAAATAATTTAGGTTGACAGGAGAAACTGCTAAGCAATATTGAAATCCTTGTGGGATATTACTAGCTAAACAGGAGAAATGGATTGGGAGTGATAGTATTCAATGCATTCCTGCATGACTATGGTTGGTTTGTTGTTGGAGCTGTACGTCATGGCAAAATCGAAGGTCATATCTGGACGGGTACTGACTTGTGACAGTGCACACTCATGGCAACTTTATAGTACTGCCCCACTGGGAAATCAGGCCAATGGCACCATCCCACTCAGTATCCTGCCACTGAGCGAAGCAGTGCTTGCCCTATCCTATTAATGTCGAGTGTCAGGTTAGGAAGCGACAGATATCAATTTTCAAGTCATTGGTTTGACTCGACCGGGACTGGAACTCCCGTTCTCCCGAACGCGAGGACGGCGCTCTACCGATTAGGCCACCGCGCCTGGTGCGTGACTATGAACGTGGGCAGTGTATTTCTGGTGGGAAGAGGTGAGGCAGTTCTTATGGGTGTTGGCCATAGAGTGATAGAGTGGGCCATGTATGATCTGACTGGGTTTGATGTGTGGAACTGGGTCATGAAAGCATCAGAACTACACACAGCAATTGACACATGCTCAACTACAATACAAGAAATAAGCGGCCTAATCAAAAATATTGACTGCAGGAAGCCATCAGGCATTGACTACATCTCCAGCGCAACACTGAAGGATGCACTTTGCTGCATCCCAAATATAATATGTGATCTCTTCAATAAATCATTCGCTGGGGGGGTCATTCATAAGCTGCTTTGGAAAACAGCTAAGGTCACTCCTCTCCACAAAGGAAGGGACAGACAATCATTAGGTAACTACAGGCCTATCTCTATCCTACCAGTACCCGGCAAGTCAATAGAGAAAGTAATGAATAGACACATAGCAAATTACCTAAGCGAGCATCAAATCCTATATAACAAATAAGGCAGGTTTAAAAAAATCACTCAACAACTAAAACCATAGTTAAGCTAACTAATGACTGCAAGCAATATAAATCAAAAGAACATGGTGGGGGCAGCATTCATAGATTTTTAGCAAAGCCTTTGACATGGTGGACCACACCACATTGAAAAATAAATTAACGTGAATGGGGATAAAAGGGAAAACAGGAGACAGGGTAAGTGACTACCTGCTAACCCAGACACAATGCACTATAGTGACTGGGCAACATCGGGGGAAGAATACTTACACTACGGATTACCGCAGGGCTCTGGTTTGGGCCCCATCCTGTTCCTAATTTACATAAATGACCCCAATAATTGGTTAGAAACAGAACACCTGCTTTTATATGCTGATGACACAGTGGTCTATGTGGCTAGCAAATCACCTGAGGAACTAGATGCACCCTAAATAAAATACCATTGAAGTTAATCGAATGGTTCCAAATAAACAAAATAAGAATAAATACAAGTATATCAAATATGGCACTGTTCGGTACCAGTTAAACTGTACTAAAGTTAAACTGCCAACTGGGGGAAGGTCAACTCATCTGAATAGACAGCTATTGCTATCTAGGAGTGGACCTAGACATGCACCTAAATTATGACACCTGCCAAACAAATACAATGAAGAAAGCTAATTATAAAATATGGCTATACTAGCAAAACTAAGATACTACATGACAGAAAGCATGGCAATAAATATATACAAAGGTATGACCCTACACTACATTGACTATGGTGACTTCATCTACATGGGAGCGAATGCAAACCTGCTAAATAAATTACAAGTGATACATAACAGAGCACTAAAGATATGCCTCCAGGTCCACAAAAATTCCCAATGATGGAACTCCACATGAAATGCAACACAACACTACTAACACATAGGAGAGAACTACACCTCAAGCTACTTGCACACCACTACACCACACAACAAGGTCTCCTCACAGTGACTGCTCTTAGAAACACCAGATATACAGGTGCACCCGTGGTAAAAGAAACCATAAGCATTAATAAAATACTTGAGAGAAGTGGGCCGCACAAGCCTGGAACAAACAACCCCCTCCAGTCAGAGCAATCAAGAAATTGGAGCTTTATAAACTATTCCTAAAAAAGAACAAATAAAAACCATTCACCATCATATGGGTACCAATTAACACCTTACCGGGCGCAGTCAAGGCAAACTGTGAAAAAGAACACATGCCAAGGACAGGCCACTGAAGAGGGCGCACATCAATTCTGTAAATACACAGCCATCTGGAGTACTCGGAAGGTTGGAAGAAATGAGTCCATAGTCCACCTTGGTATGTGTTCTGGCACAAATCATGAAAGGTACTGACAGACCAACCATACTCACCAAACCGAACCTATAATACACTATGGCATGAGAAAAAACCACAACCCGCCACCAGGTCGCAGTCCCAAAGGGTATGGGTGTGTTCTGGGGCACCCGAATACCAACTAGGGACAGGGCACAGGTGAAAGGAAGGTGGTAAAACCAAAAGTCAGGGACAATGCCATTAGAACTATGGTTAACAATTTAACACCATGGCTAACTTTCCTGGTAACAGTCCTGAAGAGTACAGATGTGTTCTAGAACATCTAGGCAGTAACTAGGGACAGGGCACAAGTGAAAGGAAAACTGCAAACAAAACAAACAAACAAATTCTGGGAACACATCCTCATCCACAAGCCTATTACCATCTCACTAGATGTACCTACTAGGCTATGATATTAGTTATATGATTGGAAGTTATACCCTCCCCCCCCAAACAAAAACCCCCAAAACTAACATAGATAGTAACTACTGAAATAAATGCTGGTGGATGTCAGAGATACCAACCCGGAACCAGAACCCCGGCATACACCATAACATTCCGCACAGCTGTCCAGCATTGAAAACAACCACCCTCGTGGAAGCTTACATGCTATGGGCAGAATAAATACTGTATCAATAAAAAAAAGATACACAAAATCGTGGTGGAAATCTATGTACTATCCAACAACACAGTCAAATACCGGGACATACACAGGCATAAAATACTACTGTCCCACAAGCAGGGCCTTGATCCTCAGCTTTACACCCGAGTGGTTTGCTTGCTTTCTTTTTCCTTCAGCAACTCCTTACTGACAAAGATAAGATAATAAGTATCATTTGCTGAAGCTAATCGGCGAATAAATAACCTAATGGAACGCTGATGCAAGGAAGGGCCTCATTACTGCCCCCGGAGGAATGAACGCGCGCCGGGAGGTGGCGCGCACAACACCCGGCCCCTGCATTTCCGGCCTCTGTGCCTTCTCCGCCCTCCCCGCCTCCCCCCTCCCACTCCTCCCTCTCCATCCTCCCGGCCCCGCCCTCGCTCTCCACGCTCTCGATACATTCCCAATTTTCCCCGCCCTCCCTGCCCTCCCCGTTCTCCACGCCCTCCATGCATTCCCAATTGTCCCTGCCCTCCCCGCCCTGCATGCCTTCCCCACCATCCACGCCTTCCCCGCCCTCCTCTCTCGTCTCCCTCCTCCCTCCCTGCCACCCACGCTCAGCCCACCCTCCCTTCCCTACATGCCTTCTCCGCTCTCCCCATCCTACCCACCCCCTGCACGCTCCCCATCCTCACCACTGCCCACCCGACGTGACCAAACGAGGGCGAGACTAACAAGCCGCGACTCATACACCACGCAGACTAATCTGGGACAGATTGGAGGCCCGGGCGCGACCCCCTGGCCCGCCGGTCGCGCTGCAGTCGCGCCGGTCGCGCAGGGGTTGCGCCGGCCGCCTGAGCAGGTCGGCTCTATGGGTACGTCGGTAGGCCTCTGTTGTGGTTATTGTTGTTGTTATTGTTATTGTTGTTCTTGAAATTGGAGATGTGTTGTATTGGGTACTAGACAGTGTGGATTAGGGCGGCCATACCAGTCCCACACATTCTATTCATTTGCTTTTGCCATTGCAGTGTCGTTATTTGGAAAGGCCTGTGTTTGTACAGTAGAATCTGTCTTACCGACTACTGTGGTCATCGAAGTCGTCCTATTGGGTTCTATCAAACTGACTTGTCATTCCCTTCTATGTTGAAACCTTCAATAGTTCTTAGTTTAACAATATCTAAGTTGGATATGTAGGTGTGACTCACTTACGAAAATAGCTGATAGTATCGGACTATGTAGCATTACTGTATTAACAGTGCTAGCAATGTTGGTATTACTACTAGGTAAACTGGGATTTAAGGAAGTCATAGGGAGTGCACAGTCAAAGGGAAAATACATAGGATAATATTGATAATAATGGTAATAATAATATAATTTGTTTATTGTTGTTGTAATGGTATAGAGGTGGGAGTGCTGTGCTTGTGGTGATGGTACTGGGTGGTGTAGCGCCTGTGGTTAACGGATTGTGGTGTCTCTGGTGGTGATGGTAGTGGTTCTAGTGGTTCTAGTGGTGATGAGGGTGGCTCATTATAGACCCATTTCATGTGACATCAGCACGGGTATCTAGGTCAGTGCGCACGCTTTTTGGCTGCAGGACGAAACACTGTCACACTGCAAACTCAATGGCTATGAGCAATCTTCATAGAGAAAAGGTGAAATATCTCTAAAAGCACACCACTTAGAAACAAACTGCTTGGAAGACACATAGAACACATATTCAATGAATATATTATATTAAAGTTATATGGTTAGGGTTCTGCATCACTATTAATTTTGAATAAAATAGACGTTTTACTCGGCGCATACCGGCAAATTCAACGCATTGTCAATGGCCGTGAGCAATCTTGAATTATATTCATACAGAAAAAGTGAAATATCTCTAAAGCCACAACAAATAGAGACAAACCGCTTGGTACACATATAGAAAACATATTTAAGGAATAGAGTATATTAAATTTATAAGGTTAGGCTTCTGCATTTCTATTAATTTTGAATAAAATACACGTTTTGCACTGCGTGTACCAGCAAACTCAATGCATTGGTAATGGCCGTGAGCAATGTTCATACAGAAAAAGTGCAATATCTCTAAAACCGACCACCTAGAGACAAACCGCTTGGTACATATATAGAAAACATATTTAACAAATAGATTATATTAAATTTATAAGGTTAGGGTTTGTGCATTTCTATTCGTTTTAATAAAATAAACGTTTTGCACTGTGCGTACCGCCAAACTCAATGGCAGTTTGCCTTCGTTCTGCAGCCAAGCTGCCCGCGCATATATGATGTTAGTAAACATTGAAATAGGTCTACAGTAGCAATACATGGTGTGTATGTACGGTAGACTGATAATCAACATTGCCTCAGATTGTGTTTGTCCTGCGTCAGAGGAAACGTATAGAGCAACATAGTTTAGCTCTACATACCGTGATATATCTGACGGTATATATGTGGCAGGAATAGCAATGCTAATCTGAGACGCGTGACGCAGCATGCTATTTATTCCCCCTTAGTCAGTGTTCCTATGTCCTCTGATCCTCCACGAGATCCCTCCCGCCATAGTACTCCAAACACCTACCTACAAGCCACCCACCTTGACACCCCCACCTCCCACCCCCCACTGAACTCACTCCCCGCCCCGCGCCGCCCCGCCCCGCCCCGCCCCGCCCGGCTAAGCCCCCTCGCCGCCCGTCGTGCACGCCTACCGGAACACCCGATGGGCGTGCGCCCAGGCCCCGTTAGCCCGGGAATAAACGATGGCGTCCACGCCCGCCTCGTCTTCAATCCGGCAGATTAGCATTGTAGATCATTTTGATCCCTGCCTCTCTAATGGTGGCCGATGGTGGCGAGAGGTAAGGGCACATAACTCTATATTTAATTGAACGTGAAAAAACCCTGCCTGACCAGCCAGCTCCACCCTCCTGCCTCCTCCAGCCTCGTTCCGCTCCCCAGGGGAGCCCCGGGGTGTCACCAAGACTACACCTTGCATGGTATACATAGAGATACTTACAATTGCATAGTCCGATGGTTTTGAGTTTATGTAATTGTTTAGAGATAAACATATTGAATTAACTGTTGTAGTCTATCTTACTTTAGGTTGATGTAAGTATATTTTACTTTTGAAATACTTCAAGTGCAACCGTGCAAACATGTAACATTAATTTTGGCAAGCACCCCAAAACTTACACACTAGGCTTCTGTAGTAACTGGTTCTATTAAATTGACTTTGTATTCCCTTATATGTGGCAACAAATGCTTAATAAATGCACCATTATTTAAGTCTGATAAGTACAATCAAATCTAGATAATTGTTTTGATTTTGAAAAGGGGTATGCTTCATCGGACTATCTAGCTTTAATATTTGTTTGTTTTACGACCTAGCAACAGAAAAGGTCATATCAGGACGGGTTCTGCCTTGTGACAGTGCGCACTCATGGGGACTTTACAGTGCAGCCCCACTGGAAGATCAGGCCACCAGCACCTGGTATCCCACTCAGTCACATTCTCCTGATACTGAGCCAACCAGGCCTTGTCCTATCCTAATAATGCCGAGCGCTAGGCTAGGAAGCGACACGTATCAATTTTTAAGTCATCGGTTTAACTCGACCAGAGTTCGAACCCACGACCCGACGATCTGCCAACACGGGGGACGGACGCTCATTCGGCCATCCCGTTTGGTCAGCTATAATATATACATGGTATACACCATAAACATATATATACATATATAATATATATATATACATATATATATATATATATATATATATATACTAACACATAACATCCCCACACTCCCTGCGCATATGCCCAATGTACAGGGAGAACATTACAATAATAACTCTACTTATTCCAGAATTACATAGACACATATATATTGGACACCCCTTGCCTCATCAGGTCCTATAGTTGTCTCTCGGGGAGATGGAGGTTAATGGGCACGGTGTGGAGAGCTTGCTGGATTAGGCGGCATTGCCGGGGGCAGGGTAGGGGGGTGTCCCGTTAATGTGCGGGTTTCCGGTGGACCTCCCTAGAGGGCGCCAGAGGCAACACATACGTCACCCAGACACCAGGGAACCTCAAATAGTAAACAAACAAAAGAACAAGAAAGACTGACACTAATAATAGACTCATCCCGACTCGTTGGAAATAATATGATCAATTTAAGCAATGTGGTGCCTCTAGCTTATTCATTGGCATAAATAAGCGTGTTATTATGTGAACATGGATCAGCCTAAGGTAGAACACCATTCCCGTCTAATAAACATGCATTTAGCAGCGTTGGAAATGGAGCAGTGTGGCAGTGTGGGGAGGTAATAATACATTGAGTCGGGGGCCGTATTTATTCACGGTGTCACAGAGGGTGGAAGTATACTCAGTACAGTAGCAGTATTAAAGAAACCATATCGGGGAAAGGAAAATCCTACTGGCAGCAGAGGGGATGTGGATTTATCCGTGGATACACATTATACATTGATAAGGTATAGCAATTGGAGAGGATCAAGCAGACTTATCTTCTGTTGATCATATTTCAGAGAAGTAAATGTAAAGCCGCATCGAAATCGTATTTGTATCTATGAAGTTTGGCATCAGGCAAAGTTATAATCGGTCTGTGAAGTTTATATACTAACGAAATTCACAGATATATGTGAATATTTAATATATAACATACACATATATACTTACTACATAGGTACATGTGTGTGTCTATAGTGCAAATATATATATATATATATATATAACATTATACAAGTATTCATTGTAGGGGAAATATGCGTGTCATTATTATTATTCCTCCTTAGGGGCTGTGGTGGAGTGCCCCCCTTTCCCACTCTGGTGGTCTTGAATGTATTCGGGTAGCCCCCCTCGTGCCTCACACACAGGAGTATATATAAATATATGCTGCAATTTTCTCATTCTATTTAAGTCTCTTGTTAGGCCAATTTTGGAATACTGTCCACACATTTGGAGCCCAATCTTTCGGAAAGATATTCTGCGGATCGAAAAGCTTCAGAGACGTGCAATAAAATTAGTTGCAATTATCAAGGACTTACCCTATGAAGAAAGGCTTAGGGAATTGAAACTTCCTAGCCTTTCCTACAGAACGAAAAGTAGTGACATAATTGAAGTATTTAAAATTATGAAAGGTTTTGATCAAATAGATTTGAACCAATTTTTCAACTTGATTAAAAGAGAAGGCAGTTGGGGTGATACTCTCAAACTAGTAAAACCCAGAGCCATTTAAAAGTTAAGGCAACACAGTTTCTCAAACAGGATCATAAATAGATGGAACAGTCTCCCACAAAATGTTATTGATACCGACTCAATAAATTCATTCAAGAATAGATTAGAAAAAGCATGGGCTGATGATCCAGGGAAATCTGACCCCTTATTCACCACATGCTACTAATTATTCCTTGTGTTGCTTATTTACTTGCACTCAAGCAAAAATGAGAGACAAATAAGTGTTCACACTTCCTGTCTACCATTCGCTATATCGCTATTTCATATAAGGATTATACGATTATAATATCCTGGAATCACCCCCCAGCTACTCAGTTTCCCTCTCAGTCATCGGGTGACTGGATCCTGGGCTAGTCATCTACTGCTCCAACCTACTCCACCTGAGCTCTGACAGCGGCCCCACCTGCCGCTCCTCTCTGTAAAGGACAGCTAACCCCATTCACTGTATTGCTCTAACACACTATCAGTATCGTGTATTCCTCTTATTCATACGTCCATCCTGATATGACCTTAGGTGTTGCTAGGGCGTAAAACAACAACAAACAAACATTTGATTTATTTATGGAGGCCAACTATTAAATAAATATATATATATATATATATATGTGTGTGTGTGTTTATCGACATATATATGTATATGTTATATACATCATCAAATGACCCAGTAAAAGCAATCCACTAGATTGATTAAAATATGTCCGGTAACAACTAAACTAACTATAACCATTTTTGATGTATTGATTACCGTGTAACCCCAGTTGGTGCAGGACATTACGGGCGCGCTCGGTTATTTTATATTTGACCGGGTAGGAAAAACACTAACACTAGCTATCTTATATCATCCAGACGTCGCGCCCGTCGCACGGTAGAGGGCGCGCGAGATTGATCATCAAAACAACAAAAATAATAGAAATCTTATCCCACCTCCTCCGGTCCAGCCGGTATAGGGCCAAACCGGGTTAGATGGATCGATAGTAGTATACACTCCGGATGGTGGAATTGTGTATGTGTTTTAGGGGGGGGGGGTGGCGGGAGATGGAGGGGAGGAGGGATTTTTTGATCAAACGCATCAACATATGGACCTATTCTTGTCTAGTATTTCTACCTCTTAATATAAACACCTACAGGAATTGAGCGTGAATATTGGTCTGTTGTTGTTTTACGTTCTAGCAACACATAAGGTCATGTCAGGATGTGTACTGATTTGTGACAGACAGTGCACACTCATTGTGCCTTTATTGTGTTGCCCCACTGAGAAGATACCAGGCCGCCGGCACCATGACCTGATACCCCACACAGTCACATTATCCCCGACACTGCGGTAACCAATCCTTGTCCTATCCTAATAATACCGAGCACCAGGTTAAGTAGTGACAAGTATCAACTTTATAAGTCATTGGTTTGACTCGGTTGGGATTCGAACTCCAGACCTTCCGCATGGGAGGCCTACGCTCTACCGATTCGGCCAGCCGCGTCCGGTGAGTGTGAATGTTATGTGATATTAAGACAATTATATCCTGCTTCTGGAAATGTTCACTTTGGGATTGGCTCGTGGTATTGTCTCCATAGCTCGCGTCACGCTCAGTCTCTCTATAGTGCATACATCTGTTGTCTATTACACACGAGTGGGAGCACTTCTTCATTGCTCAATTCAGTTTAAGAGAAATTTAACCGCCAATCGATTTTTTAGGGTGTTAAAAGCATATTGCATGTCTGCGGGCAATAATAACTTTTAATGGTCGCCACTATAAACTCCAAGGAATCAAGCACTTATGTATTGCATGCACTTCATCCTCCATTTTGTCCAGCTCACTTTGTCCTACAAATGCTTCGAAACAGGTCACATAGGTAACAGCATCTGTTGATATCATTAGATGGACAGTATATATGTATATATATATATATAAAGTGTAGCTAGTTCATAGCATATCACTATCGGTTAAAAAAAATGTATATTTTTAATAAGCTACAAAAGTATCAAGTCAATGTCCTCTTTTAATTGTGCGGTGAAAAGGAAAGGTGGTAAAGTGTACATTATCTGATAATAATTGCATCTAATAATATTTAGACAATATGACTTAAATATTATTTATCATCCTAAAGGCTCAGATTGATGAGCTTCCCATGAATATTGATAAGGGAGTTAAATGACTACAGAGGTGGTTATTTGCTGTCATTACTGGGGCGAGGGGAGCCAGTGAAGCAGCCATGCCCACCTGTCCATCACTAGACCTCCACTATCCTGATAGCCAAATCCTCTCCAAAACCAATCACAGGCCCCCCTCCCTCACTCTTCCTCTGACTCCCTGTTGGACACTCCTCCTCACTCTTCCACTGATACCGGTCAGCTACACATCTCCTCTAAAAACTTCCAAAACTGATGGAAGCACAGGCATATGATTTATGATTTACCTCACTCACTTGACTCATGATTATTGATATATTGTGATCTATCTCACTCACTTGATTAACTGCTACATTCATAAAAACATTGTAAATATGGTGTGGATGATTACATTAATTACTCACATAACTTCATGTTCATGTCAGACTTTGCCCGCATCCTGCTCAAACATCCAATAATGTAACCAAAAACCATTGGATGAGATTGTCATGAGAATACAGTTATGTCATTTCCAGCATGGCTTCCTCGTTCCTCTCTGCCCTTATGCCAGTAATGAGCTCATAACTAATAATCATCTATATTTTACTTCGCAATCGTCAGTTGAGTTGATATATTTATTGCACTTTAAACAAATTAATTGTTTTATATTATAAATGCAATTGACTTGGCTCATCAATTGACTATTAATATGAGATTGAATATATTATATCCTGGTTGTCAGTATAGCTTAAGGGTTTGCAGGTTCAGCGCCACATGCCAAGCAGAAAGAGAGGCACCCTGGTCTCTGGTTCAAGTATACCATCAAGAGAAACCTGAAGCTGAGAGACATTAAGACCGACTCATGGACATCACTCTCACAGCACAGAGCTAAATGGAGAGCGGCAGTCAAGTAATGAAAGCAGTCTTTCTGGCATCGCGACCATCAGCATGATGATGATGATGACCAAGCATGAGGATGTATTATACAAATAAAAATGTTTATACTCTGGACAGAATGCTGTTCCTCAAAAGAAATCACCGAGTGGTCCATTTTTCCTAATATTGCTGTCGCTGTCACTCCAGCTCAACTTAATTTGAATAATAACCATGGTCAAACTTATTTCTGGAAATTAGTTCGCACAAAATGGCTTTGAGAGTACTTAATGGTGTCATTTTTCTCTTCTACATCCGGGACTATAACAAAACATCAGGGACTATATCGAAGCTTTGTTTGGGGTGATTCTTTAACTTCACTCTGACACAGGTAGGCAGGGCTACCTCATTACAGCTGCACCCAATTACCTCTCCCTGAATAATTAAAGGCAGCACGGCCATGCCACAACAGTCACTGAGAATGGAACCTATCGGGTGAGTAGTCACCCTGGCTGAACAAAACAAATAAAATGTTGTTGGTTGTTTGTTTGTTTAATGACCCCCAGCACACAAATTAAATATCAGCTCTTGGGTGTCTTATAGTGGTTAAGCATACCTGAGAAAACATGTCAAGCAGTTCAAATAGAGCAGTGAAACATATGTCAAAGAGCATACAAGTGTGGTAAAATTACAAGTCAATGGGTAAAGACTTGGCAAGTTAAAAATGGATAATGAATATTTGGTCAAATCAAGTTTCCCTCAAAACTGTAATAATGAGATTTGGATGGAATAGGAACGACTCCATCACACCTCATAGCCCAATACATCATCTCTAACTGGTTGTAGCTGTAGTGGTACTTTATTAGATGAGTGCAGGACACTATGTCCTTCTCTCATGTGAATAATTAGTCACACATTACTCGCATAAGAAATCGGATACTTTTGAAAGCACACTCAATCAAACAAATAATAATGATATATTTCATTGAGAGCTTTGAATAGTAATTTGCAGAACTGCATAATTAGGACTGCAGATAATTAATTGTGTACATTGTCTTTTAGTATGGGATTAAATTCACTTGGACGATACCGGAGCCAGTGCTGCCAGCGATGTCAACAACTGACTCAACAAACAGAAGGTCAGGATTCTGGCAGTGAAATGTCGATTGACCGACGAGGTCAGAGAAGTGGTATTTGCCTCCAAGCCTCCCACCCTCCAACCTTCCCACCCTCACCCTCCCATAACCAACTCCACACTCACTAGGGCTGGGCGCGAGGTCTAGTCACAGGAATTGACCCCGAATTCCTTATATTAATATCCAATGTATCTTATGGAACGATCACAGTTAGAATGGGCTCGGTGAACTTTACCCTGGTAGGGCAGGATTGGTCTGCCCAGCATCATTGGACAGCCTGGATATTATTAATAGCTTTGTGACGTCACACAGGGAAGCAAGGGGTGGATGTACATAGGTCATAAGACATAGTCAAAAACCTTCAAATATTTGTCTAAATGATCAGAGGGTTTGCAGTATTTTCCAAGAATATAATATACCCTAGCGAACGTTAGTGTGTACATTAGTTTAGGGCCGGATGCCACTAATGACCACAGCTTTATCACTGAGATCCTTATATCATAGTTGGGTCCTAAATAACTCTAGACAATTGGTTCTTTCAAGTTATATAAATTATGACATAACTGATCTCAGTAAGTGTGAATATGTATAGTTATTTCGCTCATGTTACAGTTCCTTTAACTGAGGAACGGACGTCATTGAACTGCTCCACTATTTTCAGAACCCATATTTCTCTCATATTTGTATGAATCACACATTGGCTGTATTTCCTCTTACTTTAAAAGCCGCCGGTGTTTCATCCTGGTTCTCTCGGCATATACCTAACTACCTCATTCATTGTGCTCTCCACCTATCTTAATGCAATTGGAACTGTGCCATATGAAACTGCGGTCTCGCTCTACCATATGTTACCCTGTCTGTGGTTGTGTAGGCAGGCTATAGTGATATCAATACAGAGAAAGCGAAAGGAAGAGTGTAAAGTGTGAAAGAAGAGAGAGAGTCAAGCCCTCTAGTTTATTATTTATATGGTACATGGGTTCATTTTAGAGTATCACCCCACCCTTTTCCCCCAATGGGAAACAAGCATTATTGGCCCTACCAATATGGATCCAGCATTCCTGGTCCCCATGGTTACCAGTGGTCTGCCCACCACCACCAAGCTGTGTGGCTCCCCTCGCCACCACCTGCCTTGAGCCTGAGCGTGGTGATCCTACCTATCAGAGGGGGGAAGGGGTAGGCTCTGAGTGCCCCTTACACATAGCCCTGCCAGCACCACTATGTATATTTACATCTCACTCAGGCACCACCAGCACCTACATATACACATACATGCACCTGGTCATGTATACCCGATCAGTAATAGAACATTTGTATTCCCCCACCAATGACGTAAATCAGAATATTTTACACTGTGTTGGTAGATCGTGGGTTCGAATCCTGGTCGAGTCAAACCAATGACTTAAAAATGTATACTTGTCGCTTCCTAGCCAGATGCTTGGCATTATTAAGATAGGGCAAGGAGCAGTGGAATAAGGAAGACCAGTCGTCTGCAACTGAAATTTCCCTTGCTTAATCAACTAATGTACCCACAAAAAAAGAAGTCTTCAGATTTCACTGGATGCCTAACTAAAACGGAACCCATTTGAAGTAATGGGTATTTACCCTGAATACAAACAGTCTTCTCATGTATCATTGCATAATGCTGACGTCAGAGCTATTCAAAGCTCTGTCACAGGGGAAATAATCCCGAATGGGAGTTATCACGCCTGCGCCAAATGCCCCTTCTTTCGGATCAAATCCGCCATGCGTTGAAAGCTGTCAGCAGCCAATGTGCATTTCGCTTGACCTGTTTAATGTGATTTCCGCGGTGTGGCTTTTCACTGGCAACAGCAAGAAATTCTCGGAGATTGCCTTTTGCATTTTCCTAATTTAATCAGCCTAATGCCCTTAAATAATAAAGCACCTTTTCAGACCACTTTTGAATGATTCAGGTCCGGCCTATCTTTCCAGTCACTGAATGTGTCTGAGTGATTAGGTCCATTAAAAGTCTCACCATGTAGTTAGTAGACTAGCCTGCGGCTACAATCAAAGAAGGTTTTTTAAAAATGCGTGTGTGTTTTTATGTCTTCTTCATCTATCTGAGCTGGCCTCCATCAACAACGGATATTGCACCATTAAAGCATCAGCAATGGAACGGAGGGAATATGTGCAGCAGGCATCGGTAGCGATGCGATTCTAGACGCAAGCATTCCAAAGATTATACCATTGAACTCACACATGGCTAAGAATATCAAGTTTATCGGTTAATTGTGTTTGTTTTCAACGAAGCAATTTTAGTATTATTAGTTCATGGTCAAATGGCAACATGATCTTGCGAGTAATGTTCAATGGATACTATCAATGTGTTCCCTATCACATAGGAAAGGCACTGTATGATACAATTCCCAATACATAAATTAACCGATCATCTATGTACAAATCACGATATTTGAGCTTCAGTCGTTCTCCTATTATTCGTTTGGTTAATTTGAATTTTACTAGAATATATCAAAATCATCATAATTAGAATAAATAGGACATAGTCACCATCAGTTAGTAGACTAATATAAAGGACTAAACAGGGTACTGTCGTGGGGAGTGATGCAACCGGAAAATATTACTTCAAGAGCTGAAATTGAACCACAATCCTTGCCATTCTCTGGATAGCGTCCTAATAATTAGCGTCCTAATAATTAGACGATCTAGGATCACTAATTAAATCACCATTATTCACATTTAGTTGTCCATGTGGCTCAGTACCTCAGATGTCACTGCAGACTACTCACTACAGTGTACACTTCGAATGCACGCTGTTCTGTGTGCTCAAACATATGGAGTATATTCCGGGGTTTGTATTTATTTGACAGCTACATTGTGCACCTTTAACATGTGGTTTCAGCTGAAGAGCTACTGGGATGCAGTTATTTTGCATAGTTACAGAGAATTTGATCAAATCACACAAATAATTAAGCTATCTTGCTTTCTTTTAAACCCCTGGACATTATCATAAACAATTAAAGAATCGGTAATTAATCGCAACGTCTCACTTATCACTTTATTAGATAAGCAGCAATATTTCCTCGATTAGTAAAGAGAACAATTGTTGCTATTTAATTATCTTCGTAGAAGCCAGTAATTGACTTGCAATAATACCTCCAGGAAAGATGGCTAATATATTAAATGATGTGATTATTCTCCCGTCGAATATGGTTACTAATTGAATGGACCGATTACTTCAGGGCATGATTGCATCACGTCGTTTTTGACAGATGCTAAGCAAGTCATTTATTATTTAATTGACGTGGACAGATTAAGTTGACTTCGTTAAAGTTGCACAGTCCGATAGTTTTCAGTTTCTGCCATTTTTGTGAGAGAACTATATTGAATTGATTGTTATAATCTACCTTACTTTTCTTTGAAGTAACTTTTATTTTAAATGGCTAAGTTGTGAGATATTTGAAGTGTAAATATGTCAAATTAATGTTGGAACCATAGCCTTCAGTAATAACAGATTAGATTAAATTGTTGAAGTATTCCCTTATTACTGGAAATACATGTTTAATAAATAGATATCTAGAATCAAATCTATATAATTTGTTTTGAAAATGTGACGCTTCATCGGACTATGAACCTTTAAGATATTCGATGGCTGTAATTACTTTTTCATTTATAATGTGTTGTCTATGTATGTAATTAGTTTATTCTGCATGGAAGACCAATTGGGATGCAGTTATTTGGTGTGGTTAATTTATTTGGGTTATTCTCCAAAACTGGGCACAACAAATTTGGTCTCCATGTTACAATGCTGATAATTAAGTCTTTGTGTTATTGATAGCAAGTCAAATAATTATTGTAGCCTCTGTCTATTAGGTATGTTAGCAGTTCTACATGTATTGAATTTATCCCCCGAAAGATATCAAAATTATAATTGTATGATTTTGCGCTAGAGTGAAAATGTGAAAATGTACACATTGACACCATACATGTAGCCAAACTTGTTTTCAACTTATTTTTCAACCTTTTTCTTGTAAGTCATAACCTTGTCTGCTTAACAGTAATCAATCAAATCTTGTTTGACTATGTTGTATATGTTAAAATGAAGTTCTGGATGTGTCTTTGATTTTCATGTTACACAAGTGATATTAATGTATTGCTCAATTTCTTTAAGATCTAATTCAAAAAGTGAAACTAATTTTGTTTCAACTCTGACATATGCACAACATGCAAACCTTCACAGGACATTGGATTAGGCTATTATTTAGAAGGATGTTTGCTATTATTTGGAAGGTTTTTACCTTTGGTTTCCATCTCACACTTTTGTGCCCAGTATTAGAGAACGACCCATTTACCAAGCTCCGGGACGGTCATTTCAAGACAAACCACGGACCGAAGACATGAGATATTATTTGAAACCTTAGCATAGGCATGAATGAACTGATTGTTTCTCTGACCTGGCCATTCCTGAAATGGATCAACGGTTTGGCTGAAATAGTCATAATAATTTATTTATTTTAATCGTAACTACATGTTTTTTGCCTTGGATTCTTTTTGTTTTTGTAGTAAATAAGTTTATTTTGCTGAATAAATCTGTTGTCAGTGCCGAAGCACTGGTATTCCAGCCATTTTTCAATAATGGGTTATTTACACAAAAGGTATATAGAATAAGGTATATTATAACTGTTGAATACACACTTTGTGGGTCGTATTCATACCAGCTCCCTTATTTACATAGTATTTAGAATGTCAGCAGAAGTTATCTTCTGTATCCAATTGGTAAAGTTGTAGATACTTTTAATGTAGTGTCTGTTCATTTTTCACCGTACTTCCAATACGAGTTAAGCCAGCAGCAATCGTTATATATTTGCAAAATACCCTTCTGTAGTTCCATAGTTTGATCTTTCCATATTTAAGCTAAAATCATTAAACAGCAGCTTTTAATATGAATTTCCCTACTTTCAATTAGCATTCTCAGATAAAAGCATTAAGTCCAAATATAATGAATATTGCACCCTCAAAAAACATAATTGATCACTTTGTTTGTTAGGAACCTTATCTCGATTTCTTTCTTTCATGACATGACAAAAGTGATCACAATCTTAATAAATAGAACGTCAAGTTAAGGGCGTCAGGATGACGTCATACCTAGCACACCCGCGATTGTATAATTGGTGCTTGATTTCCATGTGCCGCTAATTAGAATCAAGTGTTTAGTATTTTGAAAAACCCACTAGTAATTCAGAGAAAGGTTCTCTATGAAATTAATTGTATCTGCCTTCAGTTTTATAGCGACAGGACATCCGACAGTCATCCATATCCTCTGACAGATTGAACTACTTGTTCCTCTTGATGTGAAGGAGTTCAGATTTGGAATGAGGTTGATCCAAATGTATAAGGTCGAATACCTTCATGCCCAATGACAATTACACAAAGCTTTATAGAGTGAGTATTGCTGTGCACTCTTTTAAGTTCCTGGCAGGAGTGTTGTGGAATTTCATCCAACAAAGAAGGCGATTCACTGCGCACCAATTTTAGGCGCGGGAAAATATCGATCTTTCATTCCGATGCATCCATTTTTGTTCATGGCCGGAGCAATTTTGGATGACAAGTGACACGAGAAAAAAGTGTACGCATGGGAAGTAGTTGGATTTGTTTGATAAGAAGTTACTCATTTTTGTTTTTAATTCATTAATTTAAAAAAAAGAGAGAAGATATCGTTATGAATTCAGGCAATACAAAAGAACGAGACATTCCATTGGGATGAGCAATTAAAAAGTATTTAAGGATATGATCAATTGTGAGAATGATCGTAAGCATAATTCTAAATGATCATAGAAAATATCCTCCCATAAGACATATGACAGACGTGAAAGCTCGTATTTAAATACTGCACTTGGTGTATGATAAACTCCAATTGTTTGGTAATATATCAGTCAACTGAACCTTTTAAGTACTTTTCTTTCAATCCTGCCCACACATCACCAGCTAGTAAATTTCTGGTTCCACTCATCATAACAGGTGCATATATAAGAGTAGTCCATTAAGCTCGAGTATCGGAAGATGCAGTGCCACAATTTCATTCTCTACTTTGTTTATTTATACATTATATATCCCCATGGATTAGTCACGTCAGATAATATGCCTGAAAACCTTGGGAACGGCTTACACGATTATCAATTCCTTCGAGAAGAAATGTGGATTTACATGAATACATTCAGTAATGACGTCTTAAGTTCCTTATTTCTTTATCATGCACATTTAAGTATTTGATTAACTTGTAACAAATCACACATTTGCAATCACACAATACAATCGAACCTTTTCTCCTGGCCCTACTTAGATGCCATAACATCGGCCCCATTGTACATCTTGCGCCGGCAACATGGGTAATTCAGGGCGCGGGACAGAGACTCACCACCCATCTAGCGGTAAATATGGGAGCTCACCTTTAGCGCCAATTAGTGGATCTCAGCCACCCGGTGCCTTGACCATTGGATTCAAAGTGCCAGCCTAATTCAGTCCCGAACACCCAAAAACTGTGCTTCATGTGTGGGCTAGTCCTCCTCTCCGACTTCATCAAACTTGCAGGTTCGCGGCCTGAACCGCTGTACCATCACCCGAAGCAACGCGTGGTGATACTTCCAGCCTTATTTTAGCCACCCCACCCACCCGAGCTAAGGACATTCATACGTAGTAGGTTTGAGCCACTTGGAACCCTCACCAAGGACGTTACGCTGCTCCTACTGGGCAGAGCTCGAACCAATTTGGATACCACTCTGTGATTTAATAAACTTCCATATGTATGAGTCGTTGTCCCGCGTTTTAAATTGCAACCCTGCCGTATCCAAGGATGCACAGATGTCTGTTGCTCCACTGCGTCAGAATTGTTCCGTTGCTATGCATACATAGTGTAGTAGTCTGTACTGACCTCTCAGGCAAGTAACTACATAGACAGGTAGGCGTGGGTAGTCTGGTGATATCAGGGAGCCTTGGTGGTGTAATGGTTAGCACACTGGCAAGGAATACAAAGAGATGTGGGTTTGAGTCCCATTCTAGGCGCAATATTTCCCATTTTCATCACCTCCACGACACTGGTGCCTTGACCAGGATCCCGTCAAGCTATGCGCTGTATGCTTGTTGAACCTACCCTGTGTATGTATGTGTTAGTGCATTGCCTGTATGTATGTAATTGTAACCATTAAAAAACTTACAATTCCGGGGGGATGAGTGTAGTAATCTGCACTGACCTCTCGGGCAAATAACCACATAGACAGGTAGGCATGGGCAGTGTGGTGATATTAGGGGGCCTAGGTTGTGTAATGGTTAGCAAACTGGCCTGGAATGCAAAGAGATGTGGGTTCCAGTCCCGCTCTATGCACAATATTTCCCATTTTCATCATCTCCCACGACACATAGTAAGTCAGGTTTCCTTCAACGGGTATTATATTAGTCCTACTGACCACACTTATGATACAATGTATATCTAAAAAGACAAATCCATATAAAGAAGAGCATGATGGTTCACTTCTTAGCTGGCTTTTTCTCTCTGTACATTCTTTTTCCTGTGCGATGGGTGTATGAGGAGGTGCTGAGCGCCCATCTATCCATCCAGCCTATTATGCAGTCTGTCTGAACCTGCGACATTAATCCTGCTCCGTCGCCACACATGCCCCCCCCCCCCCCCACTCCGCTACATTACCATTGCGGATTAAGTGTAATGTGATAACGGGGACACCCTCCTCATCCTCACGCTCCACCTACTCCACGCCTCATCCCACATCCGGTAACCATGGCAATTCACGTAAGAACCAACTCCATTCATATCAAATTCGAATTGTGACAAAAAGTGGCATAGTATATCTATATTAAAACACTAATCCTATCGGTACAAATGTTGACTATGTACACAGTATAGACAAAAGCGAAAGTAATATATATTAAGCAATTGGGAACACTCTGATTTTACACCACAAACAAGTTCACAGAAATATTTGATACAGGAAATCGATCTGTATGGAATATGACTACTACTCTATTTGCTCCCCGAGTGAGTGCCGCTGGTAACTTGCCAAAGCCAGCAGCACTTCAACACTTTTGCAGGCAGCATTCATTTAAACCGACCGACTCATGGACATCACTCTCACAGCAGAGAGCTAAATGGAGAGTGGCAGTCAAGTAATGAAAGCTGTCTTGGTTGCATTGCGACCGACAGCATGATGACTACACAGCAGGTAAAACAAGTGCATGCACTTAACCTTTATGAACAGAATATACAAACGATCACTAAAACAATTGTAATTACAAATTCCTACCCCGAACGCAACAACACACATATAGGGAAGTAATTTCGCTTCAGATATCATCATGCCAGCTCACTTATTCTAGTATATCATGAGTTAACACAATATTTAACTGAGCAGACATGGCAAACTCGAGCGGACAATAAGGGCTGTGAAGCGCGATGATACGCCACAATTGTACGTATACCATACATGTGCCACGCCTGTACCAGTTATGCAGTCTCATGGACCGGAACCGGAAGTAGTGCATTATAGAGACCCCTCTGCTGTGGTGCAAATGTCACATTCATCATTCTGATCGCATGTGGTCATATGGTGATCTATAAAGATGCATATACTGATACTGATGCGTATACTGATACAATTGCATTATCTTAACACTATGAGTGATCCGCTTACGCAACAGTGCATCATGCTCCCTTGCACAACCAGATTGCAAAGGGCATATGTTTTCTCTCTGGTTGTAGGAGGATACATCATATTTTAAGAGAGAGCATGTGCTAATTATTTGACACTAGTCAGCCATTGATAAACAACGCAAAAGTTAACTTTCTTTTAATTGCATATAAGTATGTATATATATGTATATGTGAACACATATAAATATGTATACATACTATGCATATATGGACATGTATGTGGATATATGTGTATATCTACATATATGTGTGTGTGTTTATATGTATATATGTGTATATATGTATATATTTGTATATATGAATATGCACACATGTATGTAAGTGTGCATGTGTATATATGTAAATATGCATATATGTATATATGTATACATGGACATATAGTAATGTATATTTATATATATATACACACTCATAGTGGTCTTCTATTGTCAAGGTATTTCGGTACCAGTGGTCTACCTGTAAGCTATACGTAAAGCTATTACAAAATTGTTTCCGACCAAGTGGCGAAAGCAGCCTCCCCAGAGGAGATGGTGGGGGGGGGGGACGAGGTGCATGCTGGTCACCCACCACCCACCACATGAGAGGGGGGGGGGGAGGAACCACTATAGAACTTATTACCCGCGATAAAGGGGTTCATCACTATCCGTATATATATGCATAAATCTATATATGTGTATATATGCATATATGGATATTTATATGGATGTATATATATACCAACATTAATACAGATCTTCTGTTGTTGTCATAACATTTTGCTACCAGCATCCCATAATGCAGCTTGCTGCCCAAATGTGCGCTTCTGCACTTTGATGTTGGATCAACGGAGTATGCTTATTAAATTAGGAAGAATCGACATACCTGAGCACTGTGGTGTAAGCCCCCAAGGACTAGCAGAGTACTCACTGGTGCCTGACAATATTGGAAAGGAGACTCTATGCAAAAACAAAACACAAAAATGCTATGTCTATGTGAAGCGCGTGTAGGTATGCCTCATGATCGATGACATAAAGAGATATGTCTAGATGAATAAAGCTGGATAGTAAATTCCTCTGAACAATAAAGCAATCAGCACTAGTTGAATGCCGGCTAATTGCCATACAATAATTAACGATCCCTCAGAGAACTCATCATATCTGTTATACTCGAATGTCAGTCTTGTAGGCGCATAATGGATGAAACTAACAAAATAGGTATTTATATATTTATATATATACATGTATATGCTCTGTATAATGTATTACATAAGTATAAAAAGGTAAGGAATCCCTGTTTCTCATAGTCATGTTCTAATAATAATGTAGCTGCATGACCTACATTGATGGCGAAGCCAAAGGTGTTTCCTCTCATTAAGTGCCTATGGCGAACTCACAGTAGAATGAAAACATATGGCTGCATATATATATATAGATATGTGCATATATATAGACATATATATGCATATATATATAATATATATATGCAGATTTAACTATTCTGCTTTTACTTTATCGTTCTATTAAATATATTCCACGTTCTTGCTTCTGGTCGAGCTGTCTTTCCTTGCCGCTGCCTCTCCCCCTCTCGCCCCTTGTTGCCATTCCACGTATTAGTCAATGTGATCCCGACCAGTTGCTGATATCCTATGTAATAAGTATTCACAGGTTCTATCCCCACATATCTCTTTCATAGTAACTGCTATTACTCTTATACTTCTATGCTAAGGTTGACGGTATACTCCACAGCCGCTGTCACTTACAAACACGCAAGACATTACCCATTATTGTTGTCTGTATTAAGAAGGTAGTTACTAGTCCCAAGGAGAGGGTTATTCTACATTACTGTAAGGTCTACATTAGTCCATCGTATGCACAAAAGGCCAATAGTAATAGATATAATAATGAACTATCGCTAGGGGCTTGACCATGATGGTTAGTATAATAAGGGACCTGTTCATAAAGGGTAACGAATGCAAGGAACGTCTCAATCACATTTGAAGAGCTCACAACTTTATTAGTGTTCGTAGCAAACACCTATGTCAATCATATGAATAAATACTTCCCCTCCATTTCCTTCAATGTCAAGATATTTTCAATTACTGTATTTAAAGCCATATTATCGTCTAAAACATCAGAGTGCTAATGAAACACGTCTGGCGGATCCGAGCCCAATGGCTCAACACTTCTACATTGCTAGGAGAGTAACGCGGGACACCGTGGCGCATCTCCTAGTGATGAGTTGCAGCAGCAAACCCTTCCCCGCATTTGATGGCTAATGCGGGCTTGTCTTGGCGAGCAGCCCGCAATTCCATATGCGGGTTGCTGGACCCAAGCCTGCAACGGCCACAACTCATTTATAGTCTTACCCACTTCTAATCACATCAAGACGGTGTGTGGGGCATCATTCATGCAACTGAGACATGACACATGACTCATTAGAGAAGGTTACTCATGATTTCATTGGTTCATGCCTGGATTATTGTAATGCTCTCTTGTATGGTCTGCCTCTGTCAAGTATTTCAAAACTGCAACGCATACAGAATGAGGTTGTTGATGGGTACAAATAAATTTGATCACATCACTCCTGTGATGAAATCATTACACTGGCTCCATGTGGAGAAGAGAATTGATTTCAAGGTGCTGCTTCTTGTATATCATGCCTTTCATGATCAGGCTCCAGAATATATGAGAGATATGCTCCAGGAGAGAACAAGTGTTTGAACACTGCGCTCCACAGTCTCCAGCCAGTTGGCAGTTCCTCGGAGCAGACTCAAAGGCTTTGGGGATTGTGATTTTAGTATTGCTGCCCCGATACTGTGGAATGCTCTGCCACGATATATCATTGATTGTAAATCTGTTGGTGCTTTTAGAAAAGGTCTTTAGACAGATTTGTTTAAATCTGCTTTTAACTAGGTGACATTTATTTTCCTGTATATTTGTTTGTTATGTAAAGCACCTGACAACAGCTTGCTGGATTGGGTGCTATATACATGTTTTATTATTATTTTATTATTCACATATATATATACAGATATATGCATTATATATATGCACCTGAGTGATCTCACTGAGAATGCACACCTGTTTTGTGCACTGCTTAAATGGAGCGCACAAATGGTGTAGACATTGATTACATGGAGACTGCCTAATGCAACGGCGCACATGTTCATACACATACTCACATACTCCGGCAATGATGGGCAGCTTTCCTTCCAGGTAAAGCAAGGGAAATTCAATAACCTCTATTCAGGTTCTTAAAACTCCCCCTCGGTTAAACTCGTTAATTCCATTTCTTTGTATGTTCAGCGATCAGATTATCTTTAATAGAAATAGTCACGGGAAGATACGGTGATTGGGCTAGGACTCAGGAGCATGCCAATATTCTAGCATTGGATATAAGTGATGCAATATCCTAGTATTTTGGGCTATCAATTTTTTAATTTACAGTCAGCCCATGTTAGTGTGGCCTCGTTTAATCCAGAGATCTTGATATGTGGCCAAAACATACACGGAACAGATTTCATCTATCCATTTAAATCCTCTAAAAACAATGTCGTTTATCTAGCAATCTCGCTAATGCGACATTGAAGGCAGAGAACAAGTTTGATCAAATTAATGGAGCTTCGTTATATATTACCTAGCGCTGCCCAATTTAAAAAGATTAAGGGTAATGCTACTCCATACAACCGCCACACAAATATGTATGTACCCAGGGAAATATATTTATGTAGCCCACTGCAAAGTATGTCCCAGAATAAATTATATAGAAGAATTAATATAAATACATCACTTAGAAATCTAATGTCCAAAAGACGAAATAAATATTTCCGTAAAGAATTCGTTTCAGTAACATGTATTCCGGAACCTTACAAGTACAGCCTGGTATAGTACTATACACGCAATGTACATAATCCATAACTGTGCATTACATTTATCAGATGATTACGTTGTGGTGATGTGAATAATGCATATAATTAAAAATACAAGATGCAAATCCTGGAATATACGGTTCTAACCTGCGAGTGCGCGGGGATAGCCTCTCCCCGGATACCGATCGCAAGGTTCAATGGTGATCTTAGCTGTTCACAGTGGGCGACAATGTAAGCTTGGGGCCTGTGGGTGATTGCATCAGAGCAGCTGTCGAAACTTAACCGACGATACAATGTCACTATTCATTATGCATTGCAACGACACATCATCCAATTTAGCTGAATGCATCATAAAATTAGAGGGAATTATCCGTAATCAAGAGGGTGCGTGATGGTACATCCCAGACAAATATAAAGAAAATAATATCAGATAACACCAACACTACAACTGGCCAGCATTGAAAACAAGCTTGGGTACCCGGGCTTATATGCTATGGACAGTATAAATACAGCCTCAATCAAAAATATAAAAAAACACACAAAAACTCGAAATTATTTCACCAGACAAATATAAATCCATTAGTCGGGATATTCGGTATTCGCTTCGTATTTGATTTGGCGGGAATAATATGCCTCCTCTTTTCCCTCACTAATTTAATGAGTGTCGATTGCAACATAATTGATTGTCTGCTTTTACATGTAAAAGCGAGGGTTTGAACAAAAAACAAACACGGCGTAAAGCAACCACCAATCAATGAATCAATTTTCCCTCACGGCTGCATGCTGGACTCATCTTCAGGTGGACGGGTGAGTTTATCAGTCAATCTACCTGATTGCTCAAAGGGCGTTAAGACCCTTTCGGTTACAGACCACTGTTGCAGCTGTCTTTTAACTTCACAGCGAACCAGTGATGAACAAACTTTTCCACCCATCGACCCTACTGTTTTGTTATTTAATTTACTTTGGTCAGACTGAACCTGGACGTTACCAAAAACCCTATAACACTAAGACGGCTCACTCAGCCTGTACTGTGTAATCAAAATGATCAAACCCACCACCTGGTGTGCTGGCTGTTCTCTTGATTACACAGTTGCTATATTATATGTACAAATGTATATATGAATGTGAAAGATGTGTGATGATGGTGATGATGATGAAGCTGATGATGATGCATATTGGTTGATAACAATTTCATATTGATGTGTATTCATACTTACCAATATTATGTATAATATAATTGCATGTGTTTACATGTTGAACACCAACCAGCAGCCGGGCTGATCAAACACACCCCAAGGTGGCACTGCAAAATTTACTTTACCATGGGAGAGATAGGGAGTGAGCTGTCTTAGTGTTATAAGGTCTTTGACGTTACTGTATATTTTGAATTAAGTTCTGTTACCTGCACTTTTCTGTCTTGGTCGTTCCTTACCCGAATACCTTGATACTCTAACGTCCGGATTTTACACCCAACCAAACAATTAACCTATTAGAATTGTGATCTCAACGGAATGAACTCTATATTATTTCTATAGACAAAGCTATATGCATACAACATAAATGCACAATTATTAATCCTGAGAACAAAGTAGGCATTAGGATTAGCGGCACCAGTAATAAAGCTAATAGGCTTGCTGTAAGCACAGGAAACCAAGGTTCAAGTGCCTGAACATTGTCAAATAAACCATTGCCCGCATTCAGTGTATTAATCAACAGGCTGTATCATGTCAGTAATGCTCAAGAAATGTGCACACACACCTACATAGTCACAGCCAATGTTGCTAATTATAATAAAGTTTCATGGTGATGGATTCGCTTGAGCTGCAAGCATGAATGCTCGCAATTACTATAAAGAAAGGTTTCGGGTAGAATTGGTAGCGATGGCAGTTTGAATGTGAGTGAGGGTGGGTGTGGTGTGGGTGTGGGTGTGGGTTTGCCTGTGAGTCGGGATGTGAGGGGGGAAGCATTGTTGCTTGTGTGCGTGGGGATGTCAATGAGGATTATTTTTGTGTTCATTTTGGAGTTGTACATCCTGCTAACATCTAAGTTAAACCAGGATGGGTACCCACTTGTGACAGTGTGCAATCATGGCAACTTTATAGTGTTGTCCCACTGGGAGATCAAGCCGCCAGTACCATGCCCTGATATCCAACTCAGTCACATTATCCTGACACTGAGCTAACCCGTCCTCGGCCTATCCTGAGCGCCAGGCTAGGACGGGACAATTATCAATTTTGCAAGTCATTGGTTTGACTCGACCGGGAATTGAACTTTCGGTCTCCCGTACGGAAGGCCTGTGCTCTCCCGATTCGGCCACTGCGTCCGTAAGGATGCGAGGATGGAAACATGTTTGTTTGTATGCGTGGGTATATGAAGGAGGATGTATGGGTGTGTGTGGGAATGTGAAGGAGGGTGTGTGGGAGAGGGAGTTGATGGAGTAGGGGATAGATGGGGGATGAGCTGGATGAGGGGGAGGGGCACGATGGGGGGGGAGGGGTGGACAGGGGGAGGAGGTGTTGGTGACGGTGGGGATATGAGAGGGGAGGTCAAGCAGAAAAGGTTCTACAAACCCTTGCTGAACTTCTATTCCTGGATCCCGTAGAAAAGAGATGGGCAAAGCAATGCCTAATTCATATGTTGCATTCTCTTGAACAGTGCCAGTAGGATATTGCAGGTAAGAGGTAAGTTCATATGACAAAGTATATCGATGACAGTCTCACTGATTACCGCATGACTGGCCTGTGTTGACGGCTTGGTGTGCTGAATACGCGAGTTTGTCCCGCTGTGCCCCCCCCCCCCCCCACACACACACTCTGATGCCAATGGAGGCTTGCGTGTCCCAAGGCGTCTTGTCCGTGTATTGGGAGTGGGGGCTGTGGGTGGGGTTGTCAGCACTGGAGGGGAGGGCACTGTATTAACAGGCCCCCCAATCCAAAGGGCCCAAACGGACCCAAGTGGGTGGGTTATGTAGTTCTAGTTCCGGTATAAAAATATCCAACAACGAACTTCCGGTGAACACTAGCTGAAGTGAGGCATGGAATCCGGCTCTTGGTTTATTGGATTTATAGTTTCCCTAGGAAATTATGAGTCTTTATATACAATTATATATAAATGTATATGTGTATATATAGCATCACTACTCGCATTGAATGTACAATAGATCACATCATATAACCATATTATATCCATTCTTCTTTAGAAATATTATTTCCAATAGATACATATCTAAAGCGAATCAAAATATATTCACATATGCTTAAGGGTAGCAGCAGCGAATAAACCTACCCTCGAAATCAGCAGCAGAATAGTATGGAATTATGGCAATTGTTAAAATTGTTTACATTTACTTATTAAGCAAGAACATTTGTCAATTGCAGGCAATTGGCCTTAGAAGTTCAAGCTCTTCCTTTCCCATCGTACAAATGCCATGCGCCAAGTTAGGTAGCGACAAATATTATATTTCTAAGTCATTAAATTGACTCCCATGGGAATCGAACCCATGACCTACTAGACAAGCCAGAGAGCGCTGTACTCATTCGGCCGCTGCGCCAAGTAAATCCTGAGTAATATTTTGACGTTATATTTAATAATTGTCAAATTGGTCTCTTCGTAAAGACAGGGTTCTCAGTCGTAATATTTTTGCGGGTTAATGTCTTTTGCAACGGTTTGTTTGTTCTTTTAATGTATCAACTTGGATCCGATGTTAGCGAAGCGGACCCGTTGGGATGCAGATGAGTGACGGTGACACCCACTCACACTAACAGGCCGCCTTATTAATGGTCCTTGTCGCCATCTGTCTCACCAACGGCACTCCAGCCGCTCTCCTGCCCCCACCCCCCACCCCAACCCCCGCCCAGCGCCCTGCGCCACCCGCCCCGCACCCTATCCAGGGCGTGGCCATCGCGGAACGCTCACGCAATGCCCGGCTGCTCATTGTTTTGGTAGCGATGATTGGTCGGCGCATGGGCATCTATATAGATAGATAAATGGATAGATAGATAGATGGATTGATTGATGGAAGCAAGGACTAACCACCACAACCATTCACCGTTCCATCCCTCTGGCCCTCCATCCTTTCCCAACCGGAAACTCCACTTGAACCTTCCTCCCCAGTACCCCACCAAGAAAGGCCAGTCCACCCGATCTCTCCACCCTTCCACCCGTCCTCCCCTATACCCGATGCCCCACCTTCCCTACCCATCCACCGGTCCCTCCATATCCCTCCCCGCAAGCCCCTCCCAACCCGATCCTCCGGCCCTTTATCCGTCCACCCAAATTTCTACCGGCAACACCTACCAGCTCCTTCCCATTCCACCCCAGCTTTGTTACATCCAACCACAACTCCTAACCTATCAGGTTCCACCCTGCCATCATACATCTTTCAGTCATCCAACCAGATAACCGAATACCCCCACACCACACCTCCCCACCAGACCAGATCTTTCACTTCTCAACCCCTCCATCAAGTATCCCCTTCACTCCCCACCCGCAGTCCCCCACCTCCCAAGGCGATCTGTTAATGAAACGGCCATTCGGGAGAACCACCATTTCCCCATCAGGCCGAAAAGGATTGAGTGAAAACTCCCAAGATAATTCATTTAGTTGGAACCTCAGCGCGATAGGGAATGGGGAGATGCAGGTGGGGATGGGAGGGAATGGATGGGGTAATGTGGGGTGGGGGTGGTGTGCGGGTGGAGCGGGAAATATGTCCCATCGATGCAAGCAAAACCGACGTGATGCTGACTAGTGTAGCGGCAAAAGGAGTGGATTGAAACGGCATCTTCCCTTTGGTCGACACCGGTGCGGGTCAGTCGGCGCCCATAGTTCGTCGCGTCGCCGCCGCGCAGCACTGCAGTCGGCGGCGGGCCGCAGAAGTTATAAGCGGACGCTTCATTAGGCTGATGAGAACTTTTCATCACATGCGCGGCCATATGCGATAATCGGGGCGCGCCGGGAACAGCTTGAGGCAGAGCCGCCCGGCCGCCAGCCCGCCCCTTTCCGGTATCATCAGGCGGGCTAAAAATGGAGCTGGAATGAACCAAAAATGGCCGGGAATCGGCGGCCATCGTCCCGCAAAGGTGCCATCAGACAGCCCCGCCCGGTCACCCGCCTCGTTATCGTCCGCAGCCCGCCGCAGATGCCTTTTTTCCACCCTCTCCCCCGGTGTTTTTTGTGTGTTTTTGGATAGGGTTGGGGGATAGGGGTTCTGGGGCTTGGCGTGGGGTGGGCCGTGAGGGGTTGGAGGTAGGGTGAGGAAGTGGGGAAGGTGGGGAGGTGGGGAAGTGGGGAGGTGGGGAGGTGGGGAGGTGGGGGTGGGGGTTCTGCTGATTACACATGATCCAGACCACGTGGCCAGGGGGACGCAGTGACTGTCTTATCTCCGGGATGGATCATGGGTGTGTGAGTCGGCCCGGGGACTTGGTGGAGGTGTGTGTGTGCTCCGTTGGGTGTGGATGTAGGGGTGTGGTAGTGAAGCGGGGAGTGAGGGGAGATGGGGAATGGGGGTGAGTGTGAGGGTTCTCTTTGCAAACCGGAAGTCGCCTGGTTCTTGGTGAGTACCAGCACCGCCATTGTCCAGGATCAATTATGCTAAGTTCTGCTGGTTCTGTTTTATCAGCACGCAGCAATGAACTGTCATCTGTCACTCCCCAGCACCCACAACCCATCCTCCGCCTCACCACCCGATACCCCCCCCCCTCCCCGCACCGGTCGCCCCATCCCGACGTCCCAACGCCCGCCTCCAGGGATCGGATGCGAACACTCAGCCCCCCCACACCCAACTCTCACCGCTATCCTCGCGGGACTAGGACCGTGTGTACTAACACCTCACCGGCAGGACATTGCCTTAACAACAGTTAGTACGATCATTGTTTAGCTGGAACAACTGATAAGACTTCCGGGTAATTAGGCTGTCAGTGTTGTGTTCTTTAAGAGTTTTGCAATCAGAAGCGCGGAATATTGTTTATTTTTTGCAATACTCCGACCAGCGCACCAGTACTGATACCACCAAATATTCATTGGAATTAAAAGCAGAAAACCTATGTGAGTTTGGCATTTATTTTGGCAAGACTTGACTTCAGGGAGTTTCGCTATTAATAGCATCACTGAGGATCTTGCAATAACATCCCAATTCTAAATTATTTACAAGTCATTCTTAGTTATAAAATGATGCTGTCATGAATGTGATGCATTTGCTCTCCTAGGCTGCAGTGCTGCCTTCTTATCTTTATTACAATATCTAGCAGTGTTTGATGATAGTATTTTATAAGCAATGTCTTCCTGTGATATGATTTAAATGGCAAAGGATTACCAAAAGTTAACTAGCATTATAATTGTCAATATCACCATCCAACATCGCAATAGGTGTACATAAAGGCAGTCGCATTTTCACAGAACTTACTGTAACACGGATGTATTATTCATAAACTATCTACAGTTGTAATTTGCATAAAATATCCATCACATACATGTTTTATAGAATTTTCATGATTGCAATTCGTCAGTGATGTGCATATTTTCAGTTTGATCTACATTTGACAACAATCCTACTGTTAAAAGATGTGCAAGTTTAGGATATGTGGAATAGTATAAAGGGCAGTGGGAAGACAACCATTAATGGTTACTGTTCCTGCAATTTCTATTGTCAACAGAATAGTATATGTTTGTGAAATAATGTATAGAAATTGTGAATACAAAATCTCTTAAATGTCTTAAAATATCTTATGTTCCTCCGTCTCTGAGACAAGGATGCGCAAAACATGTCTGAACATTGAATAGACAATGTCATATACTATAATACAAAGGACACTGACACTATGGAACCAAAGTATTAAAACAGTGGAACCTTCCTCTGAATCTACCAAGGAATAGGAAGTTAATATGACATAGTGGGTACATCTTATTTGTCCAAATGAAAAAAACATATATATATATAATTAGAAGCATATATATATATATATATATATTCATATACATATATATATATATATATTATTAGCCAATGGGCTCTCTGTATGTATTTGTTTCCTACTCATAAGTGTACCAGTGGCTCCACCACTGACGAACAATACTTCCACCGCTACCATTGTCACTTGCGCCCAGAACATTTTCCTTTTAGGCTAGGGCAAATGTTCCCTATGCCAGAGAAATATATTATCTCAACCCACTTTCATTGTCTTGTCTCTTTTGTACTTTAGCTTGCCTTTATATATATATATATAATAAAACATACAAACATCTCTTATGAGGCTTCATACTCGCATAATGCTTATACATCACATATATATATATCATATATTCAATGATTGTAATTGGTACATGGATACCTGTTTTTATATTAGGTGGCAATTCCATTATTCTAAAGACAAAAAGGTCTCTGTTATTTTGCTTCACAGGAATCGAACCCTGCCGTCCACGTCACTCCTGCCTCGTTGCAGCTCGAACGCACCACCTCTTTCACAAATTGCAGTAAGCTGTTATCTCAAAGATCGCACATCCATAAAATACACCTTTCAAATATCCCGGTAGCAGATTATATTTTCAGTCATTCTTCCTACACTGTTTTCTTTTGATTTCGAATTAGAGTGCACCCTTAGAAGTTTTGAGGCTTGTTTTGCGGAGTGCAGTAGGTGCAAAGTGAAACAATCAATAGACATGCAGGGCGTGATTAGAGCGCTCTGGTGTTTCTAGTACAGTGTGCCTCAAGCAAATTTCAGGCTGGAACCCATGTAGCCGAGGAACTCCACCTGTGTAATCATCTCACTTTGGACATCATGATTATCCCTCCTACACAAATTCACCCATAGGACTAGCGTCATTTTGACGCTAATCTGCCATTTTCATGACTTGCTAACGCAGGCAGTCATATTATCTTAGCACTGAACTAACTATCTCTTCCCCTGTGCTACTACTCCCAAGAGCCAGGGACAACTTATTATATCTCAATTTGTTGGCAATGTTTGGTTTGGCTCAGAGTCAGGTATCGAAACCCAGCTAGCGGATTCTGTACTGCTAGGCCATTTGGTCAGGTCGTCCGTAAGCTAGTCACATTGCATGAATCCACCACACACTCATGACCCAATGCAGATCTACTATGTATAAACCAAATCGGTTTACATGGTGACGAAAGCTGCGAGTGTGGATGGGGGTGAGGTGGGCTGACTCTTTTAAAATATGACCCATTCGCAACCATTTCATCTCTCTCAAATGGCCGGGGAATTGTGGATAAAAAATAAATAAATAATGCTCCCTCTCCACCATTACCAACTGACTACTCCATTAACCGACACCCCCACCCCTCAGCGTTGTCCCCTCACCACTTTCCCTTCCCCACTTCCAACCAGCGACACTCCCCACCTTCCTTTCCCCCCTCGCAATTCCCCTCCTCGTCCGGTCCCCCTTGCCATTCACCTAATCCCATTTAAACGCCCTGAGCACCCTCAATCCGCCATCCTTCCATATTCATTGTTCGCCAAATTTAATCACACATGCTCCCGTGGTCTCTCCCAGAGAAGACGAAGCGGCTGCCGAGTACTTTCTTAAGTTGACACCCTTTAGCCCAGGCTCAATTAATTTATGAATATGGATGAGCAAGTTTATGTCGACTCAATGCCACAACAAGAAACTCTGCTAAGGCAGGCATGCAGGCGGGGTGGGGTAGGGTGGGTGTGGGGTATGGGTGGAGGGGATCGAGGGGTGAGGGTGGGTGGGGGTGCATCCCGACTGGAGCCCCTTCTCTCATAAGGATGGGGGGTCAGTAGGGTCTGATAGAGCCATTGCGCAGGGATTGCTGTGTTTTCTGGTGGTCCTGACGTGGGATGAAGGGGTTCCATTAACTAGTGACATCTGGCTCTTGCACTGCCCGCTGTTCGCTGCTTGCCGGCCGGGAAGTCATGTTGGCTCTCCTTTCGCATGTTGTCCTGGCACACTTGACGCAGCTGCAGGGGGGTTGGGGTAGTGGCAGGACGGTGTGGGCTGTGGGAGGGACAGGTGGAGGGATGGGGGAGGGGTGGGAGGGGTGTCAGAGGGAGTGATGATAGGGGTAGGGGACGAGGGGTGGGATGGTGGAGAGGGGGTAGTGAAGAGGAGTTGTCGAATGCTTGGCTGGTTGATTTTGGAGAAAAGAATATTGGGCTGGGAGGGGTGAGAGGAGGGATGGTGGGATGAAGGATGGTGAGGTGGAAGATGGTGGGGTTGGTTTGTTTCTGTGTTGTTGTTTTACGTCCTAGCAACATCTACGGTCATATCAGGATGGGTACTGACTTGTGACAGTGCACACTCATGGCGACTTAATAGTGCTATCCCACTGGGAAACCAAGCCGTCGGCACCATGACCTGGTATCCCACTCAGTCACATTATCCTGACACTGAGCACACCAGTCCTTGCCCTGTCCTAATAATGCCGAGCGGCTGGGTAGGAAGCGACAAGTATCAATTTTTAATTCATTGGTTTGACTCGACCAGGGTTCGAACCCACGACCCCACGATCAACCAGCATGGGAGATGGACGCTATAACTCAATCGGCCATCCGTCTGGTCCTAGTGGGGTTGGAGATGGCGAGGAATGATAGGGTGAGGAATGGTGCGGTAGGGGATGGTGGGGCGGGTATATATGATAGGGTGGAATGCTGGAATGAAGGATGGTGTAATGTGGGGCGGTGGTGCCGAGAATCCCAGCGCAGGATGTTCCGACGACGGATGCTTTAGTGGAGGAAGCTGATGCGAGGATATGGGGAAGGGGATGATGGGGCGAGCATGCTGCGCTGAACTTCCCGTTTGGGAGCTGGGATGCCCAACGCATTGTGTAGATGTTGCAACGGACTGAGTGCATGTTAGTGCAATGTGCCTAGGATAGATACTTGCGCATAGTAGTTGCGCTTGCGGATAGATAACAGCCAGCATGCACACTGCAACTATCCGGACACGGCGCAGCGAGTTGGTGTATGTCCATGCGCAGTGGTGGAGGAGCGAGGCAGTGTTTTGTGCGCGTGCTGTGTTTATGGGTTATTGATTGATCACCTTTGTGGTCAGAGTGAATGGTGTGGCTGTAGCATGTGGGTTCGAGGGCCTGCTCACGGAGAGCGGTGTTGGGGGGAGGAAGGAGAGGGGAGGGGAAGGAGAAGGGGGAGGGGGCATGGTGTGGATCTATGAAGGGTGCTGAGTGGCCCCGGGTGTGGATCTAGCGTGCGCCTCCATAAGAGGCTGGGATCGGCGGGTTAGGGCTCGCCCTGGTCCGCCGACAGTAATGTGTGTAAGACAAATAGAGACTGATAACAACCCTCGCCGACAGTCCATTACGATGCAAACCTTTGTTACACCCCGTGGGCCGCCACCCGCCCTCTCTCCGCCCGACCGCCTGAGCCCCAGGACTATACCCCCGGACCTTCAAGTGACCACTCCCCGCAAACCGGCCTGTCAGGAAGACGGACCGCCACAAGCCACGTGTGACCGGTGCCTCGGCATTCTACCACCGCAACGCCACGCCTACATACACGCCCTCCCCAACCAACCCACTGCTCACCCCCCCCCCCCCCCCCCCACACCCCCCACCCCCCACCCCCCCCCCCCCCCGCCCTCCCCCACCAACCCACTGCCCTCCCCTCATCCAACACTCCCCTCCCCACTCGCCTCTCCCCTCATCCAACACTCTACTCCCCTCCCACCACCTCTCCGACACACACATGAAACGGCCTGATTCTATCACCGTGCCCCAGTTTGATATGATGTGTGAGCACGGAGGGGAATGGGGAGGTGGGGGGCATCGCCCCCACTCCTTCCCGCCGGCCCGGCCTGGTAGGCGGCGCCGTCCGCCCATTCCCTCACAACCCCCACAATGCAACACTCCTCACCCTCCCCGACTATTGATGCTGACATAGACAAGGTGCCGCGTGGAGAGCCTCCCCGTACCCCTACACCTATCCCCCTCCCAGTGCTTCCCGCCACATCCACCGCCGACAGCACACACCACTATTGCCGGCACCATCGCCCCTCACCCCCGGTTAATGGAACCAACCCAGGAGGCGGCGCCCCACTAGCCCTGTGTCGGGTTAGCGTGTCCGGGGCTGACCGGAAGTGTTCGCCACACGCATCCGGGTTCGTCCGTGATATCACCATGAGGGAGGGTGTGGTGCTAGGGAAGGGAGCAGGCTTCAAAATACTGCCGGCCAGTGTTATATAGGGCAGCATGAACCTAGTGAGTGATTCTGAGCAAGACCAGTTTCAGCCCACTGTGCAAACCTGTCGCATTCATAAAGTTCACACCAGCTTCAATTCGCTTGTTGAGATTAGATCTGCTTGTTGAAGTTCATGCTTTGAATTTTCACCGGCTTCAGTTTAATCACGGTGTCTACACCAGCTTCTATTCCATCGGTGAAAGCACACTATATTCAGTTCACTCAATGGGTAGACACCCGTCCTGGTCCATTGGGTGAGCTTGCTCCAGCTTTGGGTTTGTCACTGAGTTTACCCCTGTCTTGGTTTTCTAACTGAGTTTACCCCATTCTTGGTTTGCTCACTGTGTTTACACCAGCCTCGGTTTGTTTCGATTCGCTTGTTATGCTTGTTGCTTGTAGTGCTTAAACCAGCTACGATATATTTGTTGAATTTACACCAGGTTTGGTTTGTTCAGTGAGCATACATAATCCCGAGTTTGTGCAATTAATTTACACCAGCCTCAATAAGCGCACTGTGTTTACAACACTCACGGCATGCTCACTCTGTTTACATCTCAGCATCAGCTGTGGTTACAGCTGTAAGCTGTGTAGCTGTGAGCTACGAGCTTTGTATAGGCTACCACAAGCCTGCATCAAAGAAGAGGATACTTATAATATACCAGCCTGTTTACAAGTTTAAATGTTTGTACCAGCCCCGGTTAGCTCACTGTTTTACCACAATCTCGGTTTGTTCATTGAGTTTACACTAATCTTGCTTTCCTCAAATTGTTTACATCAACCTCGTTTTGATCGCATTGTTTATATCAGCCTCTGGTTGCTCACTGTGATTGTAGCAGCCTCGGTTTGCTCAGTGTTTACACTAACCTCGGTTTGCTCATTGTGTTTACACAACCTCGGTTGGCTCACTGTGTTTATATCAGTTTTGGTTTTCTCACAGTGTTTACACTAACCTCAGTTTGCTCACTGTTTTTATACCAACCTCAGTTTGCTCACCGTGTTTACACACGCCTCGGTTTTCTCACATTGTTTACACTAACCTCGGTTGGCTCACAGTGTTTATCCCCCCCTTGGTTTGCTCAGTGTTCATACCAGCCCGGCTTGTTCCTTGCCTTACCACACTCTTAGTTTGTTTCCTGAGTTTACGCCAACCTTGGTTTGCTCACAGTGTTTGCACTAGTCTCGATCTGTTCACTGTGTTTACACTAGCCTCGGTTTAGTCAGTGTATTTACACCAGCTCGCTTTGCTCACAGGGTTTACACCGCAGTTCGTTCATTTCTATCAAACATACCAGCATTGATCCGGTAGGTGAGTACACACCGACTGTTATTCACTAACACAATTCATACCAGCTTCAGTTTGCTTGCTGATATTCCGCCACTTTTGCTTCACTCATTGCTTTCACACCTGCTTCAGTTTGCTTGCAGACTTTACATCACCTTCTATTCACTCCGCGCCACCCCGATCTAACTTCTAAGTTTATATCAGCTTTGGTTCACTTGCTGAGTTTTTACGAGCTCTGCTTCACTTACAACGTTTACACCAATCCAACCTCGCCTCGCTCCATGCGGATTGACATACCAAAGTCCTTCGTTAAGATTTCAGCAGCTCTGAGCAGCTCCGCGTAAAGCCTCCACCAGAGCCCTGAGCAGTTCAAAGTAGCCTAGGCCCTCCCTTCTCAGTCCACGAATATAACTCTTCAGGCTAAATCTCATATTGAGCATGCGCAGATCGTGCCCGTCGGCAACATTTCCGACCGGACGCGGTGACTGAATTGGTAGAGTGCAGGCCTCGTGTGCTGCAGATCGGGAGTTCAGTTCCCGGTCGATTCAAACAAATGACAATTCAACCAACGCAAGACAAGTACAGTATATGGTGGCATTTATTCTTACTATTCCGTTGTTACATTAAAGTCATGAGATGTTTGATTTATTAAGATTTGAGGATTTCAGGCACGTAGCCCTATAAATGTCACTTGTAGCTTGGGTGGGTGGGACGGCAAATCCAAGGAGAGAACATGTCCTATCGATAGAAATGGTCTGGTCGAAGTGTCTATAATGAAACTGGGTCGCATCTTGTTATGCAAAATTACAGAAGATGGCGCCACAATCGGAGCATTTATTATTAAGCAAGACGTTATAGATGGCGCCAGTAGTCGCCTCCATATTTAGTATGTACTTTTTCTTGCGGGTTAAATTACCGATGTTGAAATCAACATCCCCAATGTATATTTGTTGCTTCCTAGTCTGGCGTCCAACATTACTAGGATAGGGAAATGACTGGTTAGCTCAGTATTAGGATAATGTGACTGAGTTATGATGCCAGTAGGCTAATTTCCCAGTGGGGCAGTACTATAAGGTTACCATGAGGGTGCACTGTCACAAGTCGCTACCCATCCTGATATGATCTTAGATGTTGCAGAATGTAAAACTCCAACAACCAACCACCCAAGCAACACTTCCGTCAATGCCGACTGTAATCGCAGCCGTTGTCGGCCCGCAGGCAGGCACAAGCTTCTCCACTGCCAGGTAACCGACTACTCCACCGTGAGACTGCCATCCAATCTAACCTGAAACCCTCCATGCACCCCGGTATTCTCTCTGAGCGCTACCTAAAGACACCGCCGAGGCGACCACATTCGAGGTTAATGCATTGTTCCCGGTGAGCAGGAGGAATGGGTTAGGGGGGGGGGTCGGTGGCTGGGGCTGGAGGTGAGGGAGGCGCGGCGGAGTGGGGGGGTTGTGAGGGGTTCTGGGATTGTCACAATGCTTATGATCACGTTCTAGTATTAGGGTTGCTCAGCACCAGGCACAGACCCCGACGACCCGCTTTGAATATGGCCAGACCCACATTTGACACGATCCTAAGTGGGCATCAGGGGCCAGGGAACACCATCCCCGGGACTGGAATAGGTAATGAGGACCGACGTGAATGTAGCTCGCGGGTGAACGGTGCGGTAGTGGCGGGGAGAGGAAATGGTCCATCTTAGTGATATGGTAGACGAGTGATCACCCAGCATAAACCGTGATGGGTTGAGGCACTTTCGACTTGAGAGTAGGCAATATGGGATAAGTAGGCTGGATTCGGTTGAAATGCTGACTCACATGTTGAAGGGCGGCATTATATATATATATATATATTAGAATGAGAATATGTATGTACTCTATCTTATGCTATTAAGGGGAGGGTTATCTATCCATGCGGCAGACAACATGGGTAATCTAATAAGTAATTGATATAGTTAGTATATGCATATACGTGTATATATCAGCGGTATGAGGTATTTTCCTATTATTATTATGATCCGTTATCGTCCATTAACGGACTCAGATTGATTTGCTGTGGCACATTCGCCTACGATGGCGCCGCCACCAGCAGTTCTTTGTACTTATTCCTCAGTATTCTTCCATCTTAGCTCTTTCTCTTTCTTCTCCACCTCAGCTAGGATAAGTTTATATATATATATAATAGAACGTGTATATGTATGTACTATATCTTATGATATTAAGGGGAGGGATATCCGGTAAGTATTATTTAACATAGTAGGAATCTTATCCATATTTCTACTATGGATTGACATATGTTCGAAGATGTACCCAAATTACAACATATACCTGTTTATCTAATTATGTACCTGGTTAGGTGAGATCAGACCACTCTTATGCTCTTAAAAGAAATATGTATGGCCTAGACAAATTTGATAGTTTCTAATAACAAGGGAACAAGTACTCATCTATAGCTATGTACCAGGCACCTTGGGAGATGACACAACACGAAATTACAAATAAATACCTGGTTATCAATTCATAAACATAATTAGCTGAGATCACATTAGTATAATGCTTTGAAAAGAAATATATATAGCTAAGAATACTCTGATGGTTTCTAGTAACATGGGAGCAAGTATTTATCTATATATCTGGCACCATGTCTTAGGAGGTGAAATCAACACCAAATTATCAATAAATACCTGGTTATCTAATCATATACGTAGTTAGGGGAAATCAGGGCACTGTTATGCTTTTAGGGGAAATATATATTCCCAAGAATAACCTGATAGCTTCTAGGAACAGGGAAACAGGTACTCATCTATATCTCTGTATCTGGCAATATAGGTTGCAAGGTGATATGAAGATATATATCTATATATATATATATATATGGCTGAAACAGGAAAGACATATCCATTGCTAGCAACATAGTGATAGCATACTGCTTGTACCAGTAGTGCCGTCAATCGGATTAGACTTCCCAACATCGGTTCACATGTAGACCGAAATGCTGAGGTTGTTTCCTCAGAGAGCACCAAAGTGTTTGCTACTGGTAATGTCGCTGCCAATCACGCATCCATACTCAGCAAGATAACGAGCACGTCGCTCTACCCCTACCCTGCCATCCCAGGGTTAGGAGCACTTCAGTGTAGTAGATGAGCAGCTGCTTGAGCAGCTCACTCAGTCAACCCCTCTCTAATGACCTGATGACCTGCTCGGCCTTAATGGCTCCCACCTGAACCCACACCCCACCGACCTAAAGCCCCACTCACACCAACCCAGCCCACCCAGCCCTCCTTCCCTATCCCCTCCAGGCATACATCCTTTGCAAACAGCTCACCACCCACCCACCACCACCCCTTTCATAGATCTAGTTGAACCCTTAGCACTGACACGGGGCCCCATTAAGAATGATTTACGTCCCGGTGTTGAATTATATTAGAGGATGTTAGAGCGGTGGTATGGTAAACATTATGATGCTACACATCAGCTTCATCACAGCTTGTGGTAAATCTAACTGCACCGCCGCACCATGTTTACAGATGGGCTTGGCTCAATTTCCCTTCTGGGATGGAGTGGACGCAGTCTACAATAACCCGCGGCCCGCGTCTTGTGTGCGTCGATCACAGCAGGAAGAAGCCACTGTGGAAGCCATTGTGGAAGCCACTGTGGAAGCCACCTCTCAGCATCCTCCCAAAGGCAATTCGCAGTTGCCCTTGCGCAGACATACATAAATTCATCGATATGAATCCCCAAAGAAACCCCTATATATTTAATCCTGGGATAATAGTAAATGATGTATTGGCGTGGACGTGTTTGGGAACTGTTACTTATGATCGAATTTCGACAGCAGCCCGTTGGTTTATAATTATAAACAGACGTGGATAGTTGGTAAGAAATACAAAAGGAAGCCATCAGCGAAGCCACATGACGTACAGGGGTGGTGTCAGCCTTTGGGTGCTGGCACTTACTGTGACTGACGGCAGTCAAGACTGGGGTTATTGAAGGGGAAGAAGGGTGAAGCGATGGTGAATGCCACCATGTTATGAAGGCTAATGTTCCTCCAAACTATGGCAAAATTAGGTCTTTATCAGCATGGGACTGGGAGGAGAATCCGGCATTGTGGTGAGGAGTGGCGCTAGGGTTGTAGCATAACCATGCCGGCTGGATCTAAGCACATAGTTTGACGGTGGAAAGAGGCCACCGAAAGTGGCAGAACGGAATATAAAATAGCTAGCCGGGTGAGCATGCTCTTGCTGCCGACTTCTGCCTCAGCAATCCAATCCGACGCACATTCGCGCACACCGGTCGCCATAGCAACTCTTCACCTTTGGTCAGTGCATTCGCGTGTATCCCCGACCCATGCAAACAGTATGGGTGCAGAGCTTCCCAGACAGGCTTCAATGGTCTTCCTCACACCTTCTTGGTGGACAGCGACTGCCGCAGAGTGGGCTGTGAATGCGCGCGAGGGAATACATTCAACACTTCTTAACCCGCACCAGCCGCCGCCTAACGATGCGCCCACACGTCGACAATGTCCCCTCAAAGGGCCTCGTGAAAGCGGCCTAACTAGGTGTTTTGGCGGCCAGGCGCGCGCGGGCAGGGGCGCCGGCTCGCGCGCCCACGCGCCCACTGCTCACTTAGCGCCACCTAGTGGAGGGTGCAGTGCGCAGGCGCCGACATCAAACATTTCACGCAGGCGCAGATCACGTTTTTGATTAATCCAATTCGAGTCGCCGGAGCCGGGGCGGCGCGGGCGGCAGGGTGGGGATGGGGCGGCGCGTCAGGCTTTTGTTGGCGGTAGGCTACCGCTGGCCTGGCCGGTGTACGCCGCCTGAGAGTAATGGGGTGTTTCCCTCACCCTCACCCCTATATCGCAACCCCCATCTTGGCGTGGCAACATGGCCCCCGGCGCACCCTGACCCCCATTGTGCACAGGGTCGGTGTGGCCCGGCAACCTCCCGGCTACACCCTCTAGAGCCCGAGGATCACCGCTGTCCCCAACCTGACATTGACGTATGTGTCCACTGCTGCCTTTCGTCAACAATGTTTTTGTTGTTGGTGTTTTTGAGGTGTTTTTTTTTTCCCCTTTAGCAAATTCATTATTGGGCTGTTCAATTCCCCGAGTAAACTCCACTTCGGAACGAGTCATCGGGAAGGCGTGTTCTACAGTCAAGCCATCGATGCACCACAAATATTCAGAAACCTAAATCAATCCACAACCGCCACACCCTGCTGAACCTCTCCAACAGACCATTGATTATATATCCACCGAAAACTAATCTCAGTAATCAGTTTCTTCTCAAGGTGCAGATGCCTACCGCATGCTACCTCCAACCAACTATGTGATGGCCTTAACAGTATTCGATCAAATTGGTTAGTTTCTATTTCAGATTGCTTCTAATGTCAGGTAATTGATGAATTCAGCCAGCTTTATATTTGGATATCGGAAGCTGAGAGCTACTCGTAAATGTCCTTTAACAATCAACAAGTAATTAGCCGGCTGCCGGCGCCCGGCAGCCGGTATCCGGACGCCTTTACCCAGGACCTGACGGTCTGTCCACCGCCCCACTGTCTCTTTTCATGTTTCTGCTCCCCTCACCCAGCGACCCCTACCGGCCACTTGGCAAACAACGCCATCTCCTGGAGTACAGTGATCGAACCCAGGTGACACCGGGAGCCGGGTGGGGGAGGAAAGGGAAAGGAAGGAAGGGAGGGAGAGGGGGAGAGCGAAGGGGAAGGCCCGGGAAGTATAGGGGCATGGGTGAGGCAGGGGAGGATTTCCAAGCGAAAGGATGGGTGATCGTGAAAATAAACCGGGGGCGAAAAGAGAGGGACAGGAACGTAGGGTGGGCAACGATGGGGAAGGTTGGAGAAGGAGGGGTACGGGGGGGGGGAGGAGGCAGGGGAGGATTTGCAGGCGGGAGTGGCGGGTGAAGAGACCGGGAGCTAGCGAGGGCGAAGGTCGAGGATTGGGGGCCGGTAAGTATGGGAGGCTAGGGAGGGCGGGATAATGTGGTAAAGACAGGACAAAGTGGGGAAAGGAGAAGAGATTTGACCAGAGGTAAGACTGGGCGCAGGGAGCGGGAGAGGGTGGGGAAACGTCGATAGATACAGAGGTTGGCGAGGTGGCGTTGGAAGACCGGATATCGTAGAGGAGGCGTGGGAGGCTTGAGAGGATGGGGAGACTGGGGAAGAGACCGGATATATGGGGGATAGGGTGGGGGAGGTGTTAGCGTGCAAGGGTCGGCATACCTCCAGAGGGTGGACGGGACCCACCCTTGACTGGATGCTGCCTGAAAAAACTGCCTGCCCTGTTCCAGTTCTGCCGCCGGGGCCGGACCAACGGGCGCTGGCGGGGATGATGGGACGGGCGGGGAAGCTGTGGCAGGTGAGTTAGGCGGAGAAGAGCGCTTAAAGGAGCAGGAGAAGAAGGGCGGAGAAGGGAAAGGAGAGCTCGCAACTGGGGAATCTCAGCAGCGGTCAATATTACACTACAAGGTCCGCGCTCACACACCCAGTCATTCTCCCTCACGAAACTCCTCCGCATACCCGCTATGTATTCAGTTGGTTGGTTGTTGGAGTTTTACGTCCTGGCAACATATCAGGTCATATCAGGACGGCCATGTATTCAGAGGAAGGAAAGTAATGTTCACTAGCTGGAGGAGGTATGTGTACGTGTCTAAGGGGTGGTGGGAGGTAATTAATTATAGTAGCAGAGGTCGGTGGGTGTGGCCGTGGGGAGGGGTGATTGTGGCCTAGATGGTGGTGGTGATGGTGTATGAGGGAGAAGACGCAGTGGTAGCATCAGTAGAAACTGTGGAGCTTCCCGAACGAAACGTCAGGAGTTCGAATCCCAGCCAAGTCGCAACACAGACTTACAAAATGTGTACCTAGCCTGGCGGTATGCATTACTATTATGGTAAGATAGCTCCGTATCAGTATAATGTGATTGAGTGGAATAACGGGTCCTCGTATCGGGCCTGGTCTCCCAATGGGGAAGCACTATAACATCGCCATCAGTGTACACTGTCACAAGTCGCTACTCGTGCTGATTTGAACTTAGATCTTATCAGGAAGCAAACTCCCAACAAACAAAGAAACAGATAATCTGGTGGGTGAGTATGGAGATTCCGTGGTTATGGCTATGTGTGCCTGAGATGTCTTTATTGTATTAAATCTGGTGTGTTTCTGTGTGTGTGGGGGGGGGGGGGGGTCTCCTTGTCCTTCCTCCGCGTGATGTGTGTATGGGTCGTGGATTGTGGTTCCGGTGAGTTTGTGGAGGCGTGAAATCACTAGGCGTGGTGGTGGTGTGTGGAAGTGGGCTGCGGATGTCGGTGGAGGGGCGAGCGTATGTTCAAGGAATCACTTCTTGTGCTCGTGGTGGTGGTGGTCGATGCTGTGGTTGTGGTGTACTGGTGGATATGGGGAGGGGTGGCTGCTTCTTCATATAATGGTGCCGGTGGCGGTGGCAGTGGTGGTGGTGAGGATGGTGGCGGTGGTTCTGAGATATCAGGACCCAAACCTTCTTCGAGAGGGATGGACCGATCACCCATCTACATATATGGCGCCTACCAATATGGCTTTATTTTTTTTATTCGTCCTCTTCTGGCGCTCGATCTTTGTTGTATCTGTATTTATTTCTATACACATATCCTCTTTTGATATTTCTTGCTTTTTATACCTCCCGATAAGGCGCGGGCCGCAGACCGGGGCTCGGTGCCGGGGTTCGGGGCGTGGGGCCCGGGGCAGGCATACACGCCGGGAGTCTGGAGCATCCCACCCGGCGCTGCTCCATCTTTTAGGGGGTGAAAGAGTCTCAATAAGCTGCATCAATAAGACGTGGGGCGGCGGGACGCGGCGGGCTGCAGGCGGGCGCACCGGAAGACTTACCGCGCCCGACTGATGCCCCGAGGTGTAGGCAAGGCCTTAAGCCGACTACTTTATACACAGATAGGATGACATGGATTCTAATACCCGCGGCTCCGCTCTTATTGGTATATATGTACATACATTCCAGCACACCGTCGTGCTGTTTACTGTATATGTGGGGCGTTTTGTGGTTTTATGTTTGTGTGTATTTCTTACTCTATATTGCTGGCATGTTTTTGGTTAGTTTTTGTTATGGTTTTGTCTACTCTATATGTTTTGATGTTTTATGGTCATCTTTTGTGTGATTTAATTTGTGTAATTAATCTTTTTTTTGGGGGGTGTCGCTTTTTTTCTGTTCAGAATAACTAGCTTTAGTTTCTCCTAAAACTAGAAGAATATCTAAATCATGTTATTATATAACATTGCTCTAAACAAAACGTGGAAACCTTCTAAAGGTGGGTTGGAATTCAAACGGAGATGGTAGCTTTGAATATTTCTGGCGTGGGAGCTTTTTAAAATTGTATGTTTATATTATTTTTATTTTATATTTCAGGACTGGTGCTGACACACCAAAAGCCCATCCGGTCGACATGCAGGGTGTCCCGGCGCACGAGGCCTAGTGAAGATAGCCAGGCGGCTCGGCGCGCTGATAAGCTATCGCGGGGCGCGCCGAGCCCAGACTTAGCCGTAATCAAAACTTGTGACAGCTTTGAAATTACACGTTAGTACCCGCTTTTCTCGGCACCGATTAATAAATATGGAAATGGCCAGACTTCTACGCCCCCAACCAGGGTGCAATGAAAGAGCCACCTTTCGTGATTAGCTTTAATTGATTCGGCACCTGATGGGATTCCCCGTCCATTGCAGCTACCCCCTCCCCTCCGCCCCTCCACCCCACGCTCCCTCCCTCCCTCCCTCCCTCCATCTCCACCGGGCATGGTGGCCGAATCGGTAGAGCGTGGGCCTCGCGTGCGGGAGATCGGGAGTTAGGTTCCCAGTCGAGTCAAACCAATGACTTATAAAACTGATACTTGTCGCTTCCTAGCCTGGCAGTCAGCATTAATAGGATAGGAAAAGGACTAGGTAGCTCATTGTCAGGATACTGTGACTGAGTGGGATATCGGGTTATGGTGCTGGCAGGCTCATTTCCAAGTGGGGCAGCACTATTAAATCACCATGAGTGGGCACTGTCACAAGTTATACTCATCCTCATATGACCTTAGATGTTGCCAGGACATAACACTCCAACAACCAACCAACCCTCCCTCGCCCATCCCCCACGCCTTGGTCTCTCTTTCACCACTGTCCCGGCCCATAGTAGGAAAGCCTATCCAGATCTGGTGTTTGTCCTGGGACCCGCTGCGCGCACCCCCCCCCCCCCTCAGTCACTCCCCCGTTCTCCGTTACCATAACTACCGCCCGACCGTACCCCCCAGGGTGCCCGGAGGAGGGACGCTATCCGTGACGTAATTGTGCCCCGCATCGGTCAAAATTAAATCGGCCTCTCTGCGGTGTTGATTTCCGTTGTCACCGGTAGGCGCCCATCTCAGTAGACCCCCCCCCCCCCCAACACCCTCCCACTCCCACATTCCCCAACCCCATCCTCTTCCATCCCACCCCCAATCCCACAACCCATCACCCATCTCACCCTGAAAAAAAATCCAAAATGGAAAAAAAGAAACGCACTATAAAACAACAACCACCACCGAAGCATTTTATTTCATTAAAAAAAAAACACTTCTGTTTAAAATGGCTCTTTTCATTAACTCATACTTGTTGAGTGCTTTTACCGGAAAGATAATTTGTCCTCGTAAATTATGCTATGTGAAGAAGAGACCTGCATTAAGGTGTATTAAAAGCCATCTGTAACCCGGTGTTTTGATACTGGATTTAATTTGGAAGTACTTGAGAATTACTTGCATCGCGCTCGTATTATTTGTCCCAGATACATCTAGTTAGTCTCCATGTGTAAAGCTAAACATCCCCATCCGACGATGTGTAATAATGGACATCCTACGTCTATGTTACCGGCCTTATAGATAAGTACCTCGGGTAGTTTGTTTGTGAAAGTCCTGGGTAAAGGGGCGGCGGAAGGAAAGGACGGAACTGCTGCTTACTGACGCTAATTCCAGGATAATCCTCGGCCTAATGCCGACGTTACATTCCAATTTGCAGGTAATTTGGTGCCACCGCGTCCAGCCGATCCATAACCCTGTTGGGGAGGCAAGGTGTGCTTCGGGGCGCTGGGGTGGAGGACAGCAGGCTATACTCATCTCTCACACACCTGAGCCAACCTGCAGCCACTGGCCACAACTGCCCCACTCCTCATGTACTCCTCCCTCTATTCTACCTTAATTTGACACCGACACCGCATATGAGTTTAAAGTTGGATTTATTTCTTTTTCAATAACAAGTCAGTAGTAAGCACATGTCAATTTTAGTAAGCACATATTAAGTTTCAACAGGATAAGCACAGTGAGATAAGCCAATGAGTTAGGCACAATGAGGTCAATAAGCTTTAACCCTTAGCCCTAGATAATCTTAGCAGGGGTGGGTGGGATGGCAGTTCAAAGCCAGCTAGTGTCCTCCTGTGGCTGTGTCAAAGTGAGCTCACCACCGCTAAGTCAGTCATTATATAGGTGCTGGGGCCAGTAGTTCGAGTGGGTGACTGCAGATGGCAGGTCAGTAAGATAGAGTTAGCATTTCAAAGTATTTCGTATTAAAGTATGAATATATAGGTGGCGCTGATGCACAAGTCATAAGGTAGTTTCGCCGTTACCAGATAGGTGGCAGCATAAGTATTCTCTTAACGCTATGAGGCTATGGCAGCAATCGAATGCCAAATTACCCGTGTTGCTGAGCATCACAAACAATGCACCTTCCTTCATCCACCTCACCTTACATCCTTCATTCCACATCCTCTTGGTTTCCCTCTTCTTGGTTTCCACCTAGGATCAGTCCCACCTCAGTCATATTTTCAGCACATACCGTCACTGCTGGCCTCATTCCACTAGCAATATGACATCTACCGTTCCTTCCCTCTCAACTAGAATCTAGATGGCGGCACTGTGCTCTATACTCCCCCATCTCGTAGCACCTATCGCCACTGTCGCCTCGCCCATCTCACCCATCTTCCCCCACCTACCACCACACTACCTAAAGTCACTGTCCCATCATCCATCTTACACCACCTACCACTGCCCCACCTACAAACACTGCTCTCTCACCCATATTACGCCACCTATCACTACGCCACCTACCACCACTCCCCAGGAACCCACCTCACGCCACCTACCAGTACACCATCTCTTCTCACTTCCCTTTCACCTATCTAGTTTGCACCACCTAGCATTACTGCTCTCTCCCTCATCTCACGCCACGTACCACTACCCCACCTACCGTCCCTGTCCTCTCACCTATCTCACGCCACCTACAACTACACCACCTCTCGTTCCTGTCCCCTCACCTATCTCACGCCACCCCTGCACTCTCATTCATGTCATGTCACCTACCACTACGCCACCTATCGCCATTGTCCTCTCCCCTGTAAAGTACGAGTCGACACTTCGAGTTCCAGTTAATGACTGACGTTTATTCTATCCACAGTTTCCTAGGCAACCTACCAGTCGCAGCTGGTTCCCTCGTGTACCCGGTTGACCCATATATCTTACATCTCCCTTTTCATCAGAATTCATGGACTACAACAACTCCCCACATACAATAAATATGATAAATACAATAACTTACATCATGCAACAAATCTAATAAATTACAACAGATGATAAATACAATAAATATCGACTACCTCCCCCCATAAATGTTAACAGTCCAAGAGCATTTATTTGATAACGGTAGAGATACGTGTGAGTCTCCATTAACACAGGAATATCCATTGATACAAGAAACAACATCTTACACGCCTACAATAACTTTATAACTATTAACAACTCGAACAACTTTATGTTTTGATGACAGTATGCGATAACAAGTGATAATATGTAACTTTAGCTGACATGCACAATGTAATTACTCTAATAAATATTGATTTTCTGTACACTTGATTATAGCGTTCAGTATAATGTTGTATTAATTATGTTTTAATTATTGAAGTTACTTAAACATTATCTTATTTTATGTTCTAACATCTCGTGATACAACACGTGGTTAATTTAATTTAATTGCTGGGTATATACACATCAGTATACATCAATTTCGGTGTGGTGTGAAATCCATTCCAGATTTTATTCGTTTTGTAAACCTTGAATGATTAGCATTGACTTATCTTCTATAGTTAATATGCACTGTACTTAAATAACATGTTCAAACTTGACCAATTGTCTATTGACACCACCAGACATGCAAATGAGTGAACTTGGACTCAAAAACCCATTCTGTTAACCGGGCGAATATCCCGGCCGTATCTACTGGTATATGGAATTGTCTGTATATCCTTTGTCTTTGGGGAGCTGGGTTTTTCATCAACATTTTTTTATTTAAACATGTGTCGGCGATTTCTTTTTATGAAATGATGTTGTTTATTTACAATAACGTAATCCCGTGGACCAGGTGTATTTATTTGCCTTCACAATTTTACCAGATTGCCATTCGCCTCTGTGGTCCAGATAACGTACCCGTTCTCCTATTCCCAATAATTTGTGTTCCGGACCTGCACTTGTATCATAGTATCTTTTTTGTATTTGTTGTGAATGATGTATTTCGTTTCTCTTCGATAGTTGTGGCTGTGGCCTTAATTGTTTCTCTCCAAAATCAGGAATTTTTGATCTGAGTGTTCGAGACATTAATAATTTAGCTGGAGAGGCACCCATGCCTTGCAAGGTTGTATTTCTGTAATTCAGCAAGGCAATGTTAATGTCTTTTTTGTCAAGCACTGATTTTTTAATCATACGTTTAATAGTTTGTACATATCTCTCAACCTGACCGTTACTTTGGGGGAACATTGGATTTGAAAAGACCGGAATAAATTCATATTCATTTGCAAAGCGCAAATACTCAGCACTACTGAATTGAGGTCCATTATCTGAAACTACGTATTTTGGTATCCCGTACCTACCAAATACCTGCCTCATAGCATCAATTATAGACATACTTGTTGTACTTGTCAACTCTATCACTTCTGGGAATTTTGTGTAGTAATCCACCAATAGCAAATATGTTGTGTGTTCAACATAGAACAGGTCCACTCCAATCTTATAGTACGGTATATCTATTACTTCATGGCTTATCAAAGGTTCAGCGGCTTGTTTATTTCGTAATCCCTGACATATTTGGCAGCGTGACACCATGTCTTCAATGTGATTACCTAACCCAGGCCAAAAAATGGTATCACGTGCCAATTGTTTACATCGTACCACACCCAGATGTGACTCGTGTACCCTGTTTAACATTTCTTTTTGTAGGGCTTTAGGGATAATAATGCGGTTATCTTTGAGTAAAATGTCGTCGTGTATTGTGATGTTAGATCTGTACGTAAAAAATGGTTTTATACTGGGGTGCAAACCCCTGTTATGTTTGGGCCACCCCTCTCTTGTTAATACTATAATTTTCTGTAAAGCGTTGTCTTTTGCCACCTCTGTTTTGATTCTGTTCATAATGTTATGCTCTATGTCCACTGCTGCCACCGTTATGTCGTTGTCGAATAAGTCATCAGGGCTCGTTAGTGTTGTGTGTGCCCGTGACAGTGTGTCTGCAAAAAACATTAGGGTGCCTTTAGTATGGACCACAGATATGTCGTAATTTTGCAAACGCATTCTCATACGCTGCATTCTTGCAGATAAGGTATGTATTGGTTTGTTCATAATTGCTACTAGAGGTTTGTGATCGGTCTCAACGGTTACAGTTTTCCCAAAAATATATTCATGAAATTTTTTACATCCGAAACAAATTGCTAGCAATTCCTTTTCTATTACAGCATAATTTGATTGCGTTTTATCCAAAGCCTTCGACGCCATGGCAACTGGCCTCTTTTCCTGAAATAATGTTGCTCCCAGCCCAGATTTGGAAGCGTCCACTTGTAAAACTATGTCCTGATTGGCATCATAATATTTCAGGATGGGGGCTGTAGTTAACAGATGCTTAAGTGTTTCAAATGCTTTTATTTGTTCTGTTTGCCAGTGCCATGCGATGTCTTTGCTTAGGATTACCCGTAAAGGTTTGGTTACTTCCGCCATGTTGGGTATAAACTTACTGACGTAACCAACCATCCCTAGAAACCGTTGTACAGCTTTTTTGTCCTGGGGTGTAGGCAAATCAATAATAGCCTGAATGCGGTTTTTGTTAGGTAACAGACCATTGGATGTTAACAAATGACCTACATAGTTAACTTGTGATTTGCATATTACAGATTTTTTAGGGTTAAGCTTCAAATTACATTTCCTGGCTCTTTCTAACACTGTTTTAAGTCGACTGTTATGTTCTTTAACATCTTTACCATAAACTAAAATGTCATCTGTTATCACATTAACACCTTCTAACCCTGACAGTATCCCATTCATTTCTTCTATAAATATGTCACCAGCTGTCTTTATCCCGAACGGTAAACGCGTATACCTGTACCTGCCCCATGGCGTGTTGAATGTGACACAAATGAGAGCTGGCCTCATCCAATTCAACCTGCCAATACCCGCTATTAGCATCTATCACTGAGAATACTGTGGCCCCACTCGTATTTGCAACTACCTCTTCAATAGTACGGGTTGGATAAGGGCCTCTTAAAATTGCTTTATTTAATTTGGTAGGATCTAAACAAATCCGTATCTTACCGGGTTTCCTCACAATAGTTATGGAACTGACCCAAGGGGTGGGTTCCGATTGTTTTACTATGACTCCTAATGCTAGCATTCTATCTAACTCATTGCGTACATCAAGGGTTATTGCATGGGGTATCCTCCTTGGGGCATCAACAATAGGGGTTACGGTGGTATCAATATGAATGTGAGCGTTAACTTTTATTTTCCCAAGACCCTGAAATACATCAGCATAGGTATTTACCAGTTCATCAGCACTTGATTCTTGGTCCATTACGTCTGATATGGAATCCACTCTCGTAATCAAATTCAGTTCGACACACGCACACTTTCCTAGAAGGGGGCTCCCTTCTTTTGTGACTTGGAATTTTAATGGATGACCACGGATTTCGATCCATGACTCCCCCATCGGCCGGATTCGCTGACCTGAATACGTCACGAGGTGACAACGTGATGGTGATAACGCCAACCCCACCAATTCTGTCATAAACCTCTCTTGGAATGATGTTTGCCTGCGATCCCGTGTCCAGCTTGAACTTGATCACTTGGCCGTTTACTACGATATTGGCATACCATAGACTATCCTTATCTGCATCGTTGTCGTTCAGTGTACCCACGAACAGATCGTGTGTGACGTCATCTCCCTCGTCCCTACGTATCCACTGTATCGTGTCATCGTTTCGATCGACGCCCACTTCATTGACTACTGTACGTCGATTCGCATTACTTTTACACATTTTAATAAAATGTCCACTTCGTCCACAGGCAATGCATTGCTTGTCTTTTGCTGGGCATCGTCCTTGTAAGTGTTTGTATCCACAATTAAAACACTTCGGACCAGATAAACTGGAATGTGAAGACATTTGTTGTTGATGTGTCGTCCGTCTCCATGGCGCCGGCTGGCGCTGTGACGTCATGCCGTGATTTACTTTGGAAATCATATCGACATTTTCAGCTGACACATTATACGACACATCTGTTAACAACTCTGATCTGTGCTCACTCAACCGACACATATTAATGCACATATCCAATGACAAATTGTTAGTCTGCAATAAACGATCTCGGAGGTTTTTGCTTTTGATGCCACATACAAGTCTATCACATAATAATGAGTCCTCGAGAGCACCGTATTGACAAAAAGACACTCGATTTCGAAGCGTTCTGATGTACGTGTCCATTCCTTCGTTTGTCTGGTTGAGCGTATTAAACTGGTATCTGACCACCGTAATGTTCGTCTTACCTTCGCAATATTTTTTGAAAGCCGCAATTAAAATTTCTATCTTGTCCCGATCAGCTGTATTTATATCCAGTGTGCGATGTATCTTCTGTGCTTCAGCCCCTGCTACGTGTAAAAACACGCAGCACTGGACTTTCTTCCGACTTGTTACTTACTCCGGCCGCTGTCGCATAAATCTTGTATGAATCAACCCATTGATACCAGTTCAGAGTGAGATTGCCCTCTAGGTTGAGTGGCATCGGGGGTTTTAATCCAGATAATGCCATAATCCCTGAAGGCAAGCCACATCTGACACCATGTAAAGTATGAGTCGACACTTCGAGTTCCAGTTAATGACTGACGTTTATTCTATCCACAGTTTCCTAGGCAACCTACCAGTCGCAGCTGGTTCCCTCGTGTACCCGGTTGACCCATATATCTTACATCCCCTAGCCGCCACCACGCCGCCTAGTATCACTGTCCCCTCACCTATCTTACCCCACCTACCACTACGCCAGCTACCGTCACTGTCACCTCACCTATCTCACACCACCTCCTACCAGTGTCCCCCTCACCCATCTCACCCCACCTGCCCCTATGCCACCTACCGTCACTGCCCCTTCACCTATCTCCTGCCACCTCCTGCCACTGCCCTTTCACCCATCTCGACTAGCATCTTCCCCCCCCATAGCGACCCCCCCCCCCCCACCGACCCTACCTACAATCACGTCCCTTTCAGGCACAACTCACATTCCCAATCTTACCAAACTAACCTCCCCTCTGTTCAGTGCACTAACAAGCCTGCATTCACCTGCAGACATGCCTACCTCAGCTCATTGCCCTTCTCCGCTTCCCCTCTCTCCCCACTCCTCTCCCCCCCCCGGCTCCCCCCTCTCTCCACCATCCTCTCTCACGCACATAAAGTCATTACCCGGGCACGCCAACACCTGATTGTCCTGCGCTAATACCAATATACAGGTGTACGGTTGCTGCAGATTAGTTGGGCTGTGGGTGCGAAAGCAGCCACTGTCAACTTGGTGTAGGGGAGGGGGGAGAGGAGGAGGAAGGGATAGGAGGGGAGGGGAGGGGGATGGTGTTAGTGGTTGGGGATGAAATGCCATGGCTGACTTACCCATAGTGGTGACTGGACCGACTGCCCTGCTCCGATTGTCGGTTTGCTGAATTAACTGTTGACAGCAATGCTGATCATATTTGGCTTAGAACATAACGCTGATTGGCTATTCTGTTTGAATTTCGATACCGATACCACCAAGCCTATCTACACATATTGACTGCGCACAGGGCGTTTTCCTTTACTCATGTAATTGCATCCTCTTAGATAGTCATTTATTTATGAAGAGAGATCTGCAGTGACGCTATTGATCTTCTTTCATTCCGCTTCTCCCATATGAGATTTTCTGTGAAAGCATGCTACCTGTCGCATTGTGTACATTACATTCATTACAATCCGTTACATTACATTAACTGTGCATCTGTGGCTCACCTTTCATTTAAACTTGCATAGTCCGATGGTTTTGAGTTTCTCTCATGTTCTGACATAAATACATTAGGTTGATGGTTATAATATACCTTAATGTAATTTGAATGAACTTTGATTTCATATGGCTAACTTTGGAGATATTTCAAGTGATAACATGCCAAATCAATGTTGGCAAGCACACCAAAACTCTGGCACCATAGGCTTAAACAGTAACATATTCTAATAAAGTGACTTAGCATTCCCTTGTATGAGGCAACACCTGCTTAATAAGTGCATATCTAAGTTAGATATATAGGTTCAAATCTAGATATTGTTTTGGTTGTGAAAATGTGATGCTTTTATTGGAACTTCGAACTGACTATCAAGTTGCACCAGATTAAACTCTCAAACCTGCCCAATTCCATACTGCACACACTACATTATAAAAAGAAGACGACGGGAGGTCGTGGGTTTGTACCCTTCCAGAGTCAAACCAATGGCCTATCAAGTTGATTCTTGTCGCTACCTATTTTGTGTTCAAGCATAGTTTCCATTATGAGAGAAAGAGCAGGATCAAGAATACTTACTCAAACTGATACATCCACTGTTAATAAATAAAAGATCCCATCCCAAATCCTGCCAGATAGAAGGAAAACAATTTAAATCATCAGACCATGATCGATAGAGCAAATTGGCCTAGTGGGCGTCAGGCATTACCGAATAATCCTGGGTAGCGCGGGGTGAGAAACTGAGGGGCGGTGCGTGATCATCTCATGGCAGCATGAGAAGGGCGAACAAGGAGGATAGGGCGAGGAGGACGTGGCGATGGGGGGAGGGTGAGGTTCAGCGAACAATGAGAACACTGAGCAAGAGTGGGGAACCTGGCTTAGGGAGAATGAGAAAGAGGCTACTGCAGTTGGAGGGGATGGTGGGGGTGGGGGAGGGGGCAGATAAATGGAGCAAATACCAGCCCTCAATGTGCATTCATTACGGAAAGCTCAGGTATCGATCAGTGTTTTGGCAACAACAGAAAACAACCTCTCCTAGATCAAGGCTGCTCCGTATGTGCGGAACAGGGCGAAGTTGGCGCAAACTCGGAATGAATGTGAAGTCAACGAGAGCATCCCCTGTAGAGACTCCGATATTCGGAGTATGTGTTCGACACAGAGCCTTGGTTAGTTGTTGAAGTTATACGTCCTGGCAACATCAAATGTCATATCAGGACGTGTACCGACTTGGGGCAGTGCACATTCATGGCAACACAGTACACAGTGCACATTCATACTGCTGCCCCAGTGGGAAATCAGGCTGCTGGCACCATTACCCAATATCCCACTCAGTCACATTATCCTGACACTGAGCCAACAAGTCCGTGCACTATTCTATTAATGCTAGAAAGGGACAAGTATCAATTGTATCGGTCATCGGTTTGACTCGACCAGGAACTGAACTTCCACCCTGATGTATGCAAGGCCCGGGCTCTACCGATTCGGCCACCGATACACGAATAGGGAGACTCCAGATGTATGCCTCACTGCTAGCCAGGTTGGACTGCTTTCAATCCAGTCAAATTTCAATGACGCCACAAGAGGCCAGGTAGCATTTCCAAATAATGGAATAGCTCAGTTAAGAGATGATTTTGCATCAGTGTATGTATTCTAGTAATTGTCCTCCTGGGTGTGTGAATGGTTGTTCCAAATGGGCAGAAGCAATTAGCTACTAGAAATAGAATGCGACTGTGATTATAATGAGAAGACGCCAAAGGGCTTATGTGCATTTTTAATCAGTCTGTTCACCAATATGGGTTAGTACTATCCATAATATGGTTTATGTGTAGAGTGAAACACACATTTATTGTTCTCCAGGGATGAAATCAGTCTCCAACAAAAATCCTGTCTGTCAATCTGTCATTCCTGATTCTCTATCTTTTAGCTTTTCCAGAGTTTCGAATGGAATATACGTTTCTAAAGCATATATAATAATACAAATCGACTGTACATCAAAATTCACTGTATTATGGATAGTAACCCTCGTTGATGGGCAAAATTCTTAGAAATGCACATCAGACTTCAGTGGTTGCTCATGTATAATCACTGTTGCATTCTCTTTCTAGTAGCTAATGGCTTCTGTATAGCTGGATTCACAATTCACACATTCGGCTGTATACAACATCATCTCTTCCTATATTTATACATATACTTATTTAAGCATAATGTAAAATCAAGTCTTTTGAGAATAATGTGTTTTCGGCCGGCTGCCCTGAGGAAATATGGATTGCCGTTTCAAGAGAGGAAATGTAATGAAAGTTATTGTCATCACTTCTGCTCATAAGAACGGACTGTGGAATGAAATGCTTTCGTAGAGAAGATCCCAAACTACATCCCATGCTGTCTCATGGGGAAGTCTATTAGGGCTGAATTATTTGCACAGCAAATCATGTGCGCCAATAGCAAGGTGTGATAGTGAGATTAATAGTCACTAAGAGAATGGAGAGATATTGCAAGAGCTGTACCTCATAATAGCACACCATTTTAGGAATATAAATTAAACTTGAGAAATGTATGAGTCAGCCTCATGAAAATGGGCCAATTGGTGGTCTATTTAAGATGTCAGCATCGCAATTCTTAAAGTGTAGTGCATTTCTTTGTTTTATATTAAATTATCCTAGAAACAAATAAGGTTATTGTATTTTCTCTACCTTTACATTCAGGATAAATTTAACAACTTTGTAACACCTCTGTCAATGCTAAACTATAATTATGCCCTTCGATGGCGACATCCAATGCGCAACGCCGACAACTTTAACAGATGTTGGCATCGCAATTCTTAAAGTGTAGTGCATTTCTTTGTTTTATATTAAAATATCCTAGAAACAAATAAGGTTGTTGTATTTTCTCTATCTTTACATTCAGGATAAATTTAAGGACTTTCCCATACCTCTGTCAATGCTAAACTATAATTATACTTTTCGACGCCAACATCCAATGCTCGACGCTGACAACTTTCCCCAATTGGCCTCTTTTCGTTATCCTGACTCTTATACACAATATATATGTCGTGGTGGGGGTGATGGAAATAGGAAATATTGCGCCTACAGAGGGACCCACATATCTTGCATTCTGGGCCAGCTGCTCCTTGTAGTTGCCTGAGTGATCAATGCAGACTAGTAACTATATATATATATTTATATATAGTATATGCAACTGTAATAAATACGATGCCAACATCTGCTCTGCCGGTATGTGATAGTTGGGAAACCAACAGTCCGGTGCTAAACACATTTTATAAGAGATTCCAATGGATAACAACGTTGAACAACAACAAGAAAGGTGGGAAGACCATCAGTGATCAGCAGCAACTGGAGAGGATAGGGGGAATCCATTGGCGAGTGCCAAGTGACTGAAAACTCAGGGCAACTCCTGCAGAGGCCTAAGTGGACAAGTACTTGTGAATGTTTAATTGAAAGACACGGCCAGCTTGTGTGAAAGCACGGACAGCCGGTCTAGAGAGGATTCACTCTACAAGGGTTGGTTGTTGGAGTTTTACGTCCTGGCAACATTTAAGGTAATATCAGAACAGCTGTATAAGCGTGAGCCAGCATTGCCACGGCGCAGCAGTGAAGGTAGCTGGTGAACGGGGCATGAGGAGATTCTACTAGGTGAGATGGGGGTGCGTGGGAGGCCTCTTGACTCAGCAGGCTTCATTAGTGAGCTGCACCTTCACAGCCACACACACCGCTCGAGCAGCACGGAGCAGCTCAGCGGTAGCTAAAACTGTCATTATCCAGTTTTGGAACCCTGCCAACCCTAGTTGGACTCTCATGCATACACACAAATATTCCCTGCAAACACACAAACACACATTTCCTTGCGGTGCCCCGCATTATAATTATTTTCTTTTGGTAAATGAATGTTATTCATTCACAGTCAAACCTCTCTAACCGACCACCTCCACAGATCGAACAGTCCCCTATACCGATCCCTTTATTTGGGTTTCAACACTAACCATATGCTAACTAGATCTGTAACCAGATGCTAACTCCCTAAACCAGCCACCTCCTTAAATGGACCAATTATAGTCAGTCCAAAGGTCGGTCGATTTAGAGAGCTTTTACTCTATATCTGTTGTCAGTTCCATAGCACTAGTCTTCCGACTGTAATTGTCTATATATATTCACACAAAGTTTGTTATATGGTTTATATAGTAAATTGGAGTGTGAAGTAAATTCTGAAATTAAAGTGTACACAATGCAATAAGTAATGAGTAGGAAACAGTCTGGGTGACTTTACATTTATAGGTAATGTTGTAGTTGTTGGTTTAGGATTTCGAGTTCAACAGGTAGCCTAAAAATACCATTAAAGCTGCATAGTCTGATGAAAATATCGAATCTACAAAACCACACTAATCATCTAGATTGTATTCTACATACCGAACTTACATAGTGGAGCACTTATTAAATGCTTATCACCACACAGAAAGGAATACTGAGTCATTTGAATATATCATGTCACTGCATAATCCGACTGTGAATCCCACTTCTTTTGAAAGAATTAAATTGGACACCAATGTGACTGAGACTCTATTTACCTATTTCCCGAACGTAGCATAGCATTCAACCCGAGCTAAAGGCCCTGTCACATTACGGCGTATGGCAGGACCATATTGAAAACCTACGTCGAAAATGGGAAAAAGCTGTGCGTGACCTTTGGTGACCTCTCAGGTGTTTTTGAGCATATTCGGAACCTATGAGGAGCATACGAGGAGCGTATGAGAGCGTACTGAGACATTTTTTGATGGTTTTGATTGGCATGTGGAGTGTATGAGGAGCGTATGACAAGCGTATGAGGAGCGTATGACGAGCGTATGCGAAGCCTATGCGAGACCTATGTTATTTCTCCTCGGTCCGCTACCTGGTGGCTCCTGGGTATATAGTGCGTCGCCTTTATATACCGAGACCATAGGTTGGGCATACGCCGCCATACACTACTCATACGCTTTGCATACGCTACGAATATGCTCTCATATGCAACTCGTAGGTTCTGCATACGCTGCATACGCCTGAGATACGCCAGAGATACGCCGATGATGCAAGTTGAGCGTATGAGTAGCATATGCCGGTGTACCCCTATCACATGCCGGCATACCCCTAGCGTACGAGGAGCATATGCCGGCATATGAGAAGCGTATGAGTAGCGTATGAACCATATGCCCCCGTAGGTCGAGATTTTTTTAGCATGCACAACAAAATTTGGACGGACGGACGGGAGAAAGCGTATGGCGGCATACAGCGGCATAGACCGGGATAGGCCGGCACATGATGGCGTATGCGTAGTGTATGCGGAGTGTATGCATAGCATATGCATAGCGTATGCATAGCGTATGGTGGCGTATGACGGCGTATGCCGACGTATATGACCTAAAGTGCCTACGCCACCGTACGCTCCCACAAAAAACCCTAATGTGACAGCCCCTTAAATGAAGTTCTCAGAGGGTTTCTCTTTTCACTTTTGCACATATTAAATGATGCCAAAGCCACATCGATCTAAGACCACGGGGCACCCTTAAATAAACAAAGTTCATTATCTATCTAAAGCTCACCGCTAGTAGTCTGCACCGTTCACAATGTCATCTATTCCCTCACCACACCATTAATGACAACATTTATTTCACCACACCTCTTCTGCTGAATGTCACTACAGGAACTTTTCCCCCCACTTGTCCAAATTGGCCAAGTGACTGTATTCTACTTGCCCGAGTGGCAAAACTACTTTCCTAAGCCCAAGTCAGCCAATTGAAATTGAAATATGTTCAGATCAGAAAAATAATGAATTGCCCATTCGGGCCGGTCACTGAAAACTTTACCTGCCCGACCGAGTAAACTAGGTGGCCGGTCAGTCCATACTGTCCTACCCTGTATGACCAAACATAGTCATTAAATGCGCTTTCTTGGTTCCACTCAATGGCAATTCATGCACTTAATGTTTCTTTTAATTTGTATTACTGAACAGGGTTTAATAAAATACTATATTTTATTAATAATAATAAAAAGTGTTTGTAGGGAAGCCATACTTCCGGCCTATTTGCAGATGGCGTCTTATTACAAGGCCATAATAATACAGGTAGTATGATGTTGTGGAGCTGCATTAATGCAACTGGTTACATCAGTCGGGTGACCCAAGTCATTCGCGGAATGCTCGATTGTTGTTGTCACTAGTTATAGATGAAATGGCAAATATAGGATTTATATATACTTTAGTGAACATGATCTGTGAATCCGTCATGAGCATGGCGTATTTATTTTTAGCGGAATCAGTGTTGGTATGGGCTCTGGGATTTATGTGGATCTGGAAGCTGGAAGGTACTGAACATGGACAAATTGCAGAGCAAGGTTATATTTGTCTTATAGTAACTTATACATACACACATAAATGCACGAATTCACACGTGGTGAGGTGGGGTGGACGAAGTATTTTTAGGGATTTCGATTCTAGCAGCATCAACGGTCGTATGAGGACTGATACCAACTTGTGATAGTGCGAACTCACTAGTATTGTCCAACTGCGACACCATGTCAACTTATTCTAACACTGGATCAGTCAGTTGTTGACTCCTCCTAATAATGCTGAGCAGCCAGCTACGTAGGAGTAAGCCAAGTATAAAGTGTGCAAGTCTTTGGTTTCACTCGGCTTGAGATTTAACCGACGACCTTGCGCAGGGGAAGCGAGCACTCAACGTGTCCGGCCATCCCGTCCGTCCAGTGGATGGTAAGAGGGAGGGAGGGAGCGAAAGTGGACGAGGAGGAGAGGAGGAGGCAGACCGGAAGTTATTCCCCGGGGTTTAAGGCGCGCGCAACCTGCAACCATCAGCGCCCCCTCACGAGACGCTGATTCACTCAACCCGATCTTGATGGCATTTGTCCAGGGTCGCGTTTCTCACAGCCAGGCGTCGCCAAGGACGGCGTTCCTTGTTTGGTTTCCGGTTCTCAGTTCCATCCGGATTCCAGGATCGCTGAGGCTCAAAGGGGGGGGGGGGGGGGGCTTGGGGGTTTGGGCTTTTGGGGGAGGGGTGCAGGGGGTGAGGAGGAAGCCCACACAGCACCCAGCGGATCCCGCCGCATCTCGCCGCCACCCAGACCTATTGCTACGCTTACCGCTGAACGGTTTAGCTTCGGCCCGGGCCGGCGCGCCGAATGGGGTGGGGAGGGGAGACGGAGTGGGAGGGGGGGGAGGGGGATGCGGAGGGGGGGAGGGGGAGGGGGAGGGGGAGGGGGTGGGGAGGGGAGTGGGATTGGGACGGGAGGGGGGAGGGGGAGGGGGAAGAGGAGGGGGACGGGGAGGGCGAAGGGGAGGGGTAGTGGGAGGTGGAGGAGGAGGGGGAGGAGGAAGAGGAGGCGGGAGGGAATTGCGCACAGGGGAGCTTCGATTGTCGGCACGGGATGAGGGTGAGCCGCCGGCCTATGAGTTGGCGCCTCGGGGCGGAATAGTTAGGGAAGCAATTAGAGACAGAAGGGAGAAGGGCGGCAGCAAAAGACGATTGTGATGGGAAGGAATGGGTAGAGGTAAGAAATGTGAGGGGTGGGTTGGTACTGGTAAATAGGGAATGATGGGGTGGTGACGTGACACATTGTTTGGTTGTACAGGATCACTGTCTTTTTGGTGTAGAGCATGGGAAGGAGGGGAATGAGGGCTGAGGGCTGAGGGATGACGGGTGAGTATCGGGAAATCAAGAGTGGAAAAAGAGTGAGAGGTGGGATGAGGAGGAAGAAGTATGAGTGGAAGAGGGAAGAGGAAAGGAGGAGGGGAGCGGGAAGAGCGGTTGATGTGGGGATAGGGGTTGAAGGAGGAAGGAGGGTGCTGAACTGGGGAAGGAATCAGGAGGGGGGGGGATGATGGGGAAAAAAAGAGGAACTATGATGGGCAGTGATGGGAGGCATGAGGGCCGTGAGGAGAGAAGGAGGGAGGTGGAAAGAAAGGAGTTGGAGAAGGAGGTTAGAATTCCTGACTTGGTAAAAAGGGAAGAAAAGGGAAAGCAGAGACAAAGAAGGAAAAGCGCAATGAGTGGCGAGTAACTCAGGAGCTTTGAAGCAGTTAGAGAAGGGGAGAAGGAGGAAGCCTCCAGGAGGAAGGCACCAGGAGGAAGGAGAATGGAGAAAAATGGTGTGGGGGAAGGGATCGGAAGGAAAGGAGCAGAGGCGCTAGGTGGCGAAGAAAATGGGAAAGATAACTGGAAAGGAATTGAACGAGTGGTTAGTCGGACGGATGGACTATAGCGCAGAAGATGATGCAAAGAAGAAACCGCAAGCAAGCTCACTGGTCGGCTAAGGTGAGCGTGATGGAGGTGGTGAGTTATGGGAACTTGCGCCCCCATGCTGCCGGCATGCTGCTTGGCGCACCTGATCCTCAGAAACATAATGCATAGGTAGTGCAGTGCGTTGGAAGGGGAGCGAGTACTTACTGACCCTCACCAACATGTAGGGCTAGTCCAGCAGCTACACTCCTATTCAACCCCCTGCCCGCACCCACCACTGCCCGCACCCACCACTCCGCGCGGTAACATATTCAGAGTTGGAGACCGTTGGCAACTAGAGCAGTCACACCGTACATGTGTACACACCATCGACCCAGTCTCTCCATTGCGCAGGCGCATACTGCCGCACCTAACGCAGCCCAAACACACGCGCCAAATTGGCCTTCATTTGATATTGCCAGGTCTACATGGCGCAATCTAGAACCCAATACTACAGTTCCATACCAGCACACCAGTGCACATCCACATCAACGGACTACCGCACTGCCATACCACACCAGGGCCCGTATGCATGAAGAATTAATTATCGCCCCTGGTGTCAAGGACCGAGTTTGGGGTAGCTATCGCTGTGGGTAAGAAATGGGTCACAGGGTATGCAACGGCGAAGATGTTGATCAACACATCAACATCTTCGCCGCTCATATTTAGTGCCTATCACCACACTATCATGGTAGTGTGGTGATAGGCACTACACCACACCACATACCTCTCCACTCGCCACCTTCACCTCCCCTCCTCCTTTCCTCACTGCCATGACCTCCACACATACATATATGCACATATATGTATGTGTGCATATATACACCAGTTCAGCACCCTCCTTCCTCCTTCAACCCCTATCCCCACATCAACCGCTCTTCCCGCTCCCCTCCTCCTTTCCTCTTCCCTCTTCCACTCATACTTCTTCCTCCTCATCCCACCTCTCACTCTTTACCACCATAAACCACACACCACACTACCCTCGTAGTTATTTACAGATTTGGGAAATCCCTCTGTGCCTGTTTGCATTCATAGATTCGACAATATGAATAACACCGCCAATGTAGCTGCTAAGTTAATATTGCTTTGAATTTAGGGTTAATTTCATGAAATTTCATGATTTGAGTATGCAATTGTGTTAAATATGATCGCACTCAATAGATTTGGGCCTAAAACATTGCTGCCAATTCGGCGGCGGCGGCGGTGGACAGTATGGATATCGATGTCCATGTCCATGTTTACTTTACATTCATCGATTCGACACTATTAATATCGCCGCCAATGCGGCGGCAGCCTTAATAATGGTTCGAATTTAGGGATAAAGTGATCAAATTTCACTTATTGGGTATGTAATTCTGTAAAATATGATCGCATTCGATAGATTTGGGCCGAGTCGGTCCCTACCCCTGCCCTTATACCTGTTACGGAGTGGGGGTAGCTTTCCCGACTTATACCCCCTGGGGTTTGCATACCCTGGTCACATGCATAGCGACTTTTCGACGCTAACCCGGATATCCCTGCTACCGCCAGGTTTAGAGCGCTACCACCGCTCCATGCATACGGGCCCAGTACTCCTCCATACACACACACTGCTACATCACCATCATACCATCACACTGCCACATTGCCAAACTGCCACACCACCACACTATCACACCATCACACTACCATATGTCCATACCCCCAAACCTCTACACCATCACACCACCAGACCTCTGTACCACATCAGCGTACCACCACACATCCACACCACCACACCATCACAGCTTCAAACAACCACACCACTACACCAACCCACTTCCACATCACACCATCACACCACCACACTGCCAAACCACATCAGCGCCACACCACATCACCACCACACTGCCATACGCCAATACCACCAAACCTCCACACCATCACATCGGCACACCTCCTCACCACCACAACTCCACAGTATCACACCACCACAAGCCACCTAGTCCCACATAGCTACACGGCCAAACCACCATAACCACCACACCACAGCACCACATCAACACATCAACATCTTCAAGCAAATCTCTTCTTTAATTAACACATTTAACCACCACATCACCATACCACTACATCGTCGCACTGCCTAACCGCCATACCGCCACACCACCACACCACCACCACACCACCACACTGCCTAACCGCCATATCGCCACACCACTACACCACCACGGCACCACACCTTCTCTTCCCTCAATTCCCACCATGCACCAGTAAACAAGACATCACCCACCACATCTCTTCCCCAGCTACCACCCTGCATACCCACACCACCCACATCCACATCAATCCCTCACCCTCCCACGAGCATGCAACACCACAAAACATACCAACAAAGTCTCTCCTTCAGATACCACCATAAACCACACACCACATACCTCTCCAACACATACACCCACCACTACAGCAAACACCACAACACAAATACCCACCCAGCCTACACACAAACAACCTCAGCCCCCCCCCCCCCCCCCGCCCACAAGCCGCTTGGTTCCCAATATATCCGCTCCACTTGCCACCTTCACCTCCCCGACCTCATATGACCTTATACGTTGCTAATACGTAAAACAACAAACAAACCTTCACCTCCACCCCTCTCCCCTCCTCCCCTTGACCCAACCAACCTCGATCACCTGTCAATACGCACTGCTAATCACTGCTGTCGGCTACAAAGAGGCCTCCCTGAGGGTTGATTGCAGTTCATAACGCAGAGCGGGCCTGTCCACATTTGGCTGATTAGCGGCGAGATAATTAGAGGAGTACTCGCATCCCGCCGGCCGTGCTCGGGAGCTGCTCGACCCACTAATTACACAGAGCCTGCGTGACATCAGCGAGGATAACCCACTCGGGACACACTTATAATTGTGTATGTGTCATCATAGTCTTCTGATGATATTGCAATCTAGCCTAGTTCTTTTTGTTTTTAGTTTTTCTCTCGATATATTTAAAACCTTCAGCTTGCAATCCAGTTGGTCATCTGTACCAGTTGTGCTCCGTTTACTTACCAGAGGGAGTATAGACCTTGGAGGAGTGTGCTATTTATATAATAACCAGAAATGATGTACACAATTATGTTATTGTTAAAAAAAATGGTATATGGCACTGAACATTCTGCATATATGTGTACATAGTCACATATATCCACATACATGTGTGTATATGTATATAAGTATGCATATATATGCTTAGAAACATGCCGTTATATACATATATATATGCATAACTACTTATATGCAAATATATGTGTATATATGCACATATATACACATATAAACGCACATCTACACATATATATGCACATATATGTATGTGTGCATATATACACATTCTAAGAAAAGTACTTTTTTAAATACAAGCAGCACAATGGTACAGGCAAAATAAGATTGTCTGTTTATTTTAATATAGTTTTAATTGAATATTATGAATATACTATACACATGAGCATTTTCTTCATAGACACTTTGAAGAGCCACTTACACCCATTCCAATGATATATTTTGTTAAGTTCCATCCTCAATATTAAAGTAGTACCATACTGCGACAGGTCACCCCCATTTGTTTCTATTGAGAAGGCAAGACGTTTTGAAATCCAAGTCGTGGTCCCAACCTGCTTACTGAATCTATGATTTACAGTACAATATAGATTATATAACATATATATATATATTTACATATTTATATTTCTCCATATATGTGCATTTACATACATTCATAAATAATCATGGATGTATATGCACATACTGTTGAACATATTAAGATATACACAATAAAAATGTATCGTGATGTATAAGTACTAGGCAAGTTTTTCTTGAAGATTTATACTGCCTATCATGGATAAGTCTGAATAGACTTGTTTTCACCATTAGACAGTTTGTCGATAGAAAGCCGGAGCCTACACTTTTACGGAACCAAGGGATTTTTAACCTCCTATGCCACATAGACATGGTATGAGAGCAACTGTCCTTTGATGACACTGTAAGTTATACACAGTGGTGGGGGGGGCATGGGGAATCGAACCACCGACCATCAGATTAGGAGTCTGACCTAGGAAAAAAACCAGACACTCTAACCACTCCACCACAGAGAACACCACACAGTATAAAGGCACGAGAGGGAAGTATATTGTTGGTATTACTGTTAGGATTATATATACAAATTTGCTACTCTAAGCATCATAACCACCATACGCTTCGACCTGTGGCGTTGCCACCGGCCCTCCTTGATCCTAACAGACATTCTCCTATGCTCCTTCGCACATCAGTGTATATATTTATACATGGACATATCTAGTTGTGATTATGTACATTAACACATGTATAAATGTATACATACGTATGCGATGTATACATACTTACACCAGTATAGTGATGGATGTAATTATCCTGCTCTGTTTTGTCCCTGTTACATCTAATCTCCGGTAAACTATCTATTGGGTAATTGCTTGTATTTGGGTACTGCAGATGAGTCTGCGACAAGGATGGCCGGAAGTCTGCTTCCAAACAGCTCCTACTGCCGTCCTTCCCTCCAGATGGTGCCTCTGCTCCCTGACATCTGGCCACAGGACACTTTGCCTCCAGGCATAGACAGATCAAAGACCTTATAATACTAAGACGGCTCACTCCCTATCTCTCCCATGATAATGTAAATTTTGCAGTGGCACCTTGTGGTGGGTTTGATCAGCCCGGCTGCTGGTTGGTGTTTCACATGTAAACACATACACTTATATTATACATGAGATAGGTAAGCATGAATACACATCAATATGAAATTTTATGAACACATCATCATCATCGCCATCATCATCGCCATCATCACACATCTTTCACATTCATATATACATGTATACATATAAGATAGCATCAGTTTAACTAAGAGAACAGCCAGCGCACCAAGTGGTGGGTTTGATCATTTTGATTACACAGTAGAGGCTGCGTGAGCCGTCTTAGTAGTATAGGGTCTTTTGATAGATATAGACTGATATAAATATATACATGAATCTACAAATAAGTCCATATCAATACATTGCTTATAATGCTTAGCACCACCCATTTTAGTGCTGATTCACTAGATCATTATTTTCCCATGGCCAGTAACTCTCTCCACCCTCCATATAGGGGAATCACACCTGGGTTCTTTCCGCCGGGTACCAACTTGTGATATTGTTGCCCCACTGGGAAACCAGGCTGCCAGCACCATGACCTGATACCCCACTCAGTCACATTATCCTGGTACTGAACCAACCAGTCCTTGCCCTATCCTAATAATGCTGAGCACCTGGCTAGGAAGTGACAAGTATTAATTTGTTAAGTCATTGGTTTGACTCGACCGGGAATTGGACTCCCGACCTTCCGCACGGGAGCCTTGCGCTCTACAGATTCGGCCATTACGTCCATGTTTTAATATGGAACAGCGGAGTAATGACTATGTATTTATATGTAGGGAGACTATTGTATTCCGGGTGGTATCCACATGTATTGGGCAGAGGAAGGGTAAGAGTGAGTATTAGAAATGGGCGTGGATTGGTGGGATAAGAAGGGCAGTAGTTATTTCAGTCAGTAAAAAAAACTGTTGCTTTATTGGGCCGTAGGCTTAATTCGAGATGACTGCGTTGACGCCTGAATGCTCATTGCAGGTGGGATTCTACGGACCGTTAATCTGTCCGTTACTTCGCTATACGTCATCATTAGGCACAAACCGGGCCGTTAGCAAGCCCCGCACGGCCCGCGCTGACCGGGCCACGTGTATCGCCCCGCCGGCACTGATGAGCCCGGGGCAGCTCACGGTGGGAGGTGGGATGGGGCGGGGGGGTGGGGGGAGGGGTTGGCGGGAGAGCAGCTCGATGTCAGGCGACGGACGGACCGGGGAGGAGCTGGAGCAGGGGCGGGGGCGGTGGCGGTGGCGGGGCGGAGGCGGGGGCGGAGGCAGGGTTGGCGGCGGGGAGGGGCGGTGTAGTTAGGTTAGAGCATGGAACCAGGTTGTTGCGGAATGGTATTTGCTTTGCAGTCAGTGTGGACGGGCGTCAGGAGGTTGTGGTAGGAACTGAGGAGGTTGGTGTCGGGATGCGGAGTGAGAGGTTGGGGTGGTTGTGAGCAGGTTGGAGTGGGTAGTGAGCAGGTTGGAGTGGGTAGTGAGCAGGTTGGGATGGGCAGTGAACAGGTTGAGGTGGGCAGTGAGCAGGTTGGGGAGGGCGTGAGTGAATGGGTTGGGCAGTGACTAGGTTGAGGTGGGTAGGGAGTGAATGGGTTAGTGTGGGCAGTGATCAGGATAGTGCGATAAGTGATCAGGTTGGGGTGGGCAGTGAGTAGGTTGGGTTGGGCATTGAGCAGATTGCGGTGAACAGTGAGTGAATGGGTTGGGGTGGGCAGTGAGCAGGTTCGTGCGGGAAGTGAGCAGGTTGGGGTGGGCAATATGCAGATTGGCGTAAACAGTCATCAGTTGCGAACAGAACGGTCAGTTTCTGACGATTGGCTACATGGTCAGTTGTGCAGAATATATAGCAGAAAGATCAGAGATAAAGTATATATGTTATGGGATGCCTCCTCACAGATGGCACTGTAAGGACTGGGCGAACCTCTTCATGAGGGGCAATTATATGAAGTCATTTCTCAATCGTATAGATAATACTGCATTGTACAATATTAATTTAATTGTTTATTGAAATACAGGTACATTTCAATTGTTACTGGTCAAAAGTTTGAAAGACAATTTTATTTAACGAAAACTGTACCACCCTAATATAAGATGTAACTACCTTGGTTGAGTAGCAACATTGAATAAAGCTAGATCAATACTCATCCATCCTTTATGTTCCATATCAGACACTATCAAGTACATATATAATATTATATATAAACGTATATGTGTATATATATGCATACTCAATGGAATTTATATCACTATTTCATTGATGGATAGTATTTTGCACTGATGGCGAGTTTACGGCTACCGGAAATCAGTCCCCTGGTGGACGGAGCAATAACCACATAGATGAGTCCACTTGTTCCAGCTGGTCTATGAGTGTACCAATTCTGGAAGCCAGCAACGTCTAGACATACCCGAAGGTGTGAAAGTTCCTCTCTTCACTCACCTCGGCTATAAAAGCAAATGTCATTCCATAGATCATGTTTAAAGAAATAGTATTCTCGTTGTCATCTTGACTGACGTTTGGCTCGATTTGCTAGTTCTTCTCTCATTCGGGAACGTATATATATATATATATTCAGAAGGAGTGCTCCGTACACATTCGACTTGAATAGATTCAAATTGAATAATTCCATGTAAACATCAAATTGTCTACACCAAAACACTTACCCAGATTTGATCCTAAAATAAGCAACGTAGGTACTTGTGCACTTACCAATCATTTGGTCTGTATATAAGGGGTACTAATCTAATTTACTAGAACCCATTACCGCCGAAGCCTATGAGGTCAGAGCTTTTGGATGTTTGCCCAAATTAAATTGGCATGCTTTCACTCCAAATATTTCCAACTGAAGTGATGTAGATTATAATGATTAATCTAATGAATTATTCTCAGAAAATGACAACAACTGAAAACCATGGGACTATGGAACTGTAATAATATTGCCATACTCCCATAATACAGAATATAAACACGTATATTTTATTACATTTTAAACCCGCTGTATGAGTAAGGAGGAGGCTGATTGGCATTTCAAACCGGAAGCTGTTTCGTACCCACAGTGAACATGAGGTGATGTCTTTAATTAAGTGTGGCACTACAAATCTGTTACTATCTATCGAGGACAAAAAGCGATACACCGGTTATCTATCACTGACAGGGCCTCAATTTTGGCAATGTACAGGTAGCAGCGTATATGTTCTATGTCTTCTTTTAATATATATATATAAACGCCCGAGGACTTCGTATGATTGTGAACCAGGTCATTGTGTGAGATTTGCGAATATATATGAGACTGTTTCAAAAGGTCCTAATAAATATGGGACAAAACTTTGTCCATTGTAATGATCAACATACTATCTGATTATGCATTTTCTCAGGATAAACTGATTTGTGTTTTACATGGTGTTTCATAATCCCAATAGAATACATATTGATTTGAAGCATATGTCCTTATGTTTTCAGTGTAACCGTTTCTGTGCTGTTTTGTGTCAATCATTAAAATGGACAAAAAAAAGAGTTAGGGCCTTTTGAGACGGGCTCATTTACTATCATTAAGGTCTGAGAGAAGAGGATTTCCCAGGTGTTATAAGAAGAGAACAATGTGAAAGGAATAAATAGAATTTGGTAATTTACTACTGACAGAAGTGAATATTTCTCCATAAGAAGAAAATATCAGCACCTTCAAAGGGAATCAAACCAGCACTATGAATCAAAACGATGTGGTCAGATTTCCTTAATTTAGTTACAATCAAGTTTGAAACAGTTTGGGGCGGAAGGGGACTTAAGTGTGGATTGTAGAAGAATTGAAGCAGGAAACTTCGGTTGATAGTAGTAGAAATGATGGGTGCGGATAGTCTTGTAGGGTAAGAAGCTTTTTCGGTGTTTGGAGATACCAGCTAATCTCAAAAAGATATACCAAAGGTCACAAATTGTAAATCGAGGATATTTTAAGTATAATTACTTCTATAATTCTATAAAGGTAATAGCGGTATTCCCAGCTCCCAGGTTCCGCTGGTCCCTCGAGAAGGAGTGAATCTGCAACCCAGCACGCTGGGCCACAGCTTCAGCTTCCACACCGGAAGATGGGTTGGTGGCAATCCCCACTTTATCTGTCATAACATACCATAAATCTTAATCTTTAGATAACCTCATGCCTCCTGAACACCAAATTTGTTACAATTATTAGCCATTCTAATGTAACTTGTAGTGACATTTTACTCTAAAATATTCACATTCAATAAAATACCACTTTGCGCGTCTGTATTCACCACCTCCCCCTACTTTCCAGCATATAAGGTGAAGCTGACACCCAGTTCCATTCCTTCATGAGGAACCAGCGGAACTCAGAATACCGATACTGAGTCGATATCGGTGATTGGGTAAGTGTCAGGTACCCAACGTGACTAGAGTGACTTTGCATTAGGAGGATCGTGTTTATTCTGGATCTTTCGCTGTCTAAGCAATATATCCATGGAATAAATTCCTGCTATTTTATTCTCTTTCTATTCGAAAATCAACGTTGTTGTTATCCCTGCCTAACGGTATTCAAAACTGGAGTGACTTTGCATTAGGAAGATCGCGTTTATTCTGGATCTTTCGCTGTCTTAAGCAAAATATAGATGGATTAAATTCCTGCTATTTTATTTTCTCCCTATTCGGAAATCAATGGCATTGTTGTCCCTGCCTAACGGTATTCAATCCTTGGGTGCATGAAACATCGTTTAGTGTTTCCAGTACCAACTTGTTGAGTAGATTTAGAGGAGACAAAAGAGACAAGGCAGACAACGAAGGAAGAGGTGGGAAGACAATAGCAGAGAAAGAACAGACCTGGGGTAGAGCAAGTTCCAGAGGACAGGGGAAATTAGAAAAAAAACGGGTTGCAAAGTGGTGTTCCTTGTGGCGGAGTGGTTAGAGTGTCTGACTTTTTTTCTATGTCAGGCTCCAAACCTGAAGATCAGGGGTTCGATTCCCCATGGCCCCCACCTCTGCAAATTTGGATTTCTACTGCTGCGTATAACTTTCAGCATCATCAAAGGCCAGTTCCTCTCATACCATGTCTATGTGGTGTGGGAGGTTAAAAATCCCTTGGGTCGGTAAAAGTGTAGGCTCGGGCTTTCTATCGACAAACTGTCCAACGTTGAAAACATGTCTATTCAGACTTATCCATGAGCGCCAGTATAGATTTTCAACGAAAAGTCATATGTGGTGCTTTAACAACCCTTACAGTAAAGGGTATGCGGATATTGCGGGTATTGCAGTACCTTAAGTGCTAAAATACCTCAGGGAGTTTGATGCCCTGCCTTGCAAAGTTGTAAACCTTGTGGTACAGGTTCTTGCTAGAACAAAGGCTAAGGAAGCAAAGCCGAACAGAAAACCATGTTACCATGGCAGCATTAAGGGTGGTGATGAATGGAACTCCCAACATCTTCCAGCCAGCCACTGCAGGGACAAGTAGTTTGCGCCTGTCTTGACATGTTCTTGATGGTGTTAGATCTCTATTTGCTCCCTGAGAGAGTGGCGTTAGTAACTTTCAAAAGTCAGCAGCACTTCAACACCTTGCAAGCAGCTTTTATGCCATGTACAGCCACACAAAATAACATCACTCTCACAGCAGAGAGCTAAATCGATAGCGGCAGTTAACTAATGAAAGTAGTCTTTGTTGAATTGCGACTGACAGCATGATGATGACAGTAAAGGGATTGATGATGATGTTGAAATCAAAGCTAGATTCTCACTTCTTTGCTAGATTCTCACTTCTTTGTTTGGGTGGCTTGGGTTAAATGGATAATGTAGATGCTGGTGGTGACCAAGGAGGTGGCTGAGAGGAACTATTTCCCCCTCCAACACCACTTTGTTTGAGGGGACGTTGTAGGGTGTCGGCAGAAAGGCGGTACTCTTTAGAAAGGAAAGGGTCTCAGACTTGTAGTAAGTTCAAGGAAGAGGGTCGGAGTAGCCACAGAGAGCCGAGTAGTTGGCTTTAGAAATGGGGTCAGCCCTGAAAAGAGTACTAGAGATCTGAGCTGAGACACAACTGGTGTTATTGTGAACCAGGTCATTGTGTGAGATTTGCGGACGGGTGGATGAATGGAAAACTTGGCCAGAGTAGACAATAGAGATGGCATAATCCAAAGGGGGGTTGTGAGGGGTGAGGTTCCCTTCTGGTAAGAAGGGTAATTTGCATTAGAGGATCGGATTATATTTAATAGTCTGAGAAACTGCAAGCGAAGGAGTGGTCTATTGGAGATGGTGGGGAGACATGGGGAGGGATGGAGGTAGAAGGGGTGGAGGTTTGAAGTTATGTAAATGCGTAATTGATAATTAGTAGACATGACACGGTGACAACATTCACCCCCGGCCCCGCCGCCAACATCCCGACCAACTGACGATGGGAAGAAACTGTGGGGGGGGGGGGGGGGGGATGGAAAGAAATGAGAATTCATTCGGGTTTGGTTAAAAACTAGCAGAACTTCATGCTTATCAGGTGGGAAACCTGGAGAAACTCAGAGAAGCTCAAACATCTACAGATACTAAATAATCACCATGTACCTACTACTGTGTGAGAAACAAAACATATCTTATCACCTCCTATAGTGTGATAAGATTAAACCACTAGTACAACAGGCCAGCATTTAAAACAAGCCCGATCAGTCAAGTTTACATGCTATGGACAGTATAAACACAGCATAACAAAAACACCAAAAAAAACACCAACAAACTTAGTTTGTTTGTTCGTTTTTGTGTTACGTCCTAGCAACATCAAAGGTCATATCAGGACAGGTACTGACTTGTGACAGTGCGCACTCATGGCGACTTTATAGTGCTGCCCCACTGGGAGACCAGGCCACCAACACAATGACCTGATATCCCACTCAGTCATATTATCCTGACACTGAGCCAAACAGTCCTTGCCCTCTCCTAATAATGTTGAGCGTCTGGTTAGGAAGCGACAAGTATCAATTTTTGAGTAATTGCTTTGACTCGACCAGGGTGACGAATGCTCTAACTCATTCAACCACCCCGTCTTTCAGAGAAACTTAGAGAAATTCGGAGTAAGTGAGCGTGACCAGCGATGTGTGTTTGTTTCGAGAGTTGGAGCTGAGTGTTGTGGATATACAGGTGAAGGGGGCAGTGGGGAAGGGGGGGGGGGAGTGTGAATGAGGGGAGATTAAGGCAGCTTGGCTGAAGGCCGGTGTCACAGTTTCAGTTCTCTCCCAGTTTCCGTTCTCCGCATCGCATCTGCGCATGCGTCAAAATCGATAAGCATCATCTGCGCATGTGTCAACATTGAGCCAGATTCAAACCGTCGCCGATCACCGTAAATTGCTGCACTCATACTGTCACTATAGTGTCATTGCCACTAACCTTATAAATTTAATATACTCTTTTCGGTAAACATGTTTTCTATATGTGTACCATGCAATTTGTTACTAGGTCATGTGATTTTAGAGATATTTCAGCTGAGTCACTCAATTTGAGTACGGTAGTGCAGTGCAACTTTTTCATGAAATAACCCTACCATATCATATTGCTGATAATGTATGTGTACCAAGTGATTTGTTTCTAGGTCATGTGGTTTTAGAGATATTTCACTTTTTCTGTATGAAGATTGCTCACGACCATTGACAATGCCATGACGAAGCTGTTCGATATTGACGCATGCGCAGAAGCGATGCGCAGAACTGAAACTGTCAGAGAACTGAAACTGCGACACCTGTATGGATTCAATATGCAGTAAGCAAACCAACGCATATGCATGCTCACACTTAATGCAATGCTTACCGTTTCTCTTGGCGGTAACTCCAGGGGGTAGCATGCTGGCCGTGTAGATCCACAGGAGGATGAGGGTGCGCGCGTACCCCAAACATCTCACGCGCCAGCTCCAGGGCTCCGCACACAACTCCTCCATGGTGCAACGCTGTGGCCACTCGGGAGGAGGGGTGGGGGCGGGGTGACAGGGGCAAGGACGAGCGTGGCACTAGAACTGGTTGGTAGCTCCTCGCGTAGGTCAATGATAGTTGGCAACCAATAGGTATGTTTCCTCCTCCAGGTGGTTCAGAAGTCAACCACCGGTGGTTAAGATTAAGATTAGTGTGATGGCAGTTGAGGTCCTGCTCTGCTTGCCTACTCTCCACCACTACCACCACCACTGCCACCACGTACGTCTGTGGTGTAGTGGTGTAGGTGCGCTGGTATGGTAGGTACTCTCCCCCACGACACTCCCTCCTCCTCCCACCTGCTGACTGGAGGCTCCGATCTATTTAACAGGCAGGGCAGGGGGGAGGTCGGGGATCGGGGGCTCCGCAGCCGGGGATAGGTTCGGACGTCGGGCAGGGGGGGGGGGGATCAGCGGAGTGTGCCTGCTAGAGCGTAGCGAGCTGTCACCACAGATACGAGCCGCCTGCCTTTAGGGAGCCACCACGCTGGCCGCCGGGCGGGCCGCTCCGTGGTGCCGACAGCTCCACCCGGGGCCAAAACCGCAGCGTCTTCCGGGCCACGCAGGGCCGGGAGTGTCTCACTGGCACGCGGCGGGTAGCGGCGCCTCTCGCCTCTCCTGCTCCCTTCTCCTCTCCTGTAAGCTGCGTGCCTGTGCTGGTGACTAGATCGGCATCAGCCTTAATCCGTGGCGTGGGTAACAACAACTGCGCGGCCGGTGATCAGTGCCCGGGGAATCACCGACACAGAGTGACAGCCGGCCGGCCACGATCATATCTCTCTCCTCCCTCACACTCCCTTCCCTCCTCTCTCTCTCTCCCTCTCTGGGCGTGCGTTCGACGTGCCGCCGCTGACGCTGACGCCCCCTGGTGGTGGTGGTGGTAGCGGTGGTACTGGTGGTGCATCGGTCCACCCCTTGGTGGCGCGGCGCGCTAGGTCGCCTCGGCTTGGAGCCCGACAGCAAAGGGGATAGATACCGAACCGAAGCGGGAACTACAACTAGAACTAGTACTAGAACGAGAACTAGTACTACTACTAGAACAAGAACTAGTACTACTAGTAGAACTATAATGGGAATGAAAACGAGAGCGAGAGCAAGACCGAGGCTGCGTGTATGTGGGTTTTTCCACCAGTCCGCTCTCCCCCTATGAGCACATATGCCACGCGTGGCGCCACCCACCCATCCACCAGTGGTATGACTAGGAGGAGAGGGGTATCAGGGAGCTGCTCCTGGAGCTGATCGGCTCACACTGGCAGTGGTCGGTGAGCTGCTCGGTAGTAAGCACCGAACAGTTCGGCCGGTCCCGGCCACCATCGCTGCCACTGCCGGCACGTTTGATACAAACCGATCAATAAGACCAGGCCCTCCTTTTCCCCACTCTGATTCCCTCCCTCCTTCTTTCCTCGCTCTCTCTCTCGCTGGCTCTCCCTCCTCTTCGCATTCCCCTTTCCTAGGACAGAGGCACTCTCATTGGAGAACGACTCAGAGAGCAAGTCAGTATATTGGACTGAGTGTTTTCTTTAATTGCATTATTAAACAAAGTTCAATTGAGATTATAGAATGGCCTCATTTTGAATCGCTTCGTCGGGACTTATTTGTTTGGACATTTGTTTTACTATGTACAGTTTGGGACGAATTACAAGCTATTTACTGACTGTGCCACAGAATGTGCAGTTATTTGGCGTATCTATGCGTGATCGACTTACTGGGGCTCGAGTGAACCTCTTTCGTGCAGCGGCCAACGCCAACTTTGGGAGGGCGGGCACAGCCTCCCGCCTACACCCCCTCCCATTCTGCGCCCCCACCCATACACCCGACACACAACCAGAGGCCAAGGCACAAATCCCTGCAATCGATAAGTGCATAGATGACCTTGTGGGATCGGAGGTGGAGAGTTGGAGGAGAGTGGCTGAGGGACGAGTGTAGAGGAGAGGGTGGGAGGAGATAATAGTGGAGCTAGAGGAGCGTAGGATAGAGGATATTGGGTATAGAGGAGAATGTGCGTAGAGGAGAGTGTGGGTAGAGGAGAGTAGGGTAGAGGAGATTGGGGGTAGAGAAGAGTGTGAGTAGAGGAGAGTGTGGGTAGAGCAAGATGGGATAGAGGAAAGTGGGGGTAGAGAAGGGTAGGGGTGGAGGAGAGTGGGGTTATAAAGAGAGCGGATATATAGGAGAGTGGGGTTAGAGGAGAGTGGGGATAGAAGAGCGTGGGCATAGAGGAGACTGGGTAGAAGAGACTATTGCTAGAGGAGAGTGGGGGTAGAGGAGGATATGGGTAGATGAGAGGGAATGGAGCAGAGTAGGGCTAGAGGTGAGTGAGGGTAGAGGCGAATATGGGCAGCTGAGTGTGGGTAGAGGAGATTGGGGTTAAAGGAGAGTGCGGAGATGAGGAGGATAGCTGCAGCAAAGAATGTGGATAGATGAGAAAGGGAATAGAGGTGAGTGTGGGTAGAGGAGAGTTTAGGGACGAGGACAGTTAGAGGAAGACTGTGTGGTAGAGGACATTGGGGATAGAGGAGAATGGCGGTAGAGGAGGGTGGGCGTAGACGTGGGAGGTATTACCAGAGAGTGGGTGTAGTAAATGAGTTGCGTCCGGTAAAGGAGAGTGGGCGTAGGTAGAGGAGAGCATGCTTCTAAGGGGGAGTGGTGGAATAATGTGAGACCATAGGTTGCTGAAAACACATCAGCAAAGTTTTCAAGACACCATCAAAGGCTGCATATGGGGAGTTATTTGTTTTGTTCGTGTGTGATGTTTCTTTTTTGTCGCTGAAAACCCCATCAGTATTCACCGTAAAAGAAGATGGAAACCTCCACAGAATAGCCTACTAATCCACCCGTAAATACAGGTCCCCTTATCAACCTGAAATCAACAGGAATTGAATAGCATATCGTTCATACCATCCCTTTCTAAATGGCCTAGTTGTGCGCGTTGTGTAGATATGTTGCATTACATATATATTTGCATATCAAGAGTACACATGTTACTTCACTCAATGTATTCTTGTTTCCTTTGTTCCCCCTCAAATAAAGGATGGTCGGCATAATGCGTTGGCCTGGTTTCCAAAAATGCAGATAGTTTCACAAAGAAATGACACCGTTAGAGGATCGTGTTGTCGGCATGCTTTACACACCCCTCGCCCTCCATTGGCTGATCTTATCACATGACTTATTTGGAGGATACAGAACACACAGTGTTTTAGTATGTTTTGATAAGGCTGCATATGAATATGTTCTTCCCATCGTTATCTATATCTGTAGAGAAAACATTAACAAACATACGGCAAGGCAGAGTATAACAGTTACTTATATTTGCCGAGTCTGTCTCTATACCTTCAAGTATCGGGTAGATGGACTCAAAGTAATTGGTTGTTAGTTTGAGTGTTAACCAATAAATGGTTGTTAATTTGAAGTTATTCCTTCAACCATAACATAGACCAGACTGGATGGCCGAATGACTGCCATGTTGCCATGTTGGTAAATCGTGGGGTCGTGCGTTCGAACCTTGGTCGAGTCAAACCAATGACTTAACAATTGATATTTGTCACTTCCTAGCCTGGTGTTCGGCATTATTAGGATAGGGCAAGGGACTGGTTGTCTCAGTGTCAGGATAATGTGACTGAGTGGGATATCAGGTCATGGTGCTGGTGGCCTGATATTCCAGTGGGGCAGCGCTATAAAGTCACCATGAGTGTGCACTGTCACAAGTCGGTACCCGTCCTGTTATGACCTTAGATGTTGCTGGGACGTAAAACAATAACAGACAAATCAACCATAAAACAGGCGGTCTAGGTCTTAATGCCCTTAATACTTTGGTTATTGTGATTAACTTTAGAACTTAACATTGTGATCCGTACAGTATTTTTGAATGGCCATTGATTTGTTGGCATGAGTAGATTCAGCCATCTCCTCTAGCAAACTGTACATAATAAAACACATGTCACAACTGGGCATGGTGCTTACTAGCTTTGAGTCGTTTTCATGGGAAAGTTCAATGCCTTTGCTCTAGTGACTGGTACTATTCCGTGTAAGAAAACCACAAAGAATTCAGTAATAGTGGTGAGGTTTACATGGTTTGAGCCCTTCTCATGAGCAAGTTCAGTTATATATTCTAGTGAACCATGTTGTGCTATTAACCAATTCACCAACAATCCACCACTACTGCAGACGTGTATATGCCTTGATTCCCCCTAATGAGGAAGTTAATCCCAGTGCTCTGGTGACCTATTATATTGTGTAAATAATTGGCCAAGAATTCACCACTAGTGGTGATGCTTACATTATCGAGTCCTTCTTATGAGCAACTTCAGTTCTCTACTCTCTTGAACCGTGCTATACTTTAAAATAATTCATCAATGTTTTTACACCAGCGGTGATGCTTCCATGGATTGAATCCTTCTTATGGGGAAGTTCATTGCCTTCTCTAGTGAGCCATGTTACACTGTGTAATATTCCATCAGGAATTCGCCACTAGTGGTGATGCATATTTGCTTTCAGTCATTTTATATGTGGAAGTTCAAGTATCTGCTCATGCAATCCGTGCTTTACCGTGTAATAATCCACCAATAGTGGATAAATGGTTCCATACCTTGCTTTGATTTTAAAACTATAAATGTCCAGCTTCACTGAATTCACCAATAGTGGATAAATGGTTCCATATCTTTCTTTAATATAAATTCCGAGTTCATAATGGGCAGGGGCGTAGCTAGACCTTTAACGATGTGTTCTCCTAATTTCGGCAGGGGGTTTAGGGGGCCGCTTAAGCTTAAGCTGGCGGATTTTACACGTTTTAGACTTGAGTTTTCGACACTCCAGACTACTACATGCCTCCTCTCTCTCTCTCTCTCTCTTTATTATTTTTTAAACGTTTGTTGTTGACAAAACGATGTGGACGTTTTGGCGTATGCATGTACTCCTAGCTATGCCCCTGGCTGGTGTCATACCCTATTTAATTACACATATCATGTGGGTGTCTGATTTAAACCCACACACCCATTGTGAAACTATAAACACTAATACCATCAGTGTTAGCTCAGTGTTACAAAGACACCCTGCTGAGCCAGGGTTCTGCGCATGCTCCTGACAGCTACTCCCTAGCGGATACCACAACCAGGCTAAAAGTCAATGAGGCTGTCGCTTCTTATACTTCCAAGGGAAACTCTTGATCTGTATATAGCTCATTTGTAGGCATTGACAACCAGACTGGAACAAGCTCTGGTGCCCTGTCATCCAAGAACCCGGTTGTTTATGTAGGTAAAGAGGAACGCATCTCACATAATGACCCTTGATGTAGAAACTAATTACAGGATAGCATAAAAGTATAATTACCTGAACGAAGGTGGGCCTAAAAAGAGATAAGGGGTGCCATAAACTTCTGCGAGGTGTGAGGAAATATAATGGAAATTAAGCCACGAGGAAAGTAATTTCTCATATGGCCAAAACTAAATTGCACATCATTCATGTCTAAGCTCATCAGTTCGTGCATTCAAATTGAACCATGCGTGAAGAAAGTGCTTATTCAACAAGATTATATATTTACCTTATACGGTGACGATGCAGTGGAATAGACCGGTTTTACCTGTGTGTTTGTTTAAATAATGTTGTTTATAGGTTGGTTGGTCTTGATACAGTGTAATGTTCCGCTTATATAGCAGAGCAGGGGTCCCTCTGCCTAGTACGGTTCCGCCCTTGTGTGCATATCCCTTTTTCTTTGTACAGGCACCCTGGATCTCGGATGCAAAGGGGGTGCTAAGATCCGGGTAGGGGTAGGTTAGGTTAGAAGGAGTCTGATTGGTTGTGGGGAGGGGAAGGGCGTTCTGAATGCGTAAAGAATAAGGTGAGAGGTGACTGTTTGAGGGTGGCATCAACACAGATTAAACTTAAGCTGCATAGGTCGATGAAAAGATCACATTTCTAAAATCAACGCAATTACCTAGATTCGATCGTACATCTCTAACCTAGATACGAGTGCACTTAGCACCCATTTCTTGCCACATAGAAGGGAACACTGAGGCAATGTAATGGAACCTATTAATTGGAGAAGCCTAGGGTGTCAGAGTGTTGGCATGCTTGCCAACATTAAGTTTACATGCTTGCATTTCAAACATCTCAAAAGTTAGCCGTTTAAAATATAAATTACTTCAAATTAAAGTAATGTAGATTATAACGATAAACATAGTACATTTATCTCAGAAAATGACAGAAACTGAAAACCATCGGAATGTGCAACATTGTCCATGATGTGCGCAACATGGGTAATTGAATGAACGAGACTGTGAATCTCAGTAGATTAGGGCACCATGGCCCGACTATATTCTATTATTAGAACTAATAACTTTGGCTGCTGATCGACGTGCCATCTACATGATACTTCTTGAACTACGCAGTTAGATTAAAATCAGACTGTTGGCGACCCCTATATTCACTTTTAGAACTAAAATGGCCGCCGATTGAGGCGCCACCTATAGTGATTTCCAGTCAAAGCCGATGACGTGGCACTGGAGATATTCACTTCGACCAGACTTTTCAAACCGAGAGGATGTACTTCTTCCATCCAGATTTGGATGATGCCAGGAACAGAAAGAAGTAGGTCGTAGTCAGTGGCTATACCCTGTAATTACGACAAAAACATAGCCTTGTTCAAGTCAGAAACAAAGCATCGGTGCGAAGAATGGCGACATAAAAATTCTCCATCAACAAGCGTATGAGACAGGAAAGCCCGGAGGCGGCCATGACAGCATGCTCGACGAATCGCTACTCAGGCAATCGTTTGAACTGGCATGGCAAAATCTCTTATGATGGTCGTGGTTGTGTGGAACGACGAACTCGTGGAAACTGGTTGGTCGTGTTCGACGAACAAAGGATCGGCGTGAGATACGCAGGTTCGATCGTAACACACAGATGTGAGACAAGTCGCTACGAATGTTGGATTAACCGTGGCCTGGCTACAGCGCAGAAACATATTGACGTTATCAGTGACGGGATTCGGCCTCGGATCGATCAGGTTCGGAAGAATGCCGAGTGTCGAAGCTTGACATCTACTACGCCGTGGAAAAGGGCTTGTGATGTCACGCCGCGTGGAGGCAGCCATGACAGCATGCTCGGCATTTCACGCAAAGGATCGACCGGTGCGAGCCCCGGTGACACTACAACATGCTCAACGCACGGATACAACGTCGACGTTACAGATGTCATGGACTTTGTCTGCTTACTTCGTAAAAACGGATGGACATATTAATGTTGGGTTCAATGGTCGGATCTTCAGAGTCATGAGGTCCTGAGCATCAATGTCGGGGCCAACTGTGCTCCAGGGAAGGAATGTCACGTCATGCCACGCGAGGCGGCCATGACACCATGGTTATCTACCATTATAAGATCGACATTTGCTCCGAATACCCACATTGTTCACTAGAATTGTTAACATCACAGCACAGATAGCTGGGCGCAGCCAGTAAACAATGATGCTCATTTTTTCAAAAATAAGATCACATAACACCCTACCTAGGAGTCCTATGCCATCATAATACTACTCTCAATTGACTCTCACCAATTACATAGCTAGTCATAACCAGTAAATAAAATGCCACCAATACAATGGCACGTTACGACCGTTGGCCAAAGTCACGAGTATGGCAACTTCCTACACAAATTTGTTTGCAGACCATGTCAAAAGCTAACAAATCACAATCTGAGACGAAAAGGCCTACAATGCCTGATAACAACCACAAAAATTCTAATGACCCCACATGGAAACGGCTCCCTGTACGCTGTTGATGTACTCGTAGAACAAGTGACACAGGCTTAAGTATACATAGCCACTCTAGGGTCATGAGTATAGCGACATCCTACACGAAAGCTGAATTTGTCTGTAGACTGCAAATTACACTGGTCTGTACATGGGTGCCACGAACCAGATGGTGATCCAGACGTTGCACTCAGACAGACGAAATTTATCATTACGCCAGAGTGCATGCAAACTACACCCAGATCTTGTCTGGCGGCTGTTATAGCGACCGTCTAGACATTGTCGCAGACGCAAAGTCTCGGGGAGTGCTGACATCACCATGACCTTGAGGTCGGGCAGTGCATGGGATTTGATTAACGACATGAAACCGCAAAGCATTCCTCAAACATTTCATCTACCAGTCTGCGGCATGCTGACAATCCACATTATAAACTATATATAGCCACACTGAAGTCATCCTACACGAAAGCTGAATTTGTCTGCACCATTTCAAAAACCACCTGCTCGAGGCGATAGATCTGGCTGTCGCCCTCAAACATCTCTCTCCACATCAAGCGTACAAATACACCATCGTAATAAACACAGGCAATGCAACCTCACAGCAAGTGCTCAGTTCCAGGGTAGGTTGCGACCCTGTCATCTGCACCTGTGCCCGGGAGATCTGGCTGTTTGCCGCACGAAGGAGTACCGACATTCGTGTCCAACACAAACCAAGAAAGGACATCATTTTTCCTGATGCTCTAAGTCGACTTGGGTGCAAGGAGTCTAGCCCAGAGACTTGTTGCTGAGGCCGGCCTGGAATTGGTGATTGTAACACATGACAATGCTTTGACCCCTTAACTGTAACCTGGGATCGATATTTAAATTTTTGCCTTCTCTCCCCAGGTTACTCACAACGTCACCATCAGCGGCTTCTTGATGCCATTAAGGCGGGGCTCGCGATTGGGACCTGGAGGAATAAGGCAGCCCAGGCAAGGGAATACTACATTTATATGCAACAACATCACGCAAACCTGCTGCGACCGTCGCAGTAACACATTATGTCGTATCTAATACACCTCAAAGATCGACTCACATTACCAAGTGCCATATTGAACTACTGGTGCTAGCTACTCTCATCGCACACTCCTCCGACAGAGTAACCTGTTCCTAATTTGGCAGCTCTGACCCTGGCCACTATCTTCAGGCCAAGGATGTGAGGCTAACCGCAGTGGGCATCAATGTCCGAGTCCGGTAATCAAAAACAATACAAGTCATCGTCTCCAAGAGACATTTTTTCCTCGTTTCGGCGACACATGGATCGCCCTACTCTCCACTTCAAGCGTGGAAGGATTACGTGTCCAGGACACCACTTCACCCCGATGGCCCTGCCTTCCTGACTACCAACGGATCACCTCTACGTGCAACCTTGTTGCTTGACACCATACGACTGGCCCTGTCCATGGCAGGTCATCCGGCCCCAGCGGCAATGACACTGCATAGTCTGAGACGAGGTGGTGTACAAGCCTGTGCTCTGCCATGATCGTCAATCAGCAACATCAAACACTTGGGTCATTGTACCTCTGACGCGGTGCATGATTATGTACCAAGGCAGTCGGTTTCATCGGCTCCCAGGACACTTGCTCTATTTTTTGGTTAAGTGCCTGTAAGCCTTGAAATATCTAAGGTCATCTCATCATGAAAGAGTAATGTAACAAGCTAAGATAGAAAGAATTAAAATTGCCACTTTATACTACTGTCTCGTTCTGTTTTCAATTGTCCATGATGTGCGCAACATGGGTAATTGAATGAACGAGACTGTGAATCTCAGTAGATTAGGGCACCATGGCCCGACTATATTCTATTATTAGAACTAATAACTTTGGCTGCTGATCGACGTGCCATCTACATGATACTTCTTGAACTACGCAGTTAGATTAAAATCAGACTGTTGGCGACCCCTATATTCACTTTTAGAACTAAAATGGCCGCCGATTGAGGCGCCACCTATAGTGATTTCCAGTCAAAGCCGATGACGTGGCACTGGAGATATTCACTTCGACCAGACTTTTCAAACCGAGAGGACGTACTTCTTCCATCCAGATTTGCCGTCCCACCCACCCAACTAATATGATGTATCGATAGGGTTAAGTGCCTGTAAGCCTTGAAATATCTAAGGTCATCTCATCATGAAAGAGTAATGTAACAAGCTAAGATAGAAAGAATTAAAATTGCCACTTTATACTACTGTCTCGTTCTGTTTTCAATTAAGGTGAATGGATAATTCTAGCCAGTTGTGATTGTAGTTCTAACGTAGCAGGGATACCGAGTGGATCCTACCTACGATTTCTGTTTGCAGGAATATTCCTTTTCCGAAGAGCATTTTCAGTCAAGCTGCACGGGCAACTGCACAACTTTATTAATTCCACTGCTATCAAAGTTGAGGTCGGTGCTCGACATTCTCTATGGGATCTTTTCCTTAAAACGTGATGTGTGATGAACTCTTACCCACATTAGTTCTTCTAGTATGGTAAGAGGGTGCGCTCGTGGTGGAAATCTTCTAGGAAACCTTTCCACAGAGCATGCTGCAAGCTGAACGGCTACCTTCTACAATACGTTTACTATGGTGTGTTTGTGGTGGAAAGCCTCTACAATACCTTTTCCATCTGGCTTGTTGCACAGTCACATGCTACCTAAAGCATTACTTCTTCTGGTGCGATCAGAAGGAGGGTTGATGGTTGAAATCCTCTACAAGACTCTTTCCACAGATTCAAATCCCACAATCAGCCACAAGGGAAGCGGGGCAGTCAACTCAATCCTTCACCGAGTCTTGTTGTCAAAATAATCTAAAGGCCCGTTTATACTTCTGACGGCATGTGACGGTGTCAAATTTATGCTGGTTGACGGCGCAAAACGGTGGCGAGTGCTATGAGTGGAAGCACTGACCTTGACAGTTCAACATAGTTGAACTCTGGCCTATGCTTGCGCCATGTTACGCCGTCTAACGCTCTCAAGCGTTGACGTATAGTCTAAATGGGACTGTTGGCTTGTGCCGTGTTTCACCATCTAGCACTGTCACATGCCGTCAAAGTATAAATGGGTGTTTATGCTATTTTTTTGGCCATGGCATGTTGATTGGTTATTTATGCTACATTCAACTACCATCTTCAGGTAGTGGTGGACACAGTTATTCAGAATACACAGTGACATTATGACGGCATCTAATGATTCAGTGATATCAAAGTCTCGGTCTATTTCTCACCTATTGTCTTTTCATAATAGTTGGTTGGTTGTTGGAGTTTTACGTACTGGCGACATCTATGGTCATATCAGGACGGGACCAACTTGTGACAGTGGCGACGTTATAGTGCTGCCCCACTGGGAAATCAGGCCGCTGGCCCCATTCCCTAATATCCCACTCAATCACATTGTCCATGATATGCGCAGTACGCCACCTATATTTGTAATTCTGAACTGACCAAATGGTCGTCGATTGACCTGCCACCTACTGTAAATTTCTTGAAACCAATACTACGCAGTTAGCGGAACTGCACAGTAGATTTAAAATGTGACCATTGGCGCCACCTATATACTTCTTGTGAACTAGCATTTGCCGCTATCGACGCACCACCTACTGTAAATTCAGAGCAAAGTCTATGACACAGTTACAAAGTCTAGACACTTCGACCAGAGCTATTCAACCTATCGGACGTGCTACCTTTCCTGTAGATTTGCCGTCCCACCCACCCAACTAATGACATAGATCGATAGGGTTAAGTGCCCGAAATCCTCAAACTATATTATCATTACCATCTTGAATCTTAATGTAACAAGCTAAATTAGAAAGAATAAATGCCACTATATACCACTGTATCGCAGTTGTTCAATTATCCTAAAACTTGCACTATTCTATTAATTCCAAATGCTAGGCTAGCAATCGACAAGTATCAATTTTCTTAGTTATTGGTTTGACTCGACAAGGAACCAAACTCCTGATCCCCTGAATGCGAGGCCCGCGCTCTCCCGATTAGGCCATCGCGCCCGGTATTTCCATAATATATAATGGGTATTGGTGTGGGCAAGGGCGACAATTAGTCAGTTTGGTTCGCGGAGGGTTTCGGTGAGGGATGGTGGAAGAAGACTTAAGGTACAGCTAAAGTCAAATATGATGGACTGCACTGATCGATCTCCGAATTCATTGGTAGTTTGGAGCTGGTAGATGTTAGTGCAACTTGGAGGCTAAGACAGTAAGAGATCTGAGGAATACGGTATGAGAAGTATGTTGAGAGTGGCGCAAGTTTTGGGAATCGGTAATGAATATATTAATGTGAAAATGTGTTGTGCCTCTGAAGAGTTGGTTCTATTCATTTCTATGTTGTATTAAAAGAGGAGTGTGTGTTAGATTAATTCTAAATAGTTGTCAGAGAACTTCTACATATATATACTCTTTATAATGTTTACTATCTACTTTTGAAATCACCCCACAACTCCGAAATAGTTGACATGTGTTTGACACTAATCTGTATGGTAATTTGACAAGCGACAGAGCAAATTAGTTTAAAGTTGGATTTATTACAGGTCCAACAGTGTAAGTCTTTTTTGTTCAACAAGAAGTTCAATTCAACAACAAGTTCAATAATACAGGGAGGTCATAGCAGCTTTAACCCTTGCCCTTTAGTAACTGTCTAAGCAGGGGTCGGGTGGGTGGCAGTTTTAAGGCTAGTCAGAGTCCTCCTTGTGCCGTGTCTAAGTGAGCTCACTGCAGCAGAATATGGCCTTAAATAGTCTCATACACAGTTATCAATAGGCAGCGAAAATTAGTTCAAAAAGTCTCTGCAGATGGCAGTCCGATAGTGTTTACATAGGCTAATCAGGTTTTGTATCTTAAAAGTGAAGATAGGTGGCGCTGGCACACAAGGTGTAGCCTAATACAATCGTGTCTCGATAGGTGGCATCATGTAAAATGGAAAGTTGAGGAATGAGTCAAGTGTAATTAATCTGGGAGCGTGTGTTTATGGGTGGACGGCGGTTCAGGTATGAATCAGATCCCCAAACAAGAGTGGGTGCGCCAACGATGAGATGAAACAGCGATCGGAGAACAATTCAGTAGGGATGGTTCAGATGGGAATGCGAGTGCAGATTGAGAAAGACTCAGGGACCACTGGGTATGTGAATGGAGTACGGCTTAGGTGTATTTTGGAGAAGTGAGAGAATAGATTGCGGTTAGAAGGGTAAGGTATGAACGTGAGTAAGATGAGGACGGTTCAAGGCGAGGTTGAAGAAAGCAGCCTCTGTCTCGATAACCCACAGCCCTGTCTATTTGTCATTCCTTTGATCTATTGATCAGGTGAGGCTAGGGTCTGATGGGCTATGCCTCTCCCCTGATGAGCACCTGTAGAATATACGGTACTATACTATAGTATACTGTACTATACTATACTGTACTATACTATACTGTACTATACTATACTGTACTATACTGTACTATACTGTACTATTCTATACTGTACTATACTATACTATACTATACCGTTTATTTTTTTGTTTTTTATATTTTTTATTGAGGCTGTATTTATTCTGTCCATCGCATGTAAGCCTGGGTACCCAGGCTTGTTTTCACTGCTGGCCAGCTGTAGTGTTGGTGTTGTCTTACCAAACTAGACTTACAGTACTATACTATACTATACTAGTCTATACTATACTGTACTATACTAAATTATATTATACTATACTATACCATACCGTGACAAGCATGTCTGCGGCGTCAGTCTTCCTCATACCCATTTCTTCAGTAAGAAGAAACAAGCCAGGTACTTTCAAGATTTCCATACGGGTTCAGGCATGTTTACTTAAGCTCCTCTTTTTTAAAAGAGTTATTATGGGGGGAAAAAGGAGAAAAGAACACGGTGAGGAATAATTGTATTCTGTACTGAGATTTGATTAAATGTCCATATTGTGAAAAGAATGTTCACGTGAGCAAATATTGCATATGTTTGATACATAAGCAAAATGTCCGAGAGAATGTCTGCTTTAATTACTAAATTTACAGTTGCATAGTAGGATACTTCTGAATTATTGTCAAATTAAATATATATATATATATATATATATATATAGTAATTAGATTGAAGTGAGGGAAAAGGTCCGTCGGTTCCAAACAGGAGGAAAGCAGGGAACACCTGGTTACAGGGCACTTTACAGAGAAAAAGGGGTGTTGTGACGCATGAGGTGTCCAGACAAGGACACTGGCAAAACACACGTGACTATTCTCTTTTTATATACACATACTAAATTACATAGTAGATTGATCGTGGTAATCTGATTTGCTTTTGATTGGAGTAAGTATTATTTGCAAGGCTAGATTTGAAGATATTGTAAGTGAAAGTATGCAAATTAATGTTGGAGTGCACACCAACATGGTAAACAAAATAATGTTGGCATGCACACCAAAATGCTTGTATACATTCGAGTAGAAACAACTTGTATTACATTGACTAACCATTCCTTATATATGTTTAACAAGTGCATCAATAACTAAATCGTATATGTAGGACCAAATATCGGAAAGTGTTTTGGTTTAAAATAACGTTACAGATGTATGTGGTTATGCAAATTGATAGATCCTTATTTACTTCCCTCGTCTGTATATACAATTGTACAACCGTGCCTTATCGAATTAAAACCGCTGTAATATGGGTGTTCTGCTAATAAATAAAGAAATAAGCTAATTTACTCCTGCATATTTTTACTGCTGCTGAATTCCTCATTCAGAGAGCAACTCTATTTTAAATTGACACGTCTTTGTCTTCTGAAGTAGGTCTCGGCACTCGGCAGCCATTGTTCCCACCCACTACCGGAACCGGAAGTGGTATAGAAAAAGGGGCCATGGGGTCGTACTACCAAGGCGTTGGCAATGGAACAAGGAAAACAACGGTAGATGGATATATATCATCTGACTAGAAGAGATAGTACCATGAACATATTTATACATTCTTTTAATCGTCCATTGTTTCAAGTAGCCAATCAAGAGTGAGTCGATAGTCCTTGTTGTTTGGGCTGGGCAATTGGACCTCTCCTTGGTATGTCTGTCACACATAGTTTTATTAGTTATGATTGAAATAGTGCAATATCATTTAAGTAAATAAAATATCCGAAATTTGAATAGAATAATTGCTTAATCATATTTTAATAGCTATGCATTGATTCAAGGGACGAGAATGATGTCCATTCCAGTGTCCATTCCAGTTTTATGGCGATGTTATATCCGAAATAGCCTTGTATAATATATATTGCAATCCACATAACAGTTTGTTATGTTAAATGTATAGGCAAAATATTAGCAATGTTCAAGCAAGTATTTAGAGACAGTACCACATTGATGTGTCCAGTCAAGTATTAACGAGATGGAAAGGATACTTATAACTATCTATTCCATATATCATAACTGCACAAGTTAAATCCTGTGGGGAAATTGTCAACACTTCCATAATAATTATCAGCGAAATCAGACATATTTGATCATTATAGTGACATGCATAATATGTGCCATTACTAAATCCATGTAGGAAATTTAGCGACATTTTTATTTTGATAGAAATATTCGGATGAAGTAACCATTTTATTTATTTGTTGGTACATTAGTTGTCTAAGGACGGGATATTTGAATCATAGATAATTGGTCTTCCTCATTCCACTGCTCCTTGCCCTATCCTAATATTGCTGAGCGCTTGGCTAGGAATTGACAACTATCAATTTTAACGTCATTGGTTTGACTCGACCGGGTTCGACCCCATGATCTCATGATCTACCAGCACGGGAGACGGACGCTCTAACTCATTTGGCCATCCTGTCTGGTTCAAAGACTCATTTGTCATGATAACAATCACCCTATGTTATATACTGTACATGTTGTTATAATATATATAGACATACACATAATACTTGTGGATTTTAAGTCTATTGGAGGACAATTCTTTAATATCAATATCTTTAATTTTTCATAGAAAAGTTCGGAGGGCAGTTACCTGTGCCAGCTCTTGGCCATGGGTCCCAAACTGTAACATTAACCACCGCGTGGTTTGGAAACTGATGTAATCACTTCTTAAACACGGGGAGCAATCCTCAAAGTAGAAATCCCATTTAGTCTGCGGGTCAAAATGTAGACCGTCTGAATGAAATATCTAGACATTTAAAATAAAGCGATTACATTCCGGTCTAATCATGTACCATCTAGATTAGCTATGATTGAGTCCGCCAGCAGTAGTCAAAGAATGAACCCTTTAATTAGCGTTCAAGTGGCAGGGTGGCTTTAAGTCGAATATGGGAGTGTTTGGAAGTGCAACCAGATCAGCCATCCAACCACATTTTCTAGGTATCCTTATCTATATATAGATATTTATATAGATATATATAGACACACAATTTGAAGTGAGGCAGTGAGACCGTTAGTGCCGGTTCCCAGGCAAGGGGAGGAGAGAGTGCCCGGTTACATGGGGGGCGGCTGCTGAGAATAAGGGGCATTGGGAAGCGAGCAGGTGCCCAGAAGGAGCACCGAAACATTAGGGACTATTCTTTATTTATATTCACATAATCCCTTATATAGCACATATGGGATTATCCAAAATAGGTCACGATACACCTCGGTAAGCTCATTTAACTAATTAGTTCCTACATGCACACAATAATTAAATATAGAATCATTATTTATAGAATTACTTCATTTTAACCATGAATTAAATGTCAATATATTTATATTTGTTCACGAAAAGTAATAGTGACACAATTTGCACAACTTGCAGGGCCGGACACTCTATAAGATTGGGTCAGTTGGGGCAATGAGAGCAGTAGAGAGAGTGGGACACTGAGGACAGTGGGACGCAGGGGGGGGGGGGCAGTGAGAGATAGTGGAGGCAGTGTGGTTAGTGGGACTAGCTGCTTCTACTGAAAATCTATAAGCACTAAACGAATTTGTATTAACAATAAAACACTGGGCCATTATCATTGCTGTGTATTGCTTACTAGCCATGACTCATCCTATACCAATAGCCTCACTGCAGGATTTCAGTCACCGTATAGCCCCAACATATTGGAAGGCACAGTGAAATTGTGGTGTTCTCTGTGGCGGAGTGGTTAGAGTGTCTGACTTTTTTCTAGGTCGGACTCCTAATCTGAAGGTCAGTGGTTTGATTCCCTGTGCCCCCACCTCTGCCAATTTGGATTTCCACCGATGTGTATAACTTACAGCGTCATCAAAGGCCAGTTGCTCTCATACCATATCAATGTGGTGTGGGAGGTTAACAATCCCTTGGGTCGGTAAAGGTGTAGGCTCGAGCTTTCTATCGACAAACTGTCTAATGGTGAAAACAAGCCTATTCAGGCTTATCCATGATAAGCAGTATAAATCTTCAAGAAAAGAAAGAAAATGGGGTGACAAAACAGAGATACACAAAGAATAGGCGGGAAGAGAACATCAGGGAATGAACAGGTCTGGAGTTGAATAAATCTCAGAAGGCAGTGGATAACAGAGGAAAATGGGAGATACCTGGTTGCAAAGTCATCTCTGGTGCCCAAACCACCCATATTGTTAAGCGATTGATGATGCTGACGGTGATGATAATGATAATGATGCTGATGGTGATATTCATTAATTTAGATAAGGATCCCACTGAAGGTGGGATATCCCTCCAAATGGGATATCCGACAACCGACAGACTACCTACAGTGGTTCAGGTAGGCTTTCTTTGTTGATATAACCTTGGCACACGCGCAACCCCCATACTGCGACATGCGCCCCGCAATATACCATTATCTTGACATGATTCACCAGCCCCTGTTGGTATCCTAACAGTTAAGCCTGCTTTATTAGTAGTAGTGTAAAATATTTCGGGAATTATACATTGGTGGGTCTATAAGGGATTACAAATGTTATATATAAGCTAAATGATGTAATCTGACCAAATGCATGTGGTATTGTGTAGTGCTGGTGATCCTTTACCTAGATTAAATAGACATTGTGTATTCTATACATAGTGTGAGAGGGGCACTACTGTTAGTGTGATAGGGCCTTAGAAGCTCTGCTCACAACCCCCTCCTCCCCAGCTGTTAAATACGGATCACTGCACACCCAGACACAACAGGGCAGGTAGGCCAAAATAACCAAGGCATGGATACTAGAATGCATACTGTTGATTGGTGGACATGTGAATGCTTACTGTTGATTGGTGGATCTGGTCATGTGACAGGCCATCTTGAATTCTAAAACCACTATATAATAATAAACCTGAGGTTGCAAGCTCTCTCTACCTTTCACTCTATACTCTGCCTTACTTCTACTTGCCTGTAGTGATTTCATATTAGCCTGCTTACACAACTACAGCTGCCAGCCGACGACTTTACAGTAGGTCATGCGCAGTCATGAAATGGTTTGGGTATTTTGTCGGTTAGCTTCATCACAATCCACTTGCACTCGTTCTCGGGAAGGCCGAGTGGGTTTGTACAGGCAGCCTACTATACTATGCTATACTATGCCATAGCTGGTATGAGTGTAGATCACCAAGCCTTTATAGTGGCAATTGCCATCTGCATGTCGATATCAATGCAATCGATAGAGTTGTAAGCACTCTAGGCCTGGGTATCAAGCTTGACTGGAGATGTGGGCTATATAAATAGATTGAACCTCACCACCCACCAATAAAACGCAACATAAATAGAAAGAAATGACAGGTGGGGAACTAAATAAGGAGCGCCCTATATCCACAGGCTATAAACCAGCAAACAGTATGGCCATATTTAAATATATTTAATACACATGTATATAAATATATATATATGAATATGTGGATATATAATATATTGAACAAAAGTAAATATATATGAAAATATAGATATATCGTTTGAAATATAAATATGTATATGTATTTACCTGCATATACTTGTATACATCTATTTCATCAATTTGAAGTGAGAGCTGTTGGCATGTGTTCCCAGGCAGCGGAAAGCAGAGCGTGTCCAGTTAGAGGGGGACTGCAGAGAATAAGGGTGTTGGGAAGCGAGAGTTGTCTAGACAGAGACACTGAAGAACCTTAGGGACTTTATGTATATACACATAATACATTATATAACACATATATGAGTATATGATTATGAAACAATATATATATATGTGTGTTGTCTAAGCATTATACGAGTATCATTATCCATAAGCTGATTCTCCTTTAATGGTGCCTCTGGTTGCACCTTATTTGGACACCTCACAACTATTGAGACTTAACATCTCAGGCGAATGGACAGGCTTTCTGCCTTGCCTGGTGGTTCCACCTGGCATATTCAGCTGTCACGACTCAGCCTCTTGCGTGTACCACTCGCTTAAAAGCTCTTTTTTTCCCAGATAATACAGTTTTCCATCCCACTACCTTGCTTGTCTTTCCTTCCATCTTGTAGGAAATAATTATATATATATATATATATATACATATATATATATATATATATATGTATATATATATATATATGCGTGGATGGATAAGTATTACTCATGCAAGAAATAGAGTAATAGCAACGGTGGAATTGTACAATCAGCTTTATTTAAAGTCTGCATTCAGTACCGATGTTCTGAACAGCTTTCTTAGATAAGCACATGTATGTGGCTATTACTCACTTATTAGCAGGCATGGGGCTTGACAGATGAGAACTTCGAAAATATACTCTTTCTGTATTCCAGAAGTAGCAAAGAGCCAGTCCAATAATAGGGTCAGGAGGATTTATTAAATTACTTCAGCTTAAACGATTTACTCATTTTCAGTGACAATTACAATTTAAATGTCGTTATAAAATAGTAAATAAGGAGGCTGAATAAGTTGAGTGTCCGCTTTCACTGCCCAAGCTTGTCAGGTTATATTTCTGGCGGAGTTAAACCAATGACTGACATACATTATACTTGCATAGTCTAGCGCTCCACTATAAAAGGATAGGGCAAGAACGAGTGGAGCGCTGAAGAGCAATTGATTGCAAATTGCACAATTAAGATTTCCTCTGCTTAATCAATGAATGAAACAAATAAAGTATCAGAAGATATAGAAAACATAGAATGCGATCAGACTAAGCACACAAACTAATGTAGCAAACAAAAACAAATTCACGGATCCTAGAATATCGGCAATAATTTATCAAACTAGCTATCCCGCTATCAATGTTATTATATTGCACAGGCGGCCAGGAATTACTTTGCAAATCGGCTTGGAGAATGTTTGATAACACATAATTGAGGGATTTAATAAATCACGCCTTTAAATGTTCATGTATATACATGAGTTTTGAGTTCAGCTGAGATGCATTTAACGGCAAAATGTAGGAAGGGACTGGTGATCTTCTAGCCGAGCAACCAATATTACCATATGTGTATATATACATATATATAGACCATTTTAATGTATTATGTGTTTATAAATTAAGAATGAACTCTAATGTTTCTGGTCGGTGATATTCTGACTAGTCGGCCATTCTCTGCATCCCACCGACTCTGACCCTTGACCTACTGACCCCAAACGTGACTCGCGTCTCATTTTCAAATATATCTATAGATATAATATACATATATATATATATATATATATATATATATATTATATATATTTATAGGACCTGTTCTGGTTGAATTTCCTGAGTTTGCTCAAAAAAAAATAAACGGCGTTAAACAAACAAAAAATACACCTCATTTCCTTACGTAACCTTGTTAATGTGGTGAAAATGCCGTGTTTATTAGTCCTTGAAGATGTATAACCTGAGATAACTGGATGCTAATTTACACCGGGATAAATCCCCTAGTACTACACCCTGAAAATGGACCGCAGGCAGCGGACTGGGTTAATCGTAGGTTACGGTCGACCACCCCATCCTATTGCGCACACTTAATTGTATTTATTATGCCTGGAGAGCCTTCGATGGAGAGCCAGTAATAAAAAGAAAGGGTCGGCCGGCCATTTTTTATTGTCATCTTCAGCGGGACGACCAGCCGTGTTCATCCTTAAAAGATGGCAGCTTTAACTGGGTTACATGAGCGGGGAACACTGCTTGGAGACACTGCTTAGAGATGCTGCTTGGAGATGTTACTTGGAGATGTTACTTGGAGAGGCTGCTTGGAGATGCTGCTTAGATACGCTGTTTGGAGATGCTGCTTGGAAACGCTGCTTGGAGACCCTGCTTCGAGATGCTGCTTCGATACGCTGCTTCGACATGCTGCTTGGAGACACTGCTTCGAGATGCTGCTTTGAGATGCTGCTTCGAGATGCTGCTCAGAGACAGTCCTTGGAGACGCTGCTTGGAGATGCTGCTTGGTGATCCTGCTTGGAGAGGCTACTTGGAGATGCTGCTTGGAGATGGTGCTTGGAAATGCTGCTTGGAGACGCTGCTTGGAGATGCTTCTTGGAAATGCTGCTTGGAGACGCTGCTTGGAGATGCTGCTTGGAGATGCTGCTTGGAAATGCTGCTTGGAGATGCTGCTTGGAGATGCTGCTTGGAAATGCTGCTTGGAGATGCTGCTTGGAGATGCTGCTTGGAGACACTGCTTGGAGACACTGCTTGGAAACGCTGCTTGGAGACGCTGCTTGGAGACACTGCTTGGAGATGCTGCTTGGAAAAGCTGCTTGGAGATGCTGCTTGGAGAAACTCCTTGGAGACACTGCTTGGAGATGCTGCTTGGAAACGCTGCTTGGAAACGCTGCTTCGAGACGCTGCTTCGAGACACTGCTTCGAGACACTGCTTCGAGTTGCTGCTTCGACATGCTGCTTCGAGATGCTGCTTGGGCTGGTGATGGTTCCTGAAGGGTTGTAGACATTGGATGTTTGTTTGGGTGGTGGATGAGACGGGGCGGTGTTTGTATTGGATGGTGGTGAGGAAGGGGGTGAGGTGGGATGAGCAGTGTGGAAACTATCGGGGTGAGAGGGTATTGTGGTTTTGGTGGTGGTGGTAGTGTGTTTGTGGTATTCATAGCTTGTGGGGAGTGTTGCAGTGTTGGATGAGTGGTGGATAAGGAGCTTTATAATTGTATGTGGGGCGGAATTAGAGTGATGGGTATAAGGATAAAGAAGTTCAGTTGCCTTATAGACCCATTTGGATATTTTCCGCTTAATATGATGTCCTGGTACTATCAACACGACCTTTGTGACGCTCCCACACTTGCCACACCCTACCACTTATCCTCGCACCAACATGCACGCACCCCCCCCCCCACACTCTTAAGCAAACACACCACTAACCATCTTAATTTCCTACCCATCCATTCTTCCACAGCAATCCGAGTGCCTTTCCACCCCATATATATATATATATATACATATATATGTAGATATATACATATACATGTATCATATGTATACATATATGTATATATTATACATGTATATACATATATACATACATATATGTACATATATATATACATGTATATACATGTATATGTATACAAATATATGTATGTATATATATGTATATATATATATATATATATGTGTGTATATAAAAGAATCACCATTTCACTATTTTCCCACGATAGAACGACATGAATCTGACATTAACTCCGAATGCGGAACCTCATCAAACATGTTCCCTCCATTAAGAAAAGGCTGTCTAATTTGATAGGTTAACCACGAAATTGCAGCTTCCCCTACTTGCATGCACCCAGTCATTAGACTAGTTGGGACGGCTGAATTGGAAAGAGTGCTGGCTTTATATAGTCCCGTACACAGTTATCAATAGGCAGTGAAAAATTAGTTCAAAAAGTCTCTGCAGATGGCAGTCCAATAGTGTTTACATAGGCTAATCAGGTTTTGTATCTTAAAAGTGAAGATAGCCGGGACTGATTCAAACTAATAACTTATCAAATGTATACTTGTCGCAACATAGCATGATGGCTGTTGGTAAGGACTGCCTTCAATTGGTCATGGTACAAACAACCTAGTCTCCCAGTGGGGCAGTACAACAGTGGACCCATGAGTGTGCACTCTCATAAGCTGGTTTCCGTTCTGCTATGAGCTTACCTGTTGATAGGGTGTAAAACCACAGGAACCCATTAGCATGACGTATTTAATGCTAATCCCCGAATTGTACTCAACTTTCCTGATGAGTACTAAGTGGTGGGTGATGAGCGGTTTGTGATGTGTGTTGAATTGTGAGTGATGAATATAGGATGTTGAGTGGAGTGTTGTGGGTGTACGTTCGATGGATTGATAGCTAGTTTATACCTTGAGGTACTGCAGGTACTGCAGGTATTGCAATACCTCAGGGAGTCTGACGCCCCTGCCCTGCAGAGTTGTAAACCACTGCCTTGTGGTCCAGGTTCTTGACAGAACCGAAGGCTAAGGGAGCAACCCCTAAACAGAAAACCATGTCACTGTCACAGCATTAAGGGCGGTTGATGTATGGAACTCCCAACATCTCCCGACCAGCCACTGCAGGGACAAATAGTTTTGCGCCTGTCTGGACATGTTCTTGCCGGTGTGAAACCTCTATTTGCTCCCCAAGAGAGTGCCGCTGGTAATTTGCAAAAGCCAGCAGCACTTCAACACTTTTGCAGGCAGCTTTCATGAAATGTAGAGAGCTAAATGGAGAGCGGCAGTCAAGTAATGAAAGCAGTCTTTGTCGCATCGCGATGGACAGCATTATGATGATGATGATGTATGCCTTGAGTAATACTCTTCATTGTGCACTGTTGGGTGTTGGTGTTGAGTGATGGGAATTGACTAGTGAATAATAGTTATTCAGAAATTAGTATTGGGTGTTGACTAGTCTGTGGCAGGAGTTTTAAATGAGGTGGGTTGAGCAATGGTGTGTTCAGTGATTAGTCTGTCTTGAGTGATACTAGTCTTTATTGTGCAGTGTTGGATGTATGTGCTGAATGTTGGCTACCATGTCTTGAAACTTGGCTGCTGACATATTGGTGGTGTGTCATGAGTGTTGACTCATTTATGATCATGACTGATAGATATTGAGTGTTGACTGTTCACTGGTGCGCGGTGAGTTTTGAGTGATGGGGTACGAGTAATGGATGGCGAGAAAATTAATGTACATCACATGAAGCAATGAGTGACGGATGTTGAATGATATGCATTAAGTGTTAATACTGTTATGGCATGAGTCATATTCCATAAGTGACATATGCTAAACCGCGTGTATTGAGTGATAGATGATGTCATGTGAATTATGTGTGATGAGTGATATCCGATTAGTGATGTCTGTTGTGTGATGTACATTGGGTGAAGGTTGTGGTCATATACATGATGTGTTCTGAGTAATAGCCGCTGAGTGATGAGTGCGGACTGACTTGCGGTGACTGACGTGTTTTGAGTGGCGGGTGTGTGATGTGATGTATCTTGAGTGACGGATGCGCGTGTGAGTGACGGTGATTGAATGGTGATATTGGTCGGCTTCATCGTGATGCCGACATAAAGGGCGATGGTGGTATCGCCGGCTGCCGTTGTAGTCATGGTGTGAAAATGCAGCAGGTAGGTAGGTATACCAACGTCAGCCTGTCACGCCATTGCCTACAATCAAATCCTATTTCTGTACTACTCACATTGTGTATAAAGCCACCACGTGACTAGCGAAGGCTGTCAGGTGAGTCCATACAATAGCACCTCAGGGTGTCTCATCATGGCGCCTGTGTGCACTTCCCTCACTTCAGTATTCGTTGTCACACACTCACATCATCTACACATGTATTACTGCATACTGGTACTGATACTGATATTGATACTGATACTGATACTGATACTGATACTGACACTGATACTGGCAATGTGACTGATACTGATGCTGACACTGATACTGACACTGCTATTGCTACTGATACTGACACTGGCACTGATAATGTGACTGATACTGACACTGATACTGACACCGACACTGACACTGACACTGACACTGATACTGATACTGACACTGATACTGATACTGATACTGATGCTTATAGTGATATTGATGCTGCATTGGTATATTTTTGTTGGTTGGTGTTGGAGTTTTACGTCCTGGTAACAATTAATGCCATATCAGGATGGGTGCTGACTTGTGACAGTGGACACTCATGGCAACGTTATAGTGCTGCCCCACTGGGAAATCAAGCCGTTGGCACCATGCCCCAATATCCAACTCAGTCACATTATCCTGCCTCTGCCAGTCATCGCCCTATTATATTGATGCCGAGTGCCAAGCTAGGAATGTTCTAAGTCATTCGTTTGACTCGCGGGAATCGAACTCCCGATCTCACACCAGCGTGGCCTTTCGCTATACCGATTCGGCCACCTCGCCCGATTTATTTTTGGTGTTTCTGTTTTAAACTCGACATAAATTATCAAAAGTCTTCCAAGCCTTATGCCACCCAAATGCCTATTGCTAATGCATACTGCCTCACATCTGATGCGATAACGCGTTTGCGTCACATTGGTAGACGATGAAATAGTATTTTCCCTCCCCCTCCCACGCACACAAGCAGATTGCTATTCTAAATGCGATTGGCCCCATGCACTAAAGATTCTTCCCAGAGAGTGAAATGCTAAGCCAATAATGTCCATGGATTTCCAGCAAGCGCTGCCGAGATATAGCGTGTGCTAGTTTCAGGTCATGATGTACGGCTGATATATATATATATATATATATCCATGTCCCAGGCTCAAGAGGAGCATGAGCAAGTGTCAATTAAGGAGTGTCATTGAGATATTTGCGATTGGCTGAGGCACCTTGTAAATGTATGACTGATATTTCTGTTCTCGGCTCTGCAACCTATATTTGATCTACCTTTATTTTATTGTACTGTGAAATTAAGTATTTCCTTTGTGTGTCTCGCAGATATATTTAGTTATTTGTACATTGTTGCAGAGCCCCAATAGCTGATATCTACCTTCTGTGCTGGGGAGGGGGGTCGTTCAACAAACAAACAACAAATTGTACATTGCTGCAATGTATATTTCTGTAAATAAGGTAGATGGAATGTTTGTATGTATAATTGCTTATTTATATATTATTTTAATTGTGCATTGTTTCAAGTGGCGATAGTTATTATTAGATAACCCTTTTAGATTACCCCCTATGTGCATTGGGTGTGAGTTCCCACTAACACGCAGACACGTTCTGCTTGAATCTTTAGGTTTCATGGCCTCACATCAACAGGGATGTAATGTAAATATCATGTCAGACCTCTTTACCAATGTCAAACACAAACAAAATCTTAGAGTTCCTAAAGAAGCTGGGATATTTTGTCTCCTGTGATTTTGGCTATTTTTGTGAGTAAGATTTCGCTCTCAATTGACATTCCCTACTCTACGTCAATCTAACCATTATGGGTGGATTAGTTCAATAGCCACATCTTGACCATGACTATTGACAAAGTTATTTAAGCGCTATAAGGTAGGGCTATGTAACAAATAGAGAGAGACAGACAAGTGGTGGGTCGGTCACATTTTTGTGTGCGACATGGCTAGCATAATAACAGGCTTACCAGTAAAGTTTTAAATCGAGTGGACAAGTGACTTGGCCTTGCCCGAGTGCAGACGGAATTAGCCATTGGCGGCGCTGCTGTAGGCAGTCAGGGCAAATCGAGGCAAGTCAGCGATTGGTCATAATACATTTCAAGAATAACAAATGATAGAATAATAATAAGGACAATACTCCGCCTACTTATATCCGCATAAATAATTACACATCCCAAATATTTACAGAAAAGAAGTCCATCCAATTCTAGATAATCTTTATTTGATCATGATAAATGTGCATTACTAAAGTTGTGCTGGTTAGTGTACAACCCCTTTAATTGTATTCTTATCAATACTTGTTGCGTATTCCAGTTTGAATATTTGCATTTTAATATAATGCTCAATATCTCCTCACATATAAACTACCATTGTGGCGTTATCTACTAGCATAGCGGTTGTCCCTGACAGCGGATGTCGAACCTTAGTACCACCTCACTGCTCTCTGGTTGAAGGTTATCATCCTTTACAGACAGAATACCAGCTGTATCCATGAAGTCAGCCTTTTTATCAGACTAAATAATCATAACACCAGTTCAGTTCTTGAGGCCCCAGTCAGACCTCACCGGATTGAGGAACCGGACAGAAACCGGACACTGTCTGGTGAAATACGGCAATGTACGGTTTATATACGGTTTGCATATGGCGTGTCCGTTCTGTGTCCGGTGGTGTCCGGTGTGTACGGTAGCAAGTTTTGAGCATGCATAAAACTTGTACTGGACAGCGCCGGACTGAGGTGTATGGTTGGTGTCCGTTTTAAGTCCGTTTTGTCCGGTTTGTCTGTTTCATGTCCGGTACCCATCCGTTAGTTGTCTGGTTTGTATCCTGAAGAGTCTGTTGATGGTGCTGCAGGAATTTGGTCCGTCGGTTTTTGGTGCATCCGTGAACAGTCCAGTAGGTGTCCGGTTGGTGTCCGGTTGGTGCCCAGTTGGTGTCCGGTAGGTGTCCGGTTGGTGTCCAGTTGGTGTCTGGTTGGTGCCCTGTTGGAGTCATGTCCGTACATTAGACATTCGGTTGTCGTCCGGTTATCGTCCGGTGGCTATTCGTTAATGTACGTTCCTTGTCCGTTTAGCATTCATTTCATCCGGTACAATTCGGTACATTTCGGTACATTTTGACATCGGACACCAATGGACTAGACACTTCTTTGTCCGGTGGTGCCCGGTACTCAGTCCGGTAAGGTCTGACTGGGCCTTAAGACATAATGGGCGGGTGGCTGAGAAGGAATTGCGCCACAAGACAAACACTCCCACCTTCCAAAGACAAGGAAGGGAGTGTTTTCCACTTTTATCCAATTCACTGAATTAGCAATGCTGAGTAAATAAACTGTGTGGATGCCAGTTTGATGTGAAGAACACAAATCGAATCAAACTCATGGATTGTGATGCAAAATTAATGAATTGCGACGTTATTAAGAGCTTATCTGAATCCATGCATCCTAATCCACCAATTATGTTTGGTTATATCATAATCAATTCGGCACCGCTCTCTCTTTGGAATTCGTGGATTTGTCTAGCTAAGTCTACATACGATACTGCACGTAGATAGCAAACATAGGTACATTGTTCCTACTATAGGCATACAATAAATATCTCTTCCCAGGGCAGTATCCATATAAACTTGAACTGAAGTTATCTGAGATGTTATGTCCTATTGCTTCAGCCTCTCTTAGTTTTAATTGGGTCCACCAAGAATCTATTACTCTCTAGTTAACTCTCTAGTTAACTTTACTGTTTCCCTCATAGTGTGTCTGTGCTTTTTCTCTTCCACTGGTACGTCATATATAGAGTAGAACCTGCTGATTTAAGCTCATCTTGGCATACATTATTGCACAACTCTAGCAAATATATGTCCTTATATATCAGCTTTCCACTTTAGTTTCTGGTTACTCTTCAGCCAGGTAAAGTTGTGAGTTTCTGGTAAATATTCACCCTATTAACGTTACTGCTTCCCAAATAGTGTATCTGTGTTTTTCTCTTCCACTGTTCTGTCATATATAGAGTAAAGCTTGTCAACTTACCTATATCTTGGCATAATTTATTAAGCAACTCTAGCAAATATATTTCTTTACATATCAGCTGTCCACTTTAGTTACTGGGTATTCTTCAGCCAGGTAAAGTTGTGAGTTTCTGGTAGATATTTCACCCCAATAACGTTAAGGCTTCCCACATAGTGCATCTGTGTTTTTATCTTGCACTGTACTGTCATGTCTACAGTAGCCTACAGCCTGCTGATTTAATTGAAATAACACAAGACCGACATACTTTATAGTGGGATTTATTATTGTCTTTTTTCGGTATCGGTACAAATCAGAGTTCAGAATGTCATAATTTCAAGGCTTACGGAACATAACCCAACCGATGAATATTATTACAGCCTGGCTGGGTGGAATGGTAAATAAAGGTAGTTGCACTGTATATGTTGATGGAGCCGAAGCCTAGGTTGAAGTGATTTGAAAGGCGCCCTAGTCAGTTAACGAGGATTTCGACGCTAGGCGGCCCGAGGCATCGGCGATCGTCTAGACTGTAGTTCCATAAATATAATTAAAGATGCTTTGTATCGAATTAGTGAGAAGTCATTTGTGCGTATTCAATTACCCATGTTCTCGCAACATGATCAATGTCATCTCTGCTTAATTTATATTGCACCTTTAGCGAAGATATTTCTTTACATATTCGGTGTCCACTTTAGTTACTGGTTTATCTTCAGCCGGGTTAAGATGTGCGTTTCCGTTAAATATTCACCCCAATAACGTTAATGCTTCCCACATAGGGTCCATGTGCTTTTCTCGTGCACGGTCCTGTCACATATACAGTACATCCGGTCGATTGATGTTCATCTAGGCACAATTTATAGTGCAATTCTAGCGAAGATATTTCTGTCCACATTAGTCAATGGGTATTCTCCAGCCAGACAAAGTTGTGAACTTCCGGAAAATATTCACCGCCAAAATAGTCTTCAGTGCTTCCTTTATCGTGCGTGTTTCTCTTGCTGGTATCGCACGTGCACAAGCAGCGTGTAGGTAGGTGTTCCAGCAGCGATTCAAACTCACCTCGACATAATTTATAACCACAACTCCAGCCAAGGTCCTTCCCTACATAGCGGGTATCCACTGGTTAGTCTGGCAGCCCACATTCTGACCACATCCCCCTGCGTGCACTTTCTGCAGCCCTTACACAAATACTCTGGATGTGCAACTAACTCCTCACCCTCCTCCTCACCCACACCACGGATATAATTATTTGACATAACACTAGTTAGGACAGGAAATCGGAAATCACAGAAATGTTTACACATCACGGGTCGTGATAGCGGAATTAAGGGGGTACATTGTGAACATTGCAGTAATCAACATCATAAGTATTAAAGTTGCATAGTCCGATGATTTTGAGTTTCTGCTATTTTCTGAGATAAATATATTATACTAATCATTATAATCTACTTTACTTTAGTTTGAAGTAAGTTTAATTTTAAATGGCTAAGTTTGGAGATATTTTACTTCAAAGCATGCCAAAATAAATTTGGCAAGCACGCCAAAACTCTGACACCATAGATTTCAGTAGAAACAGGTTCTATTAATTGACTTATTATGCCCTTCTATGCAGCAACAAATGCTTAATAAGTCCACCAGTGCTAAGTTAAATAAGTAGAATCAAATTTAGATAAGTGTTTCTGGTTTAGAAAATTTGATGTTTTTATCTGACTATGCAACTTTAACCAATATCAAATTAGCATTCATGTGGCTAATTTTGTGGAAATGTTCAGGGTGGTCTAAGAGTGGTAACCCCGCCCCCTTTCTCCCACATACCCCCCAAAAACCCTCTCCACTCGCACCCCTCCCCATCCTCCCTCCCATCTTACCTACCCTCCCACCCTCCCACCCTCCAACCCTCCAACCCTCCCACCCTCCCCTCGCTGGCCACCAGGTGAGTTTGTCCCGGGCCCCGGCTGCCCTCCAATCTGGCCCCGGAGCAGCGCCCTGCCAGGTCCCGCGACCATTCATCACCTCGCATGACCACATCACAGGCCTCCGGGAAGGGCGCGGCGCTGGGGTGCCGGGGCTGGGGGCGACGCCGGAGTGGGGGCCGCACGCCACCCGCCCAGATCACAGCCCGAGTGCAGGTGTGAGCCGCTGATTGGCGGGCCCCGCAGACGAGCTGCTCCCGGAGTGGCTCCCATCTCCGGACCCCGGACCCCGGGGCCGGGCAAATAAGCCTGGCCGGCAAACTAATTTCGTATGCCGGTGGTGTGGGAGCCGACGGCGGTAACGGCTGAGCGGGGCGGCCCGCTGCAACCCGGGGCCCGCCCAGGGTGTGTCCCGACCGCATATATACAACTACAGAACAGCTCCCCACCACCACTTCCCCACATATCCACATCCACCACTTCCACGACCTCCTCACATTCCCCCACATCTCCAATCCCCCACATCCACAACCTCCTCACATCCTCACCTCCACACCTCCCCACCTCCCCACCTTCCCACATTTATTCCTCTCCACCTCCTCCCGACCCCACCCCCACCTCTTCAACCACCTCCATGTTTTCCTTGCCCTCGCTGCTGCGCTTACACCCTTACACCTTCACACCCTCACAACCCGACCCTTACACATCCACATACCTTCACCTTATACCCGGACGCCTACGCCCTCCCCTACCCCGCTCGAACCACTACCCCTGACCAACCGTGTTACCAAGGATAAACATATATATACATATATATAGTAGGCTTTGCATTTATAGCAGTAGGCGAAGGGAATAGGACGAGCTAGGGATCAGGGCCTGCAGGGTGCAGGGTGCAGGGCGCAGGGCGCAGGGTGGAGAGCGGATGGTTGCGGGTGTAGGATGCAGGGTGCAGAGTATATGGTGGAACGTGGAGGTTGGAGGGTGGAGGGTGGAGGGTGCCGGATGGAGGGTGGAGGTTGGAAAGTGCAGGGTGCAGGGTGCAGGGTGCAGGGTGGAAGGTGGAGGGTGGATAGTGGAGGGTGCCTGATGGAGGGTGGAGGGTGGAGGGTGGAGGGTGGAGGGTGGAAAGTGCAGGGTGCAGGGTGCAGGGTGGATGGGGGAGGGTGGCTTGTTGAGGGTAGATGGTGGAGGGTTGAGCGAGGAGGGTGCAGGGTGCAGGGTGCAGGGTGCAGGGTGAAGGGTGCAGGGTGAACTGGCCATGCTGCTACAAACATGGCCTCTAGCAGCTCCTGATGACGATGCTACTCAAACAGGTACTGGAGACAAGGTACCGGTTGGTCTCTAGCATCCAGGGTGTGATGGCAAACATAGAGGTAGCCAAGGTCAGGTTGACGAGGCGCGTCGACTGGCGCTCTCAACCCCCGATGCCTTCATTATTTTATCCCGGAAAGTCAGCCCTGGGATCAGGTCTGTGGATGTGTGTGGGTGGCGCCGCCCGGTGTGTGGTTATGTCTTAACTATAGTGTATGTGCATTACAAACTTATGTGGGAAAGGCATATATATTTACGTTTGTATTCAAATTTACCTGTACAGGTCACTTAATTTGTACTTGATTAACTTTACCTTTTCTGATGCACAGGTGATAGTCAGTAACAGGATTATATATAATTTACACGTGCATCATTAAGGCGTGAGTGGCATGCCTGCATTGCCATTGATATCTATTAAACTGATGAAGTATTTCAATTTGTGCTGTATTATCTTTATCTTATACATGTAATTATGTATATTCCTATATCTAATCATTGCATTACATATTCTAGATCTATCATTTGTAATTGTAATTTCTATACAATATGTTCATAATGGTGTAATCAATATTTTAAATTCTCATCAGTCCTTATACAAGATTGCTAATCTTATTACTATATGGTGGTTGCGCTTTTATGGTGAGGACCTTTCGACGTCATATGCATACCTAACTAGTATATACCTACATATTTGTTATTAACTTTTCGTATAGTACATATGTTTAAAAGTCAAAGATGACATTGTTATATCCCAAGCTTAGCTAATTTTGATGGTTAACTTTATTTCATATACAATCAGTGTTTTAGGTTGACCCTGTGATTATCAATGTTAAAAAACAAACCTAGTTGTTGGTTTCATATGTCTGCCATAGCATGTTATGTATGGTTTATTATTTGGTTTATTGGTTTTGTTGTTTGATTTAGATGTCTTTGTTTGTGCCTTTGTTGATGTACTGTTGTTTGTTTTTGTAGTCTGTGTTACATTCTTTTTGTAAATGAATTTTCTATTGTGCCGCAAAATGTTCTGTTCATCATTCTTGAGTTTATAATCCCTAGGTCCTGGGGTATTTGTATCAACAATTTCACCATTTCTCCATTCGTTGTTGTGGTTTATGTATCTAATTTCATCACCAGTTTTTAGGACTCATAGTGGTTTTCCTGCATGTCTGTCAAAGAATCTTTTTTTGTACCATTTCTTTGTCTTTTAACAACTTTAGGTTTGAACTCTGTATTTGTGGTTTAAGCAGACTGTCTATACCGGGATTCGGGTTTGTAATCTGCGTGACATTAACAGCTGGGCTGGTGATGCACCTAAGCCTTGTAGTGTGGTATTTATGTAATTTAATAAGCTTATATGTGTGTCTTTATTATCTTTAATTGCTTTGTTCATCATTCTCTTAATGGTTTGCATGTATCTTTCTACTTGTCCATTGCATGGGGTTTGTATATATTGGTGCAAAACCATAAGTTGAGGAAAATTGTTTATATTCTAAGCTTGTGAATTGTGGCCCGTTATCAGCTACTCCATATTTAGGTATCCCATATCTTGTGAAAGTTTGTTTTAGTGTATCAATAAAATGTTTGCTAGTCATTTGTTTTAGATCTAGTACCTCAAGGAATTGTGTGTAATAATCAATTATTAGTATGTAGTTAGTGTTGTTTGCATGAAAAAGGTCTACTCCTACTTTTTGGAATGGGACATCTAGGAATGTGTGGTTTACTAGTGGTTCTTTCTGTAGCAAGGTTCTGAATTCTGGACAAATTTGGCACCTGGAGATTTTGTCTTCTAATTGGCTGTTCATGCCTGGCCAAAAAACGTACATTTCACTATTCCTAAATGTGACTCATGTAATTTCTCTAGAAAGTTTGACTGTAATGCTTTTGGAATTATAATTTGTGTTACCTTTAAAAATAGGCCATCTGATGTTGTGATGTTTTGTTTGTAAGGCCAAAAGGGTTTTATTTCAGGTGCTATCTTTTTGTTCTCTGTAGGCCATCGATTGCTTGCTAGACATGTTATTTCCTGTAATGTGATGTCCGTGTTGGTGGCTGCTTTGATACGCTCTATTATATCATTGTCAATGTCAATGGCAGATGTTGAAATATCCTTGTTGAAGAGGCCGTTGGGATCTATATTGGTTGTGTGTGCTCTGGAGAGGGTATCGGTAAAATAGAGTGTAGATCCCTTAGAATATATTACTTCTAAATTGTAGTTCTGCAGCCTCATATGCATGCCCTGCATTCTGGCTAAAAGTTGGGGTAGTGGTTTATGCATGATTGATACGTTTGAATAATAATTTCATTTCCATAAATATAATCATGAAATTTCTTGCAGCCAAAACATATCGCTAATAGTTCTTTTTCGATTACTGCATAGCTTATTTGGGTTTTATCGAGTGCCTTTGATGCCAGGGCAACAGGTTGGTTAAATTGGAATAGGGTGACCCCTAAACCATATTTAGAAGCATCTACCTGTAATGTAATTTTTTTCTCTTTTGTCAAAATATTGTAGAACAGGGACATTGCTTAATAATTGTTTCAGTTATTTGAATGCAGTTATTTTTGCCTCTTCCCAATGCCATGCTACATCTTTTTGAATTACAATTCTCAATGGTTTTGTTATTTGTGCCATGTTCGGTATGAATTTGCTAACATATCCGATCATGCCTAGAAATCTCTGCACTGCAGGTCTATCTGTGGGGTCTAGCATGTCCAAAATATCCTGTACTCTGTCTGCATTTGGTTTTAAACCTTGTTCAGTCATTAAATGGGCTACATAATTTACACTTGATTGGCATATTTTAGTTTTTCACGGGTTTACTTAAGATTTCTTTCCCTGGCACGTAGTAACAGTACTGCTTCTAGTCGCTTATTGTGTTCTTCTATAGTAGTAACATGTACAAAATTGTAAACCATCACTTATCTCTATGCATACTATGTAATCTATATCTTGATGATTTTTGGTAACTTAGTCAATTGTTTATAGAGATTCGGTAGTTCGTTTGAGTTTCATGTATACAAGTATACAATACGTTCCTGTACATAGTGGGTATACAATATAGCCAGGAATATCAATCTCCTAGAAGAATGTCTGGCCAAAATCTACCCTACCATATTAAATGGTTAAAATATTAGTGATATAAATATATATATATATATTTGTGTAATGTATATACATACATATATATATATATAGATATACATTATGTATATATGCTACAGGCGGGTTCCTGGGTTGGTAACACCGTCTCCGACCAAAGCCTATGACAGCTGCATGTGTTAATTATCACAATCCACATCGATATATAAAAGCAGATCATATCATATATATGGATCCACGTAGAATCCTTTTGGGAATAAAGAACCACCCGCCAGCTCTAATGACAGGGTGCTCCGAATGTATTCAATCATACGAAATGGGGGGAGGATCCAGCAAAGGGATAATCCACATGACAAATGGGTTCACCTCCAGATCTCATTCAATTTAATTAGATCAGGAAAATGCGAGTAAATCCTTCCAGACATAGGCATGTCGCATAGTGTATGTCAGATATTGATTCGTGCATAAACAACAATGGAAGTGAAAGATTTAATCGTCAGTGCGATTGTAATCAACCTTCACCTCCCGTCAGTGTGGGACTTTAATCCCCGCCTCTTTCTCATTTATCAAATTGAATTTCACATCCCTCAACACACAGTAGCCTTTTATGTAATTCACATCCTTCAACATGTCTTACCATTTAATGTACATAAACCAATCCAATAAGGCATATTCGCAGTCAAATTGATTTACTAATTACTAGGCATCAAAGTATTTATTGCAATCCCACGCACTGATGATACAATTATGTTATTGGTATGTACTACATTTTAATCTATAAGCATATGTATTTGGCCATCCCGTGTGGTGCCTGAAGTTTAATATTACAACTGATTGTTTCATTTATAGAATTTTGTTTGTAAAGCCGGAAAACGAGTGTTCTGGCGCTGACAAAAGAAATTATTTGATGAATTAACTTTTATTTTGTACTTTGTTTAGATGCATCTGTGGGACATGCAGTGGCTGAGAACTGTAGCTTGCCGAGTGCAGATTCACGCCGCAGATATAAATAACAGCCATAGATACATCGAATGGCATTGACAAACATGCGCATTGCCCATTTGATGCAGTAGTCCCCGGGGTGGGTTTCTTCTCTAGTGCCTGCGCGCCCGTTTTGGCGCAAATTGTACCCAACTGAATTGAGCGGCGCAAAAGCAATGTAGCTCCCGCCAAGCTCTCTAAGACAACTGGAATATTATTAAAGGCAAAGGAATCCAAATGTTTATTTTAAATAGTTAAGAAATGACAGGCCTGGATCCATATTTCGACAAGATCTTAAATTCGATGGCCTACATAATTCTGTGCCTGTATCAAAACACACATATATATTTTTGTCTTTGTTCCAGTGTACAGTAGTTGATTAAGCAGGGAAAATGTCAATCGGAGACAACTAGTCTTCCTCCTTCCACTTCCCTTTGCTCTATCCTAGTAATGGTGAACGTCTATCCTAGTAATGGTGAACGTCAAGCTAGGTAGCAACACATATCAATGTTTACACCATTGACATATATTTTATCTATAAGGATTGTGGATGTTATTCTAAACATCGGGAATTCACGCCGGAGGCGAGACAGCTCAAGCTACAACACTACACAAACTGAACCAACTACGACGACCAATGGCCCGGATTCGCCTGCGGTTAACTCGGTACCGTGGCACCCCTAGCGTTAACTGCCGACACAAACTGACCACTCACGTTAGTTCTGAACATTTCCGGCACAATCAACCACAACTGCTGCAGCCGCCTTCACATCAACACCTACCAGCATTTCTTCACCCACCCACCCACACCTATAATTATTGATCAAACGGTAAGGTTGAGGGTTTGATTCCTGTGTCTTAACCATTGTCGCATGGAGAAATGGTTGTCATCTGTTGCTGTACTATCTTGATGTTCATTATTGTCTTAATGAGTCCTTCCGACGAATAAACTACCCATATATTCACCATGTTGTCTGTGTGTCGTGAATTATGTGGATATAAATAATCCTAAGGTTATCATCTAGTTTCCTCTAATCGTGTTCGCCTATGTCTTTATCCCCCTCCTTCCTCAGAGAGACTGGTGGCGCCGCCACTCTCTGCTTTTCTCTTCACCACTGATGATCTACTGCCTGTTCCAGTAGCCCCAACTTATTTGTATTAAGTAGGGCGTGTTTAAACACTTACCGGAGATTATCGCTCATCTCAACCCTTAATCATGTCTTTGTCATTCTTACGTGTGCAATATATATATATATATATATATAAATAAGTATATATACATCATTATATATAATTGTATACATATATATATATATTTGCCAGGCTATACATACTCTCAGTGTGTGTATGGAAATAGAGAATATTCAAATTATGTACACACATTTGTCATACTGAAGACGGCTAAAGTCAGTCAATCTGAGGCTATGCATTGCTTGCCATACTCAGCACAGTACAGAGGACCCGATGGTCTCTGCATGCATGGTATTTGGGTTCTCGTCTTGTTCTAGCCGTAACAGATGGGTGTAGCATTGCCCTATGCCCTCCCGAAAACTATATACTACAAACCCAATTGCTTGAATAGGATTGGCAATAAATTCCCAGGAGGACGGCCCCTGGTCGCTGAAGGCGGGACCGAGCAAATGCACTGAGATTGTTTCCGACAGACGGCTGTCTGTATATACATGTGCAGCGTGTATGTCTTAAGGGAGCGAAGACTAGATGCGCAATGTGAATGTACCATAGGAATGGATGGCGTACACACAGAGAGGAGTATTTTGGCGGGTTAGTGTTAGCGTTTAGAGAAAGTGTATGCCTGGCTGGCCTTTATATATATATATATATATATATATATATATATATACATATATACACATATACAGTAAAACCTCTCTAAATCGGCCGACCTTGGGACCGACTTTAAGTGGTCCATTTAGGGAGGGTGTCGGCTTAGGGAATTATAATATGGTTACAATGGTATTTTTGGGACCCAAATAAAGCGATCGATTTAGGGGAGTGGTCGATGTGTGGAGGTGGTCGGCTAGGGAGGTTTTACTGTATATATATATCATATCTATATATATATATATATATATATATATATATATATATTGATATGACAGATATCCTTCCGACCTGTATTTAAAGACCAATGCATTACTATCTGAGGTAAGGATCCCATCCTGATATGAGTATATATATATTGAGTGGACCTCAGCCACCACACAAATAAACAAACTATTGAAGAACACTAATGTTGAGCCCTTCCACCTCACGCAAACCATATTAAACAATATTACATTGTGCATGTTACTAGTAACATGAGTAATTTGCAGGCGGGGACGGGACTCACCAGCCAACGACACAGATGGCGCCCACACTCATACCCGCAAACTAACTAACCACCCCAGCCGTAGGACTACAGTGGTGCCACCTTGTGTGACACCCACAAACTCCCCACTTACAACAAGCCTCTCAGCTCCCGCCAAAACAACCACGTGACCTCCCGATTTGAAATTAAACCACCTCCACGGCCCGCACTTCGCCTCCAGATGTCAACCGGACAACTCCTCAAGCCTATCTTCACCCACCCACCCACACCGCTAATAAGACACTAACGGGTAGGGTTGAGGGTTCGGTTTCAGCATAACATCTACTGGGGGGGGGGGGGGGCGAATCCCCGAGGGAATAATTGCCATGACAACCACACCTGTATATGATTACCTGTCCTCTACCTGAATAAACAGCCATTATAGAACAATGTCTCCGCCTGTCTGAATTATAGTATACGGGGATATGGAACGTCTTAATATTGTCAAATGGCTGAATTATGAATTGAGGGAGATTATTTGTAGTCATCTTGTGCGGGTTAAATTAGATGTGCAAGTGATTACGTAATGCAAATGCATGGCCGGATAAGGTGGTTTCAAGTGTCAACCTGAGATCTAGTTATTTATATATATATATATATATATATATAGTATGTATAATGCATTCTGCGAGTAGAAATGTACTAAATGTAATTTGACATCATCTATTCCTTTGTATGCCAAACTATAGCAGTGGCGCCACCATCCGCCCACCTCTCAGACCAATGCAGTAAAAATGCATCGGTTGCAGCGGAGGAATATATATATATACATATGAATATATGTAAATATACGGTGGGAATGCGCATACATAATGTGTACAATAAATAGACACTTCACTCTTTCTAAAATCCAATGCAGAGCATGTTCTACAAGTTATGATGACATGGAATAACATAATCAATGAAACATAGCACGTGACCTCAATCGACCGATCTCACAAGAGCTTGTGAGTGCATTCCCTCACTGCTCACGAACTCATTTGCCAAATTTCTTTGATAGAAAATCCCACGAATACCTCAGTATTCAAGATTAATGCATATATTACTCAGATTTAATTTGGTAATTGTGAATCAATCAATGTACTCTCAAGAGGAATGAATATTTATCTGTCGTGTTAACGCCACAACCCCGTGTCGCGAAATGGCTTCTGAGTATGATACATCGGGCATTTTTGTTCATTTCTGCGAGTTCAACGTCTATCTAATCCCGATATCATATTAATGGCGTTCTGTCAGAAGCGGGCTCTCAGTTCTATCCAGCGAATCCTACCCGGCGATTCGCAGAGGGCGCCACCGGAAGCCACCCTCCAACTCGCCGCTATAATAACACTGCCGTGAGTTTAAGTCCATTTTAAGTCCATTAGGATAAGTCGCTTTGGAAAAGTAATTTGAGCGCAGTTGCTCTCTTTCTCTCCGTCGCGCTCTCTCTCACTCCCCCATTGCCTCACCTCCACCTCAAAGGGAAAACAATTAATAAACTAAAGTGGTTTTGCATCTAAGAAGGTTTATTCTGCGTCAAGGATTCTTATTTGAAACTATGTACGCTAATTATATACAACCAGTGGTCCATAACTGGTTCATCAAAAGATGTGGTATGTGATGTCATGTCTGTGGTAAAGGGCATATAAAAGACCCCTTGTTGCTTATCAGAAAGAGTAACCTATGTGGCAGCAGTGGATTTCATCCAAAGAAATATGTCAGAATGACTTGATTTCTGCCCAATAGCTGATGATAAAAATGCATGTGCTCCAGAGGCGTCGTTAAATAAAAGAACCTTTCTTTTTGGTAATTATATAATTAAATTACAAATTAGGCCATCGGATATATATATGTATGCATCGGTATATGTTGTATATTTTAATATGATGATATTATATCCAATGAAGTGTTGGTGCCCGGTTCATTGCGAACCTGGGTTATAACTGGAACTGGCACACACACCAGTCCCTGTCTGTCAGCCCCTGACGGTGTCGGCCACTGTGAGCCTATATTGGCCACGGTCGGCCCCTGTCGGCCCCTGCCACCGATCTGGCAGGCTAGTCAAGCACCACGGCTGCCTCACCATATACGTCAGCAATAGCCACAATTTTTTGGTTTAATGACAAACTTGAAGCATGGCTTGTGTTACTAGTACCCGCTAACGTTTTTTGGCCTCATCCAATCTCATTTTTGCTTTACTTTGCTTATCACAAAGTTTAGAAATAATCTAGGGATGTTGTTTTGTTCGGGTTGTTTTTTTTTGGTGGGGGGAATTTGTGGGGGGGGGGGGGTCGGTTTTAGATGTTGGCTCGGATTTCTTTTAAGTAACTAGATTATATATCTTATATCTATATATATATATATATATATATATATATATATATATATATATACACATATGAACAATCTGAATCTTTTTCTTTTTCTATGGGAATTTGTTTCCCTTGACCACAAATATATGATTGTGAGCTTTCTAATTTAATGAGTGTCTATTGGCACATAATTGATTGTCTGATTTTACATGTATAAGCGATGGTTTGAACAAAAAACAAACATTTCTCACCGTGAATATGGCCTATGCTGCTGACACAGCGTAACGCAACCACCAATCAATCAATCAACAATCTGAATGTGCAACAGTGAGAACAAGAAGAAAAAGGTTGGTTCAGGAGAATGTTATATTTTATTTCAGGATATATATAATATATAACCCACCGAATAAAATGTGGAAATTCAGCCAAGAGTGGCAGGAGAATAAGCAGTTAGGGGCAGTAGTGGGGGAAACAGGATCTAGTCTACGCGTAAAAGATGTATGGATATGTTGTACCGATTGGATAGAGGGTCAGATGAACAGGGACGGATTGTTTATACTCCATACTGTTGTACTACCTCCAGATTTACCAGTTTTCTTTGCCAATGTCTATTGCCCTTAACTAACATGCCATGTCGCTATTGACTCACACGCCCACCCAATTGCAGCCTGCCCTGCGACCTACAGATTTACAATTTGCAAGAAAGAGAATCTGAACGAGAGAGACATCCAGGGAGGCTGAGTCCTTTTTTGTATATGGGGGGGGGGGGAGTTATGAGATGGGACGGATCAGATATATATAATTACCGATAGTAGTTTCAATATTTCCTGTTCCAGCTAAGAATGTCTTCTCTTATTTATTACATTAACGCTCCTCTCCCACAGGCATGTATGTCATCTGCGTAGATGTACATAGTAGGCTAAGTTATCATATACAGGTTAGGAAAAAACTTGAAAATTAAAGAAAAAACTAATATAGAAACTACTACCAACCGCAAAGGTTGGCCCGAGAAAGATCAGGTAAAGACTCCTGAGTGCGGGACCAGACCAATCCAGTATCACAGCTGTCCAGCGTTGAAAACAAGCACCATCATGGGAGCTTATACGTTATGGGCAGAATAAAAAACTTGTCACAAAAAAAAACACCAACAAAAACAAAAGGAGGAGTGATTGGATATATGCATTGACTAATCTACCTAAATGAGTACTGAAGGCAGGGTTTTTTGTTTGTTTTTCTTTTGTTTAAGTGTTTTATTCCTCTGAATAACATATTGTCAGTGCTAATTCACTGGTCTTCCAGCCCTAATCACAATTGCCTCTACAGAGTAAACAAATCTACAACAATATACACATAGACAATTACAGGAAAATAAGCAAAACATCGGTACATGAATGATAGGTAAAGAACAAGATAAGAGAAAAAGAAACATATGCAGGAAGGTAACTATGTTAGACTAGTATGGTAGGCATTAGTAGGGGGTGGGATATAACTGGTTTTGTGATATCCTCTGAATTCATCGCCACATGGTGGTAGCCCGATTAATTAATATGGACTCGAGCGTGTGAGCAGTCTCTAGTAGTTCTATCCAAGTGCATATAGTTCAGCGTTACGCATATTTAGTAGTTCAATAATATCGACACCCAAATTACATTAAATCGAAAAGAAGGTCATTTCTAACATTACATTTGCTCTCACAGCGTAGGTATAGGCTTTCAGGTTGAATGGGAATTTGGAGTTCAGTCACTGCTATAAGCTGCAAATTGTGTCCTCACCAGCTATTTTTAGATGACTTCAATACATAGATACTCTATATACAATTTGGGGGTACATACTCCCGAATTGAATAATGTTTTGAAGACCAGTGCTTCGTCGTTGATAAAAGAACTTCATCAGCAGATTACACACATTTACAAACAAAAAACAATCCTGGGCATAAGGAAGAAAATCGAGTATCCACATAGCGACCCAGAGGCTATTGCTGACCCTGCCACAACCAGTTCATATCCTTGCCGCCAAGCAGGTAATGGGGCTGTCACATTATGATGCTTCTCACCGGCGTGCTGCCAACGCGCAAAATAAGTTGTACACGTCGAGACACGTCCAACTTTGCGGTGGTTTGGGACAAAGGTTGACATCACCGAGGCATGTTAGTAGTGCACGGCCAACGTGTGTCGCCGCGTGGTGAAAAAAAACTAAAAGAGGGTGGTGCGTCGTCCTGATATGACCTTAGATGTAGCTAGGATGTAAAACAACGAAGCAACAATTTGGCGCAACATGTGGGCACGACCCTAATGAGGCAACGATGTGTGCTTGGCATTCGCATTACGTTATTCCAGCACGTTTAACATATCTCGATGCGCCCCTAAAGTCTCCATAATGTTAGCACCCACACGTTGGCGCGCGTTGGCATGCGTCGAATGTTTTGTGCAAGCACAAAACATCTGACGCGCGCCGGCGTGTGGGTGCGACCGTCACTGTCAATCGAAGTGTACTGACGTGTGCCTAACACGCGCGTAGCGCTTCCCAACGTGTCCCGACGTTGCAGCAAAAAATCACACACGTCGACGCTCGTTGGCGAGAAACGGCGTTATGTGACAGTCCATAACTCACAGTCCACTACTCAGTACTTTCATGGTCAACTCATGCCCAGCCAGCACATAGCTGGACGACTGTCCTATGGCAATGAATAATGTGATTCAACCAGTTCTTCACCAGTCACATGATTAATTGAACAATGTATCCTATTTGAGAACTGAATTGGAATCATATATATCTTTTGTCAGTTCTGTAAATCTGATCTACCAACCGTAGGTGTTACAGGTATATAGGTATTTACACCGATTTACATGGTTTATATATTAAATGGAAGGCTGAAGTAAATTCTGAAAGTAAAGTGAACACAATGCAATAAGTAATTATTATGAGGTACATTAAATCATATTACATTTACATAATTTATATTTATATCAATTTATATTTAAATAACATTTCTGTTTTTATAAATTCTACCCCACCCACTCACCCGAAAATTTACCACACAGTTATAATTCAATAGGTCAACTTGGCTATAATCCAATAACGTCACTTGAGTTTTTTGTATTTATTTGTGATGGGTGTATTTATGCTGCCCATAACGGCAACAAGACGTAGTCTAATGACTTGTTTTCGCTGCTGGACAGTAATAGTCTTGTGACTCCGATTCTTTGTATCACTTTCAGTTGTTGTGTAGCTAACTACTGCATGCATTGTTTCTCTGTTTCTAAGCATTCTCCCACATCCCCCAAACCTCTGTGAGTTTGTTCATTCTACAATCGGTTAATTGTTTGGTTACCAATAGTTAATTTCTCTGAATGTCTTCACCTTAGTGGTCATTAGGTTTTGATTTTAAGTTTAAAATGTACCTTTTGTATTTACCATACCTAGCATCTATACCCTCTAAAACTTTGCTTGAATTATCAGTGATTTTCTATTTATTTATGTATCTATCTTTCTCTTTTTTAATTCATTTTATTTGTTGTTGTCATTAGTCTAGCAGTGTATTTAGCTCGCTTTTGATTAATGTTTTATATGTTTCTATTGTCCCTGTACTTCTTTCTTCTACTTCCAATGTATTCCATTCCCTTGCTATCATGTATTCGGTACTCCTCTCATATGATCTGTTTTTGGCTCTGCTTATTATCAGTCTGGGGCCATCACTATGTCTTGTTGCCTTTGTTGTTACCTGCACCCTCCCAGGCTTCCTTGTCTCCCTGAATGCTGCTATTTCGGGATGTGCTTTTCTCATGTTGTTTAGCATGTTGACTCTTGCTTTCCTATGGAGATCATCAGTTGGGTATCTGTGTTCCACCTTGAGACATATCTTAAATTTAAATATCCTATTCAATTAAACCAACAGTGGATAATAATATTCACATAATATACTATTAATGAAGCTGTATTTTGATTTTGATACATTTAGTGTATGGTCAATTACATGTAATTGTATCTGTAAATAAACACAATTATTGCCGCTGACCCTACTTAAATTGTCAGCTGATGAGCGAAATTCAACAGACAACAGTTGAAATATTAAACGGCGATGCCCGGGGGGTTGATGTCCATGCTGGTCCAGAAATCTCCGCTTCCCACTCTGGGTGCCTCGTAGGCAATGAACTCCTGGTGACTCAGCTCTGCAGTTGGCCCAGTCGGGAAGAAACACCCGCGGCTGTCGCAATTCATCAGAGATGGACCAACTGATAACTTGTTGTATTCACTGGGTGTTTTCTTTGCGTTTTTATTGTGCGGCCTGCTCAAGACAATTCCCCTATTGTTGCTGACGTTAATTGTTTCATCTTCTTTCCTAGCCAGGCGCTCGGCATTATTAGGATCGGGCAAGGACTGGTTGGCTCAGTGTCAGGATAATGTGACTGAGTGGGCTATCAGGTCAGGGTGCTGGTGACTTGCTCCCCCAGTGGGGCAGCACTATAAAGTTACATGAGTGTGCAATGTCACAAGTCGGTGCCCAACCTGATATGATCTTAGATGTTGCTAGGACGTAAAACCACAACAACAAATCTTCTTTCCCTATGGCTGCCCCAGTTTATAATAAAGCCCAGCGGCATGTAGTCTGTTGCTACGGTCGTGATGATGCCCGGAGCTCAACCAAGGACAATAGTGATGCTATATATATATATATATATACATATATATATATATATATATAAAGTGCTGGCGCCGTGCATGGAAACCATCATCATCATCATCATGATGTCGGTCGCAATGCGACAAAGACCGCTTTCATTACTTGACTGCCGCTCTCCATTTAGCTCTCTGCTGTGAGAGTGCATGGAAACCAACTTACATAAAAACGGGATGCGGTGGTCGAGTCGGTATCGAGTCAGACTGTTAACTGATAACATTGATACTTCTTGCTTCCTAGCCTGGCGTTTGACATTAATAGGATAGGGCAAGGACTAGTTAGCCCAGTATGAGGATAATGTGACTGAGTGGGATATCAAATCATGGTGCCATCGGCCTGTTCCCAGTCAGGCAGCACTGTAAAGTCAGCATGAGTGTGCACTATCACAAGTCGGTACCTGTCCTGATATGGCCTTAGATGTTGCTAGGACATAAAACCTTTTTCAGAAGTACATTTAGGTGACACCCCCAACAATAGTTCATAAAAGTGCCAGTTCATAAAAGTGCTTATCGAAATACTCTATAAGACTTGTGTCAGAGTGAGCATGGTGTACAGGGAACATCTACTCACAACACTGGTTCTTGATACTACTATCAGAGGGTAGCTTTGTGTTGGAAATCGTCTATTCAGACAGATTTAGGATGGTAAGGACTTGGAAGTCGTGTGTGATGCCTAGAGGAACAGTAACGGAACACATGGGGCCAGTAAAATAATCCTAGATATATAATTGTTTCTGTCACACAGAACTGGAGGAAAAACAAGAAACTAAGATAGAAATGAAGCGTGTATACGAGAAATAACGAAATTGTAAACTAAATAGCGAAACCGTGGGAGAAATGGTGGGGCCGTCAGAGATACGAATTTGAGAGAAAAGTGGCGATCCCCTGGAAAAAGTGACTAGACAACAGCAGAAAGGGTAAGACTACAGGGGAAATAACGAAAATACCGTAGAAATATTGAAATGCCGGCAGAAGTCGTGAGACTGCTGGAGAAAGAGTGACACTCATTATTAAACTTAAAGAAATTAAACCATCTGTGGGAAAGACACCACAGACTAATGTGGGAGGTCGGCGGGACCAAGTGGTCCTTAGCCGCTGCTGTATTGGCCACTCGTGGCTTACACATGCTTTTCTGCTCAAGAGGGAACCTCCCCCTGAATGTATTGGGTGTCAGTCCCCGCTGACACTCAAACACATTTTACTAAGTTGTGTTGATTGTTTGGCCCTGCGCCAACAGTTCTACCCTGCAGACAGTATGCATGACCTGTTTACTAAGGTAAAACAGGAAAACATTTTAGCCTTTTTGAGGGCAGCTGGACTGTACCACCTCATATAGTTTACTAAATAGATTCTATCAATTATTAATACAACTTTTCTTTTTCTATGGGAATTTGTTTCCCTTCACCACAAATATATGATTGTGAGCTTTCTAATTTAATGAGTGTCTATTGGCACATAATTCATTGTCTGCCTTTACATGTAAACGCGATGGTTTGAACAAAAAACAAACATTTCTTGCCGTGAATATGGCTTATGCTGCCGACACGGCGTAAAGCAACCATCAATCAATCAATCAAACATAGCAGAAATGGTGAAACAGCTAGAGAAATTTTTAAGTTGTGGGAGAAATGGCGAGACAGTGAGAGAAATTGCAAAGTTGTGGGAGAAATGGCAAGACAGTGAGAGAAAGTGCAAAGTTGGGGGACAAAAGGTGAGACAGTGAGGTTGGTTGGTTGTTGGTGTTTTACGTCCTGGTAACATCTAAGGTCATATCAGACCGGGTACAAACTTGTGACAGTGAACACTCATGGCAACTTTATAGTGCTACCCCACTGGGAAATCAGGCCACCAGCACCATGACCCGATATCCCACTTAGGCACATCATCCTGACACTGAGACAATCAGTTGCTACCCTATCCTATTAATGTCAAGCACCAGGCTGTGAAGTGAAAAGTATCAATTTTAATATAAGTCATTGCTTTGATTTAACCGGGAACCTAAACTCCCGATCTCGCGCACGCGAGGCCCGCGCTCTGCCGATTCAGCCACTGCGCCCAGCTATGTGTCTTATAGGAGGGTGCATGCAATGACCACTGGCAGTATTTACCTGAGACACAAACCTCTAACCAGCCGACAACAAACTACCTTCTTCCTTCTTTGTAATCTGCCCCGCAGAATATGAGTTTTGACAGATTCGGCAGACATGGCGGTCGACTCAAAGAGATCACAAAGCTATCCGTATTAATCACGCGGAATTAATGAGCCTTTATAAAAGAAATCGCTAGCAATTCAGATCGGGGCCGATCCTTATGTAATTGTTAAAGGACTCTCTTGGGGACGGAGGGGTGGGGGTGGGGGTGGGGGGTTGTGGGAAACAGAAGGGGGGTGTGGGGGAAGAGAAAATGAGAGCGGGAGGGTTTTGCAGTTTGAGTATTACTATATTTACAGCATGCTGTAATGTGGGAAACTGTGTGTACTCAACACAATAGTGTATTTATATGCAGAAGTCCAATGAAGAATTGGGTAAGCCAGAGTAGGTGGCAGAGTAGGTGATTTATTTTTAAACTGACGCTTGATTATTGACCAACCACACACCCGCGATATCTTGATTTGAAAACGAGGTTAGTTACTCTAGTGAAACTTAAAATGCTATGGTTTACTGCTTCTGCTTCGATGCGAAAATGGCCAAAGTAAAAGTGTTATTCCACTATGTTTTATTGTATTGCTAAATATATATCCATACAGGAAAATACTATTGCCATGGACGGTGACAATTAGAGCAATTGCAGATCTCTCAGCAGTGTTTCAGTCAAGTTTGCCATTAAGTAAGCCTACAACTTCCCTGGCAAGTGTATCTGCTCCTCTAGTGGTATGTAGTGCATTCGTTCATTTTATCTACCTGAATCTCTTATTATGTATCTTGCTCCATCTCCTTGATGTGTGGATTTGCTGTTTATATTGCTATATGTCTTTGCTGTATACATTTGCTATATGCCTACCTTGCCGTACATCCTTTTGTCTCCGTTCCTCTCTTCCTGTCTTTCTTACTGTCTCTCTTTCTGTGTCTTCCTATATACTTCACCGTCTTGCCTGCTGGTTTTCTCGCCCCCTCACTCGCTGGCTATCACAATTTCGAAATGTCACCCAGGGAGTTTCCCATTTGTCATGCACTTTCTTCATTTCTCCAGTAATCTCAACATTTCTCTCGTGGTCTAACAATTTCTCCAACGGTGTCGCAAATTCTCTCACAATTTCTCAATTTCTACGAGAGTCTCACCAGTCTCCGACAGTTTTGCAATTTCTCTCACTGTATCAACATTTCTCTCACGGATTTGACAATGTTCTCACTTTCTCGGTATTTCTCTCCCAGTTTTGCGATTTCTCTCACCGTCTCACTGTAGCCTAATCGGTAGAGTGCGGTCGTTGAGTGTGGGAGATTGGGAGTTCAGTTCAAACAAATGACTTATTAAATAGATAGTTGCCGCATCCTCGCCGGGTGCTTGGGATTAATAGGATAATGCAAGGACTGGTTAGCTCAGTGTCAGGATAATGTGACTGAGTGGGATAATGGCTCATGGTGCCAGGGGCCTGAGTTCCCAGTGAGGCAGCACTATGAAGTGGACATGAGTGTTCACTGTCAGAAGTCGTTACCTATCCTGTTGTGACCATAGATGTTGCCAGGGCATAAAACTCCAACAACGAACCAAAACATACCCCTACCTACTTCAACCGGCATGAACACCACCCACCCCCCCCTCCCCCGCCACTGTCACAAGTCGCTACCGGTCCTGATATGACCTTAGATTTTGCCAGGACTTAACAACTCCAACAACCAACCGATCCACACCCTTACCTACCACCACCTCAATGAGCACCACCTCCCCTCTTCCCCACCCCTGTCTCAAGTCCTGATATGACCTCAGATCTTGCCAGGACTTAAAACTCCAAGAACAAACCCAGCCACAGCCCTACCTACTCCCACCACCGCCTCCCCCCGCCCTCCCCATCTGCCAACCCATTGGCCTAACCCCAAGCACAGTGGACGTGCGACTTACTAATTATGAGCAAATATTTGTTTCCACATCTCCATAATATCCATTTAGCATTCGGCGTGGCAGCAGTGAATGCGCAATCATTTACTCGTTCTGTGGCGCGCCGGGGCCCAATTATACGGACGGACCCTGGAGGCGCGCCGCTCCTCCTGCGTGCTCACATGATCAAATAGTTAATTACCCGCCGAAACAATGGCGGCGGGAGTCTACTTCCTACTTCTTGTTTCCTCACCCCGCCCCACCGCCGCCGCTACTTCTGCGTCTCTACGCCTAGTCAGCCAAGCAGTCCACATATAAAAATAAAAGTAAAAATAACAAGAAAGGGCAGTACCCATGCAACCTCGCATCCGCTTACCATACTATTCACTCATCCTCTCCACTACATATCCACCCACTCATCCACACTACCACCTGACCAATCACCCACTGAGCCACTCACTCAGCCACCAACCTACCATACAACCCACTCACCACCCTACTACATATCCACCCACTCATCCACACTAGCGCCTACCCATTCACCCACCTACTCACTCACCCAACTTACCCTACCATCCACTCATCCCCTCCACTACATTTCCACCCACTCATCCACACTACCGCATGTCCAATCACCCACCGACCAACTCACGCACCCACCAACTTACCATACCACCCACTCATACCCTCCACTACATATCCAGCCACTCCTCCACACTACCACCTGTCCAATCACCATCCGACCTACTTAATTGCCCACCAACCTACCATACCACCCACTGATCTCCTCCACTACATATCCACTCACTCATCACCTCCGCTACCTATCCACCCACTCATCCACACTACGACCTACCCATCCATCCACCTACCCATTCACTCACCCAAATTACCCTACAACCCACTCATCCCCTCCACTACATATCCACCCACTCATCCACACTACTGTCTCTCCAAATACCCACTGACCCATTCACTCACCCACCTACCTACCATATCACCTACTCATCCACACTATAGTCTGGGATCCACAACCAGAAAAATAATTTTGATATGACACCCCTGCTATACAATTTTTGGCAATTGGATTATGTCTATAGGGGTCTTGGACATCTGAAAAGTGAATTTGGACACTTTGAATGTATTGCGCAAATTCGGTAGACACCGTTTTTTGATGATAGGGTGTGATGACACCAGCCGCCTAATTCTGGGGTAGGGGAAACTAAATCTAGTATATCATCACAACACAAGAATCTACTGCAACAAATTACCACTCATTCTTTTGGTATGGATGTAGGCTAAAACAATAAGCAGAGTAGATTCTGATTGGATTAACCTCAAGGTCACTAGAGGTCAAAAGGTCATGAAGGTTGTGGCATGCCCAAAATCTGGGACTTCCATCAAAGAAGTGCCTATTAATATACTGGATCATAAGTTCTTTCACTAAAATACTGTTTCAGTCAACTCCTTAGATCCCCCTGGTGATTTTAGAAAAGGGATGTGAGGATTGGCAAAGCACTAATGGCCCCCTGTACATCTTTTACTAAGCGATATTTCAGAATAAAGCCAAATTCAGTGAATTTTCCTTCATACATTTAATTGATATAACTGTCATTATCCAATAGTTTTTTGTTATTATTTGTGAAACTATCAGTAGAAAACGTCTGAACTATCTGGAGATAAGAAAAAAAAAATTAATAAGCAGTATGTTGTCATCCCAAGTTCATCATTCTAACAATAACATATAATGTTCCGATTACAACTACACCTAGTAGAAAATATACTTTGTTCTTGGTTACCTAGTCCTCATCACTTTCATTGTCTTCAGTCAGTCGCCCACATTTGTTTGGGTCCCCATTGCAGGTGCATGCAATAATGCATGCCGATCCGGCCTTTGCACAAGAACAGTTCCTTAAACAGCCCTTCTTGCACTTGCAGTATGTCAGTTTTGCCACTGCAGGTTTGTTTGGCTTGCTCTTCATGACAGGAACTAATCTTCCTTTGTCCATATATCTGCCGTACTGTTCAGGTGGGAGAAGAGTTGGATTGCTTAGATGGGCCTGTTTGTAGAGGCTAATGTTGCAAAGACTCCTGAGAATGTGGAAATGCATCTTCAGTGGGAGGTAGATAGGTGAGGTCCTGTTTGCTTGATGCAAATAAATGGGCTCGTAACCTATCTAAAGATGAATATCCTGCCCTTCCGTACAAATCACATAAGAAATCACATGCTTCTTTGTACAACGTATCATCTAGGCACACAGTGTCGTGAGCGAAATTTGTCAATGCTGGCATTGAACCGACATGCTGCATTGCTACAATTGCTGCCCTTTTTTTCCTCTTCTGTATGTATAACTCACTGAGTCACAGCCGGACATGACATACGAAGTGAGTAATGTGGCTGTTAGTTCCATTTCATTTTTTCCCACCACTTTCGCCAATTCCACAACCAAGTCATGAATGGGCAGGAAGAGTTCATTCTTTTCCACCCATAGGTTTACAATGTGTGGAAGCTGAGGATAATGGTACATAGCAAGCATGATGATATCTGTGTCGGTTGCGTGGATAACAAATATGCTCCTGTCTTGGCAGCTAGCAAGATGTGCGATGATTCTCGTGTCGGCTTCCTCATGTGTTTGGCAGCACAGCTCCTCCATCACATTGGTGCCGCTGTTGGTCACACATATTCCCTCTGTGTTAAGTCCTATTATAAGGGTAAACCCATCTGGCAGGGATACAGACTGCGACCAAGAAGATGACAGGTATGAGAGCAGGTTTGCCTTGTTTTTAGGGTTTGAAAGGAATGTTTTCCACACATGTATTTTCATGTTATGAACAGGAATATACTCCGGTGAGTTTGCTCCCATTTCCCGTCTATGGCGCTCATCACTCTTTAGGCTCATTGAACCAAAGTCATATCTCTCGCCGTCAAAATGCACTTCTGAACAATGTTTGGGTTTCATACTTAGAATCTGGTTTTTGTACCTCTCCTGAAGTTTGCCAAAATCACTTGCCCTAAGGGTCTGAAAATGTTGCACAAATGCCATGGCATCAATAACATACACCGGTTCCGATTCGGAGGGAGGCAACACTTTCATTGGTTCCCATGAATCCTTGTTTTGAAGAGTTCCTATAAAGTCAGATTTAGTTCCTTTGTGTATGGTAAATCCCCCAGTCTTGTCTGGCTCAAATAACGATGGTGGATAGTCACTCCATTCGTAACTGAAGGCTTCCATTCTTGCCTCATCACTCAACTCATGTGTAAAGCAAAGGGCCCTAGTAACCGAGCTTTCCTCAGAAATTAATTGTTTTACAGAGTCCTGATTGTTGTTGCCTTGCTTCTGTTGTGTGGCAAAAGTCATTATCTTAGGGGTGATAATTTGGTCAGCATCAGTTTTGCTGGCAGCCATCATTGCCTCTAACCCAAGTGTTTTGGCGTCCATGAGTAGTGTTGAAACAATCATTTCTCCCGTTGCAATGTTAACTAACTTATCATCTGCGAGGGAAGCAGCAAACGGATTTCTCATTTTCTCTGCCACAGTGTCTCTGATTTTCAGTACCTTTACCATATCATCTTTATTCATTTTCTCATGATGATCTGATTGAGAAGACTCCGTATGTACCATCTGCTTCACACTCTCAGAGATCGCTGTTAGGAATGGCATGGTTTTTATGTATTTCTCTCTTGTTAATTCTGCCTGGGTAATGCCCTTGAATAGTCTTGTCTTCCCTTTCTTGTTGTAAGTTTGTTCCAATGCAAGGTCTGTCCATACTCCATTATAGTCTCCATCCATCTTGTGCACTGCAAAATTACCCACTTCAAATTCCTTGTGTACTTCAGGCACAGTGTTAGGGAGGTCATTCATTTCACTTAGATAAATTGGCAGACAGGACATGTACTTGCTATGTCCAGAACAGACCGTGTACGGTAGCATGTTTTGTGCCTCGAGCAGATGTTGTTTCCAAATGCCAACTCTTTCAGCATGGATATAACGTTTCAAAATGAGCATCATTTCAATATAGATTCCCCATAACCGAGCTGTTATACCCAATGCATTCTCAAAGTTCTTCCAGTGAGATTGAACTAATCTTAGACTTGTCATGATATCACCAACAAGTTTTGTAACACTGTCTTTGACCTTCATTTGAAAGGCTGCCCTGAGACATTCCAACACAGATGAGAAAGATGAGAGTAAGTCAAGTTCATCTTCTTGCAACAACCATTGCTCAAAGGGTTCCCACTTGAGCATAAAGAATGCCTCACTGAGCAAGGAATGGTAACGAACCATTTTATAATAGTCCTTCCCTGACATCACTTTATTAGCTGTTCCTCTTCCACATATGTCACTTGCAACTAGTACGTCTTCAATGCCGCTTTCTTTCATGAAGAAACCAATGGACCCCAAAAAGTTCTGTGCAATATGGAATCCGCCCAATCGTACTATAACATCTTTATATCTGGCAGGCTCCTTTTTCACCAAGCCTTTTATGATATCATATATTGCCTGGTCACATGTTATCACAGTCTTTGACAGGCCCAATTTCAGATTCAGTGTAACAAAGTAGTCAAGAGAGGTTTCGACAACATCTGGATTTGTAGGAGTTTGAGGATACATTGGACCATAGCCAATTTTAGTTTTCTGTGTCTGTTTCCTGGAATAAAATTCAAAGAATGTGTTCCAATTTGGTGTACAACAAACACTTTCATCTTCACCATGCTATTAGATTGTACAAATCTACTGGAACCTGGCGAGATGCTGTTTCATGAGATATCTCTATTTCTCTATCTTCAGCAGCATGCATTCATTTTGCAATTGTTTTTACCTCTGTTCGCAAGTACTTTGCCAAAGGATATGATGTACTCAAAATGTTTTTGAGGAGAGTAAAATCAACATCATCCCCTTCACAATATAGCTGGTATTCATCTAATTCATTTTGCAGGTCAACTATCTGGTCACACAATTCTTTCACGGTCAGAGAAGATGCACAAACTAAATTACTGTGGGGGAGGGGGTTGGACGTAATCAAATGAACAGGAGGGTATAGACTAAACATTCATTATTTGGACTCATAATCAGATAAGTCACTGTTACATTTGTTATTACTTTACATAACGTCTAGGGCAACTCAAGAACAGACACCAACTTCAAAGAGGCCTAACACCAACATCCTGTCAAACGGCCATGTGCCAGTGATGAATCTGCCTGATTCATCACTCGCTATTAGATTTCGCTGCTCGATTTTCGCATCTATGTGCGTTCTTGAGTTGCCCTAGACATAAGAGGCACTGAACGCACATGTATACATGTGCATTCTGCATGGTATATTTGTCCATGTGTTGATGGGTGTCGTGGCCTATTCAATGCTGTGGGTTGTATTCAGGCACTTATTGGTAGCTAGAACTAGAACTAAAATGTTATTACTGGTACTTACCAATTTAAAAACTGTGGCACTGGCTATATATCATTCTTGAAAATTATTTCTTTTTAGGAGAATTTACAAACCCCTTTTAGACCTGTCCTAGTATGCTATATTAGTTAATGGCTGAAATAAATGGATTATTACGCACATTTTATTTGACTTAAATGGATCTGTCAAAAAGTAATGTTTTTAGATATTTTTCCAAAACATAACTTAGAAATATGTCTACAGGACGCCATTTATTCTATATGAGCCTTGACACCCCTTTCCTAAAAACATCACAGGCATCTAAGGAGTTGATTGAAACAGTATTTTAGTGAAAAGAATTATGATACGGTATATTAATAGGCACTTCTTTGATGAAAGTCCAGGATTTCTGGCATACCACAACCTTGACGACCTTTTGACCTCTAGTGACCTTGTGGTTCATCCAATCAGAATCTACTCTGGTTATTGTTTTAGGCTATATCCATACCAAAAGAATGAGTGGTAAGTTGTTGCAGTAGAGTCTTGCGTTGTGATGATATACTAGATTTAGTTTCAGCTACCCTGGAATTAGGCGGCTGGTGTCGTCACAGCCTATCGTCAAAAAACGGTGTCTACCGAATTTGCGCAATACATTCAAAGTGTCCAAATTCACTTTTCAGATGTCCAAGACCCCTATAGACATAATCCAAGTGTCAAACATTTTATAGCAGGGGTGTCACATCAAAACCCTTAATTTGCACATTTCCTGGTTGTGGATCCCAGACTACTACATGCCACCCAATAACCTACCCACCCAGTCCCCTAGCTCCGACCACTCACCCACTCACCCACTCACTCTCTCACCCACCCACCTACTCAATCACCCACCAATTTACCCTACCACCCACTCCCCTGCCTTAACACTTACCCACCCACTCAGACACCTTACCGCCTACCAAAACAGCCACCTACCCACTCACTCACACATCCACCCAACCACCAACAATGCACTCACCCATCCTACCACCTAGGCAGTCTTCGAATTGATCACTCATTCACACGTACATCCGCGTTACCACTCACCCACTCACACACACTGGCACCCCAAACAACCGTACCACCCACCCTACCACCCGGCCAGTCACTCACCCACTCACCCTACCACCCACCTCCTCACGTACACACACATTCACTCACTCTCAAATTCAGTCTCAGGCTACTCACGCACACGCCACCATTTCGTGTTGGGTCCCTTATGACCATTTCCTCAGCATTTTCCCGCAAATAGAATATTGCAATGCAGTTTGGATACCAGTCGATACTTGATTCGGGATTATTATAATTATTATCAGCAAGAAAGAGTTTGGTGTATGTGAATCCCTTGAAAGTATAGTTTTTTCTAATCTTTTATTTGCATGTTGTAGAGCATCAGATATAGAGGATGTGATGAGCAAATATACGCATATTTGTGAAGTGGATATATATATATATATATGTGCTCTATAATCCATTATGGGAATATAAACAAGGACAGTACCGATCTTCAGTTCCCTATGTAATAGTTAGCGCTGTATCCGATCTAGCTGACCCTGTTAGTATGACATAGGCCACAGTGGTGCCCCCTGTGAGCGGCCCTGTGCACTGTATGCCAGCTGCGCCTGGCCTTAATGCCTTCAATTTTACCTTTATGTGGGCATTTAATGTATCTCCGCCAGAGAATATATATCTTCTTCTCAACCACATCAGTCTTATCTTTGTTCTGTGTATTGGGGCCAACTGTTTATATAATTATATATATATATTTATGAAGTATATGGATTGTAAAAACTGGGTACTGTTGGGGCTGTCGATGTGGCTGTGTGTGCATGTGTCTAGTGTGTGTGACGGGGGGAGAGGGGGGGGGGGTATTGTCGGAGGTGGGCAATGTGGTCGGGTGCAGAGAAGGGAGACATTCAGTGGAGGGATCGGGTGATGGCTCAGACAGGTTGTGTTTCCTGCTCCATGTTGCTAATATATTTATATTGCCCCCACCTCCTCCCCCACCCCTACCACCCTACTCCTAGAGTTCCTTCCTGAATTTCCACCATTGTACTGCGATTGGCGCTCAGTCCTGAGCCAGTAATATTCACTGTAGTGAGTCTTAAGGATAATGAGCATGCGCAGACTTGTATTGTGCGTTTGGTACTTTACTTTACTGCACATTGTTAAGAAGCATTCTGCTAGCCCATTAAGCGAACTCCTTCGGGATTCAGAACATTTAACATGGAGTCAGAGGACTTAGAATAAACTTTGTTCAATACAGACAATTAATAGACAAACATACTCCGATTTCAGTTTTCAGGTAGGTTATTGTGGATTGGAAACCGCTCATTGCCAGTCAATAACAAATGGGTCAGTGCCAGGTTTTTCATATAACACGTAGTGGTTTCAAACGTCCCAGCTGGCAAAATCCTTGCTGAGAATATGTCATAGAACCATATACATATAAGTATATAAGTACATATAGATTTACCTATATATATATATGAGACTGTCTCAAAAGGTGCTATGCAATATGGGGCAAAACTTTGTCCATTGTAATGGTCAAAATATTAACTGCTTATCCATTTGCTCAGGATAAACTGATTTGTTTTTTACATGGTGTTTCATAATCCCAATAGAATACATACTGATTTGAAGCAAATGTCGTTGCGTTTTCAGTGTAACCGTTTCTGTGCTGTTTTGTGTCAATCCTTTCAATGGACAAACAAAAAAAAGAGTTAGCACCTTTTGAGACAGGCTCATATATATAATTTGTCGACATCACTTTGGGGATATGCTAAGAAAGACTCGATACAGATTGGTGAGATCAGTACTTCTGGAACTTCTGGAACAATATCGCATGATGATAAGAGTAGTTCCGGGCCTAGCGTGTCTTGATACTGGCCTTAACCAATAGGAAGCGTCGCAAAGGCAAGGACACGTCAACTGAACATTCTGCACTGTCAGCACTTTTAGTCAGATTAGAAGAAAAAGTGCAAAAATGCAATGAGACTTGGTCTTAAATATTACAAATCTGGTCGCATAATTATCTTTTAGAATACCTTCCTATATAGTCAAATAGGTGTGTGTAACGGAAAGAGACTCAATTCCCGCGATTCATCAACTAATGGACATACAAAGAAACAATAAGTAACCGAGCTGAACCAAAGATGTACAAAAAGTGAAAACTTGTCTCCAGCTTAGCTGGGGCTTAGAATTACGAGGAGAGGGCAAGAACTAGTTGGCATGGAAACAGACCAATGTGACTGTGACGGTGTGACTAAATGCCTATATCGTCTAAATGACAATGATGAATGACACTGACAGTTTTCGCTATGCATACATCTATGGTCTTTGCTGCCGAAACGGCGGTCAGCTATCAGTAATGAATCAAACAATCCATCACCAAGGTGACCGAGTGCAATGTCGCCTCATAGTGCCAGAAGCGCCGTATCCCATTGGGGCAGCACAATAAAGACGTCATGATAGTGAACTATTCCAACTTTAAGTCGAGGTCAGTACAGGTCTTTCGATGACCTCAGACAGGGCTAAGATGTAACATTCTCACGCCCGAAAAAATACAGATAAATAGGCTATCCCCCCCCCCATTTTTTTTTAAATTAAAAAAGAGAAAGGAAAAACAAGTAAAAAAAGCCTCAGACCGTCCGACCCATCCCATTCACATAATTCCCTTAAACGCCCTTATCACCCTATATCACATAACCAACCTTTACCACATTAACATTAACCAGGAGGAACTTCACTATATAAATTGTATGCCGTGGATTAGATAACTTCGATACACAAATGTCAGAGTTTATCCTAGATCATGTCATAAATAAAGAGCGTGCCATTTAAAACTGCATCGTCTGATGAAAACATCGAATTCTTTCAAAAGCAAAACAATTTTCTAGATTTGATTATATAGATACTGATGCACTTATTAAACATGTGTTGCCACATAGAAGGGAATACTGAGGCAATTTAATAGAATAGGTTACTACAGAAGCATATGGTGTCAGAGTGTTGGTATGCTTGCCACAATTAATGTTGCATGTTTACACTTCAAATGTAAAATGTCTGAAAGGTTAGCTATTTGAAATCAAAGTTATTTCTAACTGAATTAAGGTAGAATATATCGATCAACCTAATATATTTATCTCAGAAATTACAAAAAGTAAAAACCATCGGCCTATGCAACTTTAAATACAATGCTTGTCGCACTCATACATTACTGTTGAAACTAAACTAAGGTAGGATATCTCGATCAACCAAATATATTTATCTTACAAAAATGACAGAAACTCAAAACCATCGGTCTATGCCACTTTAAAGACACTACTTATTGGTCCGACGCATATTAGGACGTTTTCTGTTGAATCAGAGAGAGAGGGAAAAAAACTGACAACAGATTTATTCCAAATGAGCAACCTATTTAGAGCAAACAATAAAGAAAACGATGAGATGCGATTTACCCCAACTCCAGCAGCGCCCCGACCCCCTATCGTAACACACAGCAGATCCTCACAACTCGCCAATTATGTGTGACGCTGAGAACAATGCGCCGAATCAGGGGCATCTGGATTGCACTGATCAGAGGCAATGAAAGGGCGCGTTTACCAAAGCTTTATCGACTAATTAAACTAACAAATATATGCACGCGCAAGAAGCAACCCATGCGAATACGCCTTAATATTGCCAATAAGCAACTGTGGTATATGCCGTGTTAACTGCTGAAGGAGAGGGGATATGGTTTGGTGGGTGGGTGGGTGGTATGCGTGGTATTAACAGAGAGCGTGTATATAAACAGATGAGAGGGACAACTCCCATACTAGACCGTGTAACAGCTGCCGACTGTGGCGCTCCAATTGGTGGTTGTTGAACAGCTTACGCGCATGGGCAAACTCAAGGCATTGTCAATGGTCATGTGCAATCTTGCTACAGAAAAAGTGAAATATCTCTAAAACTACACCACCTAGAAGCAAATCGCATGGTACACATATAGAAAACATGTTTACCGAAAGGATTATATTAAATTTATAAGGTTACAGTTCTGGATTTCTATTAATTTTGAATAAAATAAACATTTTGCACTGCACGTACGGCAAACTCAATGCATTGTCAATGGTTGTGTGCAATCTTCCTACAGAAAAAGTGAAATATCTCTAAAACTACACCAAATAGAAACAAGCCGCTTAGTACACATATAGAAAACATGTTTACCAACAAGATTATATTGAATTTATAAGGTTAGGGTTCTGGATTTCTATTAATCTTTTAAGAAAATTAATGGTTTGCACTGCGCATACAGGAAAACTCAAGGCTTGTTCAACAATAACCGCCAGGATCGCCACTGCAGCCTGTGTTACATATTTTCGCGGGAGTTGTCCCTCTCATCTGTCTATATACACGCTCTCTGGTATTAAGTTACTATGGAGACAGACTTGTGTGTTTGGAGATTTCCAAAGGTTTCGTCGTGGGGTAGTTACTAGAACAATGCCAGAGGAAGGGGAATTGTTCCATTCCGCGCATCACATCCTCATAAAAACAATTAAAGTCCCACCGACACATCCATGAACAGCAGAACAAAAGCCACCGGACATAACTACCAGCCGGCTCTCTGCAGTCCCAACTAAGGCATATCCACGAAAATAAACAATAACAGTAAATAACCAGACACAAACAACATGCAAGATCCACGTATATATAAATAACATCCATAGAGCAATGAGGTAGTATCCATGAATCAGACAGGGGTCACAATGCCACTATGTCACAACAACGCAGCAAACTTCTAGGTGGTCTCATTCCAGGCACAAACGGTGTGGCAGTAAATCGCAAACCCCTGGAAATTGCACACCCGGGGGTTTGCGATTTACTAGGAAATCACAAACCCCCCCTGGAAATCGCAAACCCCCCCATGCTTTGTAGCATTTATCGCCACAAGCATGGCAGCTATTGGTCTATGTTTGATTTTGAACTTCTACCAGATCTGGGTGATAAAATGGATTCAAGGAGGATCAAGATGGATTAAGTGATTAGTTTTGATGACATGCTGTCACAGCAAAGGCCTTTTTCACTGCTATTGATCACTCACAAGAAGGATAAGGGACCAGATCAATATTTGTCAAAGATACTAAACTACAACATTAAGAAAAGCCAGCACAACTTCTTTAAACACTTTGAACTAACAAATATCCAATTCCCTACAAAACTATCAGTCAGACTTTGCACATACATAGGCTGCACATACATAGGCTGCCACATTTATTTTCATATAAGGGGGATCCCTCACAAGATGGATTAATTGATTATTCTTAATTTCATGCCTCTCACAGCAAGGGCCATATAAAGCCAGAACAACTATCTGTATCATTAACATGGGGGGTTTGCGATCTCCAGGGGGGATATGTGATTTCCTAGGAAATCACAAGTGGGGGTTTGCGATTTACAGGGTTTGCGATTTCCTGCTACACCAGAATCAGCTGCCAACTCGGGAGAGTGCATACCTGCCATCTGAGAGATCGGGAGTTCTATTCCTGGTCAAGTCAAAGCAATGGCTTACACAATTTATACTTTTCGCTTCCTGGCTTGGTGCTCGGCATTAATAGGACAGGGCAAGGATTGGTTAGCTCAGTGTCAGGACAAGATGACTGAGTGGGATATTGGGTAATGTTGCTGGTGGCCTGATTTCACAGTAAGACAGCACTATAAAGTCGCCATGAGTGTGCACTGTCACAAGCCGGTACCCTTCCTGTTTTACCTTAGATGTTGCCAGGACATAACACTCCAACAACCACCTTTCTATGGACATGTCCAATGTGGTTAAAAGTTGCAAAATCAGATGGGATTGAGGTATTGCCATAATCCTTTAAATAAATATATTAGGATGGTGATCATCATGTACTTCACATTAATTTATATTATTTTGAACTACCTCTTATTTAAATGGTTTCCGTTTTATAAGTTTGAAGAAATAACATGCTAAGGCTATTTTGGAGTGTATATCAACAAACTGAACCTCAGAGGATTCAACACTGAGAGCTTCCCTTAAATTGATTTAGTATTCCTTCTAGCAGTCTTACATGTTTAATGAGTGTATCAGTATCTAAGCAACTATCGTTGCATCCTATCTAGATAGGTGCTTTTCGTCTTTTATAAATTGTTGTTTTCATCATTTGATGCTGTAAATGTTTGTTACTGGATTCGCTAAAAGAAATATGCGTTGAAAAGCAGAAACTTTGGTAATGCGATATGTTATACATTTAAGTTGCCTAGTCCGATGCTTTTCAATTTCTGTCATGTTTCTTAAGATAAATATATTAAATTGATTGTTATAATCTGTATTACTTTAGTTTGAAGTAACTTATTCTTGAAATAGCTAACTTTTTACATCGGTTCGTTGGTGAAGTTTTATGTCATGGCAACATCTAACAGGTGGGGCAAACACCTGGAATGAGAGTCTCTTGGTGCAATCTATATCGGTGATGTATTTCAGTATGTTAATTAGTGGGCTTCACCTTAGGAAAATGTGTTATCACCTATTTCCAGTGAACTTGTTTCAACTGGCAATACATATTTGTATCACTAGAAAGATACAAACCTGCTGCATCAATTAATTGACTATCAGCTAGATTTGGTGTTTCATTTCAGAGTAATTAAAGATTGAATATACATTAGAACAGAAGGATTTGTATGTATTACATCTCATATCACGGTCGTTTTGTTCAACTGGCAAATAATATTTGTATCATTAAAGAAAGCATTTGTTGGTTTTATATTTATGTGATCAGTGAGAATATCTGATGATTGTGTTAAAGCAAAATACCCCTTATATGTGGCAACTGCTGCCTCAGGGCGTTGCCAAGAACAGGGTGTGGGTGACCGAAGTTAGTACAGATGAGTGGGATGAAGAACACACATGTATGAAGTGATATTTTATTTATTTACAATATATGTTAGGACAAGTTGCTTGTGAATGATGGGGGTGGGGTGGACATGTATGCATACGCATGCATGTATGTATGCATACACATCCATACATACAACAATACACATCCATACATCCATACATACATATCCATCCATCCATCCATCCATAGATGCATGCGTGCATGCATACATACACCTTAGGCTGCAACTACCCAACACCCACGCATGTAGGAGGTGTGTTTGTATGGTCAAAGCACTGCGGCACAGCACCGGGAACACGTCTAATGGCAACACGTAGGATCAGTGTGTGTGAGGGGGGTTGGGTAAGGGGGTGAGGGTTGTCAGAGGGCAGCCTGAAGCAGACCTTGGTCCTTCCTCCAGTGTTCTACTGTTCCATCCCTCACCCCCTGCCCCTCACCCCCTGCCCCTCAATCCCCACACACTGACACTGACACCAGCATCTCACCCCCCTATATACATACACCTCCTCACACCCATGACTGACCCATTATCCCCCTCCCCTTACAAATCGTCCAGGTTTGCCAGCTGTGGAAGGAATACCCCCCCTCCCTCTACCCCCCTCCCCATATATACCCCCCCCCCCACGCACACACTTTTCCTACTGATTGTGTGTCAGGGGTGGCCACCACACGAGTTCCTGGTGCTCTGCCATAGTCCTCTGGCCCTCCACACACACACACAGACCCTCCTACCAGAGTGGGTGTTGGGCAGTTGTATGCTTAGAAGTTACATGTAAACATAAGCTAAGCACGAAAATATATGCATCACATATACATACATATATATGTATGTATGTATCATGTATGTGTATGCATGTATGTACATATGTATGTATGCATATATATGTATGTGTATGCATAGATTTCTGGATGCATGTATGTATGTATGCATGCATGCATTCACACCTCGACCCCATCATTCACCACCAAATTGTCCTAACAAATATTGTAATTAAATAAAATACCACTTACAACAATGTGTGTTCTTCACCAACTCCCTTATCCTAACTTTGGTCACTCACACCTTGTCCTAATTAGTAGCCATGGTAACCCCCACCCACTACTGTTTGCAAGCAAGCAGCAGGGCCCCCCTCTGCTGCTCACCAGCGCATAACACACTGTACACTGTGTGTGTGTGGGAGGGGGGGGGCATGTGGTCGGGTGCGGGAGACCTGACCAGGGGTTCAGTCAGCGAGATTCTCAATGATGGACATCCGGGCACTTTTAGCGCCCACAATGCATAAAGGGTAAAACGAATGCCACTGTCATAGAGACAACAGTAAAACTACCATATCACAGTAATTTATGCTTTTTGGTGCTTTGAAAGCAAATTTATCTTATTTCTATTAAATTGTTCAGATCTTTCTCTACAATTTCACATTCAGCTTTTTTTTGTATCAGCCAATTGGAAGTTCTTGAATTTTTGTTGCGAAAATAGTTAAGGGGTACTTCGCTAGAACACAAGCACAAAATCATTAATAAGATCAATAGTATTTGCCAGTTTAACAATACCACCATGATATAAGGTGCAATACATAACAATCCTTCTGTTTTAATGTAAACTCAATCCTTAATTACTCTTAAATGAAACACCAAATGTGGCTGATAGTCATTTAATTGGTGCAACATATTCAATTCCTGTAGCACTGTCAGATGCAATCAGGTTCATCCAGCTGGTAATATTCATCTGACCCCCCCTCTCCACAAACACCCCCTACCCAGTGACTGAGTTGGCATGTGTGTGTTGGGGGGGTCTGCATGGGGTGAAAATCACTATCCAAACATAGTTTGTCATTATGCTTTGCATTGCCTTTGATTCGCTGTGGGGGTGGGGGGAGGGGGAATCTGACATTAACACCCTGCCTCGCCGATTCAGGCTTGCACACCTCCAGTACACATAGCAACCCCATGCCCACCTCCGGCCTGTCTTTCTGTTGTGTTTGGATGGGGGTGAGGTGGGGGTCAAGGCTTGGAGTAGGAGCGACCTTCCTTGAACACATATAAATGTACTTATATGCATATGAGCCTCTCTCAAACGGTGATAACTCTTGTTTTTATGTCCATTGTACTGATTGACACAAAACAGCACAGAAACGGTTACACTGAAAACACAAGGACATTTGCTTCAAATCAATATGTATTCTATTGGGATTATGAAACACCATGTACAAAAATAAATCAGTTTATCCTGAGCAAATTCATAAGCAGATAGTATGTTGATTGTTGCAATGGACAAAGTTTTGTCCCATATTGCTTAGCACCTTTTGAGACATTCTCATATATGTGTATACATATATCTCCATATATACATACATGTGTATGTTTATAAATGTATCCATACATAATAAGTGTATATATACATAAGGGAGTATCATTAAGAATTAATTAAACATTCATTAAGAATTATTACAATTTGAATTATTATATATAGTTTCTATATATAAAACCAAAGATGTGTTTCAATAGGCTCTGATTAGAGATCCTCTGCCCCGCCTCTCCCTCTCCCAGGGCCTACTTCATGAAACCAAAGCTTGGTCGCTGAGTGAGCTAACATTGGTAATAACCCCCACGCTCCCCCTCCCCCGGCCATCCCACACCCAGACATGTAGGGATGGCAAGGAGCATCAGATGGATGTTCTTACCCACTCTCCATCTCACCCCTACCCCCCCACACACTGACACTGATACCAGCTTCTAGCATCGCTCTCATACAGATACCCCTCCACACACCCACACCTCACACATACCACCCACACCCACCCACTTACACCATCACCCACAGTGGTGGGTTTGCAGAGTGTGCAGATTGCAGGCTCTACCCTGACACATACACACATGCATATATACACACATATGTACAGACATATATACATACATATTTGCATACATATACATATATATATGTACATACATATACATACATATATACATATATACATACACATACACATACATATATACATACATATATACATATATAAATAATCCCGATTGTAAACAATCTTAGTAATGTTGTCATTCAAATAAATCCATGAGACTTGGAATTCATCAATAGTTCTAGTTCAGAAGGGGGAGCTAGAAACATCAACACTGGAGGAGGCCCCAAGGTCCGCTTCAGGCTGTTTCTCTACACACACACACACACTCACACACACTGCTACTTCTGATTATGTCATTGCTGGGGACGTGCAGCAGCTGGGCCGCCTCCCTCCCGGTCTACTGCGCACATACCCATCTACACATCCCCTCCCCACCAGGCACCGCATCTACACTGTCACAGGACCCCACACCACTCATATAAACAGGATATATGCTTGGAGTTATCCCATACTGAATTACATCAACCTAACCAATTGAACCAATAGACTCTCATTTCAGGTGTTTCGCTCCCCATTTTTGCATGAACCACAGTGACTGGTGCTGTACATTATACAGCAGGAGCCACTCCCTTAATTCTACAGGATCGGTGATGTGACTAATACAGCACTGACCAAACTAAGATTATTTAGACTGTCAATTCCAATAGTAAGATGGCTGGAAGACCAGTGCTCTGGTGCTGACAAATGTCATATTCAGATGAATAAATACTTTACCAAAAAAAAAAAAAAAAACCTGTCTAAGCTCATATCATGACTTTTGAGATAATTGAAGTGTTAACATGCAAAATTAGATTTTGCAAGCACACCATACATGTAATCACAAGCTCCCGCAGTAACAGGTTCTGTTAAAGTGGCCTAATATTTCCTACTATGTGGCAGGCAATAAATGCTCAATAAATACATCACTATTTAAGTTACATATGTATAATCAAATGTAGATAATTGTTTTGCTTTCACAAGTTTGATGATTTCTTTGGAATATGCAGCTTTAATATCACACGATTCACCAGCTGCGCCCAGATAACATTGGCCTGCTGCTCCTACTGTTCCCCCAGACCTGTTGGAATTCCAGCTCGCCTTAACCCGGCCTATCAGATCGACCGCCATATTCCCCGCCGGATCCCAGCTGTTTAGCTGGGATCCTCTAAGCCCTGGCGGCGACTGGGGCTACTAGTGCACTGCCAATGTTTCGAAGAGAAAGAGAGAGTGTTATAAGTGGTCGAGGCGCCGAGCAGCGAACTCAACTGCTAGCCCAACATCGATGTAGGTGGCTGGCCTCTTTAAAGAAAATATGTTATATTCTTTAATATTTGTTCATTATCCACTTTCTTTGTATGTGCCTCTTATTAATCCGTGGCAGAACTGTATTTATGTTGCAGTGCATCGCGCGCCTCTGTGTCAAGGACCTGTGGACGGGATCAAAGTTAATTAAAATGGGCCTCATGTATCTTACCCCAATTCTAAATGCCATATGTGACCCACCTATGAAAAGCTGGTAAAGCAGGAGCCATTGGCGCAAATTGTTTGGGCAAACTCATATGTTTCCGGTTAAATGCGCACACCGTGTTCTGCCTTCCTCGATAGTAACTGATAACAATAAATATGCTATGGAATACATTATGTGAATATACATTTTTAAAGTATACTGTTATTTCATTTTTCGCTGAAACTTCCGTTATGGTCGAGTCAAACCAATGACTTAAAAATTGATACATGTTGCTTCCTAGCCTGGTGCTCTGCATTATTAGGATAGGGCAATGACTGGTTGGCTCAGTGTCAGGATAATGTGACTGAGTGGGATATCAGGTCATGGTGCTGGCAGTCTGGTCTTCCAGTGGGGCAGCACTATACAGTCGCCATGAGTGCACACTGTCACAAGTCGGTACCCCTCCTGATATGACCTTAGATGTTGCTAGGAAGTAAAACAACAACAAACAGACACTCTAGAACGGTCCCACCTGAAGATTAATCTTCGTCCAAAGTTCGGACCGATTTATTGGTGCCTTTCTATATTTGCTGCAGTTCTGCAGCCGGTAACCGTCGTAAGGTTATAAACACCCCATAAGCTAAGCTCGTCCACCCGCTTATTTTACAGGATACTTTCTCCCCATTTTCTATAGCAATGACACAGGAGGCTTCTTAGTCTTTTTTTCTGGGATCGGATCGGACCGGTCTAGGGGTGGGAGAGGGTGAACAGAGATGAGGAATGTATTAATTACGATATTGTTATTTCTTTATCTGACATGATATAACCTGTCTGCAGGTTGATGGGCTCTAATATAGCTCCGTCTCATAGCATAGCATTATTTGTCCTGGTTGTTATTTCCGTAAGTAGATGTCAGGAGCCCTGGGGTGTCTGTGGTGACTAATTGGTAGGGGTTAATTAGTATTGCGCAGAGTACTTTACCTATAACTATGTCCGTCTCTCTATGTCTGCCTCTCTCTCTATACATATATTTGAATATATGTGCCAGGCATATGCCCGTGTAGGTTACCCAGTATTGTTTCAAATTACCATCGCAACACTGGGTGTATACATGCAATACTTATGTATACATTAATTGCAGGTGAGAATGTTTTACAAAAAAATCCTTTTGAACCTCGGAAGAGAATGCATGTATATTTACTTTGGAAAGCAAGTATGCATGCCAACGAATTTATACAGGATGCTACTGATGTAGTTTACATTGAAGTGTGCACTGCCATCTTAGGTAAGGAGGCACATAGACAGGTAGGCATGAGTATGGTGATTGAATCAGGGAGCCTAGCTTAGTAAATTAGCCCTGGATCAGATTTGAATCACGCTCTAGGTAAAATGTTCCCTTCCTTTGCAAACTACCCCCTACAACAGTGGTTGTCCTAATCCGAATAATCTACAAGCTATGTAGTGTATGCTTTATCGAGCTACTCCGGATATGCATATATATGTAAAACCTCTCTAACCGACCACCTCCACAGTCCGACCACTCGCCTATTTCAATCGCTTTATTTGGCTCCCAACAGTACCATTGTAACCATATTCTATCTCCCTAAACCGACCACCTCACTAATTGAACACTTAATATAGGTGCCAATGTCTGTCGATTTAGAGAGGTGTTACTGTATATGTAAGTGCATTGCCCATGTGTGTTATCATAAACAGTAGACAACTAATGGAAGTAAACAGACCTCTCGCTCCAGTCTGTTTTGAATGTTCAGACAAGAAGCCACATAGAGAGGTATGAATGGATAGGTTGATTGAATCAGGGAGCCTAGATAGTCGAATGGTTAGAAACATAGCCCCAGAATGAAAACAAGTAGGTGTTCGAAAACTTGACATAACCATATATTACCTTTATTTGTATCAGCCGGTGATATTACCTTAATCGTGACTAAATTAGAGCAGATGCAGACATAGAAATCATTTGAAGGGATGCAATCTGCATATGGTTAACAGTGAATCATGCAGCTTAACCTATGCATACATACAAACAAGAACACACAATTACGCAAATTAGAAACCATTGTTTTCCTCACATTTCTCACAAACTACAACCGGAAGTATAGGAATCTAGTCAAATGTCCCAGCTCACACCAAACACTCGTCACACACATCTACACAGACAAAAAAAAAAGGAAAGCGGAAGAAATATTCATCAGAATATACAAATTGGGGGCTGATAGGTGTTGTAATGGAGGAGGAGGGCTGCTGTGCCAGGCGACGAGATAGAAGGATTTAAAGTTCAAGGCTCGGGAATCAGTTGCTTACGTTGCAAAGCAAGGCTATCCATCCTGTTTGCGATGTGGGGCGATATGACAAGGCTGGATAAGGGTGGGAGGCGAGGAGGCTGGGACTATGGGGGTGTGGGGGGGGGGGGGCGTGGTGGTGATGGAGGGACGGGTTGGCGGGGGCGGGGGCAGGGGCGTTGGGCGGGGGCGCTGAATAGGCAGGACTATGGGTTGGGCAATGGGTCGGTTAGTGGGTGGGGCCGTGGGCGAGGAAGTGGAAGAAGGGGGGCAGAAATAGCCTGAGTGAGAGAGTGTTGGCGGAGGGTGGGGTAAATGGGGCCTCGGGTGGGGCTCTGAGCTAGGCGCTGGGCGGGGCCTGGGGGCCGTGATCGGGGATCCGTGAGCCGGGTCCGTGGGCCGGAGGCCGGGGTCCGGGGGCTGGGGTCCGGGGGCCAGGAGCCGGGGCCATGCTCGGGGCTGTGGGCGGGGCCGTGGGCGGGTCCCTGGCCGGGCCGTGGGGCGCTAATCCCGGCAAACTGTGTCCACCGACCCAGAGATGAGACTTAGGACGCCAGGCGCTGCCTTGACATGAGCAGCTCAAAAAAGGGTGCAGAGCTGCTCGGCGACTGTTCATGAGGCGAGCTGCTCATTATTTATGCACATATAGACAGAGGACACGCACGGCCAAACCACCAGCATCAGCAGGACTACTAATTATGTTAGGCAGATTGGCCCGTGCAAATATTTATCAGAACCTACCTGTGCTTCGTGGCCAATAAGCGTCATTTGTATTCCGATGAAGACTTCAGATATTACTTAGGATCATTGCTATCAATTAAGATTCTTAGATTAAGCTGATGAGGGGCAATTGCAAACAATTGGTCCTGCTAATTCCAGTAGCAAAGAGTTATTACTTCTTGATGGCATCTTAATACATACCTCCGCAATTTAATAATCGAATGTTCCGAGTATGATTTCAGTCAACAGTGATCCAATACTTTAGACATGGATGGATCAGGATTTATAATATATCCCTCATACACTATACAGTCCATTAGAAATTAAATTGAGTTACATATACAATATGTAAGCCTGGATATAATGTACTGAAGCAATTAGTAGAATTCACAATACTAGCCGTGCTGTGTAACAGTGCATACATACAGTGCGTGGTTGACAAAGGCACTACTAACGAATCCACTATGATGGTCTTTGTAGCAATGTAGTTTTGATGTATCAAGGTCACTGAGTGCAACATAAAATCCATATCGAAATATCTACGTGTATCTCCACCTTGGCTTGTGTATGCTGACGGTTGTTACCGGCATGTCGCTAACTGTTCTGGTTTACTATCTCTTAACATTGAGAGAGTTTTTTAGTTTTTCAGTTGATTAAGCAAGAGAAATTTCAATTGCACTGCTCCTTGTCCTATCCTAGTAATGCCGAGTGCCAGGATAGATAGCGACAATTATCAATGTTTAACTCATTGGTTTGACTTGACCAGGGTTCGGAACCCATGGATTCGAATCCCACCACCTACCAAAATGGGAGGTGGACATTCAACTCATTCCCGGTCATTATTCAGCCAACATCGTTCAATAAGTAAAACCTAGAAAGGGATCGTTGTCACATGCCACCACACTGGGTATAACAACATCTGAAGGCTAAGGCTCGAATCTGTGGCTGTGTAGGCAGGATATGGTGAAATCAATACAGACAAAGAGAAAGCAAGAGGACAATGTGTAAAGAAGAAGAGAGAGTCCAGCTCTCTGGTTTATTATTTATATAGTTACATGGGTTCATTGTAGAGTATCACCCCATGCCTTTCCCCCAATGGGAAACAAGCATTCTTGGCCCTACCAATAGAGATGCAGCATTCCTGGTCCCCGTGGCTACCAGTGGTCTGCCCACCACCACCAAGCTGTATGGCACCAAGGCCTCCTCCAACGTTGACCCTTGAGTGTGGTGATCACTACCCCAGCAGAGGCAGAGGGGGTAGGCCCTGAGTACCCTCACACCCAGACCTGCCAGCACCACTATGTCTATTTACATCCCACTCAGGCACCACCAGCCCTTACATATATTATACATACATGCACCTGGTCACATACACCGATCAGTAATAGAACATTTTCATTCCCCCTATGCGGAATATCGGAATATTTTACAAACAGCAATGTACATGGCATGTTGTGTGGTGTAGACGTGTGCTTGTTGTTGTCTAGGTGTGTGAGTAGACCACGCTGAACCATGTCATTTATTATCAGTACCATACAGCAGGGTGGGTCACTAGTTGCGGCCAGTGCTATCTGTTGTAATCACTCACGCCCGACCCTCTCCCCGACCCTCTCCCCGACCCTCAGCCGCCCCCCCCCCGTGTTCTGTAAGGCTCTTCACTGCCTCTCTTTTTTAAAGTCGCTTTTGTGTAGGTCCTATGTGTCCTTTTTTAAACATATATATTTACTAGACCTACTTCCACACATGTTCTCCAACAGAGTAAACAAGTCAGGTACATCATAGACACCAGTAAATATTGCATTCATTGGGTGGTGCTTGTTTGGTTGCGTGTCATCGTACAATTGTATTTATGTGTTTATTTATTTATTCATGCCATGTAATTAGATCTAGACTTGAATTGGGAAAACACCAATTATAAACGCCTACTGAATCCATACTTCATCAATGTCCTTTTCCTTTCGCGGTTCAAAGGTTTCACGTATTTATGTGTGAAGGGGTAGACAAATAAGTTACACCATATTGAATAAATGAGCATTTTACGGTCTAGGTTCCTCCCTAAATGATGCATTTTTGTCTATTGGCGTTTCACTTCCTAGCAACATATACGGTCATATCAGGACAGTAACCGAACTGTGACAGTGTGCAGGCATGGCAAGATTTACACTGTGGCCCCACTGGACACCAATCATTCAGCATCCATCGCCCAATAACCCATTCAGTGACCTAAACGTGATACTGATCAAAGCAGTCCTTCCCTTATCCTAGCTAAGTAGTGAGAGGGATTCATTGTCTAAGTCATTAGCTTGAATCACCCGGTGTAACGATTTCAATTTCCCCCCTTTCCAAGTTCACCCCGTGAAATTGAAAACGTTTTCAGATTCGTCCCCTATTTTCAAATTCCCCTCTCTGGGAATTTAAAATTGTTTAAAAAACTGTTTAAAACTTTTAAAATTCAGACCTATACTATTTTGTTCTTAGCCATCTTGGAGACTTTTTGTGTCATTTGGGGTGAAATATGTTTTGTTGTAATAGTAATACTTTCCATTATGCTATTCTCTATGTATTATTATAATTGTCATGAAAATTAACAAAAAATAACAAAAATAAAGAAAATCCCCCAAAATAGGGGGAGAGAAAGTTGAAACGAGGGATGGAAAATGAACATTTTCAAAAGTTTCTGTGGGAGAACTTCAATCAGTGGGGAATTTGAAATCTTTACACCGGGATTCGAAACCCAGGCCTTCCATACTGGAAGCTAGTGCTCTTACCGATTCAGCTATCCCATCCGGTCCCCTAATTGACACACAATCACTTAGCGATACATCCTCCAGTCATCAGTGAATGCATCTCATTGCAGTCTAGCTTAGCACAATATTCTGATACAAGACCACACGGTATTTTTACGGAATGATCTATGTATTGCATAACTGTGTATAGGGCTTATAGACCCTATTACACGCACCGATAGCAACACAGACATATATAGATCCAAATAGATTATATTTCTATCAAATGTGACCTCACTTACATTCATTCCTTCGGTTTTCATATGTTCCCAATACATTGGCGATCTCACTCCATCTTCCAGGTCGTTATGGTTCAATTATATTACATCCAAACCATTGCAGTGTAATTTGATTGGGGAATAACAATATCACAAATGTTGGGGGGGAAAACTACTTCACTATAAATTGGTTCTGGTAGGTCGTGGCATTCGAACCTGCGGGTTCGAACCCTGGACGGTTCAAACCAATGATGTAAATATGTATACTTGTCGCTACCTAGCCTGGCGCTCAGAATTAATAAGATAGGGCAATGACCAGTGGAATCAAGTGTCCACGATTGGAATTTTCCCTACTTATTCAACTAATGTAGACAACAAATTAAGCTTCGTGGATTTGTAACGGTTAATATTCAATGGCATTTTCTTTTAAGAATCAGTTTTTTCTATTGAATTTTGAAGATTAATTGGATCAGAGTAGGAGAAGTTTCTGGTATGGTACTTTACATGCAGAACCTCCCGTTGTTTATTCCTTACTTCCAATCATTCACTGACATACAAGTTGTTAAAATGCTTGCTGGTTTGATCGAAGTGCAATTGGTTTAGCCGCACCCACTCTCGTCTTCACATCATGCAAAGTGTCTATTTGCACTCATTTAATAGCCTTAAAATAAATGGCACTTACCCATGCATAGAGGCACAACGCTCTATACACGTTAATGTAATTAAACTAATTAAAAGTACAATCATCATTCTAGTTTCTTGGCTCTCGTGCCGATGGATTATTAATGAGAGTAGTTTTCTAGGTTTGTTCCAAAGTGCAGTATGACTTTTGGTTCCTATTTCTGACAATCAAATATCTGAAGAGGTTATTTGCACAGCAGATCGATGACAATAATTTCAGTAATTGATGGAAGACATTTTCATCTGAAGGAAGGCAATGCATTTCTATGCTAGACTTAAAGTTGCAAAGTCTAATGATTTTGAGTTTCTGACATTTTCTGAGATAATTTTTTTAGGTTGATTGTTTTAACGTACCTTACTTTAATTTGAAGCAACTTTTATATTAAATGGCAAACTTTTGAGATATTTGAAGTGCACCGATCCAAAATTAGTTTTGGAAAGAATACCAAAACTCTGACACCATAGGCTTCTGCAGTAACAGCTTCTATTCAATTGCCCTAGTATTCTGTTGTATGTAGCGACAAATGTTTAATAAGCACATCAGTATCTATGTTAGATATGTTGAATCAAATGTATATAACTATCTTGGCTTTGATGTTTGCATTGGAATGCAGCTTTGAAATAAAGATGATAACATTAATTACACGTGAGTCAACACATTATTTGGTGTAGTTGTTCATGATTTGAGAATATGCTACAACAATAAAGTATCCTGTCATTATTTCCTTTATAATTGCCACAACAGTATTGAACGTAATAGAAACACAAGCCGCAGTTCCATGCATTCTTTGAATACGCTGACTGCACTTAGGCTATAATCACATTATGATCAATACAGAGATCACAACAATAAACAGGGTGTAACTGTACTCCTGCTCTGGTAAGGGATTGCACTTCTCTTTTTATGTATGCTACATCGATAGAGTGATTGTATTAATAACTATACTCAACCTTGCTTACACCAAAAGAATGAGATTAAAGAGAAACTAGGGTATATCCAATACCTTGTTCTGCGAATGATACTGAGCTATATTTATATTACTTAGACACCCAGTTATATATATATATATATATATATATATATATATTTATATATATATAGAGTATAATTCATTATACGTATATAAAAGGGGCGGAGCTCTCGCATGATTATCTATAATATTATCACGATTATTCCTCTGTTATTTCTACTACTATTATTGTCCAATCGCTGACTTGCCCATATTTGCCCCGGTCCTTGCCTACCCCAGCGCCACCACCGGGGGGTTCTTGGCACTACTTGCCCGGGCAGTCAGTCTCTCTCCTGCCTTTGAAAAAGTCTCTCTCCTGCCTTTGAACAGACAACAACTACACTACAAGCTCTCCCCAAACAGTCTACTGGCTACCTGTTTGCTTCCTGGAGACCGTTTTGTCTTGTCCTGTCGTCCGCGAACCGGACGACTGTTCCTGTGAGTCGATTATCTGATCGATTGGACAACATCAGGATCGATCTGCACAGCTAGAATTCACATGGATGACGGTATCGTGCCTTAAATTAGATTCGACGGTCGGTTATTCACGACCGTCGATCACCCTATAAGTGTGTCGACTGTATTCATAGACAGGGGAGGGGACGATAATTTGAGATCAAGCATTGACTTCATAGAATTAACGCGTATGGGGGTCGATATCAAATTGACAGAAAGACAGGGTTGAACTCATGATAATCCCCTACATCTATCAAGCCTACATATATTGCAGACAGTGTGTCGATAATATCGACTTGGACATAAGTTATTGATCATACATACACTTAAGACACGATCGACTCAGAACTTTACTGCACGTTGGTTTCAAAATAATGGCTCCAAGGTCGCCGGGTGCTTGCTACAGCTGAACGCTTAATCCGCTTAATCCGCTTAATCAGCTTAACCCGCTTAGCTCTGGTCCGCTTTCATGCCAGGCTACCGCTATTGTTCAGAGTGTGGGTCAAGCCACGACACTCATGACCAATGTCCTGCTTCTAAAACGATCGACACACCTGTTACTAGGGTAGGTATGGCTATGCGTAGCAGTACAGCTCCGACTAAGAATGCGAGATCGGTAGGTGGTGTCGACGATATGGAGTCGACCGCTTCCAACTTCTCCGAGTTGTCGCTGGATGAGCGGGAGTCGAGTGCACGCGCGGCAATCGACAGACTCAAGGCCGAGATGCGAGTCACGGCGCTAGAGGACGAACTGGACGATCTACGAGCCGAGCGAGACAGAAGACGAACCAGACGGCGGATGACCATTAAGGACGACAGCCAACACGACGTCGTTCCGGCGAAGACACCCCATGACGACGCGGCCGACTGATTGCAACCAGAGGATGAACGACGGATGACGGACGCAGCTCCTTTACCACCGAGTTGGACGAGAGGAACCGACCACGTCCATTCGACCCACGGTCGATCCCGTCGACACTCAAGAGGGTCGAGTAGGAGAAGAAGACGGTCTTTGAGGTCGAGTAGCCACGGGAGTTCATCACGACGACGACGAAGTAAGTGGTCGTTGAAGAAGTATGGGATGGGGAAGGACGTCAGAAAGATGAACCCCCATGAACTTGTGAAGGCTTCATGCGACTGGTGCCTTGATATTACTTCCCTAACGAAATCGGACTATAGAGCCTTTATCCAACACATCGGCTTCATCTCAACGAGAGCTTGTGAAGACCATTACAGGGACGTGGCCCATATCGACCACGTGCTTGCCATTCGTAAGCTCGGGGAAAGCATCGGGTTCGCGGCATTTTCTAAGGCTCACCAAGATGAAAGCATAGAACACTACGGCCCCCACAATATGAAGATGAAGAGACAAGGCACTAACACATATAGTGCTCGCAGAAGATCACCGGGCAACAACACGAAGAAGGCTTGTTACGCCTGGAATGGCGATGCGGGCTGCCTAAGATCGGACGATGAGTGCCGCTTCGCGCACGCTTGTTCAAGATGTGGCGCTAAGTCGCACAAACGGGCAAAGTGTAAAACTTGACGTGGTCGGACATTCAACAGGTCTAGTCTACAGACTACAAGAGTTCTTCCGGCATCGGTTCGGATCGGTTCCCGCTCCTTTCCGTTTAGAACAGTTCATTGGGAAGGAGACTCGAAAATTGACTTGGAAAGGGACTGCCGGCACGCCGATGACCAATTCAATGCAGAGGTCGTTACTGGGGCTAGTCATGATGTTGAATTTCCATATAGGGACGATCATCCTAACGATAGCATTGAATCTAAGACTGTCAACCCTAACCGGACTGAACATCCTGATTTCATCTCTGATAATGATTGCATGCCATGCCTTGATCTTTCAGCGGGGGTGGAGATCTGTGACGTGCGGGGGGGGGTTGAGGTCAGTCGCATTCATGATAGTAGTAATGGCTTACATTGGGAGCAGCCTGAGGGCGCCAGCAAGGCTGATCGATTATTTGTAGAGCAGACCGCATCGGGCGGCCTGCTAGTATACATTAGCGAAACCGAGGGGGCGCCACCCATGAGATTTCAGGTATCTCGCAGCTGTGTGCACTGGAGCTGCACATGTAGCCACTTGATCGCGGGCAAACCGAGCCAATTGAAGCCTTGCAGGTGGTTCGCCGAAATATGTCTTTGTGGTGATTGGGACCCAGATTGGGTCTATCTGATGATAGGGGTCACTTTTGGGTTCAGGGTGATTAACCCAGGTGTCGAGGTCAGCTATATTCCAGACAAGCCCAGGAGGAAGGCTAATTGGGAGCGTGAGATAATTAATAAAAAATTCCTCGAGGAGGAATGTGAGGGCCTAATTTCTAGGGTAGATGCCCCCCCCTCTTTGCACGGACGAGGCCTTCGTCGTTCCTAAAGACGATGGCGGAGGCCGCGTTGTTATCGACTGCAGTATGCCTTCGAGCGATTCCGTTAACAACTTCACTGATGAAGTCCGGACCAAATTCTCCTATAAAGGCCTCAATGACCTAACGGAGATGCTAGAGAGGGGTGACTATATGGGGACGATAGACATAAAAGACGCCTATCGTGCAGTCCCTATTCACCCTGATGACCGCCAGTGTCAAGGCCTTCGCCATGGTGGTGCTGGCGATGATAACCTCAATTACTTTCTTGACAATTGGTTAAGTATGGGCCTGTCATCGAGCCCCTTTATATTTTCCAAGATATCAGACTTCATCGTGAGATGCGGTGTTTGCGAAGGCTTAGCCAGAGTCGTAAACTACCTTGATGACTTCTGTCTCGTCGCTGGAACGCGGTCGGAGGTCCAGGGCGCTCAGAGAACCCTCATCCATATCCTGAGAAGACTGGGCTTTTTTGTTAACTTCAAGAAGGTCAGTGGTGTCGAGACCAAGGTTACATTCCTTGGCATATTTATAGATTCTGTACGCCTCAAGCTTAGCCTTCCTCCCGATAAATTAGAGAGAACATTGGAGATACTCTGCAAACTACGCGGGCGCAAGAAGGCCAGTAGAAAGGAGCTTGAGCGAGTGGGGGGGCCGCTCGCTCACTGTGCCAAGGTCGTCCGGGGCGGGCGGACCTTCTCTAGGCGGTTCTATGATCTCATGTCTAAACTTAATCAACCGTTTCATAGAACGAGGCTAGGCAAGGGGATTAGGGAAGACCTCGACTGGTGGTTGAATTTCGCCAGCAGCTTTAACGGGAAGGCCAAGATTCTAGGCAAATTTGCCCCAGTTATATCCATTTACAGCGACTCTTCTAAGTGGGGCTTCGGTGCCCTGCATGGCAGTGACTGGACTGTCGGCTCATACTCTGACTCGACTGAGGACATCCTTGACGATTATGTCGGTCATCACCACTTCCGTCCTCCGGAGGATGTCAGGACTGCCCACATCAACGTGCAGGAGATGTGGGCGGTCTACGCATCCTGTATCCGTTGGAGTGCGGGCTGGGTCAATAGCACTGTCATTTTTGTCACCGATAGCTCTGTTGTGCAGGCAGCTCTTAATACTGGCAGGTCTAGGAGTGCCAAAGTCATGCACTTCTTGCATAGGATATTTTGGTTCTCTGTTAGATACAACTTTACCTTTAGTTCTGTTTATATATGTAGTGCTGTTAATGTAGTATGTGATGCCTTAAGTAGACTGGGTGACAATGATAGTGCTGCTAGAATCAGGAGTGTCGATGGTGCCAGAATGCTCTGTTGCAGCGACACGTTTGACCGATCGCTTGTCTCTTTCAGGGATGGCAGCCCTGAGAGTCGAGCAGCAACAGTACCAGCAGCAGGCATATGCTCAGAACTCAACAATAGCGAGGGCCACGCAGATCAAGAAATATTTAGGATATGCTGAACTTTTCCATTCTTCCAGGTCTCCCATACCATGCTCCGAGGAGCAGGTGGCCCTATATGCCGTCTGGTTGGCGAGGGATCTCAAGTATGTATTGGTGATCAACTACCTCAGTGGCCTAAATTTTTTCCTTAAGCAAAACGGCGAAAGGCCTAGACTATACCAACTTTGTCCTTTCTTCTACTCTTAAAGGTATACGGAGAGTTAAGGCGGATATACCTAGGCGTGCTATGCCTCTCCTTCCCCATATGCTTCGCAAGATCTTCGCTTTGTTAACCAATAGCCCCGGCCATGTCGCCTGGCGCGCAGCAGTCCGCTGCTCATTCCGAGGGCTGTTGCGTAAGTCCCAGGTCACCTTGTCCGATGCCGCTCTATTGAGATCGGACTTCCAGTTTTATGACTGGGGGCTGATTTTGACTGTTCGGCGCTCCAAGATGATTCAGTTTAACGAGAGGATCCTCGAGATTCCGATATCTAGGTGTTGTGATACGGACATGTGTGCGGTTTATTGGACTGAGCGGCATTTCAGCCAGATTGCTGCTAACCCATCTCAGGTAGCCTTCCGCATTCCATGCGGCGTCGGGAGTTCCATCCACTTCCCTTACTCGGCCTATCAGGAGACCCTAAAGATATATTCGGCCAGGGCGGGGCTCGATGCCGCCTCCCTCTCTTCACACTCACTCAGGAGGGGGGGGGGAGTTGCACCTTTCTTTCCATGTGTGGAGCCACCATAGAGGAGCTGAAGGTCCGGGGCGACTGGGCGTCCGAAACTGTCTACTCATATCTTAAGAAACCGCTTGGTACAAGGATTGTGAACGACATGAGGGTTGGGGTGGCGCTATGTTCTAGTCAGGCTGGCGTTGGGTTGGGGAGAGACGCTTAGGCGTCTCCTTGGCCTATATTTTGCTGCCCTGACGCAAATAAAGTCTCCTACCCATCACCTCCTCTTGTCTCTCTCCTTGCCGTAGCCCAACTTTATAGAGAGTATAATTTATTATACGTATATAAAAGGGGCGGAGCTCTCGCATGATTATCTATAATATTATCACGATTATTCCTCTGTTATTTCTACTACTATTATTGTCCAGTCGCTGACTTGCCCATATTTGCCCCGGTCCTTACCTACCCCAGCGCCACCACCGGGGGGTTCTTGGCACTACTTGCCCGGGCAGTCAGTCTCTCTCCTGCCTTTGAAAATATTTTTTTTACCGGTAGCCTATATTTTGCTGCCCTGACCCAAATAAAGTCTCCTACCCATCACCTCCTCTTGTCTCGCTCCTTGCCGTAGCCCAACTTTATATATATATAATGTCATGACATTGTTAACTCTGTGATGCTCGGGTCACCTCCCACATCCCACCTGCCACCCACGCCAAGCCTAGCATGCTGTTGGTTGGTGGCAGTTTTATATCCTGGCAATATCTAAGGTCATATCAGGAGTTGTGACAGTACACACTCATGGCAACTTTATAGTGATGATCCATTGGGAAATCAAGCACCCAGCACCATGACCCAATATCCCACTCAGTCATATTATCCTGACATTGAGCTAGCCAGTCCTTGCCCTTCCTATTAATGTAGAGCGCCTGGCTAGGAACCGACAAGAATCAATTTTATAACTCATTGGTTTGACTCGTCTGGGAGTCGAACTGCCGATCTGCCACACCTGAGGCCCTGGCTGTGAGATCCCTATTGTTGCTGGGGTGATGACAATGGGAAATATCGTACCTAAAGCAGACTTCTAACTGAAATATATGCATAAAAGCCATCCAGGCACGTGTGGAGAACAAAGGATATGTAAATGAGATGACGTCATAGACAAAGGGTGCCAGGGGCTCAGGACCCTGGACGGTGAATAAAAGCATTCAGTATCCAGAAGTCAAAGTGTTCAGATGTTATACTTTCACACTAGCTATCGCTTCTTACCATTCTGAGACTAGCGTGCTAACCATTTCACAAGATAGGATCCCTGGTGCAATCACCCTATCCATGCCTACCTGGCTAGGAGGCTATTTGCCTTAAATGTTATTGGAGACTATTCCACTTGTCTCTATGGAATTGTAAGCCTTTTCAATGGTTTACATCCATAAGTCGTTTAATGTTTACGATGACATTCATACAGGTAATGCATTTATATCAATTATATATATACGGTATGCAGGTATTGCAATACCTCAGGGAGTTTGACGCCCCTGCCCTGCAGGGTTGTAAACCAGTCCCTTGTGGTACAGGTTCTTGACAGAACCGAAGGCTAAGGGAACAAACCCTGACCAGAAAACCATGTCACTGTGGCAGCATCAAGGGCGGTTGATGTATGGAACTCCCAACATCTTCCGACCAGCCACGGCAGGGACAAATAGTTTTGCGCCTGTCTGGACATGTTCTTGCTGGTGTGAAACCTCTGTTTGCTCCCTGAGAGAGTGCCGCTGGTAACCAGAGAGCTTGTATATAGATGAGAGGGACAACTCCCGCGAAAATCGGTAACACAGGCTACAGTGGCGTTCCTGGCGGTTATTGTTGAACAAGCTTTGAGTTTGACGGTATGTGCAGTGCAAAACATTTGTTTTTATTCAAAAGTAATAGAAATGCAGAAGCCTAACCTTATCAATTTAATATAATCCTTTTGGTAAACATGTTTTCTATATGTGTTCCAAGCGGTTTGTGTCTAGGTCATGTGGTTTTAGAGATATTTAACTTTTTCTGTATGAAGATTGCTCACCGCCATTGACAATGCCTTGAGTTTGCCGTATGTGTAGTGCAAAAAGTGTATTTTATTCAAAATTAATAGAAATACAGAACCCTAGCCATATGAATTTAATATAGTCTCATTGTTAAATATGTTTTCTATATGTGTTCCAAACAGTTTGTTTCTATGTGGTGTAGTTTTAGAGATATTTCACTTTTTCTGTACAAAGATTGCTCATGGCCATTGACAATGCCTTGAGTTTGACAGCTGTGTCATATACTGTTCAACAACCACCACTTGGAGCGCCACAGTCGGCAGCTGTTACACGGTCTAGTATGGGAGTTGTCCCTCTCATCTGTTTATATACACGCTCTCTGTGGTAACTTCCAAAAGCCAGCAGCACTTTAACACTTTTGCAGGCGGCTTTCATGAAATCACGCTCACGTCTCCGGTGCAAGGATACCATCAAGAGAAACCTGAAGCTGAGAGACATTAAGACCGACTCATGGACATCACTCTCACAGGAGAGAGCTAATTGGAGAGCGGCACTCAAGTAATGAAAGCAGTCTTTGTGGCATCGTGACCGACAGCATGATGATGATGATGATGATGATATACATATATGTATATATATATATATATATATATATATATATATATATATACACAGAGTAGCTTCAACAACCATACATGATCTAGTTTGTACAGGATCCTAATCATGGCAACCAGTTTTGCGGGACTGATGAAAATGGGAAATATTTCACCTACAGTAGGATTCGAACCAACACTTCTTGGAATTCATTGGCATCTTCTTCTTATTATACTCAAGTTAAGAAATACGAGAGGTATGTTAGTCAGTGAGTGTTGTAACATCCAGGTGCAAAGCTGTGATGCCTCAGACCTAGTGTCAAGTGTTATTGTCGGACCCATCAACGCGCGGCTTACCTACTAAACTGGCCACACAGCGCTGTGACCTTCACACTAAGCCTTAATAGAATTCTTGAACCATTAACCTTTTCCCCTAGGCATGGGCAAATATAGGTTTGAGTCTAAGTAGCCTGGAAGTCCGAAGGTGAACAGGCTTGGGAAGTGTGTATATCTATATAAATAGAGTGAATGTTTATAAATAATCGGCGTCGAAATACTCCAAAACCAGAATAACCAAAGATAGCATGATCATTCCTCAGTTGCTTCAAATGCATGTGTTCTTTGATGGCAGGAATAATTAATGACGTTCACCTGCTACACTTTTACTGTAGGCCCTAATGGGTAATGGTATGATATTGATAGGAAATAGGGAGACAAATGAAACACATGCAATATCTGATATGTAATACACAGTTCCAAAAATCTGATTACTACATACCATAACTCCGACCTCTGATGTGGGATGTTATATATTGCTTGTTATATACAAATCTACCCCGCTTAGCTCTACCCAATTTAGTGCTGAATCGATATAACACTCTGTTGTCATGACAACCACTTCTTTCCACCCTGGATATATTGGAATCAAACCTGGGTTACTTCCACTGCTGTCACACACGCACAGAACACGCCAAGGAACAATCGACCATTAGGAGTGTCGCAAGTTGGTAGCCATCCTGATATGACCTCAGATGTTATTGGTATATGAAGCCCCACCAAACAAACTATCTATGCTATGCTAAGCCTGACCCGATATAGCAATGTTTCATTTATCGCTGCATTTCTAGGAAAGCATCTAGAGGGCTAATCACTGTATACCTATATACATATACTGAAGCTGAGAGACATTAAGACCGACTCATGGACATCACTCTCACAGCAGAGAGCTAAATGGAGAGCGACAGTCAAGTAATGAAAGCAGTCTTTGTCGCATCACGACCGACAGCATGATGATGATATATACTCCTCTAGGCGCAATATTTCCCATTGCTATCACCCCCAATGACACTGGGTTCCATGACCTGGATCCTACCAAGCTACATGTTGTATGGTTGGTGAACCATCCTGTGTATGTATAAATAGGTACATTGAGTGTACATATATAATTGGAACCATGAAACAACTTATGGACTTATGCCACTTTAAATACTTACAATTCCAGTAATGATAGGATTTGAACCTGTAGGGTAGAAGTCCCTCGGAGTCAACCACGTGATTTAAAAGATGATCATTGTCGCTTCCTATCCTACGATAAGCATCACGACCAGCAGCATGATGATGATGATGATATATATATATATACACAGAGTAGCTTCAAGAACCATACACGATCTACGATAAGGAAAGAAACGATGAAGTGAGAAAGACCAATTGTCCACAATCGAAATTTCCCTCGCTTATTCAAGAAACGGAATATACAATTAAAACCTTAAAACATAGTTATTGCACAATACCCGTGGTAACTCTACACATCTGTTAATATCATGGTTGCGGTGGTTCCTTGTGCAGGAAGATATTCTTGCATGAGAACACACACTTATCGTATGATGAGTCCTGAAAAAAGGTAGATTCTGTCAGAGGTTTCATCCTATAACAGTGAGAGGCATTGCAAATCCAAACCAGGCTGGATCAGCACCGTGTGTCAAGCACTCTGTGGCCTAATCAGTGTAATGGAAGTGGGTAAATATTTCTACCAGACCTAGCTAGAGCTCTCACAATCAGGGGTAGATATATGGTCGGTGACACATAGTCTGCTTCTGGGCGGGATCTCGGAGGGTTGCCTCAGTGTACTTCTACCATTCTCTTCTCCATACTACTTGACCTGGTGCAGAAAGCGAAGAAGTAGAGCACAGGCTTCGCATGTGGGACATCGGGAGTTCAGTTCCCGGTCGAGTCAAACTAATGACTTATAAAATTGATACTTGCTGCTTCCTAGGCTGGCGCTCGGCATTAATAGGATAAGGCAAGCACTGGTTTGCTCAGTGTCAGGATAATTTAACTGAGTGGGATATCAGTTGCTGATGGCCTGATTTTCCATTGGGGCAGCACTAGAAAGTCAGCATGAGTGTGCATTGTCACAAGTCAGTACCCCTTCTGATATGCCCATAGATGTTGCCAGTATGCAAAGCTACAACAACCAACCATTCTACTCGAATGTGTAGATTTCCTGGCCTTTCGCCAACAATGTTTTAACGTAAATTTCAATGTCAATACATAAATATCATTAACATAACAGACAGAATAACTCGCGCTAACTTTTCCCAAAATATATATATATATATATGACCATTGGTGCCGCCATAGTTTTAAAACATCACTAATCAATAAACAATGAACTGAGTCATTAAATAACTTTAAACGAAAATTGGCAATAATATTATTGTTTATCTCGTTGCATGGTGTTGGACGTTTAGCGGAAGGATACAGTAAGGCAGAATGGTTGATTCAGTGTTAGGGTCGTGTCACTTCAGTGGGATATTACAGGATAGTACCGGTAGTAAGGTATATCACTAATGCAGTATTAACAACTCCTTTTTCCTTAACCACCAATAGTGTGGATGCCCTGCCATAACTCGGTGCGAATCCTGATGGTGATATGAGGAGAGATGTTGTTAGGATGAAAAACCTCAAATATCTGACTCATCTATTTCGCCTCCTCAGGTGATTATGCATGGGCTGAATGCCTTGCTAAAGAGCATGGGTTGAACGCATTGATAAAGAAAGAAGGGTTGAATGCCTTACTGAAAAACATGGGCTGAATGCCCTGATAAACAGCATATGCTGAATGCCTTGCTAAACAGCATGTGCTGAATGCCTTGCTAAACACCATGGGCTGAAAACCTTGCAGAACAGCATGTGCTGAATGTCTTGCTAAACAGCATGTGCTGAATGCCTTGCTAAACAGCATGTGCTGAATGCCTTGCTAAACAGCATGATCTCAATGCCTCACTCTCGCCAACACAACCTTCCCGAACGATCCTCGTCGGGGCTTGCTAATCTAGTGCAGGAAAATATTGGGAATGGTCTCCGCCACTATAATTCTCGCTTTCCTCATTTTGATTAATCACAAGCTTTCGCCATTCTGCTCATCCACTCCTGAGAAGCACCTGACTGCTTATTAACCATACCTCCAACCCCCCACCCACCCACACTCACTCACCCCTCAGGCCCTGATTATCACCGACCACTTAAGGTAATTTTCAGCGTCGTGGATTGCAGATTCTGGAGCCTTTATTTATTATTGCAGCTGCAAATCTCACAGTTTATGGAGATAACGCTGTGAAACATGTAACCCACCATGGGAAAATACGAGATGGCTGAATCTGTTAAGTGCACGCTTTGCATATTGCAGGCCGTGGGATTTGAACTCCAGGTTCGAAACATGGTCATGTCCAAGGTAATGACTTAAAATTGCATCCGTTTCACCACTAAGCCTGGTCAGCGGATGTTGTGGCCGAATTGGTCGAGCACAGGTCTCCCGTGTGGAAGTTTGGGCGTTTGATTCCAGATCGAGTCAAACCAATTACTTACAAAAGTTGTACTTGTCGGTTCCTAGCCTGGTGCTTGGCATTAATAGGATAGGGCAATAATGACTGGTTAGTTCAGTGTCAGGATAATATGACCGACTGTGATATCAGCTCATGTTGCCCGGGGCCTGATTTCTCAATGGGGCAGCACTATAAAGGCACTATGAGTGCATGCTGCCACAAATCGCTAATCATCCTGATATGACCTTAGATGTTGCCAGGACATAACATTATGCTGTGTATTATTAGGATAGCAAAAGGAGAAGTAGAATTAGGAAGAAGAAGTTTCCACCCATTAAATGTCTCCTGCTTAATCAACAAATTATCCCCGCCCCTTAAAAAGAAAATGGTAACCCGATCATATTATCGACAGATCATGCAATAAATGTCCTGCAACCATTATTTTCACGAGGCAACACACTATTTAGATTTTGTCATAAAATATTGATCAATGGAGATATTACAAAAATAATTAATGGTTCATAAAAATGGAAGGTTCATACTGCATAGCTGCATAGTTTTAATAGACATTTCAATTTAGAAAAATTATTATTATTATATCCCCCATTTCCCATGGCTGGTCACATATTAGCGTCGAGGATTGCAGATTCTGGAGCCATATACGATACATTTACAATAACTTAATGTGGGTGTTGGCGCAGAGGGCCAGGCATGTGTTAAGTGTTCTAGAGAATGAGGCAGTGGATGAGGAGGAGTTTATGGGTTTATTTTCTCCACGAAAGGTGCTTAACTCATTGCGGATGGCATCTGCGTTAATGCATCCGTGGTTAGGATGATACCGGTTTGGTACTGGGGCCTTTGTGCCTATTTTGTAATTAAGGTAAGTGATACACCATATAGGTCAAATATGGTATGGCGTACACATGTATTGGTAAAGGTAAGGCAATCATTGTGTGATTGGAAATAGCTAGGTAAGTAGTTGTGTGTACTTTGAAACCAGATGGCCAACTGAGTTTCATTTCGATTCGTACCACTGGATTGTAATTACATTCATGGAACACTGCATATATGTGTCTGTTATATACACCTATAGGGACAAATACTTCTGCCCTGTCTGGACATGTTCTTGCCGGTGTGAAATCTCTATATGCTCCCCGAGAGAATGTTGCTGGTAACTTGTAAAAGCCAGCAGCACTTCAACACTTTTGCAGGCAGCTTTCATGAAATGTACAAAAAGGATACCATCAAGAGAAACCTGAAGCTGAGAGACATTAAGACTGACTCATGGACATCACTCTCACAGCAGAGAGCTAAATGGAGGGCCGCAGTCAAGTAATGAAAGCAGTCTTTGTAGCATCGTGACCGACAGCATGATGATGATATATACTCACCTGGAAAAGTACCTAACTATGGCATAACAACATATTATTCAAAAAGATATGGTAGACTTGGTAAGGTACCACCAATAAAAACAAAAGCCTAACTGTCAACTAAACACTGCAGGAAGGAAGTATTTCTGTCTGAGGAGTCAGGTTCTTCAATACAATGTCAGTTTATATAAGAATTCAATCAAAGCACATGGTCCAAAGGTCTGTTTGACAAGGTGTTAAAAGCAATACAGGAAGAACCACAGATTCCATGATACACCCAGCAAACACCAGCAGATTCAAATTCATTGCTGCACATGACAAAACTGAACAGAGTGTCCGCACCGCATGTAGTGGTCACTGATGATGGAGTCTCTGACTTGGCCTGAGCATACAGCTCAAACACTTTAATCGCATATATATAAGCTATATATGCATGTTTGTAAAAAGTTGATTGTTGGATATCAGCCAGCGTAAATCCATTGCAATATACAGTGATGTTTGTATAGGTTACTTTAGTTATTACATTATATTAAACTTTGATTCGTTCCTGACGGAGAATACTCCTATTCCTAGTCTGGATAGTATTACGTAGACCTTTGGTGTTTGAACCCGTGGTAATGTTTGGTTGGTTGTTGAAGTTCACATCCTGGCAAATTCTAAGATCATATCATGACTGGTACCTATTTGTGACAGTGTGCACTCATGCCAACTTTATAGTGCTGCCCCACTGGAAGACAAGGCCACCAGCACCATGACCTGATATCCCACTCAGACGCATTATCCTGACAATGAGCCAACCATTACTTACCCTATCGTAATAATGCCAGCTAATGTTTATGAATAATGCCTGTTCCCCGCACCGTCCTCATCCCACCCATCCGACTGGTAGGCACATTTGGATGTATGGTGTTTTAAATATTAAGCCAATTCCGTCAAGGCACCGCCCAACTAGCCAACCACCCGACCACCCAACCAGCCAGGCATCCAAAACCCCAGCTATCCAACCAACCACTACCAAAACACCCAGCCGCCCAACCCCCAACAAGCAAACTCCCAACCACGCAACCCCTAACATCCCAGCTACCCTACCACCAAACCAGCCAAACAACCAAAGCTCCAACCACTCAAAACCACAAACATCCAAAACCACAAACCCTGAACAATCCCAGCCCCCCAATTACCAACAACCCCCACACCCCCACACCCCCACACCCCCACACCCCCACACCCCCCACACCCCCACACAACCACACAACCACACCCCCACACAACCCACCACCCCACACCCCCACACACCCCCACAACCCCCACACCCCCACACCCCCACACCCCCACACCCCCACACCCCCACACCCCCACACCCCCACACCCCCACACCCCCACTCCCCCACACAACCACACAACCACACAACCACACAACCACACAACCACACAACCACACAACCACACAACCACACAACCACACAACCACACAACCACACAACCACACAACCACACAACCACACAACCACACCACCACACAGACACACAGACACACAATCACACAAACACACAACCACACAACCACACAACCACACAACCACACAACCACACAACCACACAACCACACAACCACACAACCACACAACCACACGACCACACGACCACACGACCACACGACCACTCTACCAACAAACCTCAAAACCGGACGCTGTGACCGATTCGGTAGAGCAAAGATTTCCCATGCCTTCCCTGTCGAGTCAAACCAATGGCTTACAAAATTGATACAGTTCGCTTCCTAGCCAGGTGATCAGCATTATTAGGATAGGGCAAAGACTGGTTAGCTCAGAGTCACGATAATGTGACTGAGTGGGAAATCAGATCATGGTGCCAGTATCCTGATCCCCCAATGATGCAGCACTATAAAGTTGTCATGAGTGCCCACTGCCACAAGTCGGTACCAGTCCTGGTATGACCATAGATGGTGCCAGGACGTAAACCTCCAACAACCAACCAACCAAACCACACAACCTCGCAACAACCCAACTACTCAACAACATAATTATAAACCACACAACCACCCGACCACACAACCAACAAAAACATCCAACCACTCAACTGCTCAATCACTCAACCACATAACACCCATCCAACCACCCAACCACCCACCACCCAAACACTCAATAACACAACCACTCCATAACCCAACTACTCAAACGCCCAATCACTCAACCACTCAATCACCCAACCATTCAACCACCCAACCACTCAACAAAGACAATCACTCAATAACCCAACGATTCAAATACCCAACCACTCAGCAACACTAACCACACAACCGCTTGACCACCCAACTGCTCAGCCAGGCAACCGCTCAACCACACAACGGCTCAACCACACAACCACTCAACCACCTAATCAGACTTCCCACGGCCTACCATCAGTTCCACGGACAAGAAACAAATATCAACTCAAAACTCAACTCCCAATCAGGAATGAGGAAACCCGACTATTCCCCCTTTTCTTGTGCTTATTTTCCTTCTTGTAGCAACATAGATCCCCCGCCTCCGGATTGTGTGCGTGACTCATGACTAAGTCATGTGACTCACGGTAATTAATTCGCCCCCCTGGTACGCTATGCGTGTTGCGGGCAACCTATAAGAATATCAGAATTAATCAAATACTATCGCTAATTGGATGGAGTGCAGAGGGGTGGGTTTAGGGGGAAAAACATGTGGCTATAATCGTGACTGCTGAGACAACACTACTAAAAACGCTAGAGAAAGGCCTGGGCGAAATTATCCACCTCAGACAAGTTTAGCACACCCGAGATCTACCCCTTCCCCCTCATATCTCCTGTGCTGTGTAACCTTCAGTCCTACCTTTTTCTTGAAGATGTATACTGCCTATCATGGATAAGTCTGAAGAGACTTGTTTTCACCATGAGACAGTTTGTCAATAAAAAGTCTGAACCTACACTTTTATTGACCCAAGGGATGTATAACCTCCCACACCACATAGACATGGTATGAGAGCAACTGGCCTTTGATGATGTTGTAAGTTATACACAGCCGTGGAAATCCAAATTGGCAGAGGGGGGGGGGGGCACAGGGAATCGACCTTCAGATTAGGAGTCCAACCTCGAAAAAAGTCAGACAATCTAACCATTCTTCACAGAGAACACCTGACTCCCATTCACTAACTGTCATTCAGTTCTTTGATATGGCGAGATGAGAGCAGGGAGCATGTAATAGCATTTAAAAAAAGAACAGTCTGAAATCATTAGCTACATATTGAACATTTAGTTATTTTTATTTCAATGCATTCTACTAATATCTACAATCAATTAATGTATTTCTTCTCTGCATTCCACATCATGATAAATTGCACAATATTGTAGTAGGCTGCACTAACCTCTCAGGCAAGTAACCACATAGAAAGGTAGGTATGGGTAGTGTGTTAATATCAGGGAGCCTAGGTGGTGTAATGGTTAGTACCCTGGCCTGGAATGCAAAAAGGTGTGGGTTCGAGTCCCGCTCTACACACAATGTTTCCCATTTTCATTACCCCATGGCACTGGTTCCATGACCAGGATCATGTACAAGATATGTGCTCTAAGGTTGTTGAAACTACCATGTGTATGTATGTGTAAGTGCATTGCCATTATGTACGTAATTGTAAGCATTAAATGACTATTTAAAAGACTTACAATTCCAGGGGGACGAGGGTCATAAGCTGCACTGACTTATCAGGCAAATAACCACATAGGCAGGTAGGCATGGGTAGTGTGTTGATATCAGGGCGCCTAGGTGGTGTAATGATTAGCACACTGGCCCGGAATTCAAAGATATGTGGGTTCGAGTCCGGCTCTAGGCGCAATATTTCCCATTTTCATCACCCCATGACAATATGTTCTAATCATACTATAATTATAATTAAGCCAATTCCAAAATTTTGTAAAGAACTTAACCAGGAAAACGAAGAATAGATAGTTCTGGTAAAATGTCAGTGGAACTAATCGGTGGATTGTTAGTGAATTGTTAACTCCCTGACATTAGAGGCCGGCGCATGCGTCGACTCACGTAGTTAGACTATTCCATAGAGACAGGTGTAGAATGAGAGGCGTTTCTCAAGGAAAACAACAGTGTGGTGATGTTGGTCTCTCCCTCCTACCTCTAAATTCCAAGTGTCACATTCCATTGGAGTAGTCAACAATGAACAGACAACTGAGTCCCTTGTTGTATTCCCATAAATTATTGTCCTTGTTGATATATTATAGCAGAAAATAATGATGTGAGCTCATGCGATCATATAATAATGAATTAAAGCTGCATAGTCCGATATAAGCATCAAATTTTCAAAACCAAAACAATTACCTAAATTTGATTCTACATATCTAACTCAGATATGGATGCACGTATTAAGCATTTGTTGCCACATTGAAGTGAATGCTGATTCAATTCAATAGAATGTATTACCGCTGAAGCTCAGGGTGTGAGAGATTTGGCATGCTTGTCTGAAATAATTTGGATGGCCGAATGAGTTAGGGCATCCATCTCCCGTGTTGGTAGATCGTGGGTTCGAATCCTGGTCGAGTCAAACCAATGAGTTAAAAATTGATACTTGTCACTTCCTAGCCAGATGCTCGGCATTACTAGGATAGGGCAAGGAGCAGTGGAATGAGGAAGACCAGTCATCTGCGACTGAAATTTCCCCCTGCTTAACACAGAGCTTCTCACACACAGAACATACCTAAATTAAAGTGGCATAGTGCAATGGTTTTGAGCTTCCATAATTTTCTTGATAAATATATTAGCTTGATCGTTAGGTTTTATCTTATATAAGCTTGGAGTAATTTTGGTATGAAATTGCTAACATTGGAGATATTGCTAAATTAATATTGGCGTTCTTGCAAAAACTCTGACCACATAGACTTCAATAGTAACAGGTTCAATTAAATTAACATAGTATGCCCTTCCGTGTAGCAACACATACGTACTAAGTTTGCATGTATATTATCTGCGCCAAGAAGTGACAGTAATAATAATAAAACACAATAAGGTCAAGAGTCATATATGTAAATGGAATGAGTAAATAGACTCTGGCTCCCCTCTAAGACCCCAATCTTTATTTTTTTTTTTTAAGCAGGTAGAAGTGACCAACCGGTGTTAGGACAGGAAGCATTTGCTGACCAGCTGCCTTGCTTACCTGCCCCAACAAGCAACAGGGCTCCAAGCCGCTCTAGCTGTACCATAGAACCTTCCAGAATCAGCACACAATAGATTCACTTTCACCGCTTGTATAATATTTGCATAAAGGTATACATTTATACATACACATAAGTTGGATATGTAAGTTCAAATTTAGATACTTGCTTTGCTTTCAAATTGTGCTATACGGTGAATATGCACCTTTAATACCGTATGAGCAAATCTACCATTATAAGGACATCACAGAAGAGTTGTCGCAAATATATGGTTTTGCTGAAATAGCATGTATTTAGAGAATGTATTTCTAATCACAACACAAATTTAACTTGTTTTATGGTATTTGTGAGAAGGGTGTTCGAGGGGATTAGAGGTTCATAATTAACAAATTTCCTTTAGATGTGGGTTAGTCGGTCGAGGTTTAGATCACTTCCACCTAAGAACACTACACAGAGCCTGTTCGATCAAGAACAAAAATAACTTACACCCGTGAGAAAAGCAATTATTGGTCTTCACAGAAGGAAGGCACGGTGGCGGCAAATCAAGCTACTTGCCCATGAGCATGCGCATGTCCAATCTGCAGCAGTTTACAGTAAACAGTATAGGAAGGTGCCAACGAACAGTGAACATTAGCGAACTGCTAGATTCTCAGCAGGTAAGAGCGGGAATTTCCCACAGGTTTATTTTATGTTGTAAATATGTTATCCTTCCGAAAAATTATCTCATTGCTTACTGCTTATTAAATTATTGGTTATATCGTGGTCAACATTTGATTTTTTTTTTAAATTAAATATTTTGTTTAATTGAGGCTGTATTTATACTGTCCATTGCATATAAGCCTAGGTAATCAGGCTTGTTTTCAATGCTGGCCAGCTGTAGTTTTGGTGTTATCTTATCACACAATAATGGCCAGACGGGATGGTCAAATGAGTTAGGGCGTCCGTCTCCCGTGTGGTAGATCGTGGGGTCGTGGGTTCGAATCCTGGTCGTGTCACTTCCTAGCCAGGCACTCGGCATTATTAGGATAGGTCAAGGAGCAGTGGAATGAAGAAGACCAATCGCCTGCTACTAAAATGCCCCCTGCTTAAACAACTAATGTACCCAAAAAAAACAAAAAAAACTGCTGATAAGGTAATTGATTGGCTGCATTTTAGGAGCAGATAGCATGTCTGTTGCTAATTTGATTGCTCAGAACAAATTCGGTTCTTTCAATGATATATATACACTGATCCATTATTTCCATGATAAGAATTGCATTCCTCAGAACTATTCTCTGTTTGTACTACCTAGACACTGATTGTTTTTAGTATGGAAAGGATGGTATTCTCAGAAGATCTACCAAGTATATATACAGGAACACTGGGTAGGGATATGGCTGAAGGAGAATGCATGCCTACTAAGCCATGGAACAACAGTAAGGTATCCTATATAGCATTACTTTGATGCATTATATACCATTCATGCATTAGCATATATATGCGCGTATATATGCGCGTATATGTACATATCCCAAGTAAGTGCATAAATAGTTAAGTCCGCATGTACAGTAAAACCTCTCTATGCCGACCCCTCCACAGATCGACTACTCCCCTATATCGATCGCTTATTTGGGTCCCAAAAATACAATTGTAGGGATATTCTAGCTCTCTAAACCGACTAGCTCCCTTAATGGACCACTTGAAGTCGGTCCGATGGTCGGTCGATTTAGAGAAGTTTTAGTGTACTTATATGGACATCTATATATTGATGTGTAGATGTATTTGGTCCCACATTACGTGGATCCCTTGCCACCGCTCACAAGCGATAAATATTGGAGGGGGTGACAATTAGGTTCCCGCAGTTGTTAGCTGGTAACAGGTACTTCAAATACTCGTGACTACTTTACATAATACATGTAAATATAATATTTAAATATAGATATATTACAGAATTCATGTCGATATATACTGTGGAACCCATATTAATCCATAAAATGTGAGCCTCCAAAAGAGTGAGGTATTGCTGAATCAAGGTTCAGTTTTAATTTAAAAAATCAAGGTACAATGACTCATTGCGCTATATCCAAATTTGAATAAAGCCACGTATTTGTAATTAATAGTGTGAGAGCGATGAATGGGTCGTAATGCGAAGCATTACGTTTGATGCGAGGAGAGGAAGAGACCCTCCCCCGCCCCCCGTGTCGCGCAGCATTCGCGCCTCACCCGACGCCTGCTGCTCACCCTCCCCCGCCCTCCCCCGGGCCGGCAGCTTTCACACTCACCTGCTGTCGCCTGCCCCCCCCCCCTCTTCCCTTATAAGGCCGCCCGCCGGCCTCCCTCAGGCACTCGCCCTCCTGCCGCCGTCCAGCTCTCTGCCCTCTTTTCCTCCACCCACCCACCCAACTTTCCCTTTCTACCCTCCTCCCTCAGAGGCGGAGGGCTCCTCGGCCCCCCCTCTACCAGAACTCTGACATTGCTCCTTATGAGCCCCTCCTGTATTTATCTTTCTGCTCCTCATGAGCCCCTCACTGCATTGCTCCTCCCGAGCCTGTTTATTTGCTCCTCATGAGCCCTTCCTTGCCCTTTTTCCTCCTCAGCCTGCTTATTACCTTCCTCTGTATGCTCTGTTTGAGGCGTTAATAAACGCCTTTTCTTTCCACCCCCGCCTTGCCTTCTTCCTTTTCGCGCATCAGTGTCAGCATGAATAACAATCTGGAGTAATACGTATAGTTTCAAGCCTTCATGTTGTAATTGTATCATAGATGGATCTGATACTAATCGTGAGGAATACAAGTAATTAATAATAATATTATTAGCATTAATATTATTAGTAAGTAATTGGATCAATTTGAACGAAGTCATTTGTTTGTCTCGGGTTGTCTATGAACCCATATTATATCAATGATGAAGTATACGCTCAAATCACTCAATCATCTCATCTGGCCAAAGACAGTTTTAATTATCAATGACAATTCAATTGCAATTAAACATTATCGGTAATTAACCATTAATGGAACCGGTGAGAGGATATTAAATGTGACCGTCTGTTGGACTATCCGAACAAGTACATGCGGCAGTCCCGATAAACGGAGCCTAAGCGAGTTGGCCTCCTATCTGTCATCCCTGCGATATCATCGCTGAACAAAACCTACACACCTAAGCCATCACTAAATCCACTTCGATTACACCGGTCGCATTCCTGGGGATAACCTCAGAGCCTTAAATCAGCAGTTTACTTAAATACCACAGAGAGTTCCCAAAGGGGGAGCTCTAGTTCTATAAATAGCCATGGCATTGCTAGTATGCATTCTATCGATAGCCTGGGTTGGGCGCGTGGAATTTGGGCACATGTAATAGCTGGACTGGTAGCACAACGTAAAGCTGACCTTTGTGATAAGGTTAGCACACCAGCAGATTTATATCGCCTAGGGCTTAATTAGACACGAGCTAGTCTACCCCCCTCAGGAGGAGTAGGAGGGGGGGGGGGGAGGAGGAGGGGGGGAGGCACAGAGGCGTTTGGCACCTCCCCACGGCACTTTAACAAAGCAGGAGCGCGTCACTCAGCGACTACAAGCAACATCTTAAATCATTCAGCGCTGTCATTATGCCAATGCCGTGCGCCCGTCCCGGCTTCCCATCTGGGGCCATTCAAATCATAAATGATCACTTGCGAACCGACGCCGCGCTTCGATCCCCTTGGGTGGATCACGGGAAGTGTGGGTGGAGGGAGCTGGGACATGTAGGGTGGGGGGAGAGGAGGGAGAGAAGGGGAGCGAAGGGTGGAGGGTTGATGGGGAGAAGAGGGAGGAGGGGGTAGAGAAGGGGGATGGGAGGAGGAATGAGGGGATAGGAGGGGAGCGGGGAGAAAGGAGGGGAGGAGGGATGGGAGAGGGAGGAGGAATGAGGGGAGAGGAGGGGAGGAGAGCGAGGAGGGGGGGAGGGGAGGAGGGAGGGGAGAGGGAGGAGCAGAAGAGGAATGAGGGGAGAGGAGGAGAGGAGAGCGAGGAGGGGAAGGAGGGGAGGAGGGAGGGGAGAGGGAGAGGAGGATTGAGGGGAGAGGAGTGGGAGGAAGGGGATGAGGTGGAGGAGGGGAAAACGGTCGGGGTGAAGGGGAGGGAGGAGGGGAGGGAGGCGGGGAGAGCAGGCAAATGAAGCAAGGTAAAGGTGAAGGAGTGATAGGAGGGGAATGGGATGGAATAGGTGGAGGAGAGGGCGGAGGGAGTGATTGGGAAGTATGGGTAAGATGACGGGAACGGAGAGGGGGGCTAGAGTGAGGGTAGGAGAAAGAGGAGGAGAATGCGTGGGAAACGAGAGGAAGAGAGGTGTAGGCGGAGAAGGGGGAGATAAGGATAGAAGGAGGGAAGGGAGGAGGGACAGAAGAAAGGATGGGGAGCAGCTGGGACAGGGGAAGACGGGAAAGAGAGGGAAAGGAGAGGGAGTAGTTAGTTGGACAGAGGGGAGAGGGAAGGATGGGGAGAGGGAGGGCGAGGAGGGTGGGTATGAGGAAAGGTGGGAAGGGCAGGTATCGGGGTGCTAGCAGATGTGGAGACGGGTGTGTGTGGATGTTGGTGAGTGTGGGGACGGGATGGAGGGAATCTGTGGTTCATGTGGATGGGCGGGGACGAGGAGGGGGGGGGGGGGGGGGTTGAGGGGTGAGTCGGTGTGGACGGGGTCGGGGATGGGAGATGGGGGTGAGGAGGGTGAGTTGGGTCGGGGGATATTACAGTGCATGTGAAGAGTGCATGGACGGGTGGTGAAGTGGCAAGAGTAGTGGCTGGAAGAAATGTACAATGGGCTGGTGCAGGTATGTAGAATAAACACGCACTGTGTCAACTATCTTTGAATTATATCATCAATTTTTTAGATGTGTGGTGTCTGGGCGAGAGGGGAGTTGGGTAGGGCGAGGGCGACTCACAGGGGGCCGGTGTGTTTTAATGAGTCCATGTGTTGGTAAATCTGTTGTGGCTCTCTAGCGATACACATATTTCTAATTCGCCCTGCCACTACCCCCCCCCCCGCCCCCATAACAAAATATAACCCAACACAAAACAAAAACAAATATAGGAAACAAACAATAAATAAACAAAATAAGAAGATGTGCTGTATATCGGATACGCATATTTCCAATCCCGCCTACCACGAAGAAAAAAAACAACACAAAGAAAAAACAAGAGCAAAGCATAAACAACTAATAAAAACATAATAAACAAACAATAAACAAACAAATCAAAAGCAAACCGTAACCGCGATGCCTATAACTTATTAATGTTAATTATTAGGATTCCAATAATCATCAACGAAAATATTTATGATTAATTAAAACAGATATGTATCCTCGTGTATGCCTGGGTAATACAGTTTGTTTACGGACAGTAGAGGGAAGGCATGAGGCGGTTCTTAACGGAGTGTGGGACCGTGGTGGGGCGTGACGAGGGTAAGTATGGGCGGGGCCGAAGCAGGGGTAGCTTGAACTTGATAGCAAATTTATTTGTCGGTTAGGGGTGGTTCGATTACGTGTACATGCCGGGTATGCGGAGATGGAGTTGGCAGGCATTTGTTGCGGTTCACGACATCAGTGCTCATATATATAAACTATATATATATACATATATATATATATATATTTCATGTATAAAGATACGTAAGAGTTAATTATAATAATAATTAACTCTTAATGTGTTATACTCCATGAGACTAGGAATGCACCAGTGGCTCCAATATATATATATATATATATATAATATGTGATGTATAATGCATTATGTGAGTATAAATGCAAGGGTAACATGTACATCCTATCTTTCCTTGTGCGCATTGGTGGAGCGCCCCCCCGCCCCTTCCCAGCTGTCAGGTATTGCCGGGCGGGCGCCCCCTCGCGTCACACTGTAGAGGAAAATTTGTGATGTTTAAACATACGTAAGGGTTAATTATTATTATTATTTGTTATACTCCGTAAGACTAACAATGTACCAGTGGCTCCACCTTCCCTCCTCGCCTCCACAGGATGTAGACCAGTGTCAGTCGCACCGGACGATTTTATGTGTGTGTGTGAATATATAAGGCAGCATGGTCATATGTATATATTATATATATATATCTAAATATATATATATATATCAATATATATATATATATATATATATATATATATATTTATGGTCTTGACCGGACATGCCCGTACACGAGCCGCTTGGCAAGGATTGGGTGAGAGTATTGGGGCGCGTTCACAACCCTCCCCTCCATCCACACCCCACCCAGCAAACCCACCCACATACACACACACGGACCCGGCTCACTACCACCTTCATCCGCCGCCACACCCCCAATCTGAGCTGCACGCAACCAGCGCGTTATCCACGAACAAAAAAAAAACACTCAAGAAATAGACGGGATGGCTCACAATTTCTTCGACGGAAGGTTTCTAACAAGGCTCCCCCGGGCTTCCCGGCAAGTATTTCTCCCCACTATCTCTGTGTCTCTTTCTTTTCACCCATACCGCCTTCCACTCAAAACTCACACACGCCTCCGCACGCGCAGACACGCGCATACACGCGCACACACGTGCACACAAGCGCACACACGGGCACACACGCGCACATACGCGCACACACGCGCATACACGCGTATACACGTGTATACACGCGCATACACGAGCACACACGCGCGCACACACGCGCCCTGCTCGGCTGCTGCTGATTCAGGACTGCGGCGACCTGGGTTTACTGTGCAGTCTAACCCCGGGGGGGTTTCTCGGTTTTAAGTCTAAGTCCCTCTCCAATGGAAGCCTCGTTGCACGTCAAATCGTCACTGCTTTTAGAGGCAATGTGTTAGAAGTTCCCTCGCCCCCACCTCGCCCCCGCCCACCCCCACACACCCAGTGCCGAAGACTGGCTTTAGCCCAGAGGATGTCGGACTGGGCTGCTGGGGCCGCCCGAGGTCAGAAGGGGCTGACGCAGGTCGCCAGTAGGCAGGAATGGGCTGCAAGGGCTTGTAGGGGGCAGCAGAGGTCTGCGTGGGGCTGCAGAGAGGGATGCGTGGGGCTGCAGAGAGCGCTACATGGGGCTGCTTGCGGATGTAAGGGGTTGCAGGGGATTGGATGTGTTGAAGGGCGCTGGAAGGGGGTTACATTGGGCTCCTGGGGATACTAGGGCATGCAAGAGGCTGCAAGGGGCTGCAGGGGCTGGAGGGGGATGCATATGGCAGCAGGGGCGATGCAGGGGACTGCAGGAAGCTGAAGGGGGCTGCATAGTGTTAATGGAACCTACCAGGATATGTTGGTGGAGACCGAGGAGGGTTACCCGGGTTCGTTGGGGGGGGCTGGCCGGGGCAGAAACGGGCTAGAACAGTCTGACGGCCCGGTCACATACAGTTTAGTGGACGTAGTTGAACGTAGTGGAGGCTAACGTAGTTGAAGGTAGTTGAAGGTAGTTACATATGTCAATAGGAGTAGGCTAGTCTAGTAGTAAGAGTAGGACAAATAAAACACATATATGCCAAGAAAATCCAAAACAATTAACATAGACTACTAACCAGACCAACCAACTATCTATCTGCTGCCGAAATGCAGGCAATCAAATACCTTATCAGCAGCTACTGTGTGATACGATGACACCAACACTACAGCTGGCCAGCATTAAAAACAAGCCTGAATACCAGGCTTATATGCTATGGACAGTATAAATACAGCCTCAATAAAAACAAATATTTTTTTAGAAAAAAGGTAGTTGAAGGCAGTTGAACGTACCGGAGAAGTACGGATGTTGGAATGTTCAACTACCTTCCACTACCTTCAACTACCTTCAACTACATTCAACTACCTTCCACTACCTTCAACTACCTTCAACTACATTCAACTACCTTCAACTACCTTCAGCTACGTTAGCCTCCACTACGTTCAACTACGTCCCTTTAAGCGTATGTGACTGGGCCTTCAGACTCTAGGAGAAGTACCGATGCCGGTACGTTCAACTACCTTCAACTACTTTTAACTATCTTCGACTTCCTTCAACTATGTTAGCCTCCACTACGCTCAACTACGTCCACTAATGAGTATGTGACCGGGCCTTACAATCGGGGGCTAGCATGGGCCGGTCAGCCTAATTAGCGCTGAGGGACCTAGCCCGACTGAACTAGTGAGTATCATGTCAGGGAGCGCTCTCATGAACCACATGTATATCGCGGAACCTCCTCTTGATGCTGGCTATGGCAGGATCAACACATTGAATTCACCCTCTACACATACTACAAACAACACATACTACACACAACACATACTGCACACAGCACATACTGCAGACAACACACTGCATCCACCCTCTACACATATTACAGACAACACATACTGCATACATCACATACTGCACACAACACACTGCAGCCACCCTCTACAGATAGTACACACTACCCACACTACACACACTACACACAGCACATACTGCACACAACACACTGCATCCACCCTCTACACATACTCCATACACAACACATACTGCCTACATCACATACTGCACACAACACACTGCATCTGCCCACTACACATATTACACATGGCACACACTGCACACATCACATACTGCACAATGCACACTGCATCCACCCTCTACACAAAGTACACATGAAACACACTGCACACAGCACATACTGCACAAAACACACTGCATCCCCCCTCTACACATATTACACGCAACACATACTGCACACATCACATACTGCACACAACACATTGCATCCACTCACTACATATACTACACACAACAAATACTGCACACAAGACACACTGTGCACTACACACTGCTTCCACCCTCTACAAACATTACACACAACACATACTGCACACAACACATACTGCACACAACACAATGCATTCACCCTCTACACATATTACACACAATCAATATGGCACACAACACATACTGCACACAACACAATGCATCCACCCTTTACACATATTACACACAACACATAATGCACACAACACATACTGCACACATTACATACTGCACACACCATACTGCATCCACATGCTGCACATATTACACATAACACATACTGCACACACCACATACTGCACACAACACACTGCATCCACCCTCTACACATATTACACACAACACATACTTCACACTAGACATAGTGCATGCAACACACTGCATCCACCCTCTACACATATTACACACAACACATACTGCACACATAGCATACTGCACACAACACACTGCACCCACCCTCTGAACATATTACACATGAAACACACTGCACCCATCACATACTGCACACAACACACTGCATCCACCCTCTACCCATATTACACAGAACACATACTCCACACAAGACATACTGCACACAACACACTGCATCCACCCTATGCACATATTACAAATAACACGTGCTGCACACATCACACACTGCACACAACAAACTGCATCCACCATCTACACATATTACACACAACACATACTGCACACATCACATACTGCACACAACACACTGCATCCACCCTCTACATACATTACTCACAACAGATACTGCACACATCACATACTGCACACAACACACTGCCCCCACCCTCTACACATATTACACACAACACATACTGCACACATCACACAGTGCACATAACACACTGCAGCCACCCTCTACACATAGTACACACAACACATACTGCAAACAACACATACTGCACACACTATCCTGCATCCACCGTCTACACATATTACACACAACACATACTGCACACATACAATACTGCACACAACACACTGCATCCACCCCCTACACATATTACACACAACACATACTGCACACAACAGATACTGCACACAGTACATACTCCACACATCACATACTGCACAAAGCACACTGCATCCACCCTGTACACATATTACACACACCATATACTGTACACAGCTCACACTGCACACACACACTGCATCCACCCTCGACACATATTGCACACAACACATACTACCCATACTACACACAACACACTGCACCCACCCTCCACATATACTACACACAACACATACTATACACAGCACATACTGCTCACAACACACTGCATCCACCCAACAGTGGGTAGACACGAGCCAGTCTAACCCGCTCAGGGGGAGTAGGGGAGTGAACATACACACGCGCCCACATACACGCATTCCGTTACTCATTATATGTTGTCCAATCAACATCCTGCAATAAATTGGATAAAGGTATAGACTACATAGGACCGGTGCTATGAATTTAGCATGACATAGGCTATGTTAGAAACATTGTTTGTGTGAACTACGCAGTACTGTAGCCAATTGGGCTATTGTTTCCCTTTTCAAACGAAAAGATGGATGTAAATATATATGTGTCGGGGGAGGAGGGTGCGGGAAATGGCTAGAGTCCTCTGTAAGCACTGCATTGATCGGGTCGGGGCCATGGTATTAATCCCATTAAATTATAATGACCTTTTATCACTGGCCGCGCTTTGATTTCTATTGTGGGTGGCGCGGGGCCGGGCTGGGCCGGGCGGTACCGGGCGGGAGCGAGCGCCGCGGGCCGCTGCCGGCCGCTACCGGCCGCGCCTCATCGCGTGCCGGCACCGGGATCAAACAGAGCCCGTCGCGCCCTTAGAAATAAACGGAGCTTGGGTCAGCCGCCTAATCACGGTCCTGTGTCGGCCGGGGAGGCTATGTTGGGATGGGCTGTGAGGGGAGGGGTGGGTGGGTGGGGGTTGGGGTGGGGGTGAGGGGTGAGAGGGGGAGAGAAGGGGAACGTAGAACCTGGAGAGTATGGGCTGAGACCGCAGCGGGGGAGGGTTGTGTGTATAGTGGGTGGGAAAAGAGAGTGCATGAGGTCTGGAATTTAGGAAATAAGAGGAAGTGGGGAGGTAAGAGAGGAGAGGTAAGACTAAGAGAGGGAAGGAAGGAGGGCTATAAAATCGCGGGTGTAAATACTTAGTCGCGAAGCCCTGTTTATGTGACAATGTTACTGAACACCCCATTAGAAAAAGTTCAGAAGGCTCGGCTATGGAACACTGGGAGACCAGGCTGCCAGCACAATGACTTGATATCCCACTCAGTCACATTATGCTGAGACTGAGCGAACCAGTCCTTGTCCGATCCAAATCATACCGACTGCCTAGCCAGGAAGCATCAAGTATAAATTGTTAAGTCATCGGTTTGACTCACCCAGGGTTCGAACCCGTCGGTTCAAATCCCACGATCTACCAAAACAGGAAACGGACGGTAAACTCATTCGGTCATCCGTCTGGTGTAAAGATGACAAAATATTCAGATTTTGATCAGGATCTGAAACATCTGGCATATAAGGTCTCCACCCGTGTTAAAACTTTGCCGGTCGGTGCTTCTCTCTGGCCGGACATCTGCCCGGTGTCCCCGAGTAAAGAGAAGCAGCGGGTGCGGTCCTGGATAGGTGGACACACAGCACGGCCTGTGATTGGACACGGACTAGGTGGGTCAGGGTTAAGAGAATGACGGTAAATAGATCGCCTCTGGAACCCACAACATCAACCTCCCCCCTTTCCCTCTCACACACATCACCAATCTCCGGATATTATTTCGATGGCGGAAGGAGTTGAACGTCCATCTACCGATTTGGGAGATAAGTGGATTCGTTCGAACCCTGGTTGAGTCAAACCGATGACGTAAAAATTAATACTTGTCGCTTCCTAACCGGGTGCTCAACATTATTAGGATAGGGCAAGGACTGGTTTGCTCAGTCTCAGGATAATGTAAATCAGTGGGATATCTGGTCATGGTGCTGGCAGCTTGATCTTCCGGTCAGACAGTACTATACAGTCGCACATGAATGTGCACTGTGACAAGCCATACCCATCCTTAGATGTTGCCAGGAGGTAAAAATCCAACAAGCATCCAGCAACCAACGCCCCTCTTCCTCCTCCTGCGTTTCCTCCCAGCCATCACCACCCATCTCCGTGTACTTTTAGTTTAAGTACCCGGACCTTACCCTTTAACAACTGCAGCAATAATTCTCCATGCCACTGCTGTTTTTTTTATCTTACCACCTGTCTAGGACCAGACGGGAAGGCCGAATGAGTTAGAGCGTCCGTCTCCAATGTTAGTAGATCGTGGGGTCGTGGGTTCGAACCGTGGTCGAGTCAAACCAATGACTTAACAATTGATACTTGTCGCTTCCTAGCCTGGCGCTCAGCATTAATAGGATAGGGCAAGGACTAGTTGGCTCAGTGTCAGGATAATGTGACTGAGTGGAATATCAGGTCATGGTGCTGGTGGCCTGGTCTTCCAGTGGGGCAGCACGATAAAGTCGCCATGAGTGCGCACTGTCACAATTCGGTACCTGTCCTGATATGAGCTTATATGTTGCTAGGACGTAAAAAAACCCACAAACAAACAGCAATAATTCTCCCTGCCGCTGTTGTTTTTATCTTACAACCTGTCTAGCATACACAGCTCGGGGATCATGACCTGGATGTGCCCAAGTGTTCACGTGATGGCAATATGGCCGGCGTGGACGACGACAATCAACAACAAAAAAACCAGCGGCCATAAACACACGGCTGGTCTGGTGAACGGACGGCCACCCCCAGACCCTGTGAGGATTAATAACAACTTATCTCCTCCAGGCTGCTTGTTGGTGCTACAGCAGGTCGGTGACCACGCGATGTCACGCGCAGGACACGCGACAGCGGAATGGTCGCCCGGTCACGTGGTCATGTGGGCAAGTGGGAACGTGGTCTCGTGGTCAACTGGTCTTGTGGTCACGTGATAACGTGGTTGTGACAGTGCACACTCATGGCAACTTTATAGTGCTGCCCCACTGGGAAATCAGGCAACTGGCACCATGATCTAATATGCCACTCAGTTGTATTGTCCTGACACTGAGCTAACCAGTCTGTGTCCTATCCTATTAATGCTGAGCGCAATGCTAGGAAGCGACAAGTACCAATTTTGTGAGTCATTGGTTTGACTCGACCAGGATGGACTTGAACTCTCGACGTTCCACATGGGAAGCATGCGCTCTACCAATTCGGCCACAACGTCAGATTAAGGGTTTATTGGGGTTAGTCAGCGAGATGCCCAATGGAAGGTAACCATGCCAAAAGTTGTCAAATAACACACCACACAGCTACATACTTCAAGCCTATGATATGTAAATAGAAGTAGGCTAGTCTAGTAATAAGAGTAGAACAAAATAAAATAAATATATGCCAGAAAATATCTTATCAAACACCTTATCAGTAGATACTGTGTGGTAAAATAACACCAACACTACAACTGGCCATCATTGAAAACAAGCCTGGGTACCAGGGCTTATATGCTATGGACAGTATACATACAGCCTCAATCAAGAAGAAAAAAGAAATTTTGCTTCCAGTAGTGAGTGCATACATGACTGAGACCAGATTGGATTGGCACACCGTTGGGATGGTGAGTTGGAGTGAGGAAGCAGGGTGGTGCAAGCAATGGCGTAGTGGTTGGCCACGGTTATGGTAGGGTTGGCTTCGGTAATAACGGGTGTGCCAGTGTTAGGGCGCGCGGAGGAGAAGACACGGTGGGTGGGCCTCACATGGTTCGTGAGTTGACGAGTCCTTCAGCGCTGATTAAACCCATGGTGGAAAATGCGCACAGTCCACACAGAATGCCAAGTACACAATCGCAGCGCGCATGAGTCGACACAAGATCTTCCTGTGACTTAATAAAGATGGCAAAATCAACCAAATTCGCAGGTGGTGGAGAACTAAAGCAGAACTATTGGCAGGGACTGGGAACATTGTGTGTATGACTTAATTAATAGGCATATAGTGGTTCTGTCAATCAAACTACCTCTGAGGAGAGGTTCATACAAAGCCTTATGTCATGCATCTAGACCTTCAGCATGGCATACTATACACAACAAGTCACATATCATTAACTTACATTCTACACCCTGGGTAGGATTCATAATTATGATGACGTAGCATAGATTTCAACCGAATTGTCAGTATGCAGATTATTGCAATTAAATCTAGGTACTTTTTAGATTATTTTATTTTTTTAATCCATGTCACATGGTAAAGCCTTACTTAACAGATGTAGGATTACACTGAGCTTATATAACCAGGTATCATTATGGATTTACATTTAAAGTACTGAGGATGTAGGTTGCTATTTAAACAAATATACACCTTTTGGTAATAGCCCACCTACACAATCAGATCCAACTATCTCAAATCTATTATCTATCGGAGCACCCAGCTCCAATGGTCACTCCCCATCTACTACTTACTATTAATAGGTACTCCAAAGTGATTCTTTTTTGAACAGGTCAGTATTAAAAGTTATATATCTGTGCAGATCTTTTAAATCGGATCTCAATGATATCAAAATCATTTAGATCAATTGAATAGCTGCAAAGTTATGAGTGTCTAAAAATGGATTTGTTTACCCCGATTTGTGCACATTTACAAATTAGCCAAATCTTGGTTTTTAGGGTCCCACCTGGAAGCAATTTTGCATCTGATCTGTCCAATATTAAAGAATCTCATTCTCTATAGTACAAATAAGAAGCTCAATTTTGTACAGACCATCACTGTTAGTATTCTTTCTGAAATGTCATGTCAAACTTGCTAAATTCCTTAATTTCCAGCAACCACCAATAATAAATTCAGTAAAATTAAGAAAAATAGCATAACTCCCGTTTTAATTGTCCTATCACTGCAATTTTTATACCAAAATATCAGAATTAAAAGCTATACCTGATGACACAATTTTCTAACTGATCAGAGAAAGAAAGACAAAATTCCCTTTTAGGCATCGCGAGCTGACAACAGCCACATTCTTGCAGCAGTCACTTCTCAGACCGACCTTGATGAGCATGATATAACTCTCAACCAACTATTGTTCTGGTTAGGTAGAGGAAGATTTGAGCTTTCTGATGATATCATTTTCAGCACAATCCTGACCAAAAGGAGGATTGATGTCTTAATATGTTCACTCCTTTAGTTCAATCAAATTTCCTACTTAAAAACAGCCATGCTTGATATGCTAATGAAGCCTAGTTTCTTCTCTGCATTGGTGGTTATTTTTAGCTCAGGTCATTGTGCTCACCAAGGTATCAATTTTAGGGAAGGGAGTAGCTCAGACTGGATGAAAACAAACTCGGTGAGCATGCACAGAGCTGCCGATGGTACCCCCAAACGAGTTTCCATTGACTCTAATTTATTTCATAATGCTAACTAAAAATCAGATATCCTAAAAGATAAAAGAACAAGCTTTAATTTCATTTAATGTCTATTTCAAAGAAAGCAGAATTAGTGGAGATGGACGTGTTTTAAAAAGGGTTAAAATATGTCAAATTTCGCGCTGCGGACACCGTATACGCCCACTTTGGAGTACCTAATATTAATATCATAAAGCAGCCTTTATGGTGAACCTGCACCTGTCGAGCATATTACAACGAAGTCAAGGTAAACAAAGAAATGCATGCAGTGATCACACACGTACAAAGTCCATGTATCAATGTCTCCCATTTCATTTTGATAATTACTGTAGCCTACCAGCTCACAAACCAATTAGTGTAGTCTCTACACTTCGACAATTGATGCCCATGAGCAGCTCGTGAGCTGCGTGTTAGCCAGTTGAAGTCTAGCATTTACGTGGTCATGTCGTGTGGGGTTTTGCTTTTTCACCCACAACCCCTTACAGGTTTAATCAATTATATAATGGGTGCGTGGTCTTTGAAATTAAAGAAGAAAAACAAACCCAAAAATGCTTCGGAGTTAGTAGTACCATCCCCACCCCATCCTACAATACTACCCCATCCACCATCGGCACGCTATCCTCCAACCCTACCCCATCCCTCATCCCCACCCCACCTCACCCCCATTCTCCAAACCTACATAGACAACCCGTCAGCCAGTACGATGCCACATGCAAATCAGTTAACTCTATTCCGGTGTAGCAATGTTTGTCTTATCGCTGATCATCACTCACATTATTTATATTCCCCAAATGAAATTACTTATCGCTTTCCAGTGATACGCCAGACCACAATTAATAAATAATTACTCTTGAGGTACTAATCAGCACCGGTGTGTCACCATGAAGAGTTGAATAGTCATGACTGATCCAGTACTGATACCGTTAGCCGATGTGTCGGCATCAGTGTCAACGCCTTTTTATTGCGCGACTAGACGGAATGGCCGAATGAGTTGAGCAGCAGTCTCCTGTGTTGGTAGATCGTAGGATTCATATCAATGTTGTAAAAATTGTTGCTTCCTAGTCAGGTGCTCGGCATTATTAGGATAGGACAAGGACTCAGGTTGGTGCAGTGTCAGCATAATGTAACTGTGTGGGATATCTGGTCATGGTGCTGACGGACTGGTCTCCCAGTGGGGTAGCAATATAAAGTTGCGATCAGTGCACTCTGTCACAAGTCGGTACCCATCCTGATATGACCATAGATGTTACCAGGACGTAGAATTCCGAAAACAACCCAACCTGTTTGTGTGCAGAATCTCGGTGATTGTTTTGTGAGGTATTTACATATGGTGCTATCCTGTGTCTATACCCTGAGGTTGCCAAGCCCTGGTCGAGTCAAACCAATGACTTAAAAATTGATTTCCTAGCCAGCCGCTTGGCATTATTTTGACAGGGCAAGGACTGGTGTGCCCGGTGTCAGGATAATGTAACTGAGTGTGATACCAGGTCATGGTGCCAGCGGCCTAGTTTCCTAGTGGGGCAGCACTATAAAATCTCCCTGAGTGCGCACTGTCACAAGTGGGTACCCATCCTGATATTACCTTAGATGTTGCCAGGACGTACAACTCCAACAACCAACCAACCTGTTTGTTTGCAGAACCTTGGTGATTGGTTTGTGAGGTATCTACAGATGGGGCTGTCCTGTGCCTATATCCTCACGTTGCAATGCCATCTAGTGTAATGAAACAGCCCGATCCAACCTTCACGCAAAGAAGGCCGGTTGGTGACGAGGAGGAAACACAAGGGAAGGCTCCTTGTTGGTCCAAAAGCCAACTGTCATTATCAGATAGTACACTCGTGTATTTAATCATCATCATCATCATGCTGTCGGTCGTGATGCGACAAAGACTATTTTCATTACTTGACTGCCGCTCTCCATTTAGTTCTCTATTTCATGAAAGCTGCCTGCAAAAGTGTTGAAGTGCTGCTGGCTTTTGCAAGTTACCAGCGGCACTCTCTCGGGGAGCAAATAGAGGTTTCACACCGGCAAGAACATTGTTCCTGCAGTGGCTGGTCGGGAGATGTTGGGAGTTCCATACATCAACCACCCTTAATGCTGTCACAGTGACATAGTTTTCTGTTTAGGGTTTGCTCCCTTAGCCTTCGGATGTGTCCAGAACCTGTACCACAAGGCAGTGGTTTACAACTCTGCAAGGCAGGGTTGTCAAACTCCCTGAGGTGTTGCTATACCTGCAATACCTGTATTTAATAGACGTTATGAATGAAGCATCAAATATTCAAAGCCAAAATACTCCCCTAGATTTTAATGTACATATCTAACTTAAATACTGGTGAACTTATTACGCATTTGTTGCCACATATAAGGCTACACTGAATCAATTTAATAACATTGCATATTTCTATGGTGGCAGCGTTTTGGTGTGTGTGCCAAAATTGTCTTTCGGTATCATTGCTGGACATGGCAGGCTCAAGGCCGAAGTGCTCCCCCCCTGCCACTACTGTGGTTGGGGGGTGGGGTGGGGGGAGTGATGCGGGGCGGGGGGGAAGCCATCTTCCCCCCTCCTGCCTATATAACAACTCCTGCCAGCCATCACGGCCAGTCACTATCCTGGTGTCTTCCGGTGCCACCGAAGCTGGACAGTCTTCTCCAAACGCCCACACTGACAACTTCCCACCTCCAATTTTCCTCAGAAAATCAACAAAACCCAAAACCAATCAAGCAATTAAAACTAAAAAATACCATCTAATGAGCGACTGACACCTGCGCAGTTGACATATCACACCTACTTAAATGATACATTTCTGATAATTTACCCTCTACTGTTATCTCATATTTTTATCATTAACTATTGCTATTGTACTTTAACGTAATTCATTACTCATTTGATAAATCGTTCACATGACTCATATGCCCTCATCGCATTTCATTTTCCCAATATATCGGGGCCTTCCCTCATTTGCTTCTTGCCCGATGATACACAGTCAATGTACATGCCGCCGGGTGGGCAGCGCCCGAATAATAACCTTGATTAACCCACTCATGCCTCTGAGTCAGCTGTGTCCATGAGCAATGAAATGTGCAATGAAATGTGTGTGGTTGCATTTCAAATATCTCCAAAGGTAGCCATTCAAAGTAAAAGTTACTTCAAACTAAACAACGGTAGAATATAACAATCAAATTAATATAATTTTCTCAGAAAAATTACTATATCCGAAAACCATTGATCTATGCAACCTTAAGGTGGGTAGGGCTGCTACGGGTACAGTAATCCATCGCTTATCACACTAGATATTCTTTTAATGTAGTGGTAAACGAAAAAGTGCTGTACCGGACCCTATTATAATGTAACGAATGGCCAAATGAGTTGAGTGATCGCTTCCCTTTTTTTTCGAACCCCTGGGTTTGAACCCCTAACCAATTCAAAGTAATGACTTAAAAAATTATACTTGTCATTACCTAGTCTCTGTACCTTGGATATTACATGGAACAGTGGGATGAGAAAGACCACCTGTCCGCAATTGAAAATTGTGTATGAATTGTGTTCTGAGATGTCATTCTGTGCACTTATCAGAATACATGTTAAAATCAGACCACCTGATCTTTAATTAAACAAGTTGACACTTTGCATCAAATGTGCCGAGTATATCCCGAGGAGGTCAGATCTTTGAGTCTTGTTGTAATGTGGTGGCCATGAACTAATTAAGTATCTCCCAGCTGCGGCAATGTAAGCTTATTCCAAATGGTTTCCAATTTGACAATCCAATCACTTATTGTTCTAATTGTCTTCCGTCAATTAGTTTAAGTTATTGAACCTGATTTAATAGTGCATGTGCATTTTACTTCATTATTTGAAAGGCAATGGTTAGTTTATAGGATAATTAGATCAGAATTGATTTTCAAAATGACCAGACGGGATGGTCGAATGAGTTAGAGCGTCCGTCTCCTGTGCTGGTAGATCGTGGGGTCGTGGGTTCGAGTCCCGGTCGAGTCAAACCAATGACTTTAAAATTGATACTTGTTGCTTCCTAGCCAGGCGCTCGGCATTATTAGCATAGGGCAAGGACTGGTGTGCTCAGTGTCAGGATAATGTGACTGAGTGGGATACCAGGTCATGGTGCCGGCGGCCTGGTTTCCCAGTGGGACAGCACTATAAAGTCGCCATGAGTGCGCACTGTCACAAGTCGGTACCCGTCCTGATATGACCTTAGATGTTGCTAGGACGTAAAACAACAACAAACAACAAACAAACAATCAAAATGTTCTTTTTGTTTATATTCGTATTACTGATTCCTTATAATAGATGGATTACACATTCTTTTAACGCTTACTTAGACTCACATTTTTATATTTTCATTCAAATAAATTATTTAGATAACGGAACCTACATCCTCATGAATACATCTTTGCGATGTGGAGGTGGCGACAGTAATCATTCCTGAGTACATTCTGATGACAGCGTTTGATTGGTGACTCTACATCGATCGGGGAAACAAGCAAAATAAGTGATTTAATGATTTACAGGTTGAATGATTTTATCGTTCTATATTTAGATGATGACGCATAAATCAGCTACTATTTAAAGAGAGGAATCATGCCCCACTATGATTTCCTGTTTGGAGAGTGGAAACAGATATTGCACTCGCTAAGCAATTAGCGATGGGGTGCCAACTGTCAACATAATTCCCCAGAAGGATGCTCGATCTGCATTCTGCATTTATCGTTCAATAAAGAGGGAATTAGAGAATGGCATTAATGAAAAATGGGAAAATGGAGGAGACTTGTTATATGGATGTGTTCCTGGGAGGAGGCGACAGGGAAATATAAAAACGGGAGAATCTAATGCAGCATAGATTCGTAGTGCAAGGTTTGCATAATTTTACAATCCCTAAATGGCAACAATTGATGCCAGGAATAATGTTGGCAGAAACTAAGTTGTGGTGAGCACAAATTGTAATCAATGTATCTCTCATAAGTATAAGTGCATAGTTCTTCAATTAGCAACAAACAAAACACTAAGAATAATTGCATAGTTCTTCACCCAGCAACATAATAAAAAAAACAGGCCCATAATATCGAGATTCCCTTAGCTTAATCAGCGTCGAACATTGTCTTGCAGTTTACAAATGAAATCAATACGCCTATAATTGTGTTAATGGTGACATGAGGGGGGATGGTTCTTTCTCCATCGGTTTTGTGTGAGAATTCACCATGTGGAAGTCTCAAGACGCTCCTGTGTACAACATAGAGCGTCGTCTCACCATGTCAGCAAATCAAAACAAGGACATACCTCCAGGGAACTCGCACTGCCGATGAGCTTCGCTAGTTGGACGTCAGCTTAAAGGTCTGGTCACGTGATTTTAGGATGTTTTTTCGACATGAATATTGGCCCTATCTGAGCAAAATATTGAAATTCTGGAAATATTAACTGGATTGGATTATGTGAGTACGGGGCTAGATATCATGGACCCATTCATGACGTCACATAGGGAAGGAAATGTTGAATTACATAGGTTATCTCCAAAGTTAGCCATTCAAAATAAAAGTTACTTCAAACTAAACCACGGTAGAATATAACAATCAAATTAATATAATTTTCTCAGAAAAATTACTATATCCGAAAACCATTGATCTATGCAATCTTAAGGTCGGTAGGGCTGCTATGGTTCCAGTAATCCATCGCTTATCACACTAGATATTCTTTTAATGTAGTGGTAAACGAAAGAGTGCTGTTATAATGTAACGAATGGCCAAATGAGTCGAGTGATCGCTTCCCTTTTTTTTCGAACCCCTGGGTTTGAACACCTTTACACAGGAATGGGTAAGCATGCCAACAAAAGTCCTTTCTAAGGCGTTCTCTGTGGCGGAGTGGTTAGAGTGTCTGACTTTTTTCTAGGTCAGATTCCTAATCTGAGGGTCAGCGGTTCAATTCCCCATGCCCCCAGCTCTGCCAATATTAACTGGATTGGATTATGTGCGTACGGGGCTAGATATCATGGACCCATTCATGACGGCACATAGGGAAGGAAAGGTTGAATTACATAGGTTAGAATACACGACCATAGAACAGCAAATTTATTACTAATCAAGGTGTGCTCCTAGCATTGAAGATATACTTTACTGACAGCATAAACACCCCATGAAAAGAAAAGAAAAGAAAATTCTTTATAACCCTCTGCTGCAGTTAGTCAATTCTGAGTCTAAACATGTTTCGATTATATTTCATACAAGAAGGCAAGTGAACTGACTCCATGTGCTATATTTTTCTCGTTGTTCAATATTCTTTTAACAGGATGAATGGGTATAACATTAGATTCTCCCCAACCTTTATTACATCCAAAATAACTCCTAAAGCAAAAGTAGTAATACAAAGAGTCATGTTTGTCCGGGATTATTGTGAATAAGTCATGTCGTGTTGGCAATATTACTGACCGTTAATGGATTACGTGATAGCATTGCGGCAATGGACAACTACTTATTAATAACTGCAGTCTGGATGTGTAGGTCCACGGACCGTGGATGCTTTATCCACAATGCAGATTTCCCAAAAGCCAGCCGGCACAACCTTTACACAGGAATGGGTAAGCATGCCAACAAAAGTCCTTTCTAAGGCATTCTCTGTGGGGGAGTGGTTAGAGTGTCTGACTTTTTTCTAGGTCAGACTCCTAATCTGAGGGTCGGCGGTTCGATTCCCCATGCCCCCAGCTCTGCCAATTTGGATTTCCACCGCTGTGTATAACTTACAGCGTCATCAAAGGCCGGTTGCTCTGATACCATGTCTATGTGGTGTGGGAGGTTAAAAATCCCTTGGGTCGGTAAAAGTGTAGGCTCGGGCTTTCTATCGACCAGCAGTGGAATGAGGAAGACCAGTCATCTATGACTGAAATGTCCCCTGCTAAACAACTAATGGACCCCCCCAAAAAAAGGAACCTAATGTTCAGTCAGATTTATTATCCAGTGTATAATGCCGTACGGATCCACTGAACCTAGTATGCTGCGCATATTTGTTTGTCTATTGGGGTTTTACGTTCCAGCAACATCTACGATAACATTAGGACATGCACTGACTTGTCACAGTGTGCAATCATGGTAACTTTACAGTGTGCCCCCACCATCCGACTCAGTCAGATTATCGTTATACTGAATAAACTAGTGATATCCTATGCAGTGACAAGTATGCATTTTGCACAGATGAAAGTGATCTCTGGGAAAAAAAGCGGAAATGTGGATATTCTCCCATAGGTTTAGCATTGTCAGGGGATCGCGGAAAATTTCCGGAAGTCGGGTTTCATACATATTGGTATACGCTGATAGTGCTACACCGTTTGAAGCAGGTGTTAGTAGGATACGCTGATAGTGCTCCGGAGTTTGTAGCATTTATTAGTACTAAATGCTGATAGTGCTACGGCATCTGCAGTAGTATACGCTGATGGTGCTGCGGGATTGAAAAATCCCGGAAATCCGCGAAATCGCGCAGATCTTTCATCCCTGATTTTGTGAGAGTCAGTGCGTTGATGCCCCAGGAAGCGAGTCAGCACTCTTAGCAATTTATCCATGCCATCTGGCCAGTTGACGATATGAAAACCCACTACAGTATAACCCAGGTGAACCAAGCTCGGTTAAACCAAACGATCGGTTAATCCAACCGGTCGGTGAATCCAAACATTTTTCAGTGGCCCGGCATATACAAAAAGTTGGTTAAACCAAAGTCGGTATCCAAATTATTGGTTAATCCAAACAAAATTGTCGGACCCCAGGCCACTCCAGTATGGGTAAACAAAATTTTCATGTTGAGGCCCCACCAAATTTTGTATATCATAAATGGTAGTATTTTGCCGGGCCGCCGAAAAAAGTTTGGATTAACCCATCTTTAACAGGGTCCAACTGTATATATATACATAAAAAAAACAATAATCAAAGTGTTCACATACATTGTATATTACATGTGCAACACATGCTTACTCAAAGTCAAAGTCGAAGCCTAAGCTCGGTTAAAACAATGATCAGTTAATCCAAACAAATGTCTAGGGTCCCTTCAAGTTGGGTTTAATGGGGTTATACTGTATAATTTATCTAGTGGGGGAAGCCGTGTGTAAGGTGGCCATTTAAACGGAATATGCGTACATAACATGGATACAACTGTATTGATCGTGTCACGGAGGTGATGGAAATTGGAAATATCGTGCATAGAGCAGGATTCGAACCAAAACTTCTTGCCATTCCGGGACGTAGTGTAATGGTTAGCACGCTAGCCCTGGAATGGTAAGAAGTGTGCGTTTTAAACCTCCTCTAGAGCTAAAGAACAAATAGTAATATACATATATATGAGTCGGCCTCACGAAAATGGGTCAATTGGTGGTCAATTTAAGATGTTGGCATCGCAATTCTTAAGGTGTAGTGCATTTCTTTGTTTCTTATTAAATTATCCTAGAAACAAATAAGGTGGTTGTATTTTCTATACCTTTACATTCATGATAAAGTTAAGTACTTTCCAACACCTCTGTCAATACTAAACTATAATTATGCTGTTTGACGCCGATATCCAATGCTCAACACCGACAACTTTAACAGATGTTGGCGTCGCAATTCTTAATGTGTAGCGGATTTCTTTGTTTTATATTAAATTATCATAGAAACAAATAAGGTGGTTGTATTTTCTATACCTTTACAGTCAGGATAAATGTAAGTACTTTCCAACGCCTCTGTCAATGCTAAACTATAATTATGCCATTTAACGCCGACATCCAATGCTCGACGCCAACAACTTTCCCCAATTGGCCTATTTTCGTGAGCCTGACTCATATATATATATATATATATATATATATATCCTCCGGTGGGACTCATACTGGTCAACATCCGGTTGAGGAGAGGTGGGCTTAGATGGCGCCACCGTGAAAAGTTTGTATATCTTTTTCTATATCCCTTATCTACTTCTGATATCCTGGTTGGCTCAGTGTGTGAAACATCCACAACCGGTACAGTTTTGCAGCTTATGGAGTATAATAATAATCATACTATTAAGTAATATTCCCTTTCGTATTTATATACTTGCATAATACGTTATACATCATATATATAATATATCCCTGATGAAACTTCACATGAATAAAATATGGTATTACTGAACATCATACATTTTGTTTGTATAATTCATTATGTGAATATAAATCACGAATATGATCTTACCAATACTGTGTTTCCCTACTTGTGCACAGTGATATACATCCACTTGACACTGGTGCAATCACCGGCCACATGCAACAGCATATTTATACTGTAGTATAATATACTTGTCGCTTCCTAGCCTGTTGCCTCGGAATTAAGGCATCGTTAGCTCAGTGACAGGATAATGTGACTGAGGGGGATATCAGGTCATGGTGCTACTAGCCTGATTTCCTATTGGGGCAGCACTATAAAGTCGCCATGAATGCACACTGTCACAAGTCAGTACCTCTCCGGATATGACCATTATCTTACCAATCCGCACTGGAAATGAATGAATACATAAGGAAAATACACCGTAGTTCAAGCTTAAACGTAGCAATTTAGAATGGCGACAGTCCAATCTGTGAGTGCACAATAAAAATGTATAGCAATTAAGTTGAATATCAAACAGTTCGTCACAAACTACATGTAGCCACATTTGTAGGTGACTTTTCCTGAAGGGTCCCCTGAAAAACTTGTTATTTTGTATAATAGACACTTGTGAGGCCTCATTACAAAAGCCACTACCGTAGGATTACCGCGGTTCACGTCGTGGGCATCCGTAGCTTAATTACGGTGTAACTCTATTATGCTCCCACTACTCGTTCAATGGCCTACTTGCATGCTGCCACGCCACCTGGTGACAGCAAGAAACAGCGCCTTCCCTCCCCCGCTTTCAGAACAGTCCACGGACCAATCCTAGCCGTGGTAAATGACTATCAGCATATTATTTTAGCCATATGGGATGGCTTAATCAGATAATGAGTTGAGCACTTACTTCCCGTGTGGAAGGTCATAAAAGGGTCAAGCTCTGTGTAAGTCAAATCAGTGATTTAAAAATTGATACTTATCACTTCTAAGCCTAGCACTCAGATTACTAGGAAAGGGTGAATTGAGCACTCATTTCCCGTGTCACAGTGTAAAGTTGAATGCTCAAATATGTGGCTGTGTAGGCAGGCTATGGTTAAATCAATACAGACATAGAGAAAGGAAGAGTATAAAGTGTAAAGATCAAGTGAGAGTCAAGCCCTCTAGTTTATTATTTATATGGTTACATGGGTTCATTGTAGAGTATCACCCCATCCCTTCTCTCCCAGTGGGAAACAAGCATTCTTAGCCCTACCAATAGGGATCCAGCATTGCTGGTCGCCATGGATACCAGTTGTCTGCCCACCGCCACAAGCTGTATGGCCCCATGGCAACCACCAACCTAGACCTTTGAGTGTGGTGATCCCTATCTCGGTACTCACACCCAGACCTGCCACCACCACTATGGCCCACTCAGGCACCACCGACCCATACGTATATAAATTATATACATACATAAGCCTGGTCATGTACACTGATCAGTAATAGAACATTTGCATTCCCCGCTATGCTGAATATCGGAATATTTTACGTCCTTTTTCATAAGGGGTCAAACTCTGTCTAAATCAAATCAATGATCTAAAAATTGTTACTTATCGATACTAATCCTAACACTCTGCATTACTGGGAAAGGGTGAGTTGAGCACCCACTTCACGTGCCAAAGGTCATAAGAGGGTCAAACTCTGTCTAAGTCAAATCAATGATTTAAAAATTGATACTTATCGCTACTACTCCTAGCACTGGTAATCAATGAAACTAACCAGAAAAAATTGCCCTGAGTGTAGATAATTCAAAATTTGTTCCATGTTTTTCTTTAGTTTTAAGTGTAGCGCTGCTGCTTTATTCTCATATCTAAGCATCGCTCTTACTGTGCTAATATGACTAGCTGGTAAACCGGATCTCTCACCTTGAAGTGTCTTTCTGCCCTTACCATAGCAGGCCATATCCTGAGCAGTAAGACTAACAGGTCCAAGCAGCCAGTGTTGGGGGTAGGGCATCACATGTCACCGTGATCCTCCAGGGGGCGCCTTCTGTCGTGTGAGTCAGCCGGCTTACTGAGATGTTGAGGTACTTTACAACTTGCGCTAAGCCATATTTAAACAGCGCCGATATCAGCATGCACATACGCCAACATGTATGAACAAGTTTTCTCTTGGTAAAAGAAATTACATTCAGATTTATATTATCTTTGCATAGATGCAACACAAAATAATCGCACATTTTGCGTGATTTCGATCATATCTAGAAATAGGAACTCTCTGTTCGCTGGGTACATCTTGTTTCTTTGAGTAAGCAGAAAAATGTCAAGTACATACAATTGGTCTGCCTCCTTCCAATGCTGGTGGGGCTATCACCGTTATATCAAGTACCACGCTAGGTAGTGGCATGTATCAATATTCAAGTTATTGATTTAATTCGGCCAGACTTCGAACCCAGGATTATTCTGATTGCCTTGAGTGGTAATGTTATAGTGCAGGAGCATTAGCTACCAGAACAGTAAAACCCGGAAAAAAATAATGTCAAGCTAATTTTTTGTATATAAGCTTAGTGTAGTATATTAAACAAAATATCAAAAGTCCCCTAAAATCCCACCCTTGCTTCATCGCTAAAAAGATTATGTTGCCTAGCAACCATCGATGCATGCTAATGGCCCAGATAATGACCTTATAAATGGACTCATTGCATTATGAACTTAACATATGCTTGTAATTAACATTCTAATTAATAAGCAAGTAAGATAATACATAGAACAACACCATACATGATTATTATACATCGGCAACCAATGGCAACAGCATAGATATCAATGAAATGCTTCAATTTTGTTCATTGCATATCGATATATATATCTCTATCAGGAAAGTTATTAGCTATGTAATCCGGATGTATGAGTGATCAACTGATCAACCAACACTTGAATCTACTCGTCCTCGCCAGTACCGAGTTCCTCAGCCAGTGGGGCGTTGCTGCATCCAATTCCCATACATTGTGAACAGATTGCAGAACAAGCCATTCCTGCCTGTCTGCAGCCACAACGACTCATGCATCATGCCTTACAGTTGCAGCTTATGAGTTTTATTAGTTTCTGAGGTGCTGGTGGCAAGTCAGTAGGGAGGGGAAGCAATACATTGTTATGAGTTTTCCATCCCCACTCAGTCGGTGAGGGATCCTTTCCCAACCATTGTTGCACCTGTAAGTAGGTCCGCAAAGAATGTTGTCGTGCAGCTGCACTGGTGGGTGGCAGAGTGGCTAGAGTGAACTTGGCACCCACTGACTTGCCAGCAATGTTCCTCTTATAGGCATAGTATCTGTATTCATCCAGTGTATTGAACCTTGTTCCACCATATAATGCAAGAAGAAACTTTTCTCCAGCTGCTGAGACATCGGTGGGATTCAAATTTTCCATATTGAACGCTCTCATTTCCTTAGCAAGCTCGTCATTTGACATGCTCAACCGAAATGCCTTTTTCTTCCCTTGTCCATACAACGCAGATGTGGTATCACACCCTGTGACGGTGTGAAGAAAAAGCAAGTTGTGTTGTTTTTCTCCAACAGCTTGCTGTATCGCGGTGATATTGAATAATTTTGCCGGTTTATTGTTCATACTGGGACGAAGCATGAATAGCTTTGTATTGGTTGATGTCCGAGCAACGAGCATGACCAACCGGTCTGTGTCAGTCCCAACCAACACAACTGTCTCCCCATTGAATGCAAGATCAAGAGCTGTATACATGATCATTGTGTCAGCATCAGCTGTGGCCTGTGCAACATGTATACAGGCATCACAGAGACCAGAAGATACAGCAAGAATAAGGCAGGATTTATTGTTTCCATTTCCAAGAAACCCTGCCTGTGTTGTCATAGTGTGCATGCTGCCAGTGAAGATGATATCTGCGGAGAATGCCTTGCTTGCCCTGCGATTTTGTTCAACAGATTTTGTTCAACAAATTTTGTTGAAGGAGGTCCATCATATCCATCCAAGACAACTGTTGCATTTAACTGGTAGTGCTTGAGGTACATTTGACAGATTTCATCATAAGTTGCTGGATGTGGCCAAGTCACCGAGTGAAGAAAATGTCCACCATCAACAACAAAAAGAGCCTCGCCTGGCATATTATTGTCACTGGGTACCAATGATTCTAGCAGAGTAGCTAATGCAGCCTTTGTCGATTTTCTCATTGACACATCATCAAACAATGATGGGGGTCGTGGCGCCAGTTCATACTTCAAGAAGCTGGACAACTCGGAGCTCGAGTTAATAATGCAGGCGATTTTACTGAACAGTTGCAGTGGATTAACGGTGACTTCATCATTGCACATTTGTACAGTGTTTGTCATTGCTGCAAGCGGTTTTGTCATTCCGTCGAAGTTTTATTCCTGCAAACAATTTACCAACCATTTCCTGCATAGCTTTGAATCCATGACATTCAGCTTCATCGCAGTTAATGGTTTTGTGTGCTATAATTCCAGTAGCAAGGGAAACCAAGGTATTATCTGGTTTGTTCACAAAGGGAGGGTGTGCTTCTAGCCATTCCAGGGAGGAGTTCAAGTCATGTTTGACTCTGGTTTGTCTTGAGGTAAGAACCTCCTTATGCTCTTTGTGCTGCTCAGATATACCTGGGTTGATGCCAGTGAATGTTTCCAGGCCATTACATAGTGGTACACACAGCGGTAGAGCAAGCACCCTGTGCAAGTGTGCTCTCGCTGATTCCACGGCCACAGGTTAATCCTCCCGAGGTCTTGATAGCTCCATCAGTACCTGTTCGAGTGTCATGTCAGACCAAACTCCACACCAGAACTTGTCACTTTGGCGGATCGTGAAGAAACCCCTCTTTGTGAACATGTTGTATTCTTCCGAAGTCATCCTCTTTGACAATTCTGTCATTTGCTGTAAATATAGATGTGCCGATTTTGCGTATGGAAGATGTCCTGCGGCATGTGGGTGTGGAAGCATTTTCATGACAGTATAGCGGTGAAGCTCCCAGTCACCTGTCCTCTCTGCTCTGACAAATAATCGCATGATGTTAACTTGCTCAAAGTACTGGATCCAGATTTTAGCTGTTCGAGATATAGCTTTGGCGTGGTCAGACAGCTGTTTGAGAAGTTGCTTCAGTTGACTAATAACAATAGTCCCCAATCCATCTTCCAAAAGATGTTTCCTCTTTCAAAAGATCCTGATAAAGCTTCGTCAATGTACCTTTGTCATCTTCACTAAGGCAGTCTGGTGTTTGCAGAAGGATAGTGGCCAGAGTTTCTTGAGTAAGATAGTGAGCACGCAGAGCACAGGAATATGCATGTCCAGATGTCATGTGTGCAACAGAGGCTTTGGCATATATTGTGCTCCTAAGTTCTTCTAATCTACTGCCTGACATAATGTTGCCAACAGCTCCCATATAAGACATCAATAGGTGGAAGCCACCTAATCTAACAACAACATTGTCCAGTTCATCTCAGGCAGCCACGATCTCAGATGGATCGATATGCATGGGAGGATGGATGGATGGACGGGCAGACGAATGGACGGACGGATGAACGAAAGGATAGCAGGACGAACGGACGGATTGATGGATGAAGGAAGGAATTAATTCATTAGCATATATTACACACCTAATAATAAAACCATAATATGGCGCTAAACAATGGACATGCATTTCAATTATGCTGGTTGCTATGCATATGTTCGGACATAGGTTGTCATTGATCAGCATAATTCACAGATATGAAATGGTTTCAAACAAGATATTGTCCATTTGTACTGTTTATATTTTGTACTAATAATAACATGATCTACTACACTTTCATCGCGACATAGTTTGGATGTGGTTGCTAATATTCATGCTAGTGCTACCCTACTTTGGCTGCAATGTACGCTGTTGCCATTGGTTACCATGTATAATAAATATGCATGGTGTTGTTGTATGCATTGTTGTCCTTGCTTATTAATCAGAATGATAAATACAAGTAAATATTAGATTAATAGTGGAATTAGTTAATCCATAAGGGTATTTTCTGGGCCATTTAGCATTCAGCTATGGTTGCTAGGTAACACCATTTTTTTAGGAATGAAGAAAGGGTGGGATTTTAGGGGACTTTTGATATGTTACTCAGCAAGATGAATTGAGCTTGTAAAAACAAATTCAGCTTGACATTATTTTTTTCCGGGTTAAAACCTAATGTTCCTGGACTATTATAGTAAATTTGTGCGAAGTGTGTCTCGGAAGTCAACATTTAATGCGGCAGAAATAGTTAGTATGCATGCTTAATTACTACTGCATTATAATAGTTGTACACAGTAGATCCTAATAGGAGGAATATTGGACTATTATATACATCTGACCATGCGATGATGTCTATACTACCAGTTCTGTTGCTGTTTGACAAATCGGAAAATAGCTTAAATTCTTATATATATATATATATATATATATATATAATTTATATATATAGTTAGTATATTTATATACGTGTATAAAATCATCGGTATGAGGTATTTCTACTTATTATTATGATCTGTTATTGTCCAGTAACAGACCCAGATTTATTCACTGCGGCACTCATTTGCCTACAGTGGCGCCGCCACCGGCAGTTCTTGGTACTCATTCCTCAGAGTTGTATAGATCACTTGCTGTGATATAATATATGTGCTACATAAATAACGAAAATAATGTGCATCAAGATACCATCTCTCTACTAATATGCCCTACCTATGTAGCCGCTGAACTACCTATTTACAATATAATGTAAATGGCCGGAAGACCAGTGTTTCGGCGCTGACAAAATATATTTCGGATGAATAAACTGTTTCACAAAAGAAAAGAATGGATATGTCTGTATCTACTCAGAGGATCGGTGTAACTCGGCAATAATCATAGCAAATTATTCACAGACTATCTAGTACCACTATTGCCAACTCGGATTTATAACAGACTTAAACTCTCACGTCATTAGGTCATGGAATCACTGCTATGCTCTTATTCATTCCCGTTGTTCACATTGTGGGTGATGCGGAAGAACTGCTAGTGCACCCTCCTCCCCTTATGCGCGGTCCATTGGACTCGTCTTAAGATGGATGGGCGAGTCTATCTATCCATCCACATGATTGGCTAACAAGCTTTCACACCTTTCCCACCATTGCCTGCTGATCACTGACCAACCGTCACTTTCCGACTGACTGATAACAGCCAGACCTTCTGCGCACTCACATTGGTGTTGTTGTTGTACTTTTAATGGCTACTATCAGATTGTAAAGACGACGGCTGGAATCTGTGGTTGTATAGGCAGGCTATAATGAAATCAATACATGCAAGAAGAGAAAGGAAGAGTATAAAGAATGAAAGCAGAGAGAGAGACAATGCCCTCAGGTTTATTATTTATAGTAGTACATGGATCTGGTATGGCATACCACCTGACTGTGTTCTCCAAGGAGAATCAAGCATTTACAGTTCCACCAATGAACATCAAGCATTCCTGTGTCACCATGGCTACAGTGATCTACCCACCACCACCATGTGGTGTGGCCCCTTTGGCCACCACCTGCCTGAGCTGAGTGTGTGTTGATCCATGACTAACAGAGGGGGGAGGGGGTAGTGGGTAGAGCTCCAAGTGCCCCTTACACTCTATCTCTAGTGCCTCTTTCACCCTATCTGACTAATACACAATGACTATTGACCATGAGTAAAGTATCACCAGCAACTACATAAATATATTCATGCACCTGGCACTATATACCATTTACCATTATAGACCATTTGCATTCCCCCACCAATGCGTTTTATCAGAATATTTTACAAGATGCTACTGTTTTATGGTAATACACTTTATATTCCCGAACGGTTCTTGTCAGTTTATACCCGGATCCTGAAGTGATTCTTTGTTTGTTTGTTTAACGACTCCCTTTCACAAAAAGTAGGCATCGGCTATTGGGGGCTCAAGTGATTCATGAAATTTGTTCAACAGAACTGGCCAGAAAAGAAAGAAGGATATTTTCTATCACGGTGTGCTGAAATTATATTACAAAACAGAGGTGCGGTACTAACTATGTTCTTGTTATAGCGAATGAACACTAATCACCGGTGTTACTTGATACCAAATGCAGGCTCAGTTAGAGTGCTGACCATGTGACAAAATGCATGCCTGGCGTCATACGCCAAACACTTTGGATGTTCCACTTGGTCACTTCAGAATTCCCAGAACTACCCTGCATAAAGGTCAACCCACCCGCTGTCAGGAGAGCCACTACATCATTGACTGATAGTAAATGATTACATACAATAGTTGTCTCATCATCATCATCAATCCCTTAACCGTGAGGGTCATTGGGGCACTACTGATCACTCTGCTACCAGTGTTCTCCAGTTTTTGTTGGTTGAAAATGCCCTCTGGGACTTGCCAAACTACAGGTCTGTCCATTCTCTGATGTTATCTTTCCATCTCTTCCTTTGTCCACTTTGCCTTCCTCTCCCTTCCACTGTGCCAGATGATTTTGGGCAGACCTGATGATTGGGAAAAATGATCAGACCACTGCAGTTTGCATCTCTTTATGATCATCAGCAGATTGGCATGTGATCCATGTGCCTGCTGGATCCCAGAATAGACTTCGTCGTTGGTAACATGGTCTTTCTATCAGATGTGTAGTACTGTACATGGAGGTAACGTCTCATTTCCATCGTTTTTATTCTTTTGTTCACAGCTCTGGTGTGACTACCTTTCTTGTATGGGTATTTAAATTGACATTATAGGTTCCGTTGCAGGATGTGATGTCAGATATGAAGGTAGATGGAACATGTAAGTCAGAATTATAGTATTTAACAGGTACCTACTTCCTTTTGATGTCACCACTACATCAACAGAATCCTTCCGGATGTTGCTACAGTCATCGCAAGCAATGTTGGCACTGTCATAAATAGTTCCAATCAATATCTTAAATTATAACATGTGGAATCCTAACTGACTTGTTGAGCGAGTAGTACAGGCAAGAAGCTTAATCATGACAGCTGAATAGGCCAGGTGACAGCACCAGGCGAGGCAGAAAGCCTGTCCATTTGCATGAGTTGTTAAGTGTCAATAGTTGTGAAGTGTCAAGTAAGTTGCCAAGCAGAGGCACAGTTCAAGGATAATTAATTTACGGATAATTATACTCGTATAATGCTTATGTAGCACATATATTGTTAGATTGTGTCAGAACATGTCATTTTGTTTGTGAAAGAGTGGAGATCTTTGTCATTCTCCAAAACATAGCCAGCAGTGAAGAGTATAAGGAAAGTAGAGCATCCAACTCCTTTGTCTTTAAAAACATGACACGCTTGGGTGTATCTAACAGAGTGTAGGATATTCCGATATACGGCATAGGGGGAAATGCAAATGTTCTATTACTGATCGGTATACGTGACCAGGCGCATGTATGTATATATATATATATATATATATATATATATGTCTGTATGGGTTGGTGGTGCCTGAGTTGGATGTAAATAGACATAGTGGTGCTGGCAGTTCTGGGTGTGAGTGCACTCAGGGCCTACCCCCTCTGCTGGGAAAGGGATCACCTCACTCAAAGGTCAAGGTTAGTAGTGGCCATGGGGCTATGCAGCTTGGTGGTGGTGAGCAGACCACTGGTATCCATCCCTATTGATAGTGTCAAGAATGCTTATTTTCCATTGGGTCAAAGGGGTGGGGTGATAGTATACAATGAACCCATATAACCATATAAATAATAAACCAGAGGGTTTGCCTCTCTTTTCTTCTTTACACTTTATACTCTTCCTTTCTCTGTGTCTGTATTGATTTCACCATAACCTGCCTACACAGCCACAGATTCGAGCCTTAGCTTTTACACGAGGGCATTGACCATTTCCGTCATGTAGCCCTGCAGGACGTTAATGGTAGAGAGCACTCTAATATCATCTGCTTTGCGGATCCGGGGTTCAGCTGCTATATTCACTACCTGCCACCATTGTGGATGCATATATCTGGTCCCACTGGTCGCATTTATCAAATTACAATCACTTCTGTGCGGAATGACAAGCGAATCTAGCTCCCACCCCCTCTCTCTGGGTTGCCTCGTCCACTACTTCCGGATGGGCTGCCGCGTTTGCCACCCTTTCGGCTATCAGAGATCGCTACCGTCTGCACTGCGGTCGGAGCAACCTTTCCTCCCACTCACCACTCTATCCTTTGTGTTTTTATTTCTTTTATAAAAATTGTTCTTTTACTTTGATTCTTATGTATACCAATTCGCCTTAGGTCTTGTTTCAGGCCCCGCTCAACCAGACGGGATGGCCGAATGAGTTAGAACGTCCGTCTCCCGGGTTGGTAGACCGTGGGATCGCGGGTTCGAACCCTGGTCGCATCAAACCAATGACTTAAAAATGTATACGTGTTGCTTCCTAGCCAGGCGCTCATCATTATTAGGATAGGGTGAGGACTGTTTGGCTCAGTGTCAGGATAATGTGACTGAGTGGGATATCAGGTCATGGTGCTGGTGGCCTGCTCTCTCAGTGGGGCAGCACTATAAAGTTGCCATGAGTGCACACTGTCACAAGTCAGTACCCATCCTGATATGACCTTCGGTGTTGCTAGGACGTAAAACAACAACAAACAATCATGTCCTGCTCATACTTTCCATTAGACTTTCTGTTTACCTGCACTACTGCCTTGTCATTTTTGTAGAGCCAATCATACTCATAGGCAACACTGTCTCTATGCAGATCCTGATTACTGTCAGTTCCAGACGCAGGCATACATATATGGATTGATATAGTGAAGAACATGTCCGCGTTTTCAAATTACAGTATATTTAAGGTGCAATCAACCATATTGTGATAATGGTGTTGAAAGGTGGTTGCCATTCAATCTCATGCAACATGGGGTGATTTGATGCCATAAGTGATCGGAATATATATTCAAAATGGCGACTAAAGTGCCACTAAGGTCGATTTAGTTAGCAAATATGCCGTTGCTGGAGCCACTGTGTAACCAATGGTGGTATACATAAAGCATAGCCTGTTATGTGACATGATATAGAATACAAATATATTCACCTATAACCAAATTGAAATCCAAATAGATCGCAGGTGGGCCGTGGAAATTATCTATGACCACTGATAATGCGTTTTCCAAATAGAATTGAAGCATGTGCAATTACAAATCACAACATTGGTTGCTCCACTCCGGTTAGCGGACGCATTGGTGGGATCAACCCCTCTACAATACCTTTTTCACAGAGCGTGATGCACAGTGAATTGGTCCTGCACTGCCATCAGAGGACGGGTTTGTGGTGCAAACTCTTTGAATTTATTACCAAAGTGTTAGGTTGGTGTGAGTGCTGTGTGATAATGCAGAACTGGGGCCACCTAGCACCAGCCACCGGGAGCGTTAGCGGAATCGGTAGAGCGCAGGCCTCGCATGTGGTCAATCAGGAGCATGTTTCCCAGTCGAGTCAAACCAATGACTTATCAAATTGATACTTGTCACTTCCTAGCAGGGGCGCTCAGCATTAATAGGATAGGGCAAGGACTGGTTAAATCAGTGTCAGGATAATATTACTGAGTCGAATATTGGGTTGTAAAGTCCAATGGTCGAATCTGTGGCTGTGTAAGCAGGCTATGGTGAAATCAGTACAGACAAAGAGAAAGGAAGAGTATAACATCTAAAGAAGAAGAGAGAGTCCAGCCCTCTGGTTTATTATTTAGATGGTTACCTGGCAACATTGTAGAGTATCACCCCACCCCTTTCTCCCAATGGGAAACAAGCATTCTTGGCCCTACCAATAGCAATCCAGCATTCCTGTTCCCCATGGCCGCAAGCTGTATGGCCCCCATGGCCACCACCAACCTTGACCTTTGAGTGTGGTGATCCATATCCCAGCAGAGGGGGTAGGCCCTGAGTGCAATCACACCCAGACATGCCAGGACCACTATGTCTATTTACATCCCACTCAGGCACCACCAACCCATACATATATTTATACATACATGCACCTGGTCATGTACACCGATCAGGAATAGAACATTTGCATTCCCCCCTATGCCGAATATCGGAATATTTTACAGGGTCATGGTGCTGGTAGCCTGATTTCCCATTGGGGCAGCACTATAAAGTCACCATTGATGCACACTGTCGCAATTCGGTACCTGTCCGGATATGACCTTAGATTTTGCCAGGACTTAAATCTCCAACACCCTAGCACCAGCCACCCGCACACAGACCCGCCCCACACATAGATACATACGCGCACCCCCATAACCCCCCCCCCCCCCCCCACACACACACACAGACACACCAACACACACGCACATATGTGAGTGGCACAAGGCTAATCCGCTAGGAGATTCGCACTCGAGAGCTGCGGCCAGCGCCGGCGGACATGTACCAGTCACATTCCACTTCACGGGCACGCCGGTTGTCGGCGGTGCCAGACGGCGCGGGGCGCGGGCGGAATGTTGCCATTTCCTGCGCGCTGAGAGATCTGCGCCGCTCGAGGGGCTGGGGCGTACCGGGTGCGGCGTGGGAGAGTGGTTCCCTGGCAAGAGTGTGCATACATCTACAGGCGTGCGCCCGTCCCTGATCGCCTCCCCCCCCCCCACACCCCCGCAACGTCTGGGTTATGAATCTAGGCTCCGGCTGCACGTATACTTGCACTGGCCCCTCCTTTTCCCTCCTCTCCTCGCGCCACCCCACACATTTGCTCCCCATTCCTCACCACACACACACTTTATATAGCGCCACTATATTCCTACACTCTGCCAGTGTTCTATCTGGATAGAGGTGCTCGCTTTGGTGCGCACACTACCTATTTTGTATCTATTCAGCCTTGTTCCAGTTTTTAAAGAAAATAGTGTGCTTTGAAAATGGTTCTTTGGCCAAAGCAGAATGATTTTGTGGTTATACATTGCACTTGTTGACATTGTCTTATTAAACATCTGCTTGGGTAATTGATTAAACCATTGACATTAAAAATGCCTGTATATGTGTACAATAGAAATTGGTTAGCAGAGCTCCTTTCGCATCGTTCCCCTTTAATTATATTTGACGGATTTAATTATAAGACAGATCTTGCCTTAAGAGCCAAATTACTTACTTTCATTACACAATACAGAGATAATGAATCCCTTTCTCATCAAAATCTACTTTGCCACCTGTACCCACCAGATACTCTAGGTCACGTGACATCCCCGCACAACATACATATCCCGTTGTGTCCTATATAAGTACAGTGAATGCAAGGCACCATCCACCAACACTCCACCCCGCCCACAGTGCAGCATGACCTTGCTTAAGGTTTGATGTGACCCCTGTCGGTTCCAATATTTGGGTTTATTCACCACACAACATTGTCCTTCCAGTACCCCTATTTCACACTCTTTTAGCTTCAGTTGAAAAGCTTCCTTCTGTTCTTTCTTATTGTTTGCATACCGTGCCATTTGCTGTGTTCCTTACTATATGGTTCTCTACATGAGCCCGCTCCTCCATCATTGATTGCCCACCATGTGACAGTGCGATCATAGTTATAGCACAATGACCAACCTTTATATACGGTGCATAACCATCGCAACACCACGCCACCTCAACTGCCATCCTAAACCAGACGGGATGGCCGAATGAGTTGAGCGTCCGTCTCCCGATTTCGTCGAACGTGGGATTAGAACCCACGGGTTCGAACCCTGGTCCAGTCAAACCGTAAACTTATTATTGTATAATTGTCGCTTCCTAATCAGGTACTCGGAAGTATTAGGATAGTGCAAGGACTGGTTGGCACAGTGTCAGGATAATCTGACTGAGTGGAATATCAGGTCATGGTGCAGAGAGCCAGCTCTCCCAATCGGACAGCACTACAAAGTCACCATGAATGTACACTGTCGCAAGTCGGTACCCATCCCGATATTACCTTAGGTGTTGCCAGGACATAACTATTGAACAACCAATCAACTGCCATCCACTGCCAGTCACTCTAGTCCATTTCACCGCCCACTCCACTTCATTCATCACACTCCAATCTACTCCACCTCATTCCACCCACAATACTTCACTCATTTCATCGATAGCCTCACCGCCTTTCATCCACCACAGTCCATCCCATTCCAACCCTTCCTCACCTCATTCAACCTACGCCCATATCACGCAATCCATCGAATGGTCTGCCAACCCATTCCAATCCACCCAATACAACTCCAATCCAACTCCAATCCTCCGCCATACAATATCACCTGCAACATTTGCACATACCAACATTGCATTCCATCGAAACCAGTTCGCCCAGACTGAATGTCATCCCATCGCAATATATGACATGGCACCCCCCACTGCACCCCCACTCCTATTCACACCCCGCCCCACCGATTCACCACCATGTACCACCACTGACGGTCAGGCCTGCCAGTTTTCGACTGGCTGGCTGGAGGGGTGGGCATGGGGGGCTGTGGGCGGGGGAGGGGCTGTGTATGGGGGGTGGGGGGGATATGGGCAGGGGGCAAGTGGGGGGGGGGGTTATTCGGAGGAGGCTTCAACTCTTCAGCCACCGGCAGAGAGTGACACTCCCGGAACCATGGTGGTAGCGCCCCAATCCCCACACCTACACACCAACTTACACCTACACCTACACTCACCTTCTCCCAAACTGCGCATGCGCACCACCCAGCTTCCAAGTCTGACGTCCGGCAGGTGGAGGGTGAAACTGGCAGATCTGGCCTGGACCGTGATATGGATCCGTACAGATGCTACAAGACGGCCCGGAAGTACCGACTGTAGATGGTGTACGGCACAGAGGACCGGAAGTGCAGCTTTGTCCTTATTACCCCTCGCCAAAGAAGCTCATACATAAATGGCCATCACAGAGAAGGCTTAGAACGAAGGGCAACCGTCCCTGGATTGTTTTATGCCTCATCTTAAAACATGGATGGCCGAATGAGTTAGAGCGTCCATCTCCCGTGTTGGTAGATCGTGGGGTCGTGGGTTCGAACCCTTGTCGAGTCAAGCCAATGATTTAAAAATTGATACTTGTCGCTTCCTAGCCAGGCACTCGGCATAAATAGGATAGGGCAGGGACTGGTTGGCTCAGTGTCAGGATAATGTGACTGAGTGGGATATCAAGTCATGATGCCATTGGCGTGGTTTCCAAGTGGGACAGCACTATAAAGTTGTCATGAGTGCACACTGCACACTGTCACAAGTTGCTATCCGTCCTGATATGACCTCAGATGTTGCTAGGACGAAAAAACAACAACAAACAAAAAACTAAAACATGTGTTAACGTATACAGCTATGCAATGAAGGCTCAATGAGCCACATACCTTATGTATTTGAGGTATACATTATTATGACAGTATAAATACCTGAAGGTGTGTATCACTCATATTTTGTTCCAAACTATCAAATATACCTGACCATGTATGCCATATACTGGTGGCGCCCCCATCGGCTCCTACGCTCATTAGTTTATTGATCTATGCCAGTCTTACTGGGTGACGACATTCTTTGGGGGAAATTATTCTCATCCAATTGTCGTGTCTGTCTTAAATAGGATTGTGTGACGATATGTACATTAATGTGAATATGTGTGCACATGTGTATATCTGCACAACATCAGTACAACAAGAAGGTAGATATTATGTGGGCATTATTAACTTTTGTAACAGGAAATGCTAAACAAACAGTTCAGCATCATTAGTATTGCGTGAATTCTAAAACTGTCAAATCTATACAAATGACCTACTTTTATTTAGGTGTTCTTTTAGTCCATGGTGCTACGATCATTCACATTCATAATAATACAGTGCAATAGCTTCGCATAGCCTTAGCTAATTAACATCTACTCGTATTCCAAATCATCTGCCCTTCTTATATATTCCAGACGGATCTACAATGATATGCAATGATATTCAAACTGTTTATAAGGCGCCTGTAATTTGCATAAAAGTCTCCTATGAAATCAGATGCCAGCTGCAGAGCAATCAATTCCAAATCACATATACGCTGAAGCATCATATATGAATTGTATACGCTGTGATCACGAATGGGTAATAGAGGAGGCTAATTGTATGCCAACTCAATTACTGCAGAAGTAATGGCGCCCTTACAACACTACTGATGGACCAACAAAACGGTACAGCACCACAGATCATATATGGGCACTTTTGGGTATTCTTCAGTGTTATGTGTGGTCTACTCTAGTGTATGGGGCTGAGACATGGACAATCTCTAAGAAAATGTACAACGTTTAGCAGCATTTGAGATGTGGACTTAGCGAAGGATGATGAAAATATGATGGACAAAGAAGATCACCAACAATGAAGTTCTCAGAAATATTAAAAATAAGAAATGTTTGTTTGCCACTATACAGACAAAGAAACTTATTTATTTTGGCCACATCATTCGTCAGAGTTCAATATACCGTACATTGTTGGAAGGGAAGATGAATGGCAGCAGAGGGAGAGGGAGACCAAGAACATCATGGTTTACAAATATTTCACAGTGGACAGGCTCGAATGATTCACAGTCTATCAGAACAGCGCACCATCGGGGCAAGTGGAGAACCATTGCATCCAACCCTCGACCAGAGGACGGAACTATTGATTGATTGATGAGCAGCACCGAGCAATTCTTAACAGTGCTGAGCATTGTCGAGCAGAAGCAATCCCATTTGAGTAGTATTAGTACTGAAGAGGTACAACAAGGAGAAATAAACAAAGATATGAGGCACAAATTCCCGTTAACGCAGATCCAACAATTAAGTTTAAACATTGCAGTCAAACCTTCAATTGTTCATTGCTCCAAAACCATGTATCCACAACCAGTGTGGAATTAGTGAGAAATAAAATTACCTTCGGGTAGATTAAAACAATATTAAGCCAATTTTTGGATTGGCGTTTACGGTGATTTGCGCCTGAACTCTCGTATTTAAACAGCTAGAAGTAGCTTAGAACATTCCATACAGCATCAAACAGCTCGTCGTAGCTCTGGGCAGCAGTAAACAGTGTAAAGGAGCCATGACTAGCACTGAGTAGCGCATATAGTGGTAACGAGCAGCCCCCTGGCGGCCTGCAGGCGAACCATGAAGGCGGGGTCGACCTGTGTGGCAGTGACAAAATACAGATTCCACGGCAACTGCATACCCTCAAGAAGATGGAGATAATTAGAACAAAGCTGGGTCAGAGGTCACCGGTTACAATTAGTCTACCTTACTCTATGTAAGCCTTTGTCCGTTTCCTTTCCTTTCCCTTTTCAAATACTCTTCAACTCCCTCGGTTTTAACGCAAATTGCGCACGGCAACTGCCTAGCATTCGCATAACGTTATTCCAACGCTGTCGACGTCGTTCTGACGTCCCCATAATATTGGCAACCGCGCGTTGAAGCGCGTTGTCGGTCGTCACGTTTTTTTGACATGCTAAAAACCTCTAGCGACCTCCTACGCTCCCCGACGTCCCCCGTTGACTGTCGATGTCCAGGATAGTGTACCGATGTGTACCGACATTCGCATAACGTCCCCCTAACATTTCCCGACGTGTCCCGACGTTTTGCCAAAAAATTACAAACATTGACGCGCATTGGAGAGAAACGTTGTAGTGTGACAGGGGTACAACGGCCATTTGAATATAACTTGGGGATGGTTCTGCCATGATACTAAAACTAGGTGGTTAACTGCGTTAGGAAAAGTATTCAGAGTAACATTACTATTACTGTGAAACTATGCCGATGGAAAACCTGTAGGAACAATGCCCTTGTTTAATTTCCTTCACCATCAGTACAGAACAGGTATATTGGGAATATATATACATGTCTTATCATATATTAAAGTTGCATAATCCGATGGTTTTGAATTTCGACAGCCTTTCTGAGATAACTATATTTAAATGATTGTTATAATCTATAGTACTTTAGTTTGAAGTAATTTTTATCTTAAATGGCTAGGTTTTGAAGGATGGGAAGTGGAAGCATATACAATTAGTGTTGGCAAGGATGCCAAACCTCTACCACCATAGGGTTAGGGTTAGGGTTAGGGTTAGGGTTAGGGTTAGGGTTAGGGTTAGGGGTTAGGGTTAGGGTTAGGGTTAGGGTTAGGGTTAGGGTTAGGGTTAGGGTTAGGGTTAGGGTTAGGGGTAGGGTTAGGGTTAGGGTTAGGGTTAGGGTTAGGGTTAGGGTTAGGGTTATTAAATGTCTTCAGTATCCGCTTCCGTGTGGCAACACATGTTTAAGAAATGCATCAGTATCTACATTAGATATGTAAAATCAATTCTAGATAATTGATTTGTTTTGTAAAATGTGATGCTTCATCGGACTATGCAGCTTTAAATGTGGTATGATATGATATGGCACCAGCTGTGTTAATTTATGTCACATTTCACAAAATATATATGAGACCGGGTGGGAGTCGGTGGGGGACCGAGGATTAGGGATGGGGGGTTGAGTGTGATTGGTGTTGGAGAAGCGCTCCCCTCCACAACACGTGCCTCTCAGCCTCATCCTATCTTCCCGGCCACCCAACCCCCACCCCACCCCACACCACGCCACCCCAGACCACCCCACCCCGTCCCACCCAGCACCAGCACCAGCACAAGCACCAGAACTGCCACCAGGAACCCTGACAATAACAACCACATCACTGCACAATTATCATTGATGTCCTTTAATTAAATTAATCACGCCGAACACTACTTCCTTCGGCATCAGCGCTTCGCATTGTGGGAAGACCGCGCCGTAATTGTAATTAATTCCTCAGCAGACCGGTCGGCTGCGTGTTCTCATACACTCGGACTGGATCGCTGCAACTCCGCGAAGCTAATTGTTGTTCCCCAGAGTCCACACAGCGAAGTTCAGCATACATTCATGCACATTCAAGGAATGCCTGATTGGTGGGTGTTTATTACACATCCGATATGTATGGTGTTATTCAATGCAATGTCGGACTACTTGGTAAAATGTAGATAATACTTCTGACCTTAAGCACCAGTCACACCTTACCGGATTGAGCAACGGACATAAACCGGACAAAGAATTGTCTAGTCCGTTGGTGTACGGTATCAAAATGTACCGAAATGTGTTGAACTGTTGCAATGGCATCCAGACGGAATGGACACTAAATGGACAAGGAACGTACATTAATGAATAGCCAACAGATGAGAACCCGACGAGAACCGGATGACAACAAAATGTCTAACGGACGGACTGAACACCAAACGGACATGTACCGGACTGTTTATGGATGCGCCGAAAACATATACTGACCGAATTCCCACAATACCCTCAATGGACGCTGCAGGAAGCAAGCCGGAGATGTAACGGATGGGTACCAGACATGAAACGGACAAAACGGACAAAACGCACTTAAATCAAATATCAACCATACACTTCAGTCCGGCGATGTCCGGTACAAGTTTTGTGCATGTTCAAAACTTGTACCGGACACCGTCGGACACCACCAGAGGTAGAACAGACATGCTGGATGGGTACCATATATAAACCGGACATTGACATATTTCACCGGACAGTGTCCAGTTTCTATCCATTTCACCAGTCTAGTAACGTGTGACTGAGCCTTTAGATGTTACCAGGATGTAAAACTCTGACTACCAACAAATATATCAGAATGGCAATAATCCGTTATCAATGATGTTGTCATGCTGATGGAAAGAAATTTGGTAACGCACATTTGATGTAGAAGTCCTTCCTATGTGTTGGTTCTATATGTAAATATGTCTTATTTATTGGAATTATTTGTGCAAGCTAATAAGTAATATCCGTCAATATAAATTGTATTCCCCTGATTTGGAGTTGAAGCCCTCTTAAATTGTATATCGACCTAGACTTTTACTTGCTCAATACACACCCCAAAGATATCGGGGAATATACAGAGGGATGCACGGTATATGTTCATTAAATAGCTACTACCTAGTGTCGATAGCACATGTTGTGTGGCTATAGATATTGCAATGTTAGTAACCTTTCCATGCCAAGTGAACTATAGCGGTATCTTTGAAATACACAGTAATGTCAGTTGGTACTGAGCAAACCTGTTAAGCTTTGAGAGAAGTAGAATCTTCTAATGCATGAGTTATTATGGTAAACTGACATTTGAGATAAAGGATTTTGAACTGTGCACCAACCTCATATTGCTTCGGTGTTTATGAAAACTAAGTCACGTAAGTCTCAAATATCATCATGATCAGTGAATGTTTATGGAAATAATATACATAATATAAAGTATATTGTGAATGTTGCATTAATATTCATTTATATTAAAGCTGCATAGTCCGATGAAATATCAAATTTTCAAAACCAAACCAATTATCTAGATTTGATGCACTTATTAATCATTTGTGTCTGCGTAGAAGGCAATACTGAGTCAATTTAACAGAACCTGTTACTGCAGAAGTCTACGGTGTCAGAGTTTTGGCAAGCTTGCCAAAACTACTTTTCCATGTTTGCACTTAAAATATCTCAAAAGTTTACCATTTAAAATCAAATTAATTTGTAAATAATGGAAAGTAGATATGAGTGATCGATCTAATATATTTATCTCAGAAAATATACAGAAATTCAAAACCATCGGACTATGCAACTTTAATATACTCTACATATTCTAGGTATTCTATATATTCCAAACAATTTAAACATTCTACATACCTTCTATATATTCTTCATATTCTATACATTATACATAATATATATGGTATATATATACAGACATTCAAAACCATCGGACTATGCAACTTTAATATACTCTACATATTCTAGGTATTCGATATATTCCAAACAATTTAAACATTCTACATACCTTCTATATATTCTTCATATTCTATACATTATACATAATATACATGGTATATATATGTATTATATATAATTGTCTCAATTATATATATTCTATTTATTCTGAATATTCTGTATATCCTAGGTTTCTATATATCCTCTATATTCAATACATTTGAAATATTGTCTTTTATTCTCGATATTCTCTACTTTCTCTATGTTCTATAGATTCGATCAATTATATGCATCATATAACTCTATAATTATATATATATTATACATTTAGAGCGCCTATATATTCAATACAATCTATACATTCCATATATTCCAGATATTCCAAATATTCTCTACATTCTATATATATTATATATTACATATATATACTGTATATGGGGTGTACATTTTGGATATTATATATGATATATTTCATATCGATATAGTAAGCATATTATATATTACATATATGATATACATTATAACCTATGTTATATATTAAATAATATACATATATATATATATGTATATTACATGTTCAACAAAATACCCCAAATGGACTTAACCAAATGTGTTCATGCCATCACTACCTGTTCCCCACCGTTCCCAGGCCGTGCTGCGTGGTGAGTTTGCACGTATTTACAGCCTGCGTGGCCCCAAAGCTGCCCGGACCGGCTTCTCTCGCCTCCTCAGACCGCCTTCATGTGGACTCCATTACAGAAATGAGCACGTCTATTTCATCTCATTCATGATTCACACAATCTTGGGCTGGTATGCTTTCGCACATTGCTGGATGTAATTGAATTGGCCACCTTTTTGTTCGGGGGGCGGGTGCTGGCATTTTGTTGTGGTTTTATTTGTCGTGGCTGGGTCGCTCACGTGAGCGTTTGCCATTACTTGCCGAATGGTCAGGATGCCGGTTTGTACACCGGATGAGGCGTTGTTGGGGTGGTTCTTTTCCTCTCCCTCACCCCCTCTCTACCTTCAGTCCCGGGTGGACGAATCGGTAGAGCGCGAGTCTCATGTGCGGAAGGTAGGGAGTTCGGTTCCCGATCGAGTCAAACCAATGACTTATAAAATTGATACTTCTTGCTTGCTAGTCTGGAGTTCAGCATTAACAGAATAGGGCAATGGCTGGTTAGCTCAGTGTCAGGATAATATGCCTGAGCAGCCTGATTTCCCAGTGGGGAAGCATTATAAAGTTGCCATGAGTGTGCACTGTTACAATCGGTACCCATCGTGATATTACCTTAGATGTCCAGTATGTGTACTGGCACAAATCAAAGCAGAACCGGGCAGGCCATGGTCAAGCATCCGATTCACCCTGAAATATAAAATGGCTAACCATACAACACAACCATCCCACCTAGTCGCAGTCCTGAAGGGTCCAGGAGTGTTCTGCCACACAGGTGTTCTATCTAAGGACAGGGCTGTAACAAACCACAATGGGATGGGATCCTCTCCTGCAGGCCTGTATGTCATCTACGTCGATGTACATAGTAGGCTAACTTATCATATACAGGTTAGGAAACAAACTTTGAAAATTCAAAAAAATTATATAGAAACTACTACCACCCAAAACTGCAAACGTTGGCCCAAGAAAGATCAGGTAAACACTACTGAGTGCGGGACCAGACCAATCCAGTATCACAGCTGTCCAGCTTTGAAAACAAGCACCCTCACAGGAGCTTATATGTTAGGGGCAGAATAAAAAAATTGTCACAAAGGAAAGAAGAATAAAAAAAGATGTTGCTAGGACTTTAAACTCCAACAACCAACCAACCTTCAGTCCAATCATAGTGGCCACCCTTTAGAAGTGCATTATCGGAGTGTTTTTAGCGAACTCTGAATAATTAAGTGTCCAGGTCTTTATCGTGTTCCCGCTTGCATATGGCGGATACCCAAGTCAGATGACCAGGTGCGGCAACAGGCCACGACGAACCAAGCATTCGTCTGTCTCCACCCCTTACGGGTAATGGCAGAGGCCTATAAATGCCTAATTAAAACCCGATTATGCATTAGGGAAGATATCTTGAAACGATAGACTACTCAATGTATCCCACTCCATGTCTGAAATATAATAAATGTATTATTATATATAATAATTAAAATCCCTCTTATTTATAAATATAATACCGTAAACATTAAAATATACATATTGAAATGTAATATATATATACAGAATGTATACCGTGTATAAAATGTAATATATAATATATTAGCAATTTATATATAAACATACCTATAGTACAGTAATGGGGTAGTGGGAGAAAGAAAGGTAGTGGGTTCAGTAGTTTTAATCTCTGAAATGGGATTAGAGACCCTTGCCCCTAAAATATATCCAATAAAAATCCACCTATACTATAGACACTTGTCAACATCCAGTAGAGGTAGGGCAAACCTAATGTGGCCCCACCGGTCCAGTGTTAAGTCATACGGAATATACCAATATAATAACAATTCCCTTAAGTGCTTGAATAATTCGTTTTACATCACGGTGGTTTTTATTTAATTTGTTAACTGCTGCATAGTCTGAGTTGTCGTGCATACTGCCGTCCCTCACCCGACCGTCGGGGAAGTTAAGGTGCATGACCTTGTTGGAGGATGAAGGACGAGGAAGGGGTGAGAGAGTGTGAGTGCTGAGGAAAGAAGGGGTGCGGGATGTGGTGGGTGTGTAGGTCGGTGGCTGGGTCTGGCGGTGAAACGAGGGTGGGCTCACACGCATGCGCAAGCACCCGATTTTGTCTCATCCGCTCACGCAACTCAGCGCAAGCGATTTCCTCATCACACGCAATTCATTTTGTCAAGCACACGACTCAAACCAAAAACGTCCAAGGACAGCCAATCTCTCGGCCCGCAGAATAGGTAAGCTAACCTTCCCGAAGATTCTAAGATTTTGTTTTATCAGCATAGAAAATATGTTTAAATCAATTTTGCTAAATCAATTTTGCTATGTCGTTTACAAAAATGTTACTTCTTGCCGTTTGTAGATGAATGCAGGCATATGGGAGAGGGAGGGTGTGGGGGTTATACCAGAAGAAATATTAACATGAAAGTTGTCATTTCTCTTTGGTGGCTGCGGATAACTCAAAACCGGATGCGGGAGGTGGCGCAGGTGAGGATGCGCGTGCCTGGCTGCGCCGCGCCCAGTGCACTTCCGGTGGGATGGAGCAGCTCGTCGCATCGCGCCCGCGCTGCTCGCCTGCTCCTCCTACAGGACGGGTATTTACGAGGGCGGGTAGGACCTTTTCTGCTCTCAATTATTCACCTGTCGGCGGCCAGGCCGGAATGGATGAATCGGGAGCGCCACTGGCACTGCAGCCAGATTACGGGGTCTACATGACAGTTGGAAGCAAACAGGTATTAACTCCACCCTGGGGCGGCCCCGGCGCGCCAACTAAATCAGCTCCCCACCTCCTACACACCCATCCCACCCGCCCGCTGGCCCGCCCCTCTGCCCGCCGTTCCACCCGGTTCTGCCGCCGTAGTCGCCCCGCCTGTGCTCCTCCCCCTCCTCACCGTCTCACCCCGACCCGCCCAGCCCCATCCCGCCTCCCCACTTCTCGCCCCGCCTCGCCTCACATCGCTTCGCAAAGCCCCCACCTCACCCCACCTCACCCCGGCTTGCCTCGCCTCGTCTCACCTCTTCCCGCCTTACCCCCATCGTCCCGCCTCGCCTCACCCCGCCTCGCCCCTCTACGGCCCGGCCCACCTCACCCTCTCCTTCCCCGCCCCGCTCCGCATCGCCTAGCCTCTCCCCACTACGGCTCGCCTTCCCTCACACTCTCCTTCCCCGCTGCGCCCGGCCTAGCCTCACCCCGATACGGCCCGGGCCCCCCTCCTTGCACGCCCTGCCCCACCCCACCTCCACCCTGCTTGCCTCTCTTTACCCCGCTTTTCCCCTCCTTCACCCACCGCCCCTCTCACACCGACTCGCACAGTTTCGCCTCGCCTCGCCTCGCCTCGCCACGCTACGGCCCCCCCCCCCCCTCCCCTCGCCCTGCTCTTCCTCGCCCCATCTCACCCCTCCTTGCCTCTCCTTGGCCCTCTTTACCCCTCATTGCTCCTCGGTGCCCAGCCGTCCCGCCGTCCATCCTTTACCTCGCCTCCTTCCAACAAAACACCCACCCACTCTTCCCCTCTCTCAAAATATGGACACCACCTCCTGATCCATAAAGACCTCCATTCTCTTTACCCACCCCAAAGGACCACTCTTCGACCCAGAATTACCACCATGACGACACAAGATCCATGCCGACCACCGCCCTGACCGCCGCCGCACCCTCGTGCACATGGACGATCGCTCACCTACCGCTTCACCTGAATTAGCTGGATAACTCCAAATATATAGCACGACTTCCCACTTCACCGATCTAGGCGAAATGCGTTGCATCCGGTTCTAAGTCGAAACTACACCTGGATGGAACCCGATGCAACACATGTCCAGATGTAAGACACAAATTTTCCCTCCTGATCCGAGTCCTCAGTGCTATCGGTATATGTTGTGGAGGGTGGTTTTTTTTTGCAAACGGGAAATACTGCATCTAAATGGGGATTGAACCCATTCCTCTTGCAATGCACGGGCTAATATCTTAACCATTAGCGCTCTCTGATTCAGCTTACCTGTGCATGTGGCGTTTTTATCTGCGGAACTCAGTGTGCCTTATCCTAGGTACACACCTACCGTTTTTCTGCACCCACCTACCGTATACGATCTAAAACTGCCCAAAAGTCGTGAGGAGCACGCTCCCCTAGCACACCTACCGATTGTGATTCGAGACTTAAAACTCAGTTTTAGGGCTAAAACTGCTTCCTTACGATTGCGATTCGCGATTCGAAAAATGAATCGGCCCGTTTTCAGTTTTAAGCGGGTCGGGTCGGGTCGGGAGTTTTAGTGCGCGAATCTTATACAGTAGGTGTGTACCTAGCATTACTCTACTCATGGAATTCTAAGTATCAGTCTTAAAAAAACTAATATTCACGTAGCACACATCCACATGGATGGTTCAACACTAAGGTCAAATAAAAGAAAAATTGGTGATCGTTCCCGCCCGTACCTGAGAAACCGTCCGCCCCTGATTGTTTGTTTAATGTGTCAGGCTAGCAGCAATTACACTTTTCTAAGCACACCCTCTGTGCAACATAGTTACATAGTATGTCTATGGGGCTAACTTACCATAATTGTATGGGTGCTTTTATTATTTGACTGAAAACATTGTGCAGTGTATATGAATGACATTTAATCCTTTTATCAGTTTAGGGTGGTCCAATCTTTTTTTTAATGCTGAACAAAAAAGTTTAATAAAATACGCCTGCCCGACCCTGATTTGCGTGGTCAAAAGGATGATCGCCAATTTATTTGTTTGATTTGCCCTAATCAGTGCATATCATGTACAATATCCTGATCATTGTTGAAGGCAGTGTACCTCATTACATAATTGAAATTGTTCAAAATACTATCCATCGTACTATATACGATGGATAGTATTTTGACATTCAATGAATATACACAAGTCTATTCTGGAGATGTTATACCGTTAATAGATGTATGCAGGTATTGCAGGTATAGCAATACCTCAGGGAGTTTGATGCCCCTGCCTTGCAGAGTTGTAAACCACTGCCTTGTGGTACAGGTTCTTGACAGAACCGAAGGCTAAGGGAGCAAACAGAAAACCATGTCACTGTGGCAGCATTAAGGGCGGTTGATGTATGGAACTCCCAACATCTCCCAACCAGCCACTGCAGGGACAAATAGTTTTGTGCCTGTCTTGACATGTTCTTGCCGGGGTGAAACCTCTATTTGCTCCCTGAGAGAGTGCCGCTGGGAACTTGCAATAGCCAGCAGCACTTCAACACTTTTGCAGGCAGCTTTCATGAAATGGTGACATTAAGACCGACTCATGGACGCAACTCTCACAGCAGAGAGCTAAACGAACGGCAGTCAAGTAATGAAAGCAGTCTTTGTCGCATCGTGACCGACAGCATGATGATCATGAATAGAGGATACAGTAAATGAGCCTAAACTTAGTTAATTACGCTCTACCCAAGATTAGTGCAAATGTTTCCCCGAAGTGTCGACTTAGTGTGAAATTCATCCACATGGTGGGGCATGGTGGGTAATTGGATCGGTTTGAATACACACATTAGCACCAGGCCCTCATGCTTATATTATCGCCCTCGCGTCACCACGCCCACTCCTCACAGACTACTTCCTCTTACCTCGCATTGACTGCCGTCAAGTATCACTGCCGACTGGAGGGGGGGGGGGCGACTGTACGGCAAGGAAACCGGGGTAAATCGGGCAGAACTTGCATCGCCTCAGTTCAAGCAGTCTACTCTCGAGCTGTGGGTCGATTAATTAAAGCATCTAATGTGGTGTACTTGTAGAACTGCCGACCATCTGCCCTGAGCTGCGCCTCTGTGTAATTATGTGCAGTAATCAGTGTTATGTATGTGTAGACAGAACAGTTTATATACAGTCAAAGCCATGCATATATATATATATATGCAAGCACAGAATGAGATGTGGATGTCTACCACATTACCATATAAAATATTCTGATAAAACGCATTGGTGGGGCAATGCAAATGGTCTATTATGCTAAATGGTATATAGTGCCAGGCACATGAATGTATTTATGTAGTTGCTGGTGATACTTTACTCATGGTCAATAGTCATTGTGTGTTAGACAGATAGTGTGAAAGAGGCACTAGGAGAGTGCCCCTTATGCACTTAGAGCTCTACTCTCTACCCCATCCCTCTTCCGTTAGTCATGGATCACCACACACTCAGCTCAGGCAGGTGGTGGCCAGGGGAGCCATGGTGACACAGGAATGCTTGATGTTCATTGGTAGAACTGTAAATACTTGATTCTCATTGGAGAACACGGTCAGGTGGTATGCCATACCACATCCATGTATCACTATAAATAATAAACCTGAGGGCATTGTCTCTCTCTCTACTTTCATTCTTTATACTCTTCTTTTCTCTTCTTGCCTGTATTGATTCCATTATAGCCTGCCTACACAACCACAAATTCCAGTTGTGGACTTTACAACCATATACTAACCTGTTGAATGTCAGGGACCTCGTTTTGATAGATCGTAGGATTCGAACCCATGGTTCGAATCATGGTCTAGTCATGGTCTTGTTGCTTCCTAACGTTGCGCTTGTCTTTATTAGGGTAGGGCAAGGACTGGTGAGATCAGTGTCAGGCTAATGTGACTGAGTGGGATATCGCCATCAGTGCGCTCTGTCACAGGTCAGTACCCGTCCTGATATGACCTTAGATGTTGCTAAGACGTACAACTCCAACAACCAACTAACTATACACTAATAACCATGCATATACAAGCATATTATTTATATTCTTGTGGACAGACAATGACACAACAGATAATAGTTGGATGAGAATATCTCTGGCTGAACCTCGAAAGGCCCCTCCGTTTATTAACATAGCTCAAGAATAACAATATAAAGTCAAATTCCCAGCCGAATGGATACATGATAGCGACCGCGCCGCCCAAAGTTGCCTCACCGGGGCAGCTGGCACCTGATTGGATGCTGTCCTGTGGCATGGGGCACCCCAGCCAGGTGAGTACAGGCGGCACAGCGCCCACCAGCCCTACATGGGCAGGTGATATTAAAGCCCTGCAGCCTAAATAATATGGGCATAAGGTATTATACAATACATAATGAGATCTGGATGCCTAGCCCATTATCACAGACCTCACCTTATTGTCGGGGGCTGAGGATTTATATCCATACTATGGAATATAGTATGACCAGTGTGTCCATGTCTAAGCCCAAATTGGCCTAGTGAACTGTTAACTGACACACTTATGGGACGTATATAGCAAAATGTCGCACGATGGCACAAACAAAAAATAACATAATTAAGGCTAGTCAGTAACAGCTAAGATGACAAAGCAACTAGCAAATTGAGACTATTGCTGTTCAGCGATGAAAACAAGTTGCAATGTAACTAACTCATTATGGACAGGGTAAATAAACCCTCACAAAAAAAAGACAAAGAAAATGCATAGGTTATTACCACCTCGTCCTTACAATCAACGTCCATCGCCACCCGACCCATCCATACACCGCCACCTGATGTGGACCAGCACCCCGTTTCACGCACATAGGCCATCAAGATCCTACACACACAGGCTGTGAACCCTCCTCCCTCCAACATAGCAGCCAGATAGTTACTGGCCAATCCCACACACCTCCTCATCCCCCCACCCCAACCCTCCTCCACTTACCCGGCCCTTGCTGGCACTCCTTCCCGATTGGATCGGGCGTGGTAGCCTAATCGGTAGAGCGCGGGCCTCGCCTGCGGAAGGTCGGGACAGTGATTCCTGGTCGAGTCAAACCAATGATTTAAAAAGTGATACTTGTTGATACATAGGCTGGCGCTTGGCATTAATATGATAGGGTAATGACTGGTTAGCTCAGTGTCAGAATAATGTGACTGAGTGGGGTATCAGGTCGTGGTGCCGGTGTAGGACGTTCAAAACACTACCCAGTTGAAAACACTATGGTAGTGTTTTCAAACTAAGTTCAAAACACTACCGTAGTGATTTCAAAACACTACCCCTACATATGTCCAAAACACAACCCAAGTTCAAAGCACTATCATAACACGGCAGTGGGAGCTGTAAGTGTAATGCCGCAAAATGTAATGTACTGGTACCTATTGGTATGCTGACCATGCTGTGGCATTTGACGCATGTACTATTTGGTTTGCCTGTTGGGAGTTTTACATTCTGGGAACACCTAAGTTCATATCAGGATGCACATTCATAGTATAGGCATTTATGTAGTATACGCTGATAGCACTGCGGTGCCTGCACCACATATTAGTATACGCTGATGGTGCTGCAGCAACTGCACCATGTATTAGACAATGCTGATGGTCCTGCGGCATTAGATTGATTGTTTGTTGTTGTTTTATGTCCAAGCAACATCGATGGTCATCTCAGGATAGCTACTGACTTGTGACAGTGCACAATCATGGCAACATTATGATGCTGCCCCACTGGGAGACCAGGCTGCCAGCTTCATAAGAGTAGTGTTTTGAACTTAAAGGGCGTGTTTTGAACTTAAGGATAGTGTTTTGAGCGTGGCCACAGTTGTGTTTTGAATCTACCTTTAAATAAGTTGAAAACACTATGGTAGTGTTTTGAACCTAGGTAGAAAACACTACACACTGAAAACACTACCATAGTGTTGTTGTCGGGTAGTGTTCTGAACTTACTACACTGGCAGCCTGATTTCCCAGTGGGGCAGCACTCTAATGTCACTATGAGTGTGCACAGTCTCGAGTCGGTACACATCCTGATATGACCTTAGATGTTGCCAGCACGTAAAACTCCAACAACCAACCAACCTTACTGATTGCCATGCCTTACAAGAGCACAGTTCTCACCACCCAAACCGAACATTCTCGGGCCTACATCCGCTTTCAATACTTACGTCCCCTCCCCCCCCCCCGCTCCCCCACCCAGCAACCATAGCTCCCGTCAGGTTTCCAGCCCCTATCCTCCCTCCCACCGTATCCTTCACCATCCCTCCACCGCCCACCTCCTGCAGGTCCCCGGCATGCACCTGATGTACTGCGCGATCTGCGTTACAAGGTAGTCTATTCATGCACCTCCGTGTCTTAGGGCATACGCCCGTCTGTATGACCTTAGGTGTTGCCAGGAAGTAAAACTCCAACAAACAAACTAACAAATTAAATCTTAGTGCATACATGTTGTTGTTTGATTTCCTTTTTCTTTGCCTTTAACATTGTTCTCTTATTCTCTGTTTGTGTGTGCTTGACAATAAAATATATCTACGAATAAACAGTTTAGCTCGACCGACATTTTGCACGCGAAGTTCGCGCTCTACCGATTCGACCACGGCGCCCGGTAAATTATTTAAGAGCTGTGACCAACGATGTCAGACTATGGCCAGCGCTCAATCGCTCGGGATTAAAGATCTGAACTAGCACTCTAATATTCACATCCTTTACAATCATTCCTAGGTTCAAGTACTGAGAACCATCTCACACCAATCAAATTAACAGCCCAGTTATGCAAGGTTGTGCTAAAGTGAGTCCCCGTTGAAATGAAAATAATTGCAAAATTGTCCAACCTCATGAAAACTTAAGACCTGTTTACTCATGAAGTTAACGACTAAATTATTGAACCCTGTGTCAACTTTAATTCCATTTAAAATGAAAACAAATGTGAAATTGTTCAAGTTGGCTAAATTGTTCAATTGGCAAATTGTTCATGAGACCGGCTTACTAATAAAACTATGCATCAACTTGTTCAAGCTGATGATAACGTCACTCTTGGTTACTAATAAACTATACGTCATATTATTCAAGCGGGTGATAACTTGACGGTCTGTTGCTAAGGGAACTAGCTGTGTAATGGTTTATCCGAGTGATAACTTGAGACCCAGTTTCTACTGAAACTCTCCGTCAAATTGTTCAATTTTGTGACACCCTTAACTTCAGTTATTAAAGTTGCATAGTCCGATGGTTTTGAATTTCTGTATTATAGACTTGTGCAGTAACAGGTTCTGTTAGATTGACTTGGTATTGCCTTCTACGTAGAAACAAATACATAATAAGTGCATCAGTATCTATGTTAGATATGTAAAATCAAATCTAGATAATTGGTTTGCCCCAATTGACCATTGAGTTTGCTTCATACAGAAAAAGTGACATATCTCTAAAACCACACCACTTAGAAACAAATCGGTTGGTACAAATATAGAAAACATGTTTACCAAAAACATTATATTGAATTTATAAGGTTAGGGTTCTGGATTTCTATTAATTTTGAATAAAATAAACGTTTTGCGCTGCATGTACGGCAAACTCAATGCATTGTCAATGGCAGTGAACAATCTTCATACAGAAAAAGCTAAAGATCTCTAAGACTACATGACCTAGACACAAGCCGCTTGGAACACATATAGAAAACATGTTTACCAAAAAGATTATATTGAATTTATAAGGTTAAGGTTCTGGATTTCTATTAATTTCTGAAGAAAACTAATGTTTTGCACTGCGCGTACCGGCAAACTCAAGGCTTGTTCAACAATAACCGCCAGGAGCGCCACTGTAGCCTGTGTTACCTATTTTCGCGGGAGTTGTCCCTCTCATCTATATCCACGCTCTCTGTGCTAACTTCAGACCCAGTTACTACTGAAAATATGCACCGAATGGTTTGTATGGGTTATACTCTTAAAACCAGTTATTAAGTGAAATATCCACCAAATTGGCTCATCCTAGTAGTAACTTGATATCCAGATAATAAGGAAACGAATCAATAGTTTGTTCATCCTAGTTATAGCTTGAGACCGGGTTACTACTGAAACTATCCTCAAAAATGTTCATACTCGTGATAATCTGAACCCCAGTTAGTAAGGAAACTGACCAGTAAATTGTTCATCATCGCGATACCTTGAGACACGGTTATTAAGGAAACTAACCAGTAAATTGTTCATCATCGCACTAACTTGAGACATGGTTACTAAGGAAACTAACCAGTAAATTGTTCATCATATGCATAACGTTATACCAGGTTACTAAGTAAAGTATCAAGCAAATTGTTCATCAAATGTTGATGACATGACGCTTGGTTACTAAGGAGACTAATCACCAATTGTTCTTCGTGGTGATAACTTGACATCCGGTTAGTAGTTGTACTGACACTCCCTGCCAAATTGTTCATCCTGGTGACACATAAATTTATGTCTGAACCCCAGTTACTAAGGAAACCGACCAGTAAATTGTTCATCATCACGATACCTTGAGACACGGTTATTAAGGAAACTAACCAGTAAATTGTTCATCGTAGGCGTAACGTTATACCAGGCTACTAAGTAAACTATCAAGTAAATTGTTCATCAACTGTTGATGACATGACGCTTGATGTTGCCAGTCCTGGTGATAACTTGACATCCGGTTAGTACTGACACTCCCTGCCAAATTGTTCATCCTGGTGACAAATAAATTAATGTCCGCTTACTACTACTAGTCAAATTAGTCAATTACCGATATAACAGTCAATTTGGAATTGCATTAATGTTGAATGTGATCAGCATATGTCGATAATAAATGTATACAACTGACAGTACTTTGTTGGTTGATGCCAACTTTCTTCCACAAAACTCGCAAATCAATGAGTAACGCTGTACGTTCTGTAGGGATGCACTTATCTCGCCAAAGCTTTACCCTAGGGAGGGGGGGGGGGGGGTGGCGACAAGTGTCTAAACATACTGAGCGCACTGAGTGCGCAGCTGTGTAGCCAGCAGGTGGGCAGTGCGCATGCGTGGTAGGAGATTTTGGAAGGGTGAGCGGTAGGATAGGACCAACTCTGCCAGAAGGTATGGAGACTGTGGGGACGGACGCAGAAGTACAAGACACACACCACGTGACTAGCTCAAATATTAGTGACGTCACAGTGTGATTTGTTCATCCACATCATGTTATTTTAGTATCTGTGAGTGAGCGGTGTTTACTTTCAGAGTGCGTTTGCCAACAGAGCCACACATATTCACGGCGATATTTAAAGTGGCATAGTGCCATGGTTTTGAGATTCTGTCATTTTCTGAGATAAGTATATGAGTTTGATCGCTATTATCTCAATTAATTTTGTTTGAAGTAACTTTTATTTTAAATAGCAAACTTGTTAGATATGCGAAGTGCAAACATGCTAAATTAATTGTGCGAAGCATGCCAACACTCTGACACCATAGGCTTCTACAGTAATATATTCTATTAAATTGCCTCAGTATTCCCTTCTGTGTAGCAACTAATGTTTACTAAGTGCACCAATAGCAAAGGAAGATCACCGAACATTATCACGATGCGCTTGCTCTTTTTTCAATATTTCACTAGTATCATTTCTGAACATTTTAATAACGTCAATGAAACTCTTGGTGTTCTTTAATCCATCATGAACACGTTTAAAAACTGAGGTTTTAAAAACGATGATTATTGTCTTCAGGACTATCCGGTGATGGTCTGATGAAGAGGATGGGTGGAGAGAATGGAATAATGAAAGAATGAGTGAGTGATGGTGATTTAACACCAGGTTCTTTATCACCATGTCGGGACGTTGCTGGTGAGTCATGGCTATATTTAAACATTGCCAACAGACATGGAAGCTGTCTTATAACATAAATATAATACAAACGCATTTACCTTTCCAGTCGCTTGATTAGGAAGTACATTCTGGGCGCAGTTCACTGCCAAAGGAAAGAGTTATAATTAATATAAGATATGGTATAAGAGTATATCAGTGTTAACATAAATTGATATATTATTATCAAATACCGCAATATAGGTGATAGGGAGCGAGCAATGTTGATTGCATTGCCTAATCTGATACAAATCATATCACCTTTACCGCAATTAGATACCATATGTTTTTTCTTGAAGATTTATACTGTCTATCATGGATAAGTCAGAATAGACTTGTTTTCACCATTAGACATTTTATCGAGAGAAAGTCCGAGCCTACACTTTTACCAACCCAAGGGACTTTTAACCTCCCACACCACATAGATATGGTATGAGAGCAACTGGCCTTTGTTGATGCTGTAAGTTATACACCAGCATGGGAATGGAACCACCAACCCTCAGATTAGGAGTCTGAACCTAGAAAAAATTCAGCTACTCTAACCACTCTGCCACATGTTACTGTTGGATGGTTTGATGTGTTATTATTGGCTAGTTGGTTGTTGGAGTTCACATTATCATGACAGTGAACTAACCAGTCCTTGCCCTATCCTAGTAATGGCAAGTGTCAGGCTAGGAAGTGACAAGTATCAATTTTGTAAGTTATTGGTTTGACTCGACTGGGAATTGAAATCCCGATCTCCCGCACGGGAGGCCTGCGCTCTACCGAGTAGGCCACCGCGCCAGGTTATAATTAAATAACAAATTTAATATAACAGTATATCAGTGTTAGCATAAATAGATATCCTGATCAAATACCGAAATACAGCTGATACTTAGTTAGGAATTGTTATTGCATTGCTTATTCTGATACAAATTTCCGCAGTTTATACCAGATTTTAATGTTAGATGGTTTCATGTATTGCCTATTCTGATACAAATTTCCGCAGTTCGATATCAGATTATAATCTTAGATGGTTTCATGTATTGCCTATTCTGATACAAATTTCCGCAGTTTGATACCATATTTTAATGTTAGATGGTTTCATGTATTGCCTATTCTGATACAAATTTCCGCAGTTTGATACCATATTTTAATGTTTGATGGTTTCATGTATTGCCTATTCTGATACAAATTTCCGCAGTTTGATACCAGATTTTAATGTTAGATGGTTTCATTTATTATTATTATTTCTAAATCCACCTGAGCGAGTGACTGCAAGTGGCGGAAGTCGATCCTGATTACAGAATAGTGGCACACCACGGGTCATGTGCGTGGACTCGGGCAGGATTACAACATGCACTATCCCCTCTGCAGGTTTATACGCATGTAATAACTAATACACCGCACATAGATAGATATATCAAATGAACGATGCGCAGGTCGTGAACATCGTTAGTGAACAGAAATCCCATCTCTACTTGCTTGGGTAGAATATCACCCCTTGGAGAAGGCACCTAGTGATTTTACTACATGTCTGTTGTTAAATAAAACACAATTCAAATCGCAATACTAATTAGATGGAAGCGATAGGATGATAACATGTAGGAATGATGTGAGTCGATAATTATACTGGTCCCCGCATCCCTCCCACTCACACCCATTCCCCTCCCCTCCCCCCAAAAAATGGCCAACGCCAAATGTGCATGGACTCTCACGCGCATTTCCAATTTTTACTTGGATTTCCGATTAATTGAGGCGGTTTATCAATTGCCGTGTGGTGTGCAGCGACCTTTGGTGGCGCTTTTGGCCATGACGACATGCGATGTCGTTCAGCGTCCGGAAGCTTGACGTGCACGCGGCGGGAAAGCTTACATGACCGCGGGGCTCGCCAGGAAGCTGTGGCAACACTGACGGCGCGCTGCTGGTGCCGGTGACAGACAGTGGCTGGGATGAAGGTGGTGCCGCTGGTAGTGGTGGTGGCAGTGGTGGTGGTAGTGGTGCTGGTAGTGGTGGGAGTGGTGGTGGATTAGTAGTGGGGGGGCGGGGGTGGAAGAGTGGTACTGATGAGAGAAGCAGAGTAGGTGGTGGTGAGTTGGTGCGTGTGGGTTTGGTTGTTGGAGTTTATGTCCTGGCAACATCTAAGGACATATCAGGACGGGTACTGACTTGTGATAGAGCGCACTCAGGGTGACATTATAGTGCTACCCCATTAGGAGACCAGGCCACCAGCAACATGACCTGATATCCCACTCAGTCGCATTATCCTGACACTGAACGAACCAGTGCTTGCCCTATCCTAATAATGCCGAGCACCTGGCTAGGAAGCGAGAAGTACCAATGTTTAAGTCATTGGTTTGACTCGACCAGGGTTCGAACCCATGGACATGGATGTTGTTGGTGGTGGCGGTGGTGGTGGTTGTGGGTTCCTTACAGTGGGGGTGAGATACTGTTGCATTGGTGAAGTGGTGGTTGTCAGGTGGTGATAGTGGTGATAGTGGTGATAGTGGTGTTGTTGGGCACAGAGACGAGATTGAGGTAGCAGCAGGGATGGGGATGGACTGGTAATAGTGGTGACAGTCGTGGTGTGGCGTTGATGGTGCTGATGGTGATGCTAGTGCCAATTGTGCTGGTAGTGGCGGACTGGTGTTGATGGTTTTGGTAGTGCTGGTCGTGCTGGTAGTGATGAGGAGTGGCTGGGGATGACAGTGATGGTGATTGTGGTGGTGTTGGGCATAGGGGCGAGATGGATGTAGCAACAGGGCTAAGGGTGGTAATAGTGGAAACAGTGGTGGACTGGTGTTGATGGTGTTGGCAGTGGTGGACTGGTGTTGATGGTGTTGGTAGTGCTGGTGGTGCTGGTAGGGAGGAGGAGAGGTTGGGGATGACCGTGGTGCTGTGGTGGTGATTCGACTGGTGTTGGTACTAATAGGAGTGGAGACAGCGTACATGTTGTTGATGGTTTGCAGTTGTCTTGTAGTGGTGATGACATTGGTGGTGGATGTGACAGTGGCCCTGGCAGTGGTGGCGTGGTGGTGCATGGGGTGTTGGTTGTGGTGCTGGTAGGAGTTGAGAGAGTGTACATATTGCCGCTAGTTACAGTTGTCTTGCAATGCTGATAACAGTGGCGATAGCAGTGGTGGTGGCGATGGTGCTGTGGGGATTGGGGCGGTAGTGGTGCTGATAGTAGTGGAGAGAGTGAGCACGTTGTTGATGATTACAGTTGTCTTGCAATGTTGATAACAGTGGTGCCGATAGTGGTATCAGTAGCAGTGGTTGTGTGGTGGGGACTGGCGTGGTGGTGGGGGCGCCCGTAGGAGTGGAGGGACTATGACTGTTGGTGGTGGTTACAGTTATCTTGCAATAGTGATGATGACAGTGGTGATGGCGGTGACAGTGGTGGCGGTGACCGTGGTACTGTGGTGGTGATTGGGTTGGGCGTGTCGGTGCGGGTAGCAGTTGAGAGAGTGTGCATGTTGCGGGTGGTTACAGTTATCTTGCAATAGTGATGACAGTGATGGTCGCAGTGGTGGTAGTGGCAGTGTTGTGGTGGTAACTGGAGTGGTGATGTTGGTGCTGGCAAGTATGGAGAGGGTGTGCATGCTAGGAGTACGAGGAGTGTTCAGGTGCTGGTTGCTGATTAGAAAGCCACCCAGGGCTGAACAGGTAAACATGCCGGTTAGCACCTCCTGACATTGAAAGATGGGAAAAGGTGCACAAACAGTACATAAGTGTAAAGAACCAACGTCTGGACAAGTTGACTTCTGGATACTGAATGGTTTATTCCCAATGCAGGGCCCGAGCCGCCGGCACCCTCTGTCTATGACGTCATCTCATTTACATATTCCTTTCTTCTCAGTACGTGCCTGGATGTCTTTTACGCATAGATTACAGTAAGGAAGACAGGGTGGCCAAGTGAGTTCAGCGACTGCTTGTTATGTGGCAGGGTATGGGGGCTTAAACCGTTGACTTAAGCAACATTATACAACATGTCACTTGTTAGCCTGGCACGGAGCAGTTGATTGAGGAAGCCAAGGTGGGAGCGATTTAAATTAAATGTTGTTATTGTTGGTAAAACAGTTTATTCGTCAGAACATGTATTTTTTCAGAGCCGAGGCACTGGCCTTCCAGCCGTTGACATTACATTATAAATAAGTAGTTCAGCGGGTAAATTTCCCCTGCATAATCAATGGATGTGATAATATACAAAGGTGATAGTAGATGAAACACAAACAGCCATATCAAATAAAAAGAAGGTGCCTGGGGATGGCGTGTGGTAGGGAATGTGCAAATAAGGCAGGTGCCGTGTAGCTGAGGTATATGAGGGGTTCATATCACCTAGACTTCTCCAGTAAGAGGTTCTGTTAAATTGACTCAGTAGTGCCTTCTATGCAGAAACAAATGCTTAATAAGTGTATTAGTATCTAAGTTAGATATGTAAAATCAAATCTAGATAATTGCTTTGGTTTTGAAAATTTGATATTTCATCGGACTATGCAGCTTTAATACATCAGCTAGAACACCATTTGCATGTGTTGTTAGTCTTTACTACGATCTGATTTTGCTAACGTGGTCTATGGTGCTACAATAATTAGAGTAATAGTTACACGACTCTTATCGGCGTATTTCTTCTTTTTTGTGGTGGTAAATATGTTTATTCTGCTGAATAAGTATTTTGTCAGTGTCAGTGGTGGCCACTCTCAGATGCAAGATCAGGATATAGCACAGATTATATTATGCTTCTGTGGAGTTATATAATTTGTGAATGTATGCAGTCAACCTTTATGATTTCGGACCTCTCCGTTCCCAGCACCCAATGTTAGAATAGCAACGTTTATAATTCGGCATCAAATTACGGTATATCACGTCCACACAAACATGTGCTGTCGTTTTACCTCCGACTACTGTAGAGGGATGCATTTATTGTTTAAGTCATATTTGCTCAAATACACAGGTAGATGTAACATGTTTATGTCTATTCACATAGCAATGTCCATACCTTCTCTCGTCACCGTGTAAGGACATCGTCTGCAGCTGTAGTTGTGTCGGCAGGCTAATAAGAAATCACTACAGCAAGGATAAGAAAGGCAGAGTATAGAGGAAAGCAAAGTAAGTGAGAGCTTGTACCCTCAGGTTTATTATTATATAGTGGTTTCTGGACCTGACATGGCATTTCACCTGACCATGCTCTCCAATCAACATCAAGCATTTCTAGGTCCACCAATCATCAGTAAGCATTTCTGTATCACCATGACACTTTTGTGATCTACCCACCACCACCATGCCTTGGCTGCTTTGGCCTCACCTGCCCTGTTATGTCTGTGTGTGCGGTGATCCGTGTCTAACAGTTGGGGGGAGGGGGTTGTCAGTAGAGCTCTTGAGCTCCTTCCACACTAACAGTAGTGCCCCTCTCACACTATCTATATAATACACAATTATTATTTAATATAAGTAAAGGGCCACCAGCACCACATAATACCCTCATGACCCTGGCCCTATACATCATTTACCTTTATAGACCATTTGTAATCCCTTATATACCAGTTCACATTCCCCACCAATGTGTTTTATCAGAATATTGTACAACCGGTTTATACGCCATGTTGAGATCTGTTATTTCTTCAGTCCATGGGGAAGTTCAACTAATTCGACGAAATGGCTTATTTAATGAGGGGGTCACCATTCAAGGAACTATGGCATTCATATGACATGTGTCAGCACATAATTTAGGGAGCCTCTGCCTTATCAGGAAAGCAATTCAATATATATATTATTCCAAGAAATACATATGAGCTCTCTCTATATATAACATGCGTTTCTATCTAATATGTATGTTAATGTGGGTATTTATGTATATATTTCAAGGATTTTCTCCCTGCCAACAAATAACGTGAATATAAATATAGATAAGTAACTAGCTCATATATATGACCAGAAACCTCTCTCATGTCAGCGCATATACCAAATTATTACAGCGGAGTCAGAGCCGACCATAGTAGAATGAGCTCATGAGCTTATATAACCTTACTGCCGTCGTGATATTGACATTATTTAGTAGACAGACGAACAGGAGGTTTATGTCCATTATATTAATCCCGCAGCAAATGGTTATTTGTCTATATCATTTTGGAAAACGGTCTGTTGATTCGCTCCGATTATGAATATATTACACCCCAGATGCTTGTAATTAAGATAGATGGTTAATCACCCGTAATGAGATCAATAACCCAAATGTCAGCGTGGGCAATTTCGGAACTCATCTGTCACGTGTTATTTTTATTCATGTGCCTCCTGTACATTTATGTAACACGTTCCACATAAATCCCATGAGGCATTTTCAGAATTATATTTCATTCATAAAGATTTACATGAATGATGTAAAATAAGATGTCAAAGTAAGGGAATAGCATATCTTGAATTTCTCCCATTTAAATTGAGCTTATAATAATTCTGCTTTAAATCTTGTTGTTTAACAGCGACTATAAAGTAATCACCATCCCATATAAATTGTGCTTATAGGAATTCTTCTTTAAATGTTCTCATTTTAACGACGACTATAAAGAAATGTACAATGTTATCCGGGTATTATATGAAGTACACCTTCAATCTTATGTAGTCGCAACTAGTCTGTGCACAATAACTTTACCCTAATAGCGTCATTGATAGTTTTCCTCTGATAGTGTCAATTAGACTGCATTATATATCGACTGAGGTAACTGGGATCGGCTTATACAATTAGACATATGTGCCAATCTATGCACAGTGTCTATGCATAAAGGTGTTGGCACGAGTTCAATACCCATTCACTACCTCTGCAAAATCTTTCCTTGGTCGGGCATTTCAGCAGGACCATGTGGGCAATGCACGTCCATGTATGTGCTATATATTAGCTATATGTTACAGTATATCACTGCCAATCCGATTGTAATATGTTGTTTCTCAGCTGCCAGAGCCCCAAGATACCACTTACTCTTCTCCAGGTGCGTTCTGACAACTGTCTGTCAGTTTCCACCTGATGCCGCTCTCCAACAAAGTCATAAGGAAGAAAGGGAGGACAAGTCATGCAAGATTGAGAGTGAAGAAGTTGTGCTGTATTGGCATTAACTCCTGTCCACCTACTAGCAACCTATCACCCTCACTCCTTACCTACTGTCCACACAGATCCTCATTACTCTTGTTAGTGTGGATAAGAATCAGTGCCTACATCCCATTGAACCGGAGTCCTGTGGTTGTTGCACACAGCTCAGTGCCTTTTGTATAGCTGCTGCTAGTGTGTGTCTAGAAAGGGTAGCCTCAGACAGCGTGTCTCTGTTCCTGGACAATAGAAGAGTGTCTCCTGCTAGAGTGCCTAACTCAGAGTCTCCCTCAAGAGTGTCTCAAGAAGTGAATGAAGAATAATATATATCAGAGTGAGGTATGTGGTCATGTGCAAGGGGTGCGGCTGACTGGGCCCACAGCCAGCCAATCAGACACCTGTACAGCCGGGGGGGGGACACCCTAAGAGGGGCAGCTGTCACTCAACCCCAGCTGCAGGTGGTGTCCGTAATGTATGCAATATTGCTGGGTGTGCTTGCCCATCGGCCCTGTGGTAACAGGTAGTTGCAGACAGTTACAATAAACATATATTAAAAATGGCCATCATCTCCATTTGCACTCTTACTTGTGCATAGAGGGAACATTTCACTAAACATTAACTGCCACTTACATATGAACATCATGTCATAATCTCGGGCACTATGCGTTATCCTATTGTCCACATAGTCTCTTATGTCACACAGCGAGTGGGGCACCCATTGCTTCTCTGTTACATAACCTTGGCCCCCACTCCATCGCCCAAGAATAGTAATGCTCTCTGCTAATATATAAATCCGAACCGAAAATCTGTATATTTTTACAATATGCATTACATATTTGGGGGGGCCTCATAGAATGACACATTTGTAGGCTTCTAATGTAATTTGTTTGTTGTTGATGTACGTGCTAGGAACATCTAAGGTCATATCAGGATGGGTACCGACTTGTGCCAGAGTGCACTCATGTTATCCTGACACTGAGTCCTTGTCCTATCCTAATAATATCATGCGCCTGGCTAGGCAGCGACAAGTACCCTCTCGGCTTTCCCAGTCATCACAGACTAACTCCACACATAGGGGCATACATCCGACAAACCTCCTTTCAAATGCACCTGTATAACTCTCAGCACTGTCTTGCAAGTGTATATCACATGAATTGGGCATGTTAATAGGAAGGATATATATGGTAAGGGCTGTGATGTAACAATGGGGCCATGGACGACAAAAGCTAGCTTCAACATATAAATAAATATATATATATATATGTACATAATAGCAACCCATTTCTTATTGTCTTGTTCCTTTTGTACTGTAGCCGGCCTTTAAAGATATGTACATATATACATATATACACACATGTTGCAGTTTTACGTCCTGGCAACGTCCAATATCATATCAGGACGGGCACTGACTTGTGACAATGCACGGTAATGGCAATTTTATAATGCTACCCCACTAGAAGCCAAGTACCAATTTTATAAGTCATCGGTTTGACTCGGCTGGGATTCAAACTCCCGACCTTCCACATGGGAATCAGACGCTTTACCCAGTGGACCACTGCGTCTGGGATATACATGTATACACATGTACATGTATATACATATGCAATAGCTTCTAAATGCTATGTAAATACTCACATTGATCTGACTAATATTGATCTAGTTATATGACACTACTGTACCATATTGTTATGGAACTTTTGGGTTTCAGAATTTCATTGTGTTACATGGTGCAAATTGTGTATTCAACAGGTATTGTAACCTTATTCTATATACCTTTTGTCTAAATAACGCCGAATTGAAAAATGGCTGGAAGACCAGTGCTTCGGCACTGACAAAAAATAAACATATTTACAAAAAAAAAGAAAAAAAGAAGAAACCATACTGGAGAGTGATACAAATAATAGTAAAACCATCCAAGTATGTATTATGTATATTGCCAATATACCTTTTCCGAAACTTTGAAATCCGAAAAGTTCCAAAAACCATATTTCTTTTCGTACAGCTAATTGCAGTTGTTTTTCATACATGCTAATTGCATGTCGGTCGACGCACATGTAACAGGTTCAACAATATCATGAATTGGTTTAAAACAATTAGCAGAGGACACATCAATTACTTTATGCTGCTCATAGTGTTGACGAGCATAATTATTATTCACAGTTACTTTTGTCTTACCGGTGTCACCTTTTCCACGTCATTCTTTGCAATTGTATTTCTTATGCGTTTTGCTACCACATTTCAGACACCAATGTCCGAAGTTACACAATTCATCCGTTCAGCTACACCCACTGTCTTTATTCCAACAGTAACACCCCACCTTACCATCTTTGGTGTATGTGCTACTCTTTCGAACAGTGTTCGTCTGCTTACGTGTCCGCATGGTATGCATCCCATAGTGAAATATGCTGAGTCCTGTGTTCTGGTTACCAAATGCTGCAAAGCCCTCTACTTCTGGCAGCTTTCTAATATCCTTATCATATTCAACATGCGTTGAATCTACAAAACCATTCTGTCTCGCACGTGATGCCATTAAACAGATATGCTCCATGAACGCACGAAGGTCTTTCCCAGTTAGGCCTTGTAAGTTGAGACACCACCGTATCGACGCAGTAATGAGTTTGTAACAATTTAATTTACCGACTTCTTTCCCCAATACAGCATATCTTTGTAGGCTCCACTTACTTCTGAGTCTCCGCGTGCTGCTTGAGCTCCTACTTCGTGAGTCAGACGGCGTTCGTCGCCGCCTGCATGTTCGCGACCGTTGTCGTTGCTTTGGCTTCCCATAACTTGAGTGTTCGTCCTTCATGCCCACCGCCGGTGTCGTCATTGCACCAGCGTTTTCCGTCGGCCATTCCTCTTTCCAGGTTGCGGCCCCTCCTTCTGGTGCCGTGTCGTCGATCCGCTGCCATGCCTGCCGTCATCGCATCATGACTGTTCGCCGCTCTTGTAGATTAGAAATTCTTTCTTCTAATTCCAGCTCAGTTATGTCCATCATTAAGGAAATTTCCTGCTCTTCTAATGTTAGCGTCGACAGCCTATCTGCCACGTTTGGTGAACTCTCCCGAGAATTATTCATTCTACCTGCAGTTTGAGTGTTTGCCTTAACTGCTGCTCTTGTCACTCTAGTTGTTGCTGCCTCCTTTCCTTTCTTCCCCTTCTTCTTTTTGCATTTATCTGCTCTATGCGAGGCACCGCATAAGTCGCAGTATGGCATGATTCATGTGTCATGTCTCACTTATCTGCCAATTCCACCAGATACATGTTCACTCAAGGAAAAAAGTGCAGGAGTGAAGTTCCCTGGGGCAGTGTACCGGTGGCGCCCCAATCGCGCGCACAGGTAGCTACAGGTGCGTGACTCCTAATACAGGTAATACAGTGTAACATAATAAATAACAAGAACCTTAGTTCAATCTACGTTAATTATATTATTATAATTAATTAATTATAATACACAATCTAATACCATCTTTTAAATAATCTAATTTTATTTATAGTCTTTATTTATCTTTATTTAGTTTGACTATTCATACATTTCTCTGGAGAAATCTTTAATTAGAGTTCGTTTTGAGGAATGTTTTTAACCTTTACCGGTGGTTTTATTGGAAATAAGATATACTTGAGTATTTATTCTTTATAATTATCCTTTATTTCATTTATCGGCACACAACGCTATAAATAGTATTTGTAGTCATTATTTCTCCCATATCGTGAGTACTCGGACGTTTTTACTGCCATATTAATATTTGATTACTTGATTTGAAATCCAAACAATTCTGGATTCAGAAACACAACTTGGCCCATGGATTTGGGATGAGGGACTGTGGACCTATTCTCTTAAATGTATTATTCGAATATGAATAAATAAATAAACGACAACTACCGACCCATTTAATTATTATTCTATATTTCGATTATTATTCCGTTCCTCTTCACATGCCCACTGACACAACATGCACATGCATTTTCGGGACGATCACTGACTCTCCCTCCGCTCATAATTAGGATAGGGCCCGGAGTGGTTGGCTCAGTATCAGGATAATGTGATTGACTGGGATATCAGGTCATGGTGCCTGGTATTCCAGTGGGGCAATGCTACAAAGCTGCTACGCATGCTCACTATCACAAGTCGGTACCCATCCTGATATGACCTTAGATGTTGCCAGGACGTACAACTTCCAACAAGCAACCAACCCTCCGCTGAGTGAGGGCCAGCAAATAACATAGCAAGGGGTAAATTATCGATGCGCATATACGTACGTGAAGATAAAAAGACGGATAAAGGGTAACAGACGGAGAGCTGTCCTCACTAACAAATATAAATAGATAGGCTATCGCTTCACATCTGGGCCGGGCGATGTTGAGATTTGTTCGGGCTAAGCCCTTCGGCAGCCATTGCACACAATGTGTAATGTAGCTGGAAGCCATAACAGCCACATCCATACACAAATCCAGCCATCGTTTCCACTCTCCCCCCGTGGCCCCTGGTAATCCATAACGATTAGCACATTCCCCAAACCCATTTCAGTTTGTTAGTAGAAATGCGTTTTGAATGGCACTTACATTCTCGTACACAAATACAATCCGCACACGGAATTTGATAGCGACTGCTGAGATGGGGGGGGGGGGGCGGGGGGACGGGATTCGGCGTGTGTGGGGGAGGGAGTGGGTCTGGGGGGCGGGGGGGGGGGGAAGCCAAGGGTTGAGTTTAAACCCATCCAACTCACCCAACCACCAGGCCCCAACAGTACCGATCAGCCGTTGTTTTGGATTGAAACATATGAACAGTACTCGCTATAGTTCTTTATGATTCAATAAGCCAACATACACTATTGAGTGTATTCAATGAATTCCAATTCATCGCATAATATTAGAACTAGGGAAGCACAATTATCACATAGATATGCCTGTAGATAATTATTTCTGGGAGATTGCCGGTTTGAAATGTTGAGATGGTCGCTTGGTGGGGAATGCATTGCAATGTGTTAGTTTTGTGTGTGTGGGGGGGGGGGGGTACACAGAGGGTGGTGGCAGGGGGGGGGGGTCCCCGAGTACCACCACGGCCTAGATTATTATTGCTGGGGGATTTTGGTTTGAATTGTTGAGGTGGTCGCTAGTTGGGAGGATGCATTGAAATGCATTAGCGGTGTGTGTGGGGGATTGGGAGGAGAGACAGAGGGTCGTGGCTGTGGGGTGGGGAGGGGAGAGAGAGGTGGGGCTGTTCTCCCTTGGTACCGCTACAGCCTAAGTACACCTAACCCGGGGCAGTAAAACACACCCACTCTCCAAACCGGTTGGACGCGCTACCTGACAGGCAAAGCCATCTGCTTTTTATCACCATCTAAAAACGCCCTCATTACCTCATGCAGTTTTAACTCGTCTGTGTCTAATCGTTCTATCTTCGGGTCGCCGACTTCCCATGTCATGACAGGCCCACGCGTCAGCTGGGCCAGATTTCCGCTCCTTCTCTGACAACCGACGTCGTGTTCATTAAGAAGAGAATCGGGCCCAGTTTCCTAAAACGGAGTTCTGCCGCTTTCTCCTCCCTTCCCCGCCACCGAAAAATCATTTCCTGTCGGAAAACTCCACCCAGCGACCAATACTTCATAGTGTGTGTGTGTTTATTTATGTTTTGTTTGTTTGTTGTTGGTTTACGTCCTAGCAGCATCTAAGGTCATATCAGGAAGGGTACCGGCTTGTGACAGTGCACACTCATGGTGATTTTTATAGTGCTGCCCCACTGGGAGACCAGGCTGCCAGCACCATGACCTGATATCCCACTCAGTCACATTATCCTAACACTGAGCCAACCAGTCCTTGCCCTATCCTAATAATGCTGAGCGCCTGGCTAGGAAGCATCAAGTATCAATTTTTAAGACATTGGTTTGATTCGACCAGGATTCGAACCCACGATGCACTGGTTAAATTCAGCACCAATGATAAGTAAAGAAACGGATCTGTATTTAACTTATCAACAACCATAACTAAATAAGATGTTTATATGTGTAGATATGTGTGTATATATATATAAATATACATGGAAATATATGAATGTGTATGTATATATGTGATGCCTAACTCAGTACGCGAGTATAAATGCTAAGGGAACAAATATACTTTGCCTCTTCCTCCATTGGTGCATTGGTGGAGTGCCCCCCCCCCCAGCTGTCGGGAGGTATATATGGGTGCCCCCCCCCCCATCGCGCCACACACCTTTTCTATGAATACATAATTATATGTATGTAGGTATAATATATATAACTGTATATATGTGACGGATAACGAAGTATTCGGGTATAAAGGCGCGGGAGGGATTATTATATATTACATTTGTACCGATTATTCTATATTGGCCCTGCTGCTCGACGGTGCTGCCGCCACCAGTTCCCATTGTTACTACAGGCCGCGCCAAACTGCCACTCGCACCGGATAATTTATAGTTTAATTGTTATATGTATTTAAACAGTTGGCCCCTGGGAAACAAAATAACAAGAGACTTGAGTGGTTGAGAAGAGTATATATTCTCTGGCAGGAATATGTTAATTGCCCACCTAAAATGAACAAATCTGACCATCCAAGCAGGTCTGGAGGCAGTAGTGACCAGACACAGCTGGTATCAGGGTGGCCGGGAGCCACTCACAGATGGCACCATAGTGGCAGAAGCAGGAACTAACTCCTATGACAGTAGGATAATAGGTAATAACTAATATATAGAAGAGAACTGGTAAGTGGTAGTGTCCTTGTTTATATTCCCATAATAGATTATAGAGCACATATATATACACATATAGCTGAGTGAAGTGGACGTATAGTGGTCGCGTAACACCATTTTGAGAATAATCTGGAATAATTGATGTTATAGACAAACTTGTATCACTTATACTCGCATGCATTCATTTGCATCACATGAACATAACTGTTGTATATAAGTAAACCAGGATCGAGGTATTTTTCTTCAGAAGCATTTTACGGCACAATGCACATTGATGATAATTGCAGGAGGAATTAAATTCAAATCCCTGGTCATTGAGGCATAATGAAACGCCATCGACCCGCCTACATTGATTCCGATGAAAAGATGTCCTCCTAAAGTGGTAATTTTGAGCAAACTGCTTGTCAAATCGGATCTTCGCATTGCAGACAGTCAGAGCCCCCACTCCCCCTCCTCCGCCACCCTCCCTGCCCGCCTGGTCCGCCTCCCCCTCCCCCTCCCCTCCCCCCCTTCTCCCTGAGCGTTCTGGTGAGCATCGGTCACCGTGTTCTTGGTGAAATTAATGTGGGAAGAAAGGTGAGTAGTGGTGTGTTTGTTCCAGCGCCGCGTAAAAGTTTGCCAAGGCTGCAATATATTGTTAACTTGAATGCCTTGCTGTAGAAACTACTCACTCATCATGGTCACCAGTTTGTAGAGGCTAATGCTCAGATCTGTGGCTGTGTTCGTAGGCTATGAGGGAAAACAAGACATACTAAGAGAAAGGAAGAGAGTAAAGTGTAAAGACAGAGAGTCCAGCCCTCTGGTTTATTATTATATAGTGACATGGGTTCTTGGTAGGGTATCATATCACCTACTTCCCACAATGGGAATCGAGCATTCCTGGTCTCACCAATAGGAATCCAGCATTCCTGGTCTCTATGGATACCAGTGGTCTGCCCAGCACCAGTAGCTGTATGGCTCCTTTGGCACCACCAACCTTGACCTTGTGAGCGTGGTGACCCCTACCCGAGCAGAAGGGCTAGGCCCTGAGTGAACTCACACACCAGACCTGCCAGCACCACTATGTATATTTAAATCCCACTCAGGCACCACCAACCCATATATATATATATATATATATATATATATAAATGTATGCACCAGGCCAACTACACCGATCAGTAATAGATAGAAACATTGCATTCCCCTCTTGACGAATATCGGAATATTTTACAACATACTCCGCCCTCCACTTTTTACCACCTACATCCTAATATCACAGCGAGGAAAGAAGGTTACATCTCTACGTTGTTTCCATATTACCTTGTTGAATCCACCAACCAATAACTAATCATTTCTTAATATCTAACAATTTTAATGGATAAGGTCTTCTGACTTCGAATCATAACAAAAAATAAATGTTTTAATCACCTTTTTCTGCCACTTACGAAGAACATAAACCATTTCTGATATTCAATATGATGTCAAAAGATGTGTGCAAATAATTTGCGACCATTTTTAGTCCAATCCGACCTTTGTCCAACTCTGTGACACTTCAGAGGTCCTTCTGACACTCTCGAGGTCAGTCTTCAGTCTGACAGCATCGACTTTACATTGGTACAAACCGGCTCTGGTGTTACTACCATTTAATCCCTAATCGATATGCTTGGCCCACCCATTACGCCTTTCCGGCTGTGAAATTGACGATATCGATCCAGTCTTGTAGGGTCACTATCGATCTTGGTCTTCATATTCACCGCATTTATTGTATATCAGTAAAGTCTATTTGAATAATACATTTCCTCTCAAGTATTTCTCTTTCAACTCTTAAATCTAACACATAGATTATAGCATAACAATATGCACTTTCCAGCTCAAAGACAATTAATCGGCTCCATAGATTAATATCAACGATGTCAATGACAGCATAAAATTAATAAATTCTATGACCATACATGGCAATATTCGACACATTTTGATGTCCATGAATTTCAAATGAACCAACATTTCATGGCAACCAATGGTGATATTCAACACATTTTTATGTCGATGAATTTCAAATGAACCATCATTTCATGACAACTAATGGCTATATTCAACACATTTTTATGCCCATGAATTTCAAATGAACCAACCTTTCATGACATCTAATGCCATTATTCGACACATTTGTTATGTCCATGAATTTCAAATGAACCAACCTTCCATGATATCAATGGCAATATTCGACACATCTTTATGTCCATGAATTTCAAATGAACCAACGTTTGATGACATCTAATGGCAATATTTGACACTTTTTTATGTCCATGAATTTCAAATGAACCAACATTTCATAACAACCAATGGCCATATTCAACACATTTTTATGTCCATGAATTTCAAAGGAACCAACATTTCATGACATCTAATGGCAATATTTGACACATTTTTATGTCCATGAATTTCTAATGAACGAACCTTTCATGACATCTAATGGCAATATTCGACACATATTTTATGTCCATGAATTTCAAATGAATATGTTGTTTCAAACTACAACATTCCAAACAGTTTGTAGCATTTTGTAGTATTCCTTGGCAGAATCCAAGCAAACATTTAAATGCAAAATTAATAATATTAGTAATATATATCACTATTGTAAATAAAATAGTGATATATATATTACTAATATTGTGTCAGGGGATTTGTGTGAGGGTGTTTTTCCAATTAGAATTGGCATGTAACTCACACGGATAGATAAACCTGACATAACATTTCAATATGTGCACTTTATTACTCTAAAAGGTAAATGCGTGAACGATTTTCGAGGTGATTTTGTATCATTGCTTTAATTCCACTGACACTAAGTGACACGGCATTCGCACATGGATGCCTGTACATATTTATCCGTGTAAGTATGTACGTATGCATGCATGAACTATGTAGTTATTATAGCATATGGGATATGGAGCCAGAGTCAAGCTTAAATGCATGAGGAGTGATGCATAACCAAAGTTACTATGTACTCCAGAGACCTGCCTGATTTAACCCCGATTTTTGAACGATAACTGTTTTCATCAAATGATTTTAGTTTTCAAATAACAGCCATAATAATCAGCACACGATGGGATTTCAATGGAGTTGAAGAAATACATATCGAGAGGAAAATACCCAAAACTGAAATCGCACTGCTCAGTCTGATATTAGTTTTATCAGAGTATGACCAGTAGTTGATAATTGGTATGGATAACACGACAGAGAATGGATTTGAGTTGTCCACACCATTTAAGAAGTATGTGCCTATGCGTGTTCCGAGTATCAGAAAATGAATTCAATATATATGTGATGTATAATGTGTTATGCGAGTACAGTTATACGAAGGGAATTGTTTCCATTATATATTATATTATTAGTTTATTTTATCACCGTTGTTATTCTCCGTAAGATTCCGCACTTACTGGTGGCGCCACCTTCGCTCACCTCCCCTCCATCGGGTGTCTACAAGTGTCAGTTGCACCGGAGGATTGTATATATGGGTCATTCTCTAAAACTGGGCACAAAAGTGTGACATGGAAACTAAAAGTGAAAACCTTCCAAATAATAGGGAAAACCTTCCAAATAATAGCCTAATCCAATCTCTTATGAAGGTTTGCATGATGTGCACATGTCCGAGTTGAACAAAAATGAATTTCACTTTTTGAATTAGATCTTATACAAATACAAACACATCCAGTACGTCATTTTAACATATACAACGTAGTCAAACAAGATTGTATTGATTACTGTTAAGCAGACAAGGGTATGACTTACAAGATGAAATTTGAAAAATTGGTTGAAAAATAGTTTGGCTACATGCAGAGTGTAAATTTTCACTTTTTCACATTAGCAAAAAATCATATAAGTAAACTTGTAATTTCTTTCTTGGGATAGTTTCAATAAATGTACTATTACTAGCATACTTAATACACAGAGGATACAATAATTATTTGAGTTGCAATCAATAAAAGAAAGAACAAATTATCAGCATCATAATGTGGAAACCAAATATGTGGTGCCCAGTTTAATACAATAATCCATATAGATATACCTACACGAAGAGTTCAGGAGCAAAACCCCGTAAATGCCAATCCCAATATTGACATAGCCATCGGTTTCAACCCTTCAAAAGGTTCATTTTTTTACATTTCTATTTTTATGTGCATTAGTTCACACAGATTTCATCACAAGCAAAGTGGATATAATGAGAATTAAAATTAGCTTTAAGTACAAAATTGTATTTGACTTCAATTTTTGTAATTGGTGTTTACGGGGTTTTGCGCCTGAATTCTTCATACATAGTAAAAGAAAATTATTTTGATTCAATTTTTTTAATTGGGATTTTACAAGGTTTTGCGCCTGAATTCTTCATATATAGTTTCAGATTTCCGCGCCCCCATCAGCCTTAGTTATGCATCCGCTCCATGGCTGGGGGGCCGACCTTTCATCTATGACGGTTAACTGGTACTGGGGGCAGTATGGGGTGAGGAATAAAGAAACCTAAAGTAGATGGGCGCGCTGCAGTCCTTCTTTAAAGTTTTCCCAAAGCACGCCAGCTATTAGTGTTACCGGCGTTATTTACGAGCCCGGGTTAGCAGAGGTTAAGGTTAGATTTTTAGAAGATTGTCCCTGGGTAAGCGCACCCTCGCTCCAGTTGGGCCGGGGGGGGGGGGGCGGGGGGGGGGGGGGGTGCGGAGGCGGGGAAAGATAGAGGGAGGACATACATTTAAGTACTTTGCTAAAGGGAAAATGGCTATTTTTATTTTCTTTAAATGCATTAGATTTCATTTTGTCCATTATTTTTATTGCAAAAAATAAAATGACGGCTAGTTAGCATGAGCAGTGCGTGTTTGCTCAGCTCTGTGTAATGATGTAGTTTTTTCTTAGTTCAATATTTATTTCCGGAACATTTTATCCTATTTAAGCAGATGCGATATCCGAATGAATTGAGCGTCCGCCTCCCGTTTTGGTATGTCGTGGGTTTCAAAACACCTGGGTTCGAACATGGGCCGAGTCAAACAAATGACTTCAAAATGTATACTTGTCACTACTACCTAGCCTGGCACTCACCATTACTAGGATAGGACAATGAGCGGTGGAATGCGGAAGACCAATTGGCCGTGATTGAAATTTACCCTGCTTAATCAACTAATGTACACACACAAAACACAAAAACAAGGGATTTCCGGGTGGATTTTGTTGTTTTATGGAAATGCTGCTACTGATGGCTGCAGCAGTCGTTACACAAACAACCCGGCCCGGCTTCCCATTAGCAGCGCTTAGGTTACGAGCTGCTCTGGTCGCTGGCCTCCACTGAGTGGAACTGCTCTCGTCAAAAGGCTGCCAGAGCCACTCAGACTACAGCGGCATAATATGACTCCACTAGGCACTCACATATCACGTGAGCTGCTCAAACCAGGACAGTCCTCAGACACAGACACACACACAACTCAGAACAACTGGAGAATTGAGAGAAAAGCCTGCAAAAGTGTTATTGATTTTGGTAGGCCTTAATGTTATGAACCTGTGTCAGAATGTGCACGGCATTTTGCGTTCCATTCCCAGGGGGCTTGCTTGGTTGGTTGTTGGAGTTTTACGTCCTGGCAATATATAAGGTCATAGCAGGACCAGGTGGCATACCAGGTGGCAGTCCACCCAAGTACTGGCAAAGCTGAGCGTTGCATAGCATCCAGTGCTGATTAGATGGATGAGACATGGTAGTGTCAACGTGTGCGTTAGTAAAGCTGCATAGTCCGATGAAAACATCAAATTTTCAAAACCAAAACAATCACCTAGCTTGGTCTGATTATTAAAGCCCCAGTCAGACCTCACCGGATTGAGGAACCGGATAGAAAACGGACACTGTCCAGTGAAATACGGCAATGCACGGTTTATATACGGTTGGCATTCGGCGTGTCCGTTATCTGTCCGGTGGTGTCTGGTGGTCTCCGGTATAAGTGTTGAACATGCACAAAACTTGTACCAGACACCACAGGACTGAAGTGTATGGTTGGTGTCCGTTTTAAGTCCGTTTAGTCCGTTTTGTCAGTTTCATGTCCGTTACTCACCCGTTAGGTGTCTGGTTTGTATCCTGAAGAGTCCGTTGACGGTGCTGAGGGAATTCGTTCCGTCAGTTTTTGGCGCGTCTGTGAAGAGTCCGGTAGATGTCCGGTAGGGGTCTGTTTGGTGTCCGGTTGGTGTCCGTTTGGTGTCCCTTTGGTGTCCATTTGGTGTCCGGTCCAGCCGTTTGACACTCGTTTTCCGCCCGGTTCTCATCTGGTTCTCGTCCGTTTACCCTCCGTTTTGTTTGGCGGCAGTTGCAACAGTTCGAAACCGGACACCACTGGACTAGACAATTCTTTGTCCGGTGGTGTCCGGTACTCAGTACGGTAAGGTCTGAAGCATTTGTCGCCATCTAGAAGGGGATCCTGAATCAAATTAACAGAACATGTTACTGCAGAAGTCTATGGTGTCAGAGTTTTGGCGTGATTGCCCAAATTAATGTTCTACCTTTGCACTTCAAATATCTAAATAATTAGCCAGTTAAAAGACAAGTTAGTTCAAAAGAAAGTAAGGTAGACTACACTGATCGACCTAATATATTTATCTCAGAAAATGACAGAAACTCAAAACCATCGGACTATCCAACTTTAAGCCGAGGGATGCTCAGATAAGCGGTGTTGATTAGAGCTCAAGAGGAGAGTAGTTGATGGGTGGGCATTGTTTGTTGTGGGATTAATTATGTAGTCTGTTGGGACGGGCAGGAGAGGGGAGGTAGGGGTCACATCATAGGAAGACCAGCTGGGTTGCGTGGTAATGTACAAATGATTAGCGTAAGTCACGTGAGCAGCTCAGTGGGACAACAATTGATGCAGACATCGTGAGTGAGTACAACTAGGAAAATCGACTGTGGGGGGGCGTTTTCTCCCCTATTATATTAAAGATGGGTGGATCAATCTCGCCCATTTCTTTAAAGATGGCTGGATCAATCTCCCCCACCCCTTTTTTTTAAAGATGGGTGGATCATTTGTACTTGATAGAATGCAACTTTATCGTATGGTCCACGAGGGCCTTCTTGCGAGTTTTATGTTTAAAGTATCCTCGCAAAAGTTTAACTTTACTAAAGCCCCTGTCACACATCACCGGTGTGGCAGTTTCAGTGCCCGGTCAGTTTCAGCGCCCGGTCAGTTTCAGCGCCCAGTCAGTTTCATGCGCATGCGTCAAAATCGAACATCATCGTCACTAACCTTATAAATTTAATATAATGTTTTTGGTAAAGATCTTTTCTACATGTGTACAAAGCGATTTGTTTCTAGGTGGTGTGGTTGTAGAGATAGATCACTTTTCCTGTATTTTCTGTATGAAGATTGCTAGCGACCATTGACAATGCCTTGAGTTTGACGGTACGCGCAGTGCAAACCCTTAGTTTTATTCACAATTAATACAAATCAAGAACCCTAACCGTATAAATTTAATACAGTCTTTTTGGTAAAGATGTTTTCTATATGTGTACAAAGCGATTTGTTTCTAGGTGGTGTGCTTTTAGAGATATATCACTTTTCCTGTATTTTCTGTATGAAGATTGCTCACGACCATTGACAATGCCTTGAGTTTGAGTCTATACGGGCCGTTGAAACTGACCGGGCGCTGAAACTGCGACACCGGATTGGAGGAAACAGAAAGAAACCAAACAAAGTCTGTTGATAGTCCGGGTTGTGTCCGTACAAGGTTTGAAGATACACAAAACTTGGAACAGATGACGCCGGATTGACGTATACGGTTCTTGTTCGGTTTGAGTTTGTTTGGCTATCCATTCATGTCCATTTCATGTCCGTTTCATGTCCGTTTCATGTCCGTTTCATCTCCGTTTCATGTCCGTTTCATCTCCGTTTCATGTCCGTTTCATGTCCATTCATGCAGCGGCCTCCGACCCGTTATCGCAACATTTTGATACATTTTGATACTTATGACGCCCGGACTAGACATTTCTCTCCGTTGCTCAATCCGGTGATGTGTGACAGAGGCTTAAGTGACACTCATTGCTGTTCGATGCCCTATTCCGGGTGTGACTAGCAACAGCCATCATGCTCGTAAGTGTGTGGCTACATGCATCTAAGTAGTTCATTGTCCTCGTTCTGGGTGTGGTCAGTGTAATAAATGTGCATGCATGCTGTGGGAGTAAAGGAAGGAGCGCAAAGATGGATGCGGCGGGCAACACAAGTTGAACTAGAGGAGTACTCCAGTATCCGCATCTGAATAGTTCTAAGTTGTGCCAAAGGTAGTGCATACTTGCTATTAACCTATATATGTACTTCTGACTTTCAGGGATGAAAATGGTCTTGCAACAAACATCGCGGTAATCAAACCGAGATTATTACACCAACGGTGAATTTCCGCATAAACGCGGATTTCCTCCCAAAGGATTAGCACTGTCAGGAAATCGTGGGAAAATCCCCGGCGTCAGCTGGTCAGGTTTCAACTATCCTTGTATCCAGAGCAAAACCGGTGTACCACACATCAAGTCTGGAGTAGCACAGAGCAGAGCTGGGGTAGAATGGTGAAGGCTGAGGTTGGTACGCAGCAAGGCTGGGTTAGGCCGAAGCCAGGCTGGGTTAGAATTCTGCATGCTTAGGTTAGCATACATCAGGGCTGGGTTAGCAGACAGTATGGCTGGGTTAGCAGAGCGTATGTCTGGGTTAGCAGACAGCAGGGATGGGTTAGCTGCAGGTGGTGTGACTGTGTTATCAAATGGTGGGGCTGGGTTTATGCATGGCGAACCGCAGTTGGTGGCCACTGGGGCTGTGCTAAGGCCCAGTCACACCTTACAGGACTGGGGAACCGGACATTAACCGGACACTGTCCGGTGAAATTCAGCAATGTCCGGTACCCATCCGGCGGTGTCCGGCGGTGTCCGGTGGTGTCCGGCGGTGTCCGGTACAAGTTTTGAACATGCACTACCCTTGAACCGGACACCACCGGACTGAAGTTTACGGTTGGTGTCTGTTTTAAGTCCGTTTCATCCGTGTCGTCCAGTTCATGTCCATTAATCATCCATTAGGTGTCCGTTTCGTATCTTGAAGTGTCCATTGACGGTGCTGCGGGAATTCGGTCCTTCGGTGAACAGTCTGGTAGGTGTACAGTTGGTGTCCGGTTGGTGTCCGGTTGGTGCCCGGTTGGTGTCTGGTTGGTGTCCATTTGGTGTCCGGTCTGTCCGTTTGACGTCCGTTTGACGTCCGTTTAGCGTCCGTTTAGCGTCCGTGTAACATCCGTTTAGCGTCCGTTTCATCCGGCAGCTGTTGCAACAGTTTGACACCGGACACCACCAGACTAAAAATTCTTTATCCAGTGGTGTCCGGTACTCAGTCCGGTGATGTGTGACTGGGGATTTAGCGGGCGGTAAGCCGCAGAGACTGGAGCCTCGTTCTGATTACCATCCCACCGGAACCAGCCTTAGCAGCCTCACAGCCTCACACCCCACGGACAAAACATAAACATATACAACCCGCCCACAACTACCAACAAACGCCACAGATTGTGACGAGGAAGACAGGGTTGTTTCTGTCTTAAACAGTGATTAAGATTACAGCAATTGTCATTTTGTACTTGCTTTATGTGATGTTTCTAGCGATAATATTACACATATGGTATATGAATGAATGTTATATAACCATGTGTATGTATCTGATATTCGTGATGGAATTAAATTGGAAGCTCACAATGTTAATGTGTTAGTATCGATTAGTTGGTCGATTGATTGTTGGAATGCTACGTCCTGGTGACGTCTATGGTCATATCAGGACAGGTACCAACTTGTGACAATGCACACTCATGGCAACTTTATAATGTTGTTCCGCTGGGAGACCAGACTGCCAGAACCATGACTGATAATAGTAACATTGATATCCCACTCAGTTACATTATCCTGACACTGAGCCAACAAGTCCTTATCCTATCCTAATGATGCCAAGCGCCCGGCTAGGAAGCTCTTATAAATCAGACAAATAACCATGCAATTACCTCATGATGGAAGCCAACATAGGTGTTCCCTTATAATTTATGATCATAATTTCAAGTGTTTTTATTAATATTATTATTTAATATGAATCTATTTCGCATCAGATATTCCAAAAAGTAACTCTCCCTTGACAGATCTCTCCCGCCACATCCTCGCTATTCCTATCACAAACATACTAATGTGCCGCCATCTATGGTACTGCGTCTATTTCTTAATCTTTCTGTTCTTGCCCTCCCCCTCCCCCTTCCCTTCCTCTCCCTGCCCTGCCCGCATCCTTCCCCGTCCCACTATCTCCTTTCGCCTTCCCTAATCCCCCCCCGCCCATTGCCCCTCCAGCATTACCTCTGCTCACCTCGCACAGACGCTTTGCCGGATGTAGCAACCCCCACCCACCCACAACCCATCACGTGACCATGTTGCACATCCGGCAGGAGGCCCGCGGCGCATGCGCAAGGAAGTCAGGTGTGGAGGTCACAGGTCGGGGACCCCAAAGGGCTCATCCAGGGCGTGGGATCCCGTTACGGTCACTCGGCCGGACCTCGCCATCTGGGGCCCTCCCTGCCCAGCACAGTTTGCATTGCAAGCGCCGTAAGAGAGTGCGATTGGAGAGTGTGTGTGTGTTTGTGTTTGTGTGGATGGTTATGTGGTTGTGTGGGTGGTTGGGTGAGGTGTTTTGGAAGAAGAGCTTGAAGGGTCTCCACTGCAGACTCACTCACATTGGAAATGAATTAGTAAAGCATGGTTGGATAACCTTTGCAGCGGCAGTAGCTTCTGCTGATATCCTAAAGTGCCTGTCACGCTATGCCGGATTGAGTAATGGACAGAATTGTCTAGTCCAGTGGTGATAAGTATCAAAATGTATTAAAATGTGTCAAAGTGTTGTGACATCGGGTATACGAATGGACATGAAACGGACATGAAACGGACATGAAACGGACTTGAAACGGACATGAAACGGACATGAAACGGACATGAACGGATAGCCAACGGAGAAAACGAAATCCAACCAGACAAGAACCGTAGACGTCAGTCCGGCGGCATCCATTCCTAGTTTTGTGCAGGTTCAAAACTTGTATGGACACAAACCGGACATTGTTTGTTTTCTGTCCATTTCCCCCAATCCGGTGAGGTGTGACAGGGCCTTTACTGTCTTAGTGTCTGCCACCTACCTACCAAATGTAAACCATACAGCATAATTGTCCACCACAACACAAGTGTATGCAGCTTTTATAACAATGTGCATATCATTTTGGGGGAAATCACAACCAATATATTATCATAGTAATATTAATTGATCACTTAGTAAAGAAAGTGTGCAGTTATTTCCTTGGTCGTTCATAATTAAAACTATACATTAGCTTGCTTGATCAATCTCCACTGATTAATTCTGTAGTGCATTGTGAATAAGATAAGCGGATTGATTAGACAATAGATGCTGCAGACAATGGATATTTTCTTGCTAAGTCAGTAGGAGATGGAGAGCGGAGCTGCAGTTGTTAGCTAAATCTATATAATCTGTGTGTTGGGGTTTTGCGTCTTGGAAACTTCTAAGGTTATATCAGGAAGAGGAAGGAAGAGAGTGATGTCTGTCCTTTATATTTAGGTATTTATTGGGCCTTAACGTCCTAGCAACATCTCTGGTCATGTCAGGACGCGGTGTCCTTTATATGAATATCGCATGGCCCGCAAAGGTGACACGTTCCACCAGTGTAACAGTCCGAACCGGGTTGTAGGGGGGGGGGGGGGGTAGATACAGTACAGGGGTGAACGACAACATAGTCTAAATACGGGCGAAAATAGCGTTAGTATGGAACAACAAGTAGAATGCCTGGCACCAGGGTCAAATGGTTATTTATATCAGCACAGAGTTGGTGAAATGGGAGAGAATGCAAAAAGACAAAATGGTGGCTGGAGAACGCCATTGATTTCACTTTTAAATTGCATTAAAGTATATGTTTTATTATATTTTCCAACTCAAAGGTAGCGGGTAAACATGAAGAGATATACAAAGAATAAATCTTGCTTCTTAGATTGTGAAATTAGGCTCTTATAACGAATCAATTCAGTAGCCCGATTTTTCGACCGTTTTTATATAAGGCTGGTCTTCACCCGTGTACTACAAGTATCGGGTGGATCTGTTATCTAGGGGGGGGGGGGGCGGGGCGGAGTGACCATACACAAACATTGCTTGTACTGACAATTAAACTTATTGACTTGGATACCTCTAAGAATGTGTAGTACTAGTAATCATTTTAGGCTTTAGTTAAAAACATATATATATAGAATGAAAATAGGAATACATTGTTTGAGGTAAAACACTTTTACTACTTTTATTTGATGTATCGGTTTTCAATGCAATTTGATTAAATAAATGATTGGGATTTACCTCCTAGTAGCATCTGAAGTAATATTTGGATTGTGAGAGCATGTTCGCTTTCATTACCCAGAGGTTTTCTTCTACCTTGATCTTACAGAACCAGAACTGTTCCATCAAAGTCGTCAAGGAAATCAAATTTGTAGGTCTGAGCTTTGATACCAGACTGTCTTTTGCTGTACATATTTAACATTTTAATGGCCCTGTCATTTTATGACGCTTCACGATGGCGCGCAAAATCACTTTTAATCGTTGAGATACGTCAAACTTTACAGCATCAGCGCAACGTAGTGGTAGCGCGCGACCGATGTTGTGGTAAAAGTTTGGCGCCCCGTCCTGATATGACCTTAGATGTTGGTAGGATGCAAAACAACAAAAGCCAACAGTTTGGCGCAACCTGTGGGAATGATCCTCACACGCGCATGGCGTCTGCCTATCGTTCGCATAACGTTATTCCAACGATGTTGACATGCTTCTGACGTCGCCATAATGTTGCCGCCCGCGCGTTGTCGCGCGTTGCCGGTTGTCGAAACTTTTGTGCAAGCACAAAACTTTGTCGATCCCATGATGCGTGCCGTCGACCATTGCCATCCATCAACAAATACCAATGCGTGCCTAACGCGCGCGTAACACTTCCTGACGTATCCCAACGTTGCGCCAAAAAAGCACATACGTTGACGAGCGTTGGCTAGACGCGTCATGATGTGACAGCACCATAACACTTGATGTCTGAAAACACCACATATCCTAATAGCCCTGTCCAACTAGGTGTTGGGAGCAGAGAGATAGCCTACTAATCCTGTAGCAATCCTTGGTTAGGTCCAGATTAGACTATGGTTGCATTGGGAATTGTATTTGCAGCTACTGGATACATTGCAACACTATTGCCTCCATCTGGCCTTGGGTGCTTTCTGCCTACCTCTTGTTCATTTTGTCATGTTTGCACTTTAAATATCTCCAAAGTTCACAATTGTTATCTAGGTCAAGGCCGTCCAGATATGACCTTAGATGTTGCAAGGACGTAACACTCCAACAACCAACCAACCCACCTAGTTCAATCGGACAAGCACTGCGAAGAGGACCAACAGTTCATGCACCGCTGTCCCTTCTCTATAGCACACAGGCTATATAAAGGTCGCTGAGGTCATTGTCTGGGATTTGGTGGCGTTGTGGGCAGGGGCGGGGTGCGGTATTGATCAGAAGTGCAAGAACAAAGAGACTGGAACAACCCAGACATAATAGATGGCTGTCTTTGACCGCTTGATAATTGTCAAGTGACAACTGTGTCCATTAAGCCCCAGTCAGACCTCACCGGATTGAGGAAACGGACAGAAACCGGACACTGTCCGGTGAAATACAGCAATGTAAGGTTTATATACAGTACCCATCCGGCATGTCGGTTCTATCTCCAGTGGTGTCAGGCAGTGTCCGGTACAAGTTTTGAACATGCACAAAACTTGTTCCCGACGCTGCCGGACTGAGGTGTATGGTTGGTGTCCGTTTTAAGTCTGTTTAGTCCATTTTGTCCATTTCATGTCCGGTACCCATCCGTTTGGTGTCCGCTTTGTATCCTGAAGAGTCTGCTGACAGTGCTCCGGGAATTTGGTCCATCGGTTTTTGGCGCATCCGTGAATGGTCTGGTAGGTGTTCGGTAGGTGTCTGGTTGGTGTCCGGTTGGTGACCGGCTGGTGTCAGGTTGGTGTCCGGTCCGTCTGTTAGACATTCGGTTGTTGTCTGGTTATCATTCGGTTATCGTCCGGTGGCTATTCATTAATGTACGTTCCTTGTCCGTTTAGCATTCATTTCATCCGGTACATTTTGGTACATTTTGGTACATTTTGACACCGGACACCAACGGACTTTGTCCGTTGGTGTCTGGTACTCAGTCTGGTAAGGTCTGACTGGGCCTTTAGGTAACCACGGGGCTGGATACTCAGAGTTTGGAATCTTAGCCATGTGGTTGGGGGAATTAGACAAGTACTGACCTCACTACTGACCTCACTACTGACCTCACTACCTCTAGGCATATATCCATGAACCAACTGCTATAGACACCAACTGACGATTTACACACCAGACGTGTTGGCCGATTTGGTGAGAGTGCAGACTTCCCTTTGATATTTGTTACTACCTAGCTGGCACTTGGACAAGGATAGGACAAGCACTGGTTACCTCAGTATCAGGATAATGTGACTGAGTGGGAAATCGGGTTATGGGGATGGCAGCCAGGTATCACAGTGAAGCAGCACTATGAAGTCGCTATGAGTATGCGCTGTCACAACATGATACCCGTCCTTGTATGACATTAGACAGTGCCAAGACGTAAAACTCAAACAAACAAACGGTGATTTGCAGTGATAACCACTCAGTTAAACAATGGACATATTCCATAAGGGTTCATTGTAAAGATGTATAAAACCTATCCTCCAAAAACAACAGTTTTTTTCCAATCTGAGAAGCTGATTTGACTAGCCATGGCAGGGATATGGAACCTGTATAAAAGTATAGTATAGTGAATGAAAACACTTTTTCAGAGGAAATTAGCATATCAGAAGTTACTTAGGAATGTGGGTTTGGGATTTCTATGATAGGCGTAACCTGAATAGCAAATATTGTTTTGTGGTTTACAAGAACCCGAGAGGAGGAGATCATGGTTGACGGAAACAAGCTGAACTCTGTTCCGGAATTCACCTATCTCGGAAGCACTATATCAAGTGATGGACGCATTGATGCTGAGATACAGAGGAGGATGGCCAAGGCTAGCGCATCTTTCGGCCGACTACGCCAGAGACTGTGGAACAACCACCATGTGTCCATTCGGGTCAAAGGTAAGATCTACCGCGCAATCGTGCTATCCACCCTACTATACGGCGCCGAGGCCTGGACAGTGTACAGACAGCAGGTGAAAAAGCTGCATGCCTTCATGATGCAACATCTGCGTTCAATCATGAAGCTAACCTGGAAGGACAAAGTGACGAATAAGGAAATACTCGAACGGATGGGGCTGCCCTCTATGGAAGATCTTCTGATCAAAAAGAATCTCCGGTGGACTGGACACCTCATGAGGATGTCATCAGACAGGCTACCAAAGCAGATCCTCTATTCTCAACTGTCTTCTGGCTACAGAAAGAGAGGGCGCCCCCGTCTCCGGTTCAAAGATACCATCAAGAGAAACCTGAAGCTGAGAGACATTAAGACTGACTCATGGACGCAACTCTCACAGCAGAGAGCTAAATGGAGAGCGGCAGTCAAGTAATGAAAGCAGTCTTTGTCGCATCGCAACCGACAGCATGATGATGTTGGTGTTTTACGTCCTGGCAACATCTAAGGTAGTATCATGACCAGGACAACTATTGAGTATGGTATTATCGATGCATGTGATATTGCTTGATCCAATCTTAGAAATTAGTCATGCAGCCACGCATAATTATATGACATCTTTTTTGCATTGCACAATCGGTATGTGTGTAAGTGCTAGTAAATGCGATATGTGAATATAAATATCAGATTTCGAATAGTCGAAGATAGCATACAAATAGTAGCATCAGGAAGTTAGTTCAGTTATTTGCTGGCTGTCCCTTTGTTGTAATTTGGCATACGCGACCACAGAGATGGGCCTGACGATCGCCAGTGGCGCAGCGGCAAGGTAACAAACTACATTTGTGCCTTCTCCAGTCGGCGCCCGCAAACATTAGAGGCCGGGAAGCAAATAAAGCTGCTCTTGGCTCCATGAGTGCAAGTACTCCAACTCTGTGGGTTTATATGTATATTCCCATAGCCGGTTATACAGCATATCTGTGATGTATAAGCATTATGCGAGTATAAAGAGGGGGAAGGGAATTATTATTATTATTGTTCTATTTCATTATCTACCAACCATTATCCTCGATGTATTCACCTCCTATCCTACACACTGGTACTGGTGGCGCCACCTTCGGTCCCGCCCCTAACTATGGGCGTTCGCATTGTCATTCCTGCCCTGGAATTTGTCGTGTCCCTTTTGGTACTGTAACCAGCCTTTATATATATATATATATATATATATATATATACATATATATATGTATATGTTGTGTTATTCCTGTTATATATACACATTATATATCCTATACATATGCCTTGTGGCGTGTTTGTGCCGGTTCCTGTACCGAACACTCTGAGCAACATGGCTATCAGCAGGTCTTCACCAAAGTAAGTTAAGTAAACACTGGCTCCGAAGTGATCACATGTGCATGTATGAGCGTGGACACAACAGTTAACTACAAAGTGGATTATTTAAGGGGCCATTAAAAGCTGTTATTCTTGACCAATGGTATTTTGAGTTTACGGATGAAGCTAAATAATATTAAGACCCATTTAATTGTAACCTCATTCTTTCTCTCTAGATGAGAAAGTGTGAATTAATAGGAAGTGACAGAGACAGTAAAGAAACTGATAAAGGAGACAGGGTAAGCTGTCAGGAAGAGGGCATCAGAAAAACGAAGTACAGAAAGAGAGAGGTAGAGAGCGCAAAAGCTGTGAAGGAAAGATGATTCAGGGGAGATCAGGTACACGCCCATGTATATATATATATATATATATATATATATATATACATATATATATGTATGTATATATATGTATATATATATTTATATATATATATAATTAAAACAACACATACTACAGAGCTCCATGGGGTTAGGCACAAGCTTGCAAATTGTCAGGCGTTGCAAGCTCCCCGTGATTCACCTACACACGACCTAGTTCTGCACCCACAATCCGCCGAACCACCACTTCCGGTGTGCTTAACCCCCCCCCCCCCCCCCCCCCCACCACCACCACCACCCCCTACTGACAACTGGCGCCATGAAAGCTGTAGCCATTCCACCTGCCGCTGCGCATTCACCATGCACCACCCGACCTTTTTTTTAAAAGACATATACAGTTTTGAGTCTGACCAGAGAAGAAGAAATCAGGCCAAGGTTAGATAACACGGATAGCGTCACCCCCAAAAGTAACCTCACTTAGCGACAAGCTCTTCATTTGGTAAGCAAATTATACCCATTATTTATTTTTGTTAATATCATTTGCAAATCTTCAAAAGATAAATATTCTTTGCATGATCCTTCCTAAATAATTGCATCTATATATTATGTTATTACATCAAAGATACATTATATAACGTGTATATAAATATATAGATATATTATACTATTAGATAATATAGATATGTATGTGTCTGCACACATCATGCACATCCATATTAATAGATAATATAGATGCATACATGTTTGCACACACATAGTTACCCGTATGCTTTTCTTTTTTCCTCAAATGATCTTACTGGACCCAGTTGCTCAATCAGTAGAGTGCAGGATTCCGATACGGAAGGTCCGAGCTACGAATCCTGACCCGAGTCAAACGATTGACATACAAAATGGATACATCAGTGTACATGTCACTACCTTTTTTTTCTTGAAGATTTATACTGCCTAACATGGATAAGCCTAAACAGACTTATTTTCACCATTAGACAGTTTGTCGATAGAAAGTGCAAGCCTACACTTTGACCAACCCAAGAGATTGTTAAGCTTCCACACCACATAGACATGGTATGACAGCAACTCCCCTTTGATGATGATGTTAGTTATACACAGCGGTACCTTGCTTGGCCATTAGCATTACTAAGATAGGGCAAGGACTGGTTAGCATCAGGAAAATGTGACTGAGTCGGATATCGGGTCCTGGTTCTGGTGGCCTGATTTCCCAGTGGGTCAGGACTATAATATCGCCATGAGTTTTCACTGTGACATGTCGGTCCCAGTCCTGATATTACCATAAATGTTGCTAGGATATAAAACCCCAACAAACAAACATCGTATAATGTTATATATATATATATATATATATATATATATATATATATAATATGGATATAAACATATCTCCAGTACAAATTAGGGAGAAACAATGAGGAAAGAAATCCTCCAGTGCGACTGACACTGGTCTACATCCGGTGGAGGAGAGGAGGGTAGGTGGAGCCACTGGTAAATTGTCGGTCTTACGGGGCATAACAAATGATAATAAGTAACCCTTTCATATCTTTATACTTGCATAATTCGTTATACATCACATATATATACATATATATATATTTCCATTTTCACCTAACTGATGGAGCATAGTAGTCTCGCATAGGTAGTTAAATGTATGTGCTTGTCATGCTATACATAGCATATATAGTATGTTACTTCAGTAGGTAACAAATATATGCTTTATAAAATATATATTATACTATATGATTATATTAGATAATATATATGTGAGTGTGTACATGTTAGTACATATATATATATATATATATATATATATATATATATATATATATATATATATAAATATAAATAACATTGCGCCTCCCCTCGTTCACCACACTCACACACACAAATAACTAAATAAAAGCTGGCCGACTTAGTGGAGAGAGTAGATTGGAGTGGAGCTGGGGTGAACGTGGGCAGGGAGCTGCAAGTGAGGCGGGCAAGGGAGAAGAGGAATTACAAGGCGCCTTCTGGGGATTAGAGCACGCATGCCTCTGAGCCGTGATTTATGCAGAGCGCCCAGAGGGCATGAGGGAGGTCAGGTTCCACAAAGAATGAAATCGTGTACGGATACGTGATCTCTGTCAGGGCTACGTCACTGACGCCTTTCTGTAACCGTTCGGGACTGGATGGGGGTGAATTGGGAAGTTGGTTGTTGGAGTTTTACGTCCGGCATCATCTAAGGCCATATCAGGATGGGTATCGACGTCTGGCAATGCACTCTCATGGCGACTCATATAGTTGAAGAACTGACAGAATGTACACACATACACAAACCAAGATGGCAGCCACTGGAACCTCTTGGTTTTAATTTAATGTACTTTTAAAGTATATTAATTGATAATATAAATCAAATATGTATCCCAAAAGTAGAAGCGTAAGCCCTACAATAAATACATGTCTTCAAAATATATCGAGCGGATTAGATTTTAAATCCTGTAGTTATTTCCATAATCCAGCCCCCCGACACTTTCTCGATAAGGTTGTTTAGCAGGACTGTTACAGATGCAGTTGTAAAATACTCCGAGAATGATGCATTGGTGGGGGAAGGGAAATGTTCTATTTGTGAAACAGGTATACATGGCCAGGTGCATGAATGTGTTTATGTAGTTGCTGGTGGTGTTTGAATGATAGGTAAATAGACATTGTGGTGCTAGTAAGATAGTGTGTAAGGGGCACTCAGAGCCCTACACACTACCCCGTCCCCTCTCTGCTAGTCAGGAGCACCATGCTCAGCTCAAGGCAGGTGGTGGCCAGGGGAGCGACACCGCTTGTTGGTGGTGGACAGATCACTGTAACCATGGGCACCAGGAATGCTTGTTTCTCATTGGTGGAGCTAAAAATGCTTGTTTCTCATTGGGAGAATGGGGTGGGTTGATACTCTATACTGGATCCATGTACCATATAAATAATAAACCAGAAGGCTTGACTCTCTTTTCTTTCACACTTGTACTCTTCCTTTTTCTTTGCCTGTATTGATTTCACTATAGCCTGCCTACACAGCCACAGATTCGAGCTGTGGACTTTACACAGTGTTGTGGGCGTAACTAGGTGCCTACATGTGACAGTGAACGCTCATGGCGATTTTATGATTGATTGATTGATTGGTGGTTGCTTTACGCCGTGTCGGCAGCATAGGCCATATTCACGGCAAGAAATGTTTGTTTTTTGTTCAAACCATCACTTTTACATGTAATGCTGCCCAAGTAAGAGCACTGGGCAGACAGGACAAATGACACATATTCCACTTTGTCATATAATCCTTATCCTGAATACACCGAGGTATTACACTCTCATTGTAATGCCAAGCACTATTTATCAATGTTGTAAGTCATTGATTTAACACGGCTGGGATTCGAACCTACGACCTTCTGCAAGGTAAGACAACCACCGATTCTAAGTCCGGTCTCTTTTAAAATCACCTGCAATGTGTAATCTATATATTGATATGGGCGCAGACATAATATATATGTGCGTTGTAATATATTATGTAATTATAAACAAAGAATGTTGTCATGCATTTCCCAGTTCTGCAGCATAATATTCTCTAATTGGATAAGCCTGGAACTATTAGCATGGTCTATAGTTTGTCTGTGTCTCCCTTCATAGGGTAGATTGTGGGTTGATTGTTGGAGTGTTACGCCCTGGCAACATCTAAGGTCATAGCAGGACGGCGATGGGGTAGAAGATAATGGTCCGATGGGGAATAGTCATACGAAAATGAAAATGCATTTGGAAGTTTTCATATCGGCAGCAAGTATAGCCCCTCCCCCCTCCATTTGCCTAAGCGTGCAATGAACGATTTAACCTATTTCTACATCTGTTCCATTTCTGATATATTATTAATATGTGCATGTTCTGACGATGTCATATTGTATGGGTATTTAATATCGGTCTTTATTTGTACTCGTCACCATGTCCATACTCATGTAGGAAATTGTAATAGTGAATGAAATAATCCATTTACTAAATACAGATATTTGTACCTGCATTTAGCATCTTCAAGCGAGTGGGGACTTTTAATATCATCAGAATGTCTCCAGCTATATGCGGATGACACTGCCGTATATGCAGAAGGAAGCACAGTAGAGGAGATAGCAACCAAACTGAACAACCTCCTGCTAAAGCTGGACGGCTGGTGTGAATCCAATAAAATAACCATCGATGCAAATAAATCTAAAACTGTACTCTTCTCACATACAGCAATCACAGGAAGAAACCTACAATGTACACTAGGAAACCAAACACTGGAAAGTGTAAATCACTACAAATACATAGGCCTAGAACTAGATAGCCAGCTAAACTACAATCTGTGTGTAACAAAAATCATACAAAAAGTAAACCACAAACTATGGCTATTTGCTAAACTAAGAAACTATATGACACAAGATATGTCAATAAGAATCTTCAAAGGCATGGCACTCCCCTAATTTGACTATGGGGATGTAATTTACATGGGTGCTAAAAAAGAGCTACTAAAAATACTTAATTACAAAATAGGGCCCTAAAAATCTGCCTGAAAGTAGACAAACTACACCCCACTTATGACCTACACGAAAGAACTAAAGTAAAGCTACTAGAAAACAGAAGAATAGTCCACCTAAAAACATTAGCATATGGATATAGCCAAGACAGTAAGCGTCTAACTCAACCACTAAGGGACACCACAGCAAGCAAGGCACCACTACTAAGGCAGACCAGAAGCCGGATCAAAGCCCATGAAAGGAGCATGCTGGAAATGGCCGCCAAGGCATGGAATGCCCAAACGGTGAAAGAAAGACAAATCCCTGACCTAAAAACATACAAAAAATATCTGTGCAAAATAAAAACTGGAAACCCCAACTGAACTGCACCACAAGGGGGCAGGTGATATGTCACGGCCCACTGACTGGACAGCCTAGGGTGGGACAACCGGAAATATAAAAGCCAGATAACATATCTAACAACAATATAAATCAAATCAAATTCAAACAAACATAACTCAACCATCTATTACGTACAAATAAAATAGGCTAGTATAGAATTAAGTAGAAAAAGCGGAAAACTCTTCCCAAGAAAACCCCAAAACACTAACATAGAACCTTAAGAAAACAACTAACATAGTAATAAGAATAGAACAAAAATACAATGCCAAGAGGGCCCAAAAACAAAAAAAAACTTTTAAAAAACTAACATAGGCAAACATACCAAGAGACTATCTATCTGCTACTGAAATGCAGACAATCAAATAACTTATCAGTAGCTACTGCTTGGTAAGACAACACCAAAACTACAACTGGCCAGCATTGAAAACAAGCCTGGGTACCCGGGCTTTACATGCTATGGACAGCATAAATACAGCCTCTATAAAAAATTTTTTTATAAAAAAGCGACTGTCACACCTCGCCGTATTGAGCAACGGACAGAATTGTCTAGTCCAGTGGTGTTTGGGTGTATAAACAATCAAAATGTATTAAAATGTGTCAAAATGTTGTGCTATCGGGTGAATGGCCATTGGACGAACAGACATGAAACGGACATGAAAAGGACATGAATGGATACCAATGGACAAAACAAACTCAAACCGGACAAGAACCATACACGTCAATCCGGTGGCATCCGTTTCTAGTTGTGTGCATGTTCAAAACTTGTCTGGACACAAACCGGACTTTGTTTGGTTTCTTTCCATTTCCCCCAATGATGTGTGACAGGGCCTTAAGTCAGAGGCTGAAGGCTGTTTTTGCACAGGCTCCTTCCAGCCTGAGGTTATGGCACAAGAACATGGCCGCCTAGGTTTGCTACCGAATTGTACAAAAGAGCGAACATGCGTGTGTAGAAATGCCATATTCGTCATCCTGGACAGAAGTAGGTGTTTGGAACAATTCACGTGTATTGCAAATAGTGTGAGGTACAGAAGTAGCAAAAATATAACATTTCAGCCAAATGCTAAAATAAATTCTCCGGGGAATTAGATTTAATGGAAATAATTTCATGAAGGATGTGCCAGATAGCACATTGTGCACATGAGACTGTCGCAAAAGGTGCTAAGCAATTTGGGACAAAACTTTGTCCATTGTAATGATCAACATACTATCTGCTTATGCATTTGCTCAGGATAAACTGATTAGTTTTTTTACATGGTGTTTCATAATCCCAATAGAATACATATTGATTTGAAGCAAATGTCCTTGTGTTTTCAGTGTAACCGTTTCTGTGCTGTTTTGTGTCAATCGTTATAATGCGCAAACAATAGAACAGTTATCTCCTTTTGAGACAGGCTCATATACATAGTATGGTATTATTGTGGGATATAACGATTGATGTGTGGGTTGTCCATAGCAGATCTACAATATAGAATCCGATCTGTGAATAATCAGAAGTAACCTCTAGAAACTACTCATGAGTTATCAAATGGACATCGAAATGATGGTGTGGTTTTATGAATATTCATGTGGGCAAGCTTAGCTGAAACTCCCTCGCATCGATATGCCGAGTGTGTTCTTGAATAGGTGCAGTATAATGTGATTGTGACTTTCTGAAAAGCCTTGTGATGTGGCATTGAATAGGTACCGGCAGTAAGGCACCACTGAAAGGCGGTTATGGATATTCCGGTAGACGGAGAGCCCGGGGTCACATGGGTACAGGGTATTGGAGTTTTACGTCATGGCAACATCTAAGGTCGTATCAGGATGGGCACTGACTTGAGACAGTGCACCCTCATTGTGACTTTATAGTTCTGCCACACTGGCAAATCAGACCGCCAGCACCATGACATGATTTCCCACTCAGTCACATTATCTTGATATTGAGATAACCAGTCCTTGCCCTTTCCTATTAATGCCGAGCGCCAAGCTAGGAATTGACAAGTATACATTTTGTAAGTCATTGGTTTGAGTCAACCGGGAATTGAACTCCCGATCGCCCGCACTGCGCACTACCCATTCGGCCACCGCGTCCGGTGGCAGCAGGAATGAAAGACCTATAAAACAAGTATCAGCAGCTCAAAATAACCCTGATAATGGATGAAGCAAAATGCGTGACAACACTTGTGTATATTGTAAAGGGATTTTTTTGCAAGCTGCACCGATGATCAAAGGTGATGGACTTAGCAGAAACAGCAATGGTGATTGTAAATTCATGGGGCAATCATTGCAGCTATTGCACACACGACGTGGAAGCATGATAAGGCTTAGCTAATGGTTTGGTGATAAACATGTCATGCATGACCACATGCCTACCTTCAAGGTGGGGGGGAGGAGCGGGAGGGGGGGCGCAACAGCTTTGCTGCCATGTGCGCCCCGCAATGACCCCGAATGAGTATACACTCATTCAACACAACATTAATGGTGGTAGTGGTGGTGACAGCGATAGCTACACTGACAGCAATGGCAATTGCAATAGCAATAGTGACCGTGATACTAGTAGCAAACCTATGATGAAATCGCTAGTGAAGACGACAATAGCATAGGACAGGATACTAGTAGCAAACCTATGATGAAATCGCTAGTGAAGACGACAGCAAAAGCAACAGCAAAGTTTAGAGTGACAATGAAAACAAAGATAAAGTGAAAGTGATGGTGAAACTGACAGGGAAAGTGACACTGAAGGGGGCCCCAAAAACAGCAGCCTAAGGGACAGTAAACGTGCCAGAGGAAGTAGCAGTGAAAGTGACAGCAAATGTGACAGCGAAAGCAACAACACAAGCAATAGTGAAGTAACAGCAAAAGCAACATCAAATACATCAATATCAAAAGGAAGGACATCGAAGACAACAGCCACATCAAAATCAACAGAAATATCAGAAGCAACATTAACAGCAACACCAATAGCAAAAGAATAAGCAAAAGCAAAGGCATACCAACAGTGAAAGCAATATCACAAGCAAGATCAAAAGGAACAGCATAAACTCCAGAAAAAGCAAATGTGAAGGAAACATTAAAAGCAACAGTGAAAGCAACAGTCACAGCAAAAGAAAAAAGAAAAAGCAAAAACGAAAGCAACAGCAACAGCAATAGTGAAAGCAAAAATAAAAACGACAGAAAGATTGACACAAAGGCAACAATAACATCGAAAACAGCGATAATAAAAACAATGAAGCTAACAAGAAAAATAGGAAGCCGCATTCGGGATAATATTTGTCCCGAGAATTCTTTTTATAGCAACGTGATGACCCTAATTGAAAGTGAAAGTTAATTCAGAAGGTCATTCGGAAGATAGTCTATCTCAGAAGCCTCCGCTCGGTGCCAAATCTCTACTTAAGCTCCGGTTGCCTTTCTGAACGATGTATGGGAGTAGTATTTCATGGGGCCTTTCACTGGAATGAAGCTAAATGTCCTTTCGCTGTGAATCTGAAAGGACCAAGTGGTGTATATACCCGCTCCAGCTGGACGGGGCGGGCCTCATTCTGTTGGCCTGAATGAGAGTCAGGTGTTGCTTCTACTATATATCTCAGAGGGATGGTTTAATGGTCTCCCTAGCATATAATGTTAATTATCTATGTGAGTAGTAAATCTCCAGAATCCCAGTCTATATAATCTTCCTAAGATAGGTTACGCAAAAAGAAATTTACAAAAATCAAAATGGTGAACCGCTCATTATCTAAGTGAGCTATAACTCTAGTATGGCAGTATCCCATTCTAAATAATCTTCCTAAAATAGGCATCGTAAAAAGATTTTTGTTGTAAATATTTTAACCGCTCAGCTACTGAGACATCAGCTATCTTCCACCAACAGATTTTGTTTAACCACTATCATCAATATCCAGTGGTTGGTTGGTTGTTGGAGTTTTACATCATGGCAACATCTAAGGTCATATCAGGACGGGTGGGTACCGACTTGTCACAGTGCACACTCATGGTGGTTTTATAGTGCTGCCCCACTGGGAAATCATGCCACCAGCACCATGACCCCATATCCTACTCAGTCACATTATCTTGCCACTGAGCTAACCAGCCCTTTCCCTATCTTATTAATGCTGAGTGCCAGGTTAGGAAGCGGCAAGCATCAATTTTATAATTAATTGGTTTTACTCAACTGGGAAATGAACTCACGATCTCCTGTAAGCGAGGCCCGAGATCTACCGATTCGGCCACTGCGCCCGGTAGAACCAACGGTCATTCAATCCAAAATATTGCAGTCTCGAATAAGTACTGATTAAAACAGAGCTAAATATGTTCCGATGAGTTTTCATAAATAGTTCCTTTCAATGTTTATCTGTTTGGTCTACTATTTCACAAAGACAAGCGAAATTCAGCTCGGAATAAAGAAATTGCACAGGTATCATTGGAATACAGAGTAGATTATTAGGATTTTACTTTTTTTATAAAAATATTCCGATATTTATGTAAAATGGTGAAAATAAGCGAAATTTTTACTAGATCAACAACATGAGCACACATTTTCAAAATGAACAGGATGACCGTTGGTTCACCGTTGGTTCACGGTTTGGAGGAGGCGGGAATGAGAGAATGATCGCTCCGCAGCAAATATCATGGAGCTTAAACTGGATAGAGAAAAGGGACGCCGTTATTTATATCCACATAACAAATTATACAGTACATATATGTCGTTATGAAATCAATCAATAAAAACCTTACTAATATAGATTAATAAAATACACAAAATGAGGTCTTAGAGTGTAGGATTGATAAAGAGGACAGCAAGCACAGTTTACGACCAATCACAAGATAAAGTTGTTTTATCGAACCTTAGCATGACAGTTGGTAAAAAGGATGCAAGTTGGTACGATAAAAGGGCGAGAGGGTTGTTGTGGACAAGGGTCTTTTATCACAGATAGCATGACAGCTGCCAGGATAACACAGGAATTTCATTCCTTTGTTCAGTTCAGTGGGCCCGTATTCACCGTAGGCCGGATGTGTAGGAGGGAGGAGGGAGAACCATAGACAAATGGGAACAATGACACATAACATTGACTCAAGGTACAAAATAAAGTTATATATATATTAAAGCTGCATAGTCCAATGGAAACATCACATCTTCAAACCCAAAACAGTGATCTAGATTTGATTTTACATATCTCACTTAGATAAAAGTGTACTTATCAAACATGTGTGGCTGCGTAGAATGGACTACTGAACCAATTTAATAGAACCTGTTACTGCAGAAGCCTATGGTATCATAGTTTTGGCGTGCTTGCCTAAATTAATTTTGTTTTGTTTTGTAGTAACTGTACAAAAACTGTCAGAGCTGCTCACAACACGTCCTCCTGCTGTGAGCTGATTCTGATAATTGCTGGACCCGGATGTGCTTCCTTCTCCCTTGGCTACGAGTACCAGAGGCATAGTACCGAGGTAAAATTGAAATATGTACTGATATTTAGTTTGCCTCTTTAAATATAATTAGCTGCTCAGGGAAAACATAGTGGATTACATAGCTTAACTTGGTCTATAGTTACCTACTTCAGACAACACTTGCTCTTTTTTTGGCTAACAGTGATCAGTGAGTGCACGCTGTAACAGGGACATAAGCGACTTCTAAACAGGGAGCACGTGAGATATTGGTGATGTAATTGATTTGCAGCAACGTCACATTGGACTCTCAGCTCACTCTACGACGCATGCCCACAGACTCCCGCCTTGCCCGCCCCGCCCATCCCAACCCCGCCCCGCCCCGCCCCTTCCGGCCCACCCAGCGCTGCCGGGACACGCCCCGCCCAGTCCCGCCACACCCGGCTCAGCGCCAGCAAGCCCCGCATCGCCTCGCTCAACCCCGACCCGCGCCCCCCTCCCGCCGCCCCGTCCGACCAAGCCCCAACTCGCCGCGGCCTGTCATGATTGGCAGTAGAGGATTATCGCTAACACCCATAGATAATCCATACCTAAGTATTCTCCGGCATGGGGTAATCACTAGCGCAACGTTAACGTACACAACCCCCGGATGTGTGGGGAAATGGCCGATATCCGTGGCCACCAAACATAAAGTACCTACCAGTCCCCGTCCCCCATCCCCCACGCCCCCACCCCACCACCCACCACAGGCAGGAACTTGCGACAAATCAGATTTTCGCCTTTTGTCTTATTTATGTATTGGGGGCAGACTGTGATCTGCACCGGACATATTGGATACTGTGGTGTCCTTTCATTCAGTTTCCAGGTTTGAGTAAGAGACCTTTTGACCGACCTCATCACACAAAACAAATTGGGTAGCTGAGTGGGCAGTCAACAATATATAAGTCAATTAAAGCTGCATAGTCCGATGAAGTATCAAATTTGCAAAGCCAAGACAATCATCAAGAATTGAATATACATATGTGGGTTAGATACTGTAGTGGTCTGCACTGACCTCTCAGGCAAGGAGCCCCATAGACAGGTAGGCGTGGGTAGTGTGTTGATATCAGGGAGCCTAGGTGGTGTAATGGTTAGCACACTGGCCCGGAATGCAAAGAGATGTGGGTTCGAGTCCCGCTCTAGGCACAATATTTCCCATGTTCATCACCTCCATGATGCTGGTTGCCATGACCATGATCCTGTACAAGCTATGCGCTGTCTAGTTGTTGAACCTACCCTGTGTATGTAAGTGCGTTGCATTGCCTGTATGTATGTAATTGTAAGCATTAAAAGACTTACAATTCCAGGGGGATGAGTGTAGTGGTCTGCACTGACCTCTCAGGCAAGGAGCCGCATAGACAGGTAGGCATGGGTAGTGTGTTGATAGCTGGGAGCCTAGGTGGTGTAATGGTTAGCACACTGGCCCGGAATGCAAAGAGATGTGGGTTCGAGTCCCACTCTAGGCACAATATTTCCCATTTTCATCACCTCCATGACACTGGTTGCCGTGACTATGATCCTGTACAAGCTATGCGCTGTCTAGTTGTTGAACCTACCCTGTGTATGTAAGTGCGTTGCATTGCCTGTATGTATGTAATTGTAAGCATTAAAAGACTTACAATTCCAGGGGGACGAGTGTAGTGGTCTGCACTGACCTCTCAGGCAAGGAGCCGCATAGACAGGTAGGCGTGCGTAGTGTGTTGATATCAGGGAGCCTAGGTGGTGTAATGGTTAGCACACTGGCCCGGAATGCAAAGAAATGTGGGTTCGAGTCCCGCTCTAGGCACAATATTTCCCATTTTGATCACCCCCATGCCAATACTGATGTACTTGTTAATTAGGTGTTGCCAAATCAAAGGGAATACTGAGGCAATTTATTAGAACCTATTACTGCTGAAGCCTATTGTGTCAGTTTTGGCATGCTTACAAATACTAATATTACATGATTGCACTTCAAATATTTCAGACCTTACTCAAACTAAAGTAAAGCAGATTATAACAATCAATTTACTATAATTATCTCAGAAAAATTACAGAAACCCAAAACGGTCGGACTATGCACCTTTAAGCTACCAACCCAAACAAACCCATATATCACAAAGTTCAACCCATATACCCCAAATCTAATCCATATATCCTAACCTCAACCGATTTACCCTAACCCAACACAATATACACCAAAACCTGAACCCACATACTGAAGCCCGAAGCCATATTACTAATAGTATTACTAATAACCGACCCGAACCTATATATCCTAACCCAAACCTTAAACCAAGGTCTGCCAATCCGAACCCATATACCCCTAACCTGAAGATACCCTATCCCTAACACTGATGGTTTCGTATTTTGGTTGTTTAAAATGGTTTCGCTACCCTCCCGTAAATACAACCACTAGTGCAATTTCCTGGCATATCTCGACATTACGCATGTTGGCGAGTCAACATGGATAATTTAGGCGCAGGAACACTGGCACTACTTTCATGGCACTACTTTCTCAACCGCACTATTTTCTTACCTGACACTCCTACTTACTTCAGTCTTCCGTGTGAACCCGTCCTGCTAGTCACTTCACCCACCCACCCACCCGATGTTAATGGGTAGGGGTTGAGGGCTGCTGGGTTTGACTAGTCCTATTTTGCCTGTCTATCTCTTTCCTGACTATCAACACTTTCTAGATACTAAACAACATTTAACCATTCTTGACCCTAACCTTAACTCCAACATGATACGATATGAATCCGATATGATTTGACATTAACACAGCCATCAATCATCACAACTACATTTAACATGATCCTGACTTCCATCTCGCATAAGAGACACGATACCGATATGTTCTCCAGCCAAGATCGATCTGCCTGCAGGTTATGTTCTCCATTAAATTTTGTTATTTCCACTTACCCGTTGTCTCTATTTGTTCACGTGCATAAATTATTTTCTACTTGGTCAATCAGAGCCTGAAAAAAAAACCTGCATTGTTATGACAAGAGCAGGACAGTGGAATGGAGGCAGAGGGGAAGGGCATTTGGATCCCTCCAGGTTTCCATTACCTAGTATATGCCATGTGTTTGACATATATATGCCATAGCTTGTAACAAATAATTGTATGTGATATGTATACCATATTTTCTTCTTTTTTTTTTTTTTGGTAAAGTATTTATTCATCTGAATATGACATTTGTCAGCGCCGGAGCACTGGTCTTCCGGCCATCTTACTTTTGGAATTGACATTCTAAATAATCTAAGTTTGGTCAGTGCTGTATTAGTCACAGCACCAATCCTGTAGAATTAACAGAGTGGCTCCTGCTGTATAATGTACAGCACCAGTCACTGCGGTTCATGCAAAAATGGGGAGCAGCACCGAGTAGAAGATATATACTCGGGGCAACTCAAGCAATCATTGTGGGTTACATTTTTCTCTTATAAAACAAGCTAAGTTTATAGTTGACAAGAGCCTGTCAGAGTTGTCAGAGGCGTATAAACCAACGGTAGGTGTCTCATTCTCACTTAGTATTCACACTGTAAGACAAAGAGTGTAAATGATTCACTAATTATGACTGGTGGCGCCTCTAATGGGTTCTCAGCACACTACCTGCGGCCAGCCTCATTCCGGTCTCAGCCGCCGATCAAACTGTTTGGGTTTTTTTTGTTGCTTTTTAATAAAAAAAATTGTATATCAATTTTCTCTTCTGATATGATATTACTTAGAATAACAATATTCCGCCATTTCTAACCGCACAATTAAAATGTCTTCATCATCATCATCATCATGCTGTCGGTTGTGATGCAACAAAGACTGCTTTCATTATTTGACTGCTGCTCTCCATTTAGCACTCTGCTGTGAGAGTGATGTCCATGAGTCAGTCTTAATGTCTCTCAGCTTCAGGTTTCTCTTGATGGTATCCTTGAACTGGAGACGAGGGCGCCCTCTCTTTCTGTAACCAGAAGACAGTTGAGAATAGAGGATCTGCTTTGGTAGCCTGTCTGATGACATCCTCATGAGGTGTCCAGTCCACCGATGATTCTTGGCGATCAGAAGATCTTCCATAGAGGGCATACTAAGGTATATATGTACAGGGTTAGTGTAATACTGCATTTTTAATTGGTTATCTTTATCAGTTCGGCGCTTATCTATCCACATACACAGATAAAGGCACTGAAACCCACCATAGCAGCGGTGGGAGGATGGGGGGGATTAATAGCTTCTTTTTTTTAAACTCCCCGAAGAAAAAAATGCAATATCAAATATTCCAAGAAAGCACTCAGTGTGAGTGTGGGTAAGTATAAGTGGGAAGTCTTTAAAACTCTGGCCACCTCCAGCCCGCTCTTCCCCCGCCTCCCCCCCCCCCTCCCGCCACGGCCCGCCTACCCGCCAAGCCACAGAGCAAATAGCGACATCAATACATACAGTGCCATCCCATTTAAAGCTATAATTACTAATCTTCATCAGTTTATCGACGTCCAATGTTTGTTCGCCGCATCCACCAGAAACTGTTTATCGATTCCCCGAGCACCACCCGGTAACGATACGACAAAATGTTACCGGGCCGTGCAGCCAACCAGCCAATCAGTCGACCAGCCAGTCGACCAGCCAGTCGACCAAGCGGCCGAACCCCGCACCCATATATATTCCCACATCGAGCTCTCAAAAATTGGATTCGGAAGAAACACTGTAAAATCCAGAGTATATATATATATATATATATATATATATATATATATATACGTATATATATATGAGTCAGCCTCACGAAAATGGGCCAATTGGTGGTCAATTGAAGATGTTGGCAGCGCAATTCTTAAAAGTGTAGTGCATTTCTTTGTTTCAGATTAAATTATCCTAGAAACAAATAAGGTTGTATTTTCTCTACCTTTACATTCAGGATAAATGTAAGGACTTTCCAACACCTCTGTCAATGCTAAACTATAATTATACCAATTGATGCCGACATCCAATGATCGACGCTGACAACTTTAACAGATCTCGGCATCGCAATGCTAAATTATAATTATACCGATGTATGCCGACATCCATGCTTGATGCCGACAACTTTCCCCCATTGGCTTCTTTTCGTGATCCTGACTCATATATGGATAGTGATAAACCCTTTATCGCGTGTAATAAGCTCTGTAGTGCCCCCCCCCCCCCTTGGCTGGGTGGGGGGTGGGTCTGCCTTCCCCCCCCCCTCCTTGGGGTGGGGTTCCCCACTGGCCTGCTAGCATCGGACGTGTTCGGACGTGCGCTAGGGTCTCCCGCGCCTCCCCGGCTTCCCGGCTTCTCGCGCCGCCCTTCCATGCCGGCAGCTGCCAGGTTTTGCGCCGCATGTGTGGAGAACCATACTGGCCTGGGGGGGGACGACTGTAGACGTAGTAACAAGACCAGCAAGGATACAGCTATGGCAGACCAGCGGCAGACATGGGCCACCAGCAAAGAGAGAGACCATTGCCAGGAGCAGGCTGGTGACAGTCTGGGGGCCACCCCTAGCATGGAGGCCTTCATGGAGGAATCTACGCAGGAGGAGCAGACAGATGTTGAGAGGGATCTACGCAGGAAGATAGCGGCTGCGAGCGCACGCAAACGTGAGCGTGTGCTCCAACGCCAGCTGGAGGAGATTGAGTTGGAGGTTGAAGCACTGAGCATACCGGGCCGCAACGGCCGTGAGAAGGGTGGAGCGCGCCGGGGCAGCCGTGAGGGTCGTGATGACAGACCAAGGTCGGGAGACTCTGGGGAATCGGAAGACGAGACGGTGGAGGCATGGACTGCCCGCGACTCAAAGCACAGGTCCCGGCAGCGAAGGAAGAAGTCATCCTGGAGGCACCGCCACTGCCGATCACGGAGCAGCAGCAGCAGCCGGTCCAGGAGTTCCAGCCGAGAACGACGCCTCAGGCGTAAGTACAGCCTCAAAAACTTTTGTGATAAAGACGCTAAGGATATGAACCTACATGATCTAGTTATTGCGAACCTGAAATGGGCAGTAGCGTCCAAAACCATGTCGGCGGCCGACAAAGACGGGGTGATAAAGCATGTCGGTTACATGGTGATGAAGGCGTCTGCGGACTCATATCCTAACAAAGCCTATCAGGGCTATGACAAGGACATCCGGAGGATCGCGATCAACAAAGGTATGCGGGCATTCGTAGGGGGCAACATGGATGTGGCTATGGAACATTTCGCCGCCGAGAAACGCGCGCAGCAGACCGGCAGACCAGGCGGCCACCCGGCAAGGCGCAGGGTGGCTAGGCGCAAGGGGGCCTGTGAGGCTTGGAACAGCTCATCGGGCTGTTCGCGGGGGACAGGCTGCGACGATCATCACAACTGCCGGTACTGCTGGGACCCGGCCCACCGGGGCCCCGACTGCAAGGATCGGGGAGCCAGCACCTTCAAGCCGGCACGGCGGTAGCAACCAACCGCCGCTCCGCTGGGCAGTCGGGCCACGGGCGGCCCCAGTACCGCAGGCCGGGACGTCAGCTGCATCATTGGCATGCTGGGGGGGGGTCGCTAACGGCGCTCCCGCCGCCGGGCTCGGCTGCATTGAGGACGCTGTCGGTTCCACCCACGCCACCACGGGCGACACCGGGTGCAACAATATAGACGGCTCTGATTTAGGTTGTGCCGTTAATTGGTGGTTAGCGGGGGCCCCCCCTCCAGGAGGCTGAGGGGGCCAGGCCTACTGAAGGCTCTAACTACGGCAGTGCTGAATACTCCGGCTGTGATACCTCTCTTTCCACCTGTAATAAAAACCACATTGTTAACGACGTTGTGAAAAGTGTCATTGATGATATTGCTGAATTAGGTGGTGGTCGTGTACCCGCGGGCCAGGTGGCCGGCGAGATCTGTAGTAATCAAGGTGGCACTATCGGCCACGATAGTAGCATTGACACAGGTTCCCATTCCATTCCCCACCATGATGTGGCAGTAGCGGAAAAAAGTAGTAATGGTGAGAGTATAACACCTAATATTAATGGTTTCAATCCCAGTCCCCAGCATGGCAGCACAGCGACGGGCAAAATCAGGGGGGAGAAGCATTGGCTCATCTTTTCCGGCCGGGCCGAGGCCGGCCAGTTATACAAAGTAACGCGACCGACCCAGGGGGTCTATATCATGACTGCAACCACTCTATAGGTGGCGCTGTCGCCCAGCTCCTCCCCTGCCGCTTCTTCGCCGAAAGCTTCCTACGGGGTGATACTGACCCGGACTGGGAGTATGTAATGAGGGGGGTCATTTTCGGCTTTCGAGTAATAAATGACGGCTGCAACTCAGCATACCGGGGGCGCAACTATGGCTCCAGCACGGGGGCTCTCACCCACTCAGCCATGTCTGATAAACTCGGGCACGAAATTGACGCGGGAATGCTTACAGTGAGAGTCGAGCCTGAGCTCTGCTCACACCCCATAGGCACCGTCCCCAAGCCTGACTCGATAAGTTTCCGCACAATAATTGACTGTAGCACACCCAAGGAGACCTGTGTCAACCTTTTCACGGACCAGTGCACCACCAAATTCGCATATAAAAGCATAGACGATGTTACTGACAATATGATACAAGGTGATTTCATGTCGGTAGTTGATATATCCGACGCCTACAGGGCGGTTAACATCCACCCCTCCAGCGCCTGCCGCCAGGGCCTCTCCTGGCAATTTGCCAAAGGTGTTACTACATATCTCAGAGATAATAGGCTATGTATGGGGCTCAGCTCGAGCCCATTTGTATTTTCTAAAATTTCTGATTTTATTGTTCGCTGTATGGTACATAGGGGTCATGGTCACGTCACCAACTATCTGGATGACTTTTGTACACTAACGCAGACCTTTGAAGAGGGTGTAATGGCACAGGCCGACCTAGTAGCTCTCCTGAGACGCTTAGGATTCTTCGTGAGCTTTAGGAAACTGACATCGCCCAGTCATGTTTGTAGGTTTTTGGGTATACTGATCGACTCGGAAAACATGAACTTGAGTCTGCCGGACGACAAATTGAGCAAATTGTTAAAATGTATCGGAAAACTGTACGGGCGCAAGCACGCCACCCGCATGGAAATTGAGCGCTTGGCGGGTCTGGTCTCCCATTGTGCTAAAGTGGTCAGGGGTGGTCGCACATTCGCACGCCGCATCTACGACCTCTGCGGCTCAGTTAAGCGCTCCTACTACAAAGTCCACCTAAACCAGGAGTTCAAGGCGGATTTGGAGTGGTGGCTGAGGTTCGCCTCCGCCTTCAACGGCTCCGCAAACATCTGCCCCCGCCACTCTCAGGCGCTCTGCACATACAGCGACGCGAGCCGCTTTGGCTTTGCAGCATTTCATGCGGGCGACTGGTTGGCGGGGAAGTGGGGGGGGGTCCTCTGATGTGGGCGAGGGTGGGCCGGCCCTCGGCCACCACGCAACCGCCCCCTTTGACAACGGCTTGGAGAGTGAGGGGGAATTAGCACACATAAACACTCTCGAGTTCTGGCCGATCCTCTGCGCGGCAAACCACTGGGCCCACATGTGGGCGGACCGTAACGTAATAATGGTGACAGACAATACAACTGTGATGCACGCCGTGAATGCAGGGAAATCCAAAAATAAACAAATAATGCGCTGGCTCTATGACATGTTCTGGCTGGCAGTAAAATTCAACTTTGACATTTCATCAGTTTACATTAAAAGTGAGGCCAACACAATCTGTGACAGCCTCTCTAGGCTAAATGAACATGACGCCAACTCCCGCCTAACGGGGGCCATTGGCCCGAATTACATGTGCTGTAGTCAAATTTTCGCTTAGTATGGATCATGTTTTGCAGACTTGCGTTCTCTGGAGGCGGACTGTGAGCTGCTAATGGGGCAACACCTGGCCCCATCAACGAGGACCTGCGCGAACTCGAGGTTGCGAAAATACTTAACATTTTGTGAGTTCTACGACCGTCAGCCCACACCCTGTAATGCCAGGCAGGTCTGCCTATACATCACTTGGCTGTCAAAATCTATGAGATACACATCAATTGGCTCCTATCTGAGCTCCTTAATCCTGCACCTAAAATCAGCAGGCAGCCCCGGGCTAGACTACGATGACTTCAACATCCGTCGGTGCTTGGTGGGGGCACGCTGTGCCCTGGGGGACGCCCCTCGTCAGGCCAGGCCCCTGCTCCCGGACCAGCTGGCGGCCATGCTGGCTCTCCTGTCGGACACACCAGGATACACCTCCTTCAAGGCGGCGATCCTAACGTCCTTTAGGGGGCTGCTCAGGAAGGCGCACATCACAAATTCTGATGGTCCCCTTCTCCGGGAGGATTTTTCATTCCACCCTTGGGGCATGACGATCCGGGTTCGGAAGTCCAAAACTATCCAGTTTGCCGAGCGGACACTGGAAATCCCGATATCAAGGGTGTCCCACCCGCTCCTCTGCGCGGTATCAGCAGTCGAGCGCCACTTTGAGCAACTGCCGGTTGCACCTCAGGACCAGGCATTCAGGACGCCGGCCCCATCCGGCTCAGTTCCGCTCGAGTACGCCAACTGCTCGGCGGTTCTCAAACGCCTGTGCCACCGCTCGGGACTCAACCCTGACCTATTCTCGAGCCACTCCCTCAGAAGGGGTGGCGCTACCTACCTGCTCATGGCGGGCAGCTCGATTCAGGAGATAAAGACTCGGGGGACTGGGCGAGTGACTGCGTCTACCTCTACCTTAAAGTTCCCCTGCAGGAGCGGATCACGGATGATCTGAGGGTCGCCAACCTGCTTGCTGCAGTTGGCTCCCCTGCCTGACGTTTCCATGCTCATGTCAGCCATTTTCGTTTGACTTTGTGTTGGGTTCTCTCCTTGGGTCTTGTTTTACTCCCAACTCATACTCGCACTACTTGTTCATGGTTATAACACTACTTGTTCCTCTATCTAACTTAAGAATTATTGGATAGTGATAAACCCTTTATCGCGTGTAATAAGCTCTGTAGTGGCCCCCCCCCTTGGCTGGGTGGGGGGGTGGGTCTGCCTTCCCCCCCCCCCTCCTTGGGGTGGGGTTCCCCACTCGCCTGCTAGCATTTTTTTTTAATAAACGAGTTGGGGTCTTGTTTTACTCCCAACTCATACTCGCACTACTTGTTCATGGTTATAACACTACTTGTTCCTCTATCTAACGTAAGAATTATTACATATATATAGGATAAGTTAGACAAAACTTACCTGGGTATAGTTGAAGGATAACTTCTGTTTTACAGAGGGCTTTGCCCTTTAGTATTCGCAGTACAGAGAGATGAATCAGTTCCGGTCTCAAGTACATTTTTACATAATCTATTTAGGAGGGTTAAATGCAAGCTATTTAGCTGTTTACCTTTATTACTTATGATTCTATATGAATTTCTAAAACCAAATTTTAAAATTGTTCTTCTGTGTCACACGGAGCGGGTTGGGTGGGCCCTGTACTGTGACCACCAAGGGGCAAAGCCCTCGGTAAAACAGAAGTTATCCTTCAACTATACCCAGGTAAGTTTTATCTAACTTATCCTATTTTACCTCGTAATGTTGTCACCAAGGCATTCACAGCCAAGGGAGATTTTTACATGCTGAGTATTTTACCCGACGTCCTCCTATCTCTTGGTTTATTAAAAAACAAAGACATTGAAATAGCTTATGCTTAGCCTTTTTCTTAATTTTTCTATAAACTCATGTTCATCTGGACGAACTCTACAAGTTTCTTTTCATATGTTATACCATATTTTGTCCAATTAGCCTTTGGTTACCTTACCATACAGATACTGGCCTCTTTCTCAGGTTGTCCAACAACTTCTTGGATACTTTGTAATTCCTTTCAACCTTTTTGTTATAATGATGTGCAAAAGACCTGTCTTCCAGCCTGAATGTTTAAGTAATGTGTTAACTGAGACACCTAATGCTCTTGCCTTAGCTGCTGCCGCACCTCGAGTTGAGTGTGTGCCATACAGCTTTGTGTTTACACCTGTCTTATCAAGCAACTGAACAGCCCATCATGCCAAAGTGTCCCTGGAAATTGGTGCATGCGGGTGTATGTAGCTAACCAATAGCTGTTTCCCTAAACCAATGTCTTTTGTCCGCACTAAATAAGCGATGTGACTACACATATATGGGGGCACTCATCATATGCATACAACGATAATGACCACAGTGGGTCACCAAGCCTGTTTGATGTAAGCAGTTTTTTCAGATGGAAAGTCACTTCTTTTTCCCGTTCTTCCATCCCCTCAATACAGAGAGCAACAATGGTTTGGCATCTGTGACCTGTTACTAGGAGTAACAAAATGACTAACTTCAATGTGAGTATCCTGAGATTCAAGATCTTATTTCCCGGCCTGTCTCATAGCGTGTCAAACACTTTATTGACATCCCAAAAACTAGAGTATTTTGGTTTTGGTTGTTTTTTTGCAAAAACTGAATGGATCAACCAATGTACCAGTTGATGTTTGCCTATTGTTTGTTCATCAACTCTGGATAACACCACTACCAATGCACACCTTGCCGTATTAATTGCCCCGAACCCCATACCTTCCTCCGCTAGAGTCCTAAGGAACCTGCATACTTGTGCCACTAATGGTGCTAATGGTTTCACACCCTTCATTATGCAAAAACACTCCCCACTTACTTAGAGCATTTGCATTTCACTGTCCCTTCTCGCCAGGCTGATGATACAATGAATTCCATTGTAGTCGGGTCCAACCCTTATGGCTGGAGATATCTCCTCAAAAATGGAATACCACAAAGGGGGTTGTTGATACATCTCCCCTTTCCTCTAGTGGTCCCTGTGGGATTAGATTGTCCTGTGCTTGTGGTAGGAATCGCTGTTCCCGACTCCATCTGTTGAGAGCAGCAAACCATCGTTGGCTGGGCCAATGTGGCATCACTAAGATGGCATTGGCTTCCTCTATCCATAGTTTCCGGGCGACTCTGGCTATCATGCTGAATGGTGGGAATACATTAACAAAATGGCAAACAGGTCTATGTCCGGTTTTCCCCAAAACCCACAAATTATCTTGAAGATTTTTGGACACAAGGCCCATTCAAGGTGATCTTTGAACTCCCTGTTGTACTTATCTGCTAATATATTTACTGAACCTGGGATATAAGCCAATGCTTAGCCAATTCTGTATCACCTCTGGCCATGGCCACATGTTTTAGCTATTGCATTACAGGCTGGCGACTTAGTGTCTCCCATCTTCTTAATATATGCCAACATTGTTGTGTTGGCCGTATAAATGTGTATGTGTCCTCTTTTTTCTGTTATTAAACTTTGCAACCCCAGCCCGACAGGCTGACTCCACTTGTAACCATGTGCCTCCTGTGGCTATAACATCCCGGTGAGCACCCCGGCCTTGGAGCGAGGCGTCCGTTGTAATTTCAATAGACAGATTATCTAATCTAATTGGGGTTGGGCATGATCCAACTGCTTCCTCCCAACAGAGGATGTCCTTCCACCCTGCAACTGAAATATTCAGGATTCTTTCAAAATTGTCCTTGCTAAATTTTAAAGCTTACTTTTATTGATTTTGAGTCCCTTGACATGTGCCTGCCCATAAAGAGCAGCTGGGTATATATCAGTGTATGTGTCTTTGCATCGGTGTGGGTATGTGGGTGTGGATGTGTGGGTATCGCTGCTACTCATATAATTTTTAATTGCTTTCCTTTTCCCAGATTACAGACAAAGTTGTGAAATTCTTGGACTTTTTCCAGAGTTAATGAGACTTGCATTTTTTGTGTGTCTAGTTGGAAACCTAGAAACTTAATCTTTCGAGTAGGTGTAGTCATCGATTTCTTCTTGTGTATGTAAAACGCCACCTTTGTCAAGATGGTGCACAGGTCAGTAACAGCTTTTTGGCTTTTGTCAAAGCTGTCAGCAATGATGAATGAATCATCTATGTAAGGGAAGAAGATGTGCCCTTTGTTTGCTAATTCAGCAAAAATAGGTTTAATTATATGTGTAAATATACATGGAGCTGGTGATAACCCATTGGGGAGGCAGGTGTATTCAAATAACATTCCCTACCACATGAACTTCAGGAATTTCCTATGTTCTTTTGCTATTGGTATAGTGTAATAAGCATCTTTAAGGTCCACACTGGCCATAAATGCACCTGGCGTGATTAAATCAATAACCGTGTTTAATGAAATCATTTTAAGATATTGGTATTCTGCCGATTTGTTTAAGATCGTTAGATCCAATATAATTCTGAAAGAAGCATCAAGTTTCGGTCTGAGACAAACATTTGAAATGTATTCTCCCTGTGAGTGCGTGGCAGTCACACTCACCCCTTTTTCACACAAGGGATGTGGAGCCCTTGTTTATACCGGGATCTCCCTGAAGGGAATAAGTACTCCTTCTATGGCCGATAATACCCACAGACAATTAGTTAACTTTTCCCACACAGCTATGTGATTCATTACATTGCCAGCAATATTTGTCATGGTTACCCTTTCCTGTGCTGAGGGGGGAGGTTGAACAGATGAAGTTAGGCTAACTACTTCATTCCTGGTGTTTCTGTCCGCTGGCCGTCTGTTAGCGGTTCACTGGAGTATGACTGTATTCCTTCCAGTTTGATGTGGCTCTGCCTGCTCCCCTTCCCCTGAAGGTGGGGGAGAAGTGCCTGGCCCCTATGAAGGCCTGTCTCTTCCTGTAGTCATTCTTTCCTCTCTTGCCCCATCCTAGTGGTTCCCCTAGATGAGTGGAGGGTGCCATCTTCCATCCACATTTGCTGCCCAATTCTACTCTTTTCCGAAGCTGTGGAATCTGGCCCCTGAACATCTTGTGCTTATCAAAAGCCTTGCCCTTGATCGGCTTTCGGGCAAGAAAGAGCGTAAACTCTCATGTCTTTCACCTTTTTTGATCATGTGATCTCCTTGCCCACGTCTGTAGTTACCGCTTTGTACACATTTTAATACCTTCTATAGGTCAAAAAGGTACTGGCTGCTGCAAGCAGCACAATCACCTTGTTGAGATCTGAGGCAAGGAACGTGAAAACGTTCTCCTTCAACATGCAGTTGACCACTGGGAGGATTGCTGTTAGAGCTGCCAGTATCGCTCTCTAGGTTGTGTACATCACACTTTCAACTTTCTTTTTCTCTATTGACATGGGGACTTCCTCATCCATCTCTTTAGGACATGAAGCTTCAATACCCTTCACACCTGTGAATTGTTCAGCCCCTCTGAGGATCACCTCAGCTGGTTTGAAGGTATGGGAATGTCCTTCCAACGCCCTTCTCAACAGAGTACACAGCCTCACATTTTTATCTGGTTTAGTTGGCCGGTTCTTGGCAGCCAGGTCAAATTATTTTGCCAAAGCTCCCGTATGATTGATAGCCGAGTCAGTGTCTTCCAATGAAGACGAGCTAGAGCTCGAGGATGAGGAGTAAGAGGCATATTTCCTCTTCTTCTTGCCATTTTTTTACTTCTTATGCTTGCGTTTTCCTGCATTAGCCTTCTTCCTCGCTTTGTCATACTCATCGCCTTCTGATACCTCTGAATCATCTTTCTCAGCTGATTTAGCATGTCTACTCCCTCTGGTAGATATCGCCTCTGACTCCGACTCACTTGTGTCTGGTGACAGTTGATCCTGCCACATTGATTCATCTTCCGACTGTGTGTCGTGCGAATCCATCTGATTCCCCGAAGTTGTCGGTGGTGCCGCCTGCCTCTTCTCCAACAGGGAAGTAAGTCTGTCCTCCAGACTGGCTAGCTATGTTACATCCACAAACTGGTTCACTGGTTGAACCTGAGCCATCTGTTATTGTGATGTGGTGGGGCCCAGAGGTTCACTCAGGCCAAGCAAGGCTATGGCATTGCCATCCAAAATGTTGGCCTGGCTTGGCCCCACCTCCATGGCGGTAGCAACCTGCTGCGCTCTATGCAAACTCTGTCTCGAGGCCATCTGCAAAATATAAGCGTAGATCTAGGTCAGCATGCTTAGCAGTGGTAATGTCAACTGCTGTATCGCATAACATTTACAGTGCAGCGTAAGACGGTATGCGAAACACTTATCGAGAACTTCATTGGTATTGAAGTTTTTTTGTAATTAGTCTCCTAATTACCACCCGTGCAAGCCGAGTTGTACGTATAACATCACCAGCGGATAGCCAAGCCAACTCGATATTGTCGAGCCTGCTAGCGATGAGTGGATTGCTAAACCTCTTTTCCCTGAACTGACAGTGAAGAATCGTAGTCGAATCCTGGGTGTATAGGCGTAACCAACGCTGAGTTCTTAGAGAACTCCATCATAGCTCCAAAATAAAAGCTGTAAGTGTAAAATGCAAACGAACTCAATCGGTAGTCAAATTGAACACGCTGTCGCACAATCCGGAAGTACCAAATAAGGGTAACTATTCATGACGCTAACGTCTTACCGGTGAATACAGCTCAAATCCTCTGGCACACATGATTGTTAAAAGAACACCCTCCAAACTCCCGGATTGATAAGTACTTTTTAATCTAATATCACTGATGGATTTATGACCATTTACACAGTTCTAGTCACAATTTTGGGGTTTAAGAATAGCTTAAACTCCCTGAAAAGAGTAAAAAAGTACCTTGAAACAACTCAGCGTGTATCTGAGTTTATGGGAAATATGCTAATTGACTTGAGACCGGAACTGCTACATCTCCCTGTGCTGTGAATGCCTTGGTGGCAACAGCCCGAGGTAAAATACATATATATAGATATGGATATAATATTTATAGGTACTTACTTGTTAAATTAAATATCTATATAGATATATATAGATATTTAATTTGACAGAACCTTCATCGTTCTGTATCTAAAATACAAAACATAAACTACAACCAAATCTAAATTAAAACTAAAATTGGTCGTAATGCGAAGCATTACGTTTGATGCGAATAAAGGGAGAGACCCTCCCCCGCCCCGGGCTGTCGCACTGCACTGACACGTCACCCGACGCCGCCGCGCGCCGCTCCCTCCCCCGCCCCCTTGTCGCGCAGCATTCGCGCCACACCCGACGCCCGCTGCTCACCGCCTCTCGCCCTCCCCCGGGCTGGCAGCATTCACACCTCACCTGCTGTCGCCCGTCCCCCTCCCCTTATAAGGCCGCCGCCGGCCTCCCTCAGGCACTCGCCCTCCTGCCGCCTCCCAGCTCTCCCCCTTTTCTCTTTGGGATTTCTTCACCTCGGACCGCTGCATCCCCTCGGACCGCTCCAGGATGCCCAGACACGGAAAGGGCACGGGCACGGGCCGCCACAGCTCCCGGGCGACCGCGCTGGCCAGGCCGGGACCCTCCTCGGGCGCGCCGGGAGGCGCATCGCCCTCCTCGGCCCCGGCGTCTCCCTCGGACCCCGCCTCGGGCGCCGGGACAAACGGCGATTCTCGCGGCCGTCCTCCACCTTGAGGCCCTCTATCGCCTCGCCCGCCTGGACGCCCGAGGACCGCCAGGGAGCCCCTCGCCTGCGCCGAGGCGACAAGCCGCCTGCACCACGCCGACCGCCCCAGCACCTCGGGCGCGCGCCCCGGGCGGGGCCTGCCCTCCGCCGCCGCCTCGAGCGACTCTGCCGGGGGCAGTGCGCCCCCAGCACGAGCACGGCAGCCCTCTCACCGGCGCGCCCGAGGGGACGCCACCGCCCACCCCGAGGCGGCGGACGGCGTACGGCACACCGCCCATCCCAGCACCTCGGGCACTCCTCGCCGGGGGAGCGGCGCAGAGCACACCGCCCATCCCGGCACCTCGGGCACATCTCGCCGGGGGAGCGGCGCCGAACACACCGCCCATCCCGGCACCTCGGGCACACGTCGCCGGGGGGGAGGACCCTCCCCCACCACCTCAAGCACCTCAAGCACCTCAAGCACCAAGCACCTCAAGCAGCTCGGCCCCGGGTTCCCCCCCGGCGCCTCGGGACCAGCCCTCGGGCACCGAGGCCGCCACCCTCCAGGCGCCTCAACAGATCACGGCCTGCCCCGAGATCCTGCTCAAACCTCGCCGGACCTCCTCACCGGATCCCTCCAAGGAGCGGGCCTCCTCTATCTCTGGCCGCCCGCCCCTTGTCGACGTAGGCCCCGGACACTCCCGCCCACACAGGGAACCCTCACCTCGCACCTCACACCTCAGACGACACAGCCCAGCCTCACGAGGGACCCTCCCCAGACAGCCCAGCCGCCGACCTCACGACACCGCCTTCACGACCCTCCTCTCACCCAGATCTCCGGCCCCCGCCTCGGGCGCCCCACGCCCCCGCCTCGGGCGCGCCTCGAGCCCTCCCCTACTCTTTGGTGGAGGGCTCCTCGGCACCCTCTCGCTGACCACCCACAGACATCTGACTCTGCCTGAACTCTCCTATTATCTTGTACCTCCCTGTTGCTCCTCATGAGCCATATCTTCCATTTGCTCCTTATGAGCCCCTTTTTTAATTTATTCTCCTTTGCATTGCTCCTCATGAGCCTTTCTCTTCCTCTGTATACTCTGTTGCTCCTCTGTTGAGGCGTCAATAAAAACGCCTTCTTTCCACCCCCGCCTTGCTTTCTTCCTTTTCGCGCATCGGTCGTAATGTGAAGCATTACGTTTGATGCGAGGAAAGGGAGAGACCCTCCCCCGCCCCGGGCTGTCGCACTGCACTGACACCTCACCCGACGCCGCCGCGCGCCGCTCCCTCCCCCGCCCCCCTGTCGCGCAGCATTCGCGCCTCACCCGACGCCCGCTGCTCACCGCCTCTCGCCCTCCCCCGGGCCGGCAGCATTCACACCTCACCTGCTGTCGCCCGTCCCCCTCCCCTTATAAGGCCGCCGCCGGCCTCCCTCAGACACTCGCCCTCCTGCCGCCTCCCAGCTCTCCCCCTTTTCTCTCCACCCACCCACCCAACTATCTCTTATCTCTTCTCTTTCAGTGGTGGAGGGCTCCTCGGCACCCCCTCGCTGACCACCCACAAACATCTGACTCTGCCTGAACTCTCCTATTATCTTGTACCTCCCTGTTGCTCCTCATGAGCCCTATCTTCCATTTGCTCCTTATGAGCCCCTTTTTTACTTTATTCTCATTTGCATTGCTCCTCATGAGCCTTTCTCTTCCTCTGTATACTCTGTTGCTCCTCTGTTGAGGCGTCAATAAAAACGCCTTCTTTCCACCCCCGCCTTGCTTTCTTCCTTTTCGCGCATCAACGAAAGCAAATATCAAACCAAAACTCGAAAACTTAAACTAAAACCTCCAAATAGATCGAATTTCCTCTTTTATTTTAAACCATCTCAATTGTTTTGTACGTCCATGATTGAAAATAATATTAATCGCATCAGTAACAGTTGCATTTGGCTGAAACTAGAGAAAGATTAAGCTAGTTTTTCACTTTACTCATTATTTCTGCTGACAATGAAATGAGGCGGTCCTAAGGTGGGTTTATTCCTTCCCTCACCCCTACTTTTGCTGGTACAATGATCGGTAAACAGTGCGTGTCATGGATTTCAGTTGTACGCGTTTACTAAAGATTAACTCCCCACTCCCTGGCAATGACGGCAATTTGACTTAGTAGAACAAATATACTGCCTGTGTATTCCTGTTTGTTACTATATATATATACAGGGTTAGTGTCATACTGCTTTTTGAATGGCCTGTGTCTGCTTTACTCTTCTTTGATGCCGACCAAAATGGCTCAGGTGCAAATGGTATTTCTTGCTTCTTTCTTCTTTTTTTTTTCCCACTTGAAGATTTATACTGCCTATTATGGATAAGTCTGAACAGACTTGTTTTCGCCATTAGATAGTTTGTCGAAAGAAAGCCCAAGCCGACACTTTTACCAACCAAAGGCATTTTTGACCTCCCATAACACATAGACATGGTATGAGAGCAACTGGCCTTTGATGATGCTGTAAGTTATACACAGCGGTGGAAATCCAAATTTGCAGAGGTGGCGGCACGGAGAATCGAACCACTGACCTTCAGATTAGGAGTCCGACCTAGAAAAAAGTCAGACACTCTAACCACTCCGCCACAGAGAACACCACGCAGTTTTAATTATAAAATTGTGTATTGGAACTGCTTGGCGAACTGTTTGCATTAAACTATGTCGGGGTTGTGGGGGTTGTGGGGGTGCGTGTGTGTGTTTGTCGGGGGGGGGCTCAGTAACGGCCAATTACCCACACACACACACCAGATCGACTTCCGATCTCAGAAGCTGCCGTGGTGGAAGAGACCGCACGCGGGGGATGGAGTGTGTGTGGGGGCGTGGGGGGGGGGGGGGGTAAATATGTACCACGGGAGAGCTCAAATATGGCATGAATAACTTCAGCTACAGTCCGTAGGCCCTGTCCAGTGAGGAGTGTAGGGGCATATGTAGGTTAACTAACATTGAGAGGCATGTACCATTGAATAGCTCAAATATGGAATGAATATTAACCAGATGGGATGGCCGAATGAGTTAGAGCATCTGTCTCCTGTATGGTAGATCGTGGGATCGTGGGTTCGAATCCTGGTCGAGTCAAACCAATGACTTGATACTTGTCGCTTCCTAGCCAGATGCTAGGCATTACTTGGATAGGGCAAGGAGCAATGGAATGAGGAAGACCAATAGTCTGCGACTGAAATTTCCCCTGCTTTTTAAACAACTAATGAACCCCCAACAAAAAAAGAGCTTCAGTTACTGTCCATAGGCCCCATCCAGTGAGGGATGTAGGGGCATATGTAGGTTAAATAAAATTGAGATGCATGCATCATTGAAGAGCTCAAATATGGAATGAATAGGTTCAGCTACAGTCCATAGGTCCCGTTCAGTGAGGGGTATGGGGCTATCTAAAAGGTTACCCGTTCAATCATGAGGCTAACCTGGAAAGGACAAAGTGACAAATAAGGAAATACTCGAATGGATGGGGCTGCCCTCGATGGAAGATCTTCTGATCAAAAAGAATCTCGGGTGGACTGGACACCTCATGTGGATATCCGACAGGCTACCAAAGCAGATCCTATATTCTCAACTGTCTTCTGGTTACAGAAAGAGAGGGCGCCCTCGTCTCCGGTTCAAGGATACCATCAAGAGAAACATGAAGCTGAGCGACATTAAGACCGACTCATGGACATCACTCTCACAGCAGAGAACTAATTGGAGAGTGGCAGTCAAGTAATGAAAGCAGTATTTGTCGCATCGCAACCGACAGCATGATGATGCTGATGAAAAGGTTACCTAACATTGAAAATTATGTCCCACAAGAGAGCTCAAATAGGGAATGAATGAGTAGGTTCAGCTACAGCCCGTAGGCCCTGTTCAGTCAGCGGTGTAGGGGTATATGTAGCGTAACATACATTGAGAGATGTGTACCACAGGATATGGGATGAATAGGTTAAACTACAGTCCACAGGCGCTGTCCAGTGAGAGGCATGGGACTATCTGAAGGTTACTTAACATTGAGAGATATGGCCCACAGGACAGCTCAAATAGGGAAGTAATAGGTTCAGCTACAGTCTACAGGTTCTGTGCAGTGATGGCTATGGGGCTATCTGAAGGTGATCTAACATTGAGAGGCATGTACTACAGAAGAGCTCACATACAGAATGACTAAGTTCAGCTACAGTCCACAGGCGCTGTCCAGTGAGAGGCATGGGGCTATCTAAAAGGTTACCTAACATTGAGAGATATGCACCACAGAACAGCTCAAATATAGAATGAGTGGGGTCAGATTTGGTCGTTCGTTGGTTGTTGGAGTTTGATATCCTGGCAAGCTCTAAGGTCATTTCAGGACCGGTACCGACCTTTGATTGTGCGCAATCATGGCGACTCTATATTGCTGCCCCACTGGTTGGCCAGGTTGCCAGTATTATGACCTGATATCCCACTCAATCACATTATCCTGACACCGAGGAAACTAGTAATGCTGAGCGCCAGGCACGAGATACTATTAAATAACTACTACATTTAATTATTGAAGTCAAACCGGACACAGCAATCGTGCATACTTCATATTCCGTATACATGTTTCAATGTAGCCATGACCATCACTGTTGTAAGTCTTAAGAGTTTGACTCGGCCGGGGATTATTCCCACGTCAGGCAGCGAGTGTTCTAACCTAGTGGAGTGTGCACATCCGGTCACGTGCCTCGGGGTGCACAGGCATGGATGGATGCCGGGATGGATCGGGTTGTGCTGATGGGAAGACAAGAGCAGGGTGTGTGTTGGTGGTGTTGGCAGATACATTCGCCCGATTAGATGTCGCACCGATTTAATCAGGTGTATTAGGATGACTTAATAAGCGGCAGGGCTCCCACATGTGAGTTATGGCGAGGGAAGGTGCGTGGGCGGGCGGAAGGAAAGAGAAGAGGAGGGAGGAAGAAAGGGAGGGAAGGGGAAAAGGAGGTAGACTCGGAGGGACAAAGGGACGGAGGGAGGGAAAGAGGGAGGGAGGACGGGAGTGAGAATGGGAGTGAGGCAGAGAGAGAGAGAGAGGGAGGGAGGGTTGGTTGGTTGGTTGTTGGGGTTTTACGCCCTGGCAATATCCAATGTCATATCAGGACGGGGGTAGGATGGACGATGGGTGGGAAAAGGAGAGGGTGGGTGAGAAAGGGGCGGGGGAGAGGGAGGGAGCGAGAAAGGGGGGGAGGGAATAAGGGAGAGAGGGGGGCGAGGGAAGGAGGGAGAGAGGGTTGGTGGGTGGGAGAGATAGAGAGGGGCGGAGAATGGGAGGGAAGAGAGAGGGGGGAGCGGAACAGGGTGAGGGTGTGGACGTGGCACAAGCTTTGAAGTGTTGTGAACTGGAATGGTGTAGACTGGCGGTCAACTCAAGGCGCAGTAGTGTGCAGGATCTATATTTGCGAGTGTTGCCATGTGCGGAGCAGATGGTTGCAGCGCTTTCCTGTCTCCCCTCTCCCCCCACCCCCACCCCTCATCTCTGCGGTGTGAATAAGGGAGGTGGGCACGTTCCTCTCTGTATCCGGTCATCATTATGACCTCTCCATCCAAAGTCCCCAATACTGGAACATCCCACCTGCACCAACCTCACTGCATCTATACCCCACCGCAGCACATATCCGCGTACCCACCCACACACACTTAAGCATCAACACACACACTCCAGACATATCCACACCCACTCCCCCACAAACTCACCCACACCCAGTCACACATCCACACACATCCACACACACGCACCCACAAACCCACCCATCCCAACACCCCCACACCCAAACACACTCATACACACATCGACACATTCCCATCCACACCCACACACAATTCCATCCACATCAACATATCCACCCACACCATTACACACCCACCCACCAACCCACAGACCCACGCAACCAAACAGACCCATGCGCTCACACCGCCATATGCATAGACCGATACCCGCACATCCTCACCCACATACCCGCCCCGATTCAAAGACACACACATCGATATATACCCAGACTTACACACACTCACACACCAGCGCACTTTGCACCCGGCAACTGGAAGCAACTCAAACATTCCATACAGAGAATGAAAGAAAGAAAGAAAGAAAGAAAGGCACCAAGAAAGACACCAAGAAAGGAAGAACCGAAGACAGAAAGAAAGAAAGAAAGACATAAAGAAAGAAAGAAAGAACAAAACAGAAAGACAGAAAGACACCAAGAAAGACACCAAGAAAGGAAGAAAGGAAGACAGAAAGAAAGAAAGAAAGAACGAAAGAAAGAACAAAACAGAAAGAAAGAAAGAAAGAAAGACATAAAGAAAGACATAAAGAAAGAAAGAAAGAAAGAAAGAAAAGGACACACATATATACTTAGGTGTTTTGGCGGGTTTTGTTGTTGTTTTTTTGCCAGAGAGAGATGTTCAATCTTCCTCTTCATACTGATCAATCTTGAACTGTCGATAAATCTCGAAAAATTTGCGCGTACTGGTCACTGTATGAAAGTTGCTGAATAGCAGCGCCTGTGCACATATCTAGTCCTCTCCGGTCTAGTTCGCAGTTATTGCCCGATATGAGGTTCTAGTCAAGGTGGAGGTGGAATTGGTATCGACCGAAACGACGCGGAAATCAATAATACATTCCAGAGGCCCGGAAACAAATTGAACATTTGTTAAGGGGCTTTAGCTTTCAGAAGTTATCCATTACACAGAAATTGCACCGATATATTACAATCGAAGCTAAAAGTTTAATATGTTTTTGGCATTTTAATCTAGCAAATAGCCATGATCAAATGAAAAAAAAGGATATCGAATTGATCAGTACAATATCTAGGTTAAAAAAAGTGATATCCAATTGTTCAATCTAATATCTACGTTATGTCACTAACGCAAGATCGCTAGAGATTGGAATGGGTTATCGCCACAAATAAGGTATCATACGTATTATGTGAAATATTTAATATTAAAATTATTCATATGGAATATGGTTTATTTATCAATTGGTGTAATTGGTGGTAATATGTAAATAGCCTCAAGATATAATGGTATAAATATGCGAGTGATGCAGGAAGTGTAGCAAATATATATAATTGCCTCATCATTCTCAGCGACATCAATCTACATTCTCTACCTCGATACCACCAGCTCCGCCCCCCTCCCATTTTACCCCCCCCCCCCCGCCCTCATTCCTGCCCAACCCTACCCACCTCCACCCTCTGGTGTGGCGCTGACAAGCCGGACAGTTCGTTGGGCGGTCCTTAGCCACAGAGCAAGGCTCCACCCTGGTTAGCGAGATGCCGGCCAGCCGTGGTCAATCACCGGAAGTCGGGGTCACCATACTTCCGGTCATATTGACAGCATTCCTGTCACATGACTGCAGCTAACCGGAAGTGACATCGCCATCGGCGGATTATGGGTGGATTACATGACCCACGACCCAAATCCCTACCTTCTTTATTCACCCGCATTCAGCCCTCCTGGACTGCACCCCCCCCCCACCCGCCACACACACACCCACACCCCTACAACCCTACACCCACACTACTAACACTACACACCCCCACACCCCTACCCACAACTATCCCCACTCCAACACCCTCATCAACACCCACACGCAGAATACTACCTCCCCTCCCACATCAACATCCACACCTACACCACCACACCAACACCCATCATCATCATCATCATGCTGTCGGTCGCGATGCGACAAAGACTGCTTTCATTACTTGACTGCTGCTCTCCATTTAGCTCTCTGCTGTGAGAGTTGCGTCCAAGAGTCGGTCTTTGTGTAGTTGTACATTTCATGAAAGCTGCCTGCAAAAGTGTTGAAGTGCTGCTGGCTTTTGCAAGTTACCAGCGGCACTCTCTCGGGAGCAAATAGAGGTTTCACACCGGCAAGAACATGTCAAGACAGGTGCAAAGCTATTTGTCCCTGCAGTGGCTGGTCGGGAGATGTTGGGAGTTCGATACATCAACTGCCCTTAATGCTGCCACAGTGACATGGTTTTCTGTTTAGGGTTTGCTCCCTTAGCCTTCGGTTTTGTCAAGAATCTGTACCACAAGGCAGTGGTTTACAACTCTGCAAGGCAGAGGCGTCAAACTCCCTGAGGTATTGCTATACCTGCATACCAACACCCACACCCACACCCACACCAACACCCACACCCACACCTACACCCCACACCCGCAACCACACATCCCTACACTTACACTCCCAACCGTACACCCACACCCACATCCCTATTCCCAATACCCACACCGACAACTACACCCCTACACCATCGACACCCACACCCACACCCATAAATACACCCCCACACCAAAACCCAACCTCCCACCCCGACCCTAAACCCATCCCCACCCTCATCCCTGCCCACACCCGCCTCATCCTCCTGCACCTCCACATGTATGTCCTCTCCCAATATATTGACTCCCTTTCTAGTGTATTTCACAGAGCATTCCGCAGTCATTATAACTACACCACCGTATTGAATTGTGCCGAAGAGACACAACCTGTATCCCCATGGTGAAAGAATTGGTTTCATGTAGTTATGAACGAAGAATTGGTTTCAAATTCCCCGGGGCGTTTTAGCTTCAGTATTGATACTTCATTGTTAACTTTCATGAAGATTTCTTTATATTTAATCCCAATGAAAAGAAGACAATCTGTTCACCACACATACACTATACGCTTCCATCTAGAGAAACAGGATTGGGGATTGGTTACCTTATCGCACTGTTGTGACGAAAGGAGGTTTGCGTCCTGGCAACATCTAAGGTTAACCTCGACAATGAGGGTGTGGGTCAGGACACAGATAGGACAAACATAACTTAAATGTGTGTGTGTTTTGCGCATTCATGCAAGGTGTATGTTTTATACGCATATTATTAATATGTATTCTGTTCACATCTCACCGTGTGTACCCGAGGCTACCAGTCTACTCGAGTTGGAGCAACCTGGAGAGCTGTTGTCCAGTGCATTAATTTCCGGAATCTTACCACCTCTAGTGCCTTCCCCCGCACACCCTCAGTCGGCCCATATCCACACAGATATTTATCGTTACTAAATTGTTGGTAGGTCTTTTGTGGCCAGCCAGAGTGTTGATGCTCGGTAAATATATTTTATATGTTGTCTTCCTTCATAACACACGCTTCAAGGTGGATATTCTGATGAAGCATCAACTTTTCAAAACCAAAACAATTATTTAGAATTCTATGTATCTTACTAAGATACTGATGCATTTTTACTAAGCATGCATTGCCACATAGAAGGGAATACTGAGGCAATTCAATAGAACATGTTACTGCTAAAGCCTATGATATGAGACTTTTTGTGTGCTTGCCGAAAACTAATTTGACATGTTTTCACTTCAAATATATCAAAATTTAGACATTTAAGATAAAAGTTACTTCAAACTAAAGTAAGATAGATTATACCAATCAATTTAATATAGTTATCTCAGAAAAATAACGGAAATTCAAAACTATCGGACTATATATACGACTTTAACGATAATGTATTCCAAGATCAGACTGCATGGAGAATAGAAAACAAATTATATTTAGCAATCCTCCATTTCGAGAAGTATATCAGGGTAGAGTTGGCATGTACTTTCTAGTTTCATGCTACATGTTCACTGAAGTATACAGCTGTAGTTGGGAAGGCCGAATCGGTCAAAGAGCTGGGTTATTTCCTATGTAGGAGATGATGGATTTAAAACCTGATGGAAATTGCTATGTCTCAAAATCTAGTCTGGTGATTGGCATTGATAGGACGGGAGAAGGACTGGTTTGCTCAGTGTCAGGAGAATATGACTGTGCGCGATATCCGAACATGGTTCAGGTGGCCCAATCTCCCAGTGGAGCAGCACTATCAAGTTCCCATAAGTGTGCACTGTCTCCAGTGGTACACATCCTAATATGACATTAGATATTGCCAGGATGTAATATGTGAACAAGCAAACACAACACAACCTTAGATGTTGCTAGAATGTAAATCCTCAACAAACAAAGTATACAAATTAGAATACTTCCCAAATCTTACATGATCAGATGAGTGGGCTATATAAAATGGACCCTAGCGGAAATAGAGTCCTGACCGAAGATCTATTGTGACTTTACTACGCCAATGTCAGTTCCATTCAAACCTGCGCCATGTACCTGCAATTGAAAAACACGAGAAGACCGACAGACTTTAATATTGGTATTTATTATTGTCTTGTTTTATCGTCACATATCAGAGTGTAGTGTCATGATTTCAAGGGTTACAGAACTTGACTCCACCGAATATAACAGTATGGGTGGGTGGGATGGCTTAAAATGAAAGGCTTAGGAGACGATGTTGAACGAACCGCAGTTGAAGCGAAAGTGAATCAAACCGGCGGCTATTTGGTTAATATGGAATTCTTACGCTAGGTGGCGGGGCGGCGCAGCGCCGGGCCTTAGTCTATAAATAGAATAGATGCTTTGTATCCAAGCTAAAACAAGACGTCGGTCATACGCATTCAATTACCCATGTTTTTGTAACATGCACAATTGTGGTAGTAGTAATAGCCCCGTCTTGCTAAGCTAGTGGTTGTAAAGGAAATTGCAATAAGCCCCAGCAGGCCTTGCACCAGGGAGAAGGAATGGGGGTTATTGCAGGGAGTGCCTGATTGGCGGGATTGGAGCGACTAGCCACTCATACTAAGGCTAAATAAATTGCAAAAATTGGTGACCGTCTCCGCCCATACCCAAAAAATCCCCCCCCCCCTCCCCACCCCTCGATTTAAAAAAGAATTTAAATGTTAAAAATGCATTGGGTTAGCAGCACATTCAACTTTTCTATCAATTTTAAGTTATTGGTTTGACTCAACCAGGGTTCAAACTCAAGAGTTCGAATCCCACGCATTATCAGAACGGCAGGGGGATCATCATTTCATTCGGGCATCGCGTCTGGTTACGTATTACGTCTACTTCAAAATATAAAAAAAATATTTTTAAAAAACACCCGCCTCACCCTGATTTTTATTTTAAAAAGACAATCACCAATTTTCTTTTGGAGGGAGGGGCGGGGGATAATGCATCCTCACTTTCTTTCTTCAATCGATTATCTATCAGCAGCACCAACCACGAAGGTCAAGAGGTCAGATTAGGATTTTCATTTCTCAACAGGATTACTATCCGTCCAGCAATCTGCATTCTTCACAAACCAATGCAATGGATAAACGGGCTTACCACAATTGTGATCTGTCCAGATTGTTAGGAGCCAATCAGAGTTGCTGCCCAATTTTGTATTTCCGGTCGGGTTTTGGTTTATGGTCCGGTGCTAAACCCGGTTTATCATGCCGCTACCACCCATCAGCTCTCCGGCAGTGTTGCAGTTTCCGGGGCACACCAGTTTGCGAGGGACACATACATTCAAATGCATTGTCAATGGCCGTGAGCAAATGTTCATAAAGAAAAAGTCAAATATCTCTCAAATTACACCACCTAGAAACAACCCACTTGGAACACATATAGAAAACATATTCAATGAATAGATTATATTAAATTTATAATGTTAGCCTTCTGCACTTCTATTAATTTTGAATAAAACTAATGCTTTGCACTGTGCGTACCATCAAACTTAAGGCATTGTCAATGGTCATGAGCAATCTTCATACAGAAAATACGGAAAAAGCAAAATATCTCTAAAACCACACCACCTAGAAACAAATCGCTTGGTACTCATATAGAAAACATCTTTACCAAAAACATTGTATTAAATTTATAAGGTTAGTGATGATGCTGTTCGATTTTGATGCATGCGCAGAAGCGATGTGTCCCTCGCAAACTGGTGTGCCGAGGAAACTGCAACACCGGTTCTAAGCTGGGAGCTAATGGGACTGGTAATTGTCAGTAGTTTACTGGTTTGTATACAGACGAGACAACACTTTTGCAGGCAGCTTTCATGAAATGTAAACCTGAAGCTGAGAGACATTAAGACCGACTCATGGACGCAACTCTCACAGCAGAGAGCTAAATGGAGAGTGGCAGTCAAGTAATGAAAGCAGTCTTTGTCGCATTGCTACCGACAGTATGATGATGATGATGATACAGACGGGATTGGCGATATTTTATGAACGCTTACAGACGTGGCACAAAGGTCATTCTCTGCCACATTCCGATTGTAGCCGTTCTCAGTTGGTTTTTTTTCCGATTCCCCATTTGTGGGGATCCAAGATGGGTGTTTTGGGTTTTTTTAATCCTTTTTTTTGTTAATTAAAGACAGACGTCTGGCTAGCATTTTGACTATGTCATTTTTATTGTTAACTGCTTACATTATGACTGGTGCTAAAACAGTTAATGGCTGGGTTTGCTTTGTGATGTTGCCTAAGAGGTTTTTGTGTGCAAAGTGTGATGGTGATGGGGACGGTTTAAATGGAGGTGTTGGGAAGGCAATTTCAAGTTCAATATCAAATTAACTTATTTTAACGAGGTTAAATTTGTCCTTTGTTAATTTCTCTAGTGGTGGTGGTGGTGTGGGGACATCTAGGTTTAAGTCTGGTACATGCAGGAACGTAAACCTCATCACTAATATCACCTGCAGGATCAGGTTACATAATACTCCATTAGGTCAGGGTAGATCCCTAGCTATATTCAGTAGAACATGCAGGCTTTCTGGGGTTTTCTTACATCAGAACATTGAATATCAACCTAAATCAGAGAAGCATGTACAAAACTACGTGAAAATAGAATACAAATACGCAATTGGATAACACATTTTTAGAATGCTCTGGGCTTACATATATATTGGTAGTTGCATGAATGCATTCTAGTATACCAGTTTCCCATGAACACATTTGCCACGGGTCAATGCATAAAGCTAGAGTAATAGCTACATCGATGGCCAGTGTTCTTGCCGCGTTGTGATGGTTCATTGCAAAAATGGAGAATTGCTATAATGTCCAGCAGGCCTTTGGGGAACATTATTATTGGCAATATTGACATGTTCTGTATTTAGGTCTAGATAAATATATACAATTAAATATTTACAATTATCATACCTAAACCTAGATATGTTAGTACTTTAGTTGCTAGTTTTTAATATATGTCTATATTTCGGATCAAGAAGCCATGACAAAATCATACCCTGATCCACTTTTTAATTTCATTACTTGAAAGGAATATGTATCCATGGCAGAGATTAATAATCATTGGGGTGACTGAGGGTTGTGTGGCTCATTCACCCTCATTGCTGGTGACACAGAGTACAGCAAAACTCACACCACAACACACCACTAGGGTGGCAGACAATCCACAATCCTCTCACACTTAACCATTCCCATTGGCTGACCACAACTCCTCAGCCAATCACACTGCACATCACATTGCCACTCTCCCCTCGCACACCAAGCGACTCTCCTCAATCACTTTACTCCAGACTGTCTAGCTAATCACGCCCTCTTCTCTACCCATAAAGACATCTGCTTGATTCGGTGACAGAAAACAACACATCAAACAAGGCCACAAAATAATGACTAAAGCTGACTAAATTAGCAAAGCTATTCAGCATTGAAAACAAATTCTATCATGAACTTATATGTCATGGACAGGTTAAATAAACCACCATTACAATTATTTTCTTAAATACCATGATTACTTATTACATCATGTAAACCACTAATACCAACAAACAGATTGCAAAAACAATTGCACAATTTATCTTATTTACCGATATATCCTTGTTGGTCCATATTTGTCTCTTTTTCCTGCATACATTAGGCGCATGTCTCTCTCTCTCTCTGTGATGGAAGCCCTCTTCAGTTGAAAACATCAAAATCAAACAAGGAGTGGTCTGTCTGCATGCCGATGATTTTGACATGGGAATAAAGTTGTTTCTTCTCCGACTCTGCGTTCTCATTATCGGTGCCAGTGGCAGCAATGACATTAAAGTTGCATAGTCCAATGGGTTTGACTTTCTGTTATTTTTCTGACATAAATGTAGGAAATTGATCGGTATAATCTACCATACTTTAGTGTGAGGTCATTTTTATTTTAAATGGGTAACTTTTGAGATATTTGAAGTGGAATTAGTTTCGGCAAGCATCCCAAAGTTCTGACCCCATAGACTTCAACAGTAACAGGTTCTGTTAAATTGACTCAGTATCCCCTTCTATATGACATCATCATCATCATGCTGTCGGTCGCGGTGCGACAATGACTGCTTTCATTACTTGACTGCCGCTCTCCATTTAGCTCTCTGCTGTGAGAGTTGTGTCCATGAGTCGGTCTTGTTTTGTGCGGTTGTACATTTCATGAAAGCTGCCTGCAAAAGTGTTGAAGTGCTGCTGGCTTTTGCAAGTTACCAGCGGCACTCTCTCGGGGAGCAAATAGAGTTTTCACACCGGCAAGAACATGTCAAGACAGGCGCAAAACTATTTGTCCCTGCAGTGGCTGGTCGGGAGATGTTGGGGGTTCCATACATCAACCACCCTTAATGCTGCCACAGTGACATGGTTTTCTGTTTAGGGTTTGCTCCCTTAGCCTTCGGTTCTGTCAAGGACCTGTACCACAAGGCAGTGGTTTACAACTCTGCAAGGCAGGGGCGTCAAACTCCCTGAGGCATTGCTATACCTGCAGCACCTGCATACCATTTGACAACAAATGCTTAATAAGTGCATCAGTATCTAAATTAGATATGTAAAATCGAATCTAGATAATCGTTTTGGTTTTGAAAATGTAACGCTCCATCGGACGATTCAGCTTTAAATAATAACTCTCTCCAAACCTGGTACTCACCTCCAAAGTGGATCCGCAAATCCAAACTTTAACTGAATACGGATGCCCCACGGAAAATGTCTAGTCTTGCGGTGGTGAACCAGTGTTGTAAGACTAAGAGCCTGATGTAAAAGGAAGGAATATGTGGTTTTAATTGCCATATACTATTGCAGGCTTCTTAAATACATACAATTTCTGTCATATGTTGGTTTACTATACAAGCATTAATTACTGGATTGTAATACAATCACTGAATCTGTTAACGATATGTGTGTTGCATTTTACACATGGACACGGTATGAAAAAGAATCAAAAAGAAGAGCGATATTGCTATTCTCCTTCATACTAGTTCCATCGTGTCTTTTGTAGTTGAACAGTCCCAGCTCTGGAAATGGGTTTTTTCTCTCCAAGTGGTGAGGCCCTTAGCCTCGAAACTATTTCCGCCATTATTCCAACCCACCAGAACTGATTCCGAAACTCTTCCTTCCTCTGTTAGCTCCAGATTTATTTAATGTTCTATTCCAACTATTATTCCACAATGCAAGAACTGATTTTAAACAAACCCTTCCTTTCTCGGTTAGATACAGATTTGGAAAGGGGGTAAAAGGAAGACCATTTCTAGCAGAAATGATTAAGGGTTTTTTCTTTTAGGCCTGTTTTACTTAGGCATATATATATTATTGGAATTTATATTCTAAATCTCTCATGGAATAAACCTTGAAGGAGTAAGTCTCTCGGAATTAAATAGTGAATGACATTAAGCTGTGATGGCGGCTTGACTGCTTCCTAAATCTGGCAGCGCATTATCTGCTGAGCATTCTGACCCATCATCTATTGTTGAAAGACCCTATTACAACTAACGGAACGGAAACCCGATAAACTCATTTACATGTCATTTAAATGGGATTCTACCCAGGGCCCCCCCTTCTGGCCACTACTCTAGGGGAAACAGCCACCACACAGAATAAAACTATCATAGGATATTGTCTTGAAACTACATATATCTATTCTGTTGGTTTGTTTGTTGTGTTACATCCTAGAGGCATCAGAGTTCACTATATATAAAAAAATTTAACTAGATATATATATATATATATTTGGTTTGTTTGTTTGTTGTTTTACGTCCTAACAACATATATGGTCACTATATATATGTGTATTGTCAGATACACACACATAGTGGTTTCTGGGTCATATAACCATACAGGGTGAATATTTTATTATCTATTATTTTATGGTTGGTAGCAGTTAATGTACCAAGACTATTGAAATATTGTTTTGCGGTATATAAGGGGGCTCCATCATCATCAGTATCATCAGTCTATTTACCGTGAGGGTTGTTGGCACTCCACAGATGACTTTGCAACCATTTGTTCTTGTTCTTCACTGCCCGCTTAGACTTGCCAAATTCCAGACCTGCCAATTCCCTCATGTTATATTCCAACCTCTTCCTTTGTCTCTCTTGTTTTCTTCCCCGCTTCACTATCCATTGCACGGCTTTGGTGGGTTTAGAACTATGCAAGACGGTACTGGTATCATCAGTGCTTCAGTCATATTCCATAATTGTCGGATCTCTGAATAAATATTGCTTTAATCTAACGAGATGTCTGAATTGGTAGGGTTCTCACTTCCTGCCTTCGTTTGTGTTTGTGTTTGGGTTTGGGGGTTTTACATCTAGCAACATGTGTGGTCATATCAGGATGGCCCTGTGTTGGAGGTTGTGGGTTCGATTCTTGATAAAGTCAAACCAAAGGACTAACTATGTCAATATGTGGGACAATCTTGCTTGGTGGCCAGCATTACTTAATATCAAGCATTATCTAATTATTAGAGACTCACTCCCAAAAGATGCAATGCATAAGGATGTTAGAACATGTCCAACAAAATTCCAAAGTAAAAAAACAAAAAACACTATCGGGAGACGCTTAGCAAGGAATGGGAATTCCCGGATATTAGAATGTCCCCAGCTTAATACAAGAATGTGAAAAGAAAGATGCACACCTAGAAACTTGCCGGTCGCTGACGGAGGATATCCCAGAAATATCGACAGAAGATGAACCACAGGTTTTTCAGAGTAAGACCTATAGCTGCACTTCTAATAGAAACCCTGGACATGGTGACATGGTTTGAGTCGGGAGTTATTTCGGTGTATTTGAGAAGTAGATTCGGTAGGATGGTGGAGAAGGGGGCGGGAATCGGTTATGATCAGTGACTTTGTATTCTCCTGATACAACAAAAGATTGTCCCACGTATTCACTTAGTTAGTCCTTTGGTTTAACTTTTTCAAGGATTGAACCCACAACCTCCAACTCAGGGCCGTCCTGATATGACCACATATATTGCTAGGATGTAAAACCCCAAACAAACAAACAAACACGGGAAGTGAGAACCCTACCAATTCAGACATCTCGTTACATTAAAGCGATATTTATTCAGACATCCGAAAATGATGGAATATGACTGAACGGATAATGATACCCGTGCCGTCTTGCATAGACATGAACACAATGAGAGCTATATTTAAGCACATCACACAAGTCATTTTTTTTTTTTTTTGTCCATTAGTTGTTTAAGCAGGGGAAATTTCAGTCATAGACGACTGATCTTCCTCATTCCACTGCTGGTCGATAGAAAGCCCGAGCCTACACTTTTACCGACCCAAGGGATTTTTAACCTCCCAAACCACATAGACATGATATGAGAGCAACCGGCCTTTGATGACGCTGTAAGTTATACACAGCGGTGGAAATCCAAATTGGCAGAGCTGGGGGCACGGGGAATCGAACCGCCGACCCTCAGATTAGGAGTGTGACCTAGAAAAAAGTCAGACACTCTAACCACTCCGCCACAGAGACACCAAAATAGTATTGTGTAATACAATATGAGTGTGATGAAATAATAATATGAAAACACAATATAAAATGCATATTTCTGGAGGTCCCAAACTATTACAGCCTCCTTCAATGGAAAGTGATACAGGGTAGGGGCATAACAAAGAGTATATCAACATCAACACTGACCTTGTTTGCACTGTCAGCCTCGTGTTGGTATCAATACAACGCGTCATACACCATGACCAATCGAAAGCTGCCCCAATTCCATCACCACCTGTTTGTCACTCATATAAAGAAAGCTGATGATTGATCGCAAAATTCTACCTGAGCACTCCAAATGAGGTGTTGTTGCCGTTCAAACATAAAAGAAGAAGCTTTGAGAAGGATCTGCATTGAGTTGGGTTTATCTGGCAGACATAATATGATATAGACAGAATACACTGTCATGGACAAGACAAGGGGGGGATGGGCTATTTTCTTGCAAGACAACCAGAAATAGGAACATGATCATATTCAATAATTCATTGCCTACTCCCTCTGTGCCTTGATCAGATATTACTGATCGTCTTTGTGATCAGGTATTTGAAGGGATTGAGACTCAGGTAGGTTTTACAACTGCTCACATTTAAATGTGTTCGTGCTTGGTGTGGCAGTAGTATCTCCCCACATATCTAACCGAGTAGAACAGCCAAATGGGTGACTATGCGTCCGTGTCGCGCCCTTGAGTGTGTTGGGTTCGATCCCCCGCCCAACTGACACCACATATTTACTAAATTGATAGTCATTACCAACTTGTCTGGTGTTCGGCATTACTATAATAGGCTCATAGGTTCTAGGATCAGGGTTGGTTGGTTGATGAAGATTTACTTCCTGGCAACATCTAAGGTCATATCAGGACGGATAAGGATGTGACAAAATGGGAGGCCATGGTATTGCGCCGGTAATCGTGAGACAGCCCAGTAAAGATATCATGGATGTGCGCGCGGTCCTGATATGACCTTCGATGTTGCGAAGACGTAAAACCACAATAATTAACTCATGGCCTAACCATATATGCATGGGGAGTAGCTAAGATGACGCATGGAAGCCAGATATGGCCAATGGAGAACAAGTGGAATTACTTTTGGTATTCAGTTAACGATGCACAATGTGTTGATGATAAAAGAGTGGGTGCATTGATTGTTGGTGAGTGTCGGATAGGGGGTTATGGGGAGGGTTGTTATGTGTGTGTTGGTTTTTCTTTCAGCAATTCACACTTGTTATAATGGTAATATCTTGTTTGCGACATGTTTAGGTATCCAACATGCTTAGGTATAACTCGATGGTTAGTGTGAAAGTACGACGTCTGAACACTTTGACTTCTGGATACTGAATGGTTTATTCACGGCCTAGGGCATGCTTGACCCGCCGGCTAAACTTTCCATGATGTCATCTCATTTGCATATCTCTTTTTCTCAACCTCTGCATCTCGTTAACATATATTAACCACACACCTATACGCATATTACGCATATATCACATCCCCCCCTCAAAGTATTTCTGAAACATGTAATGTATCAAAATAACCATGACGAACACACAATATACAATAAAATATATATGCGTACTTAACTTCAACACAAGTCCTTGCAATGTCTGAGCGCTCAATGCACCTTAGTCCTCAATGTCCGACCGTAATGCCTGACGTCATAGAATGTCCATCAAATATCATATACTAACGAAAACCTCTGAAATAAACTTAATCCTACATGTACATGTTACACATGTACACATTCAATCTACACTGACCTCCTACAGGTCTAACCTGCTCGCCGGCCTTATCAGCCGACCTGACCTACTTAGATTAGCCGCACTGTTTACATTCGGCACTGACGCTGACCCAGTTTGCGTCTGCCCAACCAGCTCGGGTCGCCCCCCCCCCCACAGGCGCCCTGATAATTTGCACCCGGTTATGAGACAACATATTACCCGACTCGTTCAAAACTTGATATTCTCTCCCAGAAACACCAGTCCGTCCCAAAATAACCCCATTTTTTTCCATTCCCCAGCATGATTTTTGTACTTAACATTATCTCCCACTTTCATAGGCTTGTGCGGCTTACCACACTTCCGGTCATGAAACACTTTCTGACTTCGCTGCCATCTGGCTGTCTGGCTTCTCTTCGGATTTTGCGTTTCGGGCACCAAAATTTCCTCCGCCATAGGCAACCTACCCCTCAACCTCCTGCTCATTAGCAGCTGCGCTAGAGATGCATTTAAGATGGGTAACGGAGTATTACGATAGTTTAGCAAAGCTAACTGAAAATCAGACCCAGTTCTCTCACACTTCTTTAACATGTCCTTCACTGTCTGCACAAACCGTTCTACCTGCCCATTCCTACGAGGATACTGTGGACTGGAATACACAGCTTTAAACCCATAGTGTAGCGCAAACTCCCTATACTCATGGGTCTTAAACTGTGGACCGTTGTCCGAAATGACCTGACTAGGAATACCGTGCCATGCAAAATTATCCTTCAACGCTTCAATCACGGTGACAGATGACGTATCGCCCAACAGCGTCACCTCTGGATACTTGGTGTAGTAATCTACAGTTATCAGGTAATTCTTATGATCTAATTCAAACAAATCAGCACCAACTTTTTCATACGGTTGACAGGTGATCGGGTGATTTATTAAGGGCTCGTTATGCAAATTTTTCCGGTTATTCTGGCAAGTGTCACACCGAGTGACCTTATCTTCAATTTGCTTGTTCATATTCGGTCAAAACATACAATCACGCGCCAACTGTTTGGACTTTGTCACACCCAGGTGAGTCTCATGTAACGCCTCTATCATTTCCCCATGAAGACCCGGATGAACCACCACCCGATTGCCATTCATTACAAGATTGTTTTCTATTGTTAAGCCGTCTTTGTATGGGATGTACTGTCTCAGACATGGTGGTGTCTGTATTCGTGTAGTGTCCCACCCATCTTCAATTTGTGATATCAACATGGACATGGATACATCTTTCTCATACTCATTGACAATCTTACTCAACAAACTCGACGACTGCAGGTCCACTGCGGCAATGCAGAACGTGTCATCGAACAGGCTATCATGACCTACTTTGACGCTATGCGCCCTGGATAACGTGTCTGCAAAAAACATCAAAGAATCCTTCACATGACATAACTGAATATTGTAATTTTGCAGTCGCATCCGCATTCTCTGCATTTTAGCCGAAAGTTTATGGATTGGCTTCTGCATTATCGCCACCAACGGCTTGTGGTCCGTTTGAATTTGAACTTCTTTGCCAAAGATATACTCATGAAACCTCTGGCATCCGAAACATATGGCGAGCATCTCTTTTTCTATAGTGGCATAACCACACTGCGCCGAGTTAAGCGCACGAGAAGCAAGTGCGATCGGCCCGTCATCCTGCATCAAGACAGCACCCAGCCCTGATTGACAAGCATCTACCTGAATAACAATGGGTTTCTGAACATTGTAATACGCTAACACAGGAGCAGTTCTTAACTTCTCCTTCAACTTATCAAACGCGCCCTGCTGTTCGGTCTGCCTGTGCCATGCAACGTCCTTAGCGAGGAGCATGCGTAGTGGTTTAGCTATCTCGGAGATGTTGGGTATGAACTTGTGTACATATCCAACCATGCCCAGGAACCTTTGGACGCCTTGTTTGTCACGCGGTTCTGGCATGTCAACTATTGCTTGTATTCTGTCTGGATCAGGCTTCACACCCTGCTGGGTAAGTTGATGACCTACATATTTCACTGTATTTTTGCATATCAAAGACTTAGCATCGTTTAATTTCAGATTAACCGACCTAGCTCGGTCCAACACAGCTCGGAGCCGCTCGTTGTGCTCCTCAACCGTTGACCCATATACCAAAATATCGTCCGTGACTATCCAGATACCGGGTATATCGCCCATGACCCGGTACATTTCCTGAATAAAAATGTCACCGGCTGTTTTAATGCCAAAAGGCAAGCGGGTATACCTGTACCCCCCCCCACGGAGTATTGAACGTGCACAAACATGAACTTTCGTCATCGAACTCTATCTGCCAATACCCTGTCCTTGCATCTAAAACTGAAAAATACTTTGCATCTGCCGTTTTGGCAATAATGTTGTCAATCGTTTTGGTACGGAAAGGCCCTCTCTTTATTGCCTTGTTCAACTTAGTCGGATCCAGACAAATCCTAACATTGTTTGGTTTTGTTACGATAGTTATAGAATTAACCCACTCGGTAGGTTCATCCTGTTCAACTATGACACCTCACTCAACCATACGTTCAAGTTCACTTTGTACCTTACTCTGAATGGCAAACAGAATCCGTCTAGGCGGATCAATGACAGGTTGAATAGATTTATCGACATGAATGATAGCATTTGCCTTGACTAAACCCAAACCCTGAAACACATCTTTTTATTCGCTTACCAGCTTCTCTGCCCGAGCGCTGGGACTGTTTGTCGGCTCGGAAATGTTTGTCGGCACAGCACAGTGCATCTCATCCACACGCACCAGCAGGTTCAAAGTTACACAAGCCTGTTTGCCCAAAATAGGCTGACAATCCGGTACCACTTGGAATTTGAGCACTCTGTCGTTGACGTCCAGCAGCGCCTCCCTGTCAGGCTTGATCCGGTGACCGGAGAACGTCACCAACGAACAGCTGGAGCAACTCTGTCGAAGACGTACCTCGGCAGTACTTTCGCCTCCGAACCGGTGTCGAGCTTGAACTTGACAGGACAACCGTTCACCCGAACGATCACATACCACAGCTCGGCATCCTGACCAGCACCATGGTCGACGGCACCGATGAAGAGATCCATTGCCAGCATGTTGACCTCCGCCGGATCCGGGTCTTGCTCAGCATTGTGAGGGTCGGGCTCTTCCATGGTCAACTCGTTGACCCTGCCCAGCCTGCTCCTGCAGACCTTTCCGAAGTGCCCGATCTTCTTACAGGCTAATCTTGAACCGTGTCTGATCCCTCACTCTGATCTGAAACCACTAATAGCCACCCACATAAAATCCAAATGGCAACATGAGTGGGATGAAAACATTAATAAACTTAAAGAAATTGAACCATCTGTGGGAAAGCCACCACAGACTCATGCAGGAGGTCGGCGGGACCAAGTGATCCTTAGCCGCTGCCGTATTGGCCACTTGTGGCTTACACATGCTTTTCTGCTCAAGGGGGACCCTCCCCCTGAATTTATTGGGTGTCAGTCCCCGCTGACGCTCAAACACATTTTACTAAGTTGCGTTGATTTTTTGGCCCTGCGCCAACGGTTCTACACTGCAGACAGTATGCATGACCTTTTTACTAAGGTAAAACAGGAAAACATTTTAGCCTTTTTGAGGGCAGCTGGACTGTACCACCTCATATAGTTTACTAAATAGATTCTATGCTTTTCTGCTCAAGGGGGACCCTCCCCCTGAATGTATTGGGTGTCAGTCCCCGCTGACACTCAAACACATTTTACTAAGTTGCGTTGATTTGTTGGCCCTGCGCCAACGGTTCTACACTGCAGACAGTATGCATGACCTTTTTACTAAGGTAAAACAGGAAAACATTTTAGCCTTTTTGAGGGCAGCTGGACTGTACCACCTCATATAGTTTACTAAATAGATTCTATCAATTATTGGTAAAACTTTTCATTTTCTATGGGAATGTGTTTCCCTTGGCCACAAATATATGATTGTGAGCTTTCTAATTTAATAAGTGTCTATTGGCGCATAATTGATTGTCTGCTTTTACATGTGGAAGCGATGGTTTAAACAAAAAACTAACATTTCTCGCCGTGAATATGGCCTATGCTGCCGACACGGCATAAAGCAACCACCAATCAATCAATCAATCTTACAGGATATGCAAGCCTTCGCTTTCGCTGGGCAGACTCCCCGGCGGTGTTCATATCCACAGTTCTGGCAGCGGATCTTGAACTCTCCAGCACCGGCGCCGCCGGCATTCCAAGATGGCGATTTCCAAGATGGCGTCGCCGATGACCGAACCGCAGGTGCACCGGTACGCGCATTAGCATAGTTCCGAATGAAATCAATCTCCTTACTTTCCACGTCTGATTTGGTGTCGTCCAACAGATCTGAACTAAATTCACTCATTTCACACATACTAACACATTTTCCCAACGTTAACTCCGTAGTTTGAAGCAGTTTGTTCCGTAAGTTCACACTTTTCACGCCAGCCACAATTCGATCACGCAACAGCGACTCCTCCACCTTACCATATTCACAATACTTCACTTTGTCTCTCAATGCCGTGATGTATGTAGCCATATTTTCTGTAGCCTGATTATGCGAATTAAACCTATAACGTGTGATAATGAGACTGCATTTACTGACACAGTAAATCCGAAATGCTTCCGTAAGCGGCACAATCTTATCTTGATCAGCGAGAGCGATATCCATATTGGCGAAAACCTTCTGAGCCTCCTCGCCAGCAACGTGAAGAAAGATGCAGCATTGCACTCGTTCTGTCTTCAATACGACACCTGCCGCAGTAGCATATATGTTATATGCTCTGATCCATGTTTTCCAGTTCGATCTTGCATTGTGGCTGAGGACAAGCTGACCAGGCGGCCGAAATCCCGGCAACGTATTAGCGGGCGGCATCCTTCCTCATCTGACACCATGTGAAAGTATGATGTCTGAACACTTTGACTTCTGGATACTGAATGGTTTATTCACGGCCTAGGGCATGCTTGACCCGCCGGCTAAACTTTCCATGACATCATGTCATTTGCATATCTCTTTGTCTCAACCTCTGCATCTCGTTAACATATATTAACCACACATCTGTACGCCTATTACGCATATATCACAGTTAGAGGTCTGGGAACGCCATTATAATTGTTTTGTATTTCAAGGGTATGCCTTAGGGCTTATGCCTTGGCCGATTTATTAATTACAATAAAGTTATCGTTAAGCCACGTATCATAAACAAACAAAGGTGGGTCATTCTTTAAAACTGGGCACGAAAGTGTGACATGGAAACCAAAAGTGAAAACCTTCCAAATAATAGCAAAAAACCTTGCAAATTATAGCCTAATCCAATGTCCTATGGAGGTTTGTATGTTATGCATATGTCAGAGTTGAAAAAAATGAATTTCACTTTTTGAATTAGAACTTATACAAATTGAGCAATACATTAATATCACGTGTGTAACATGAATATCAAAGACACATCCTTACTCTTAAGCAGACAAGGTCATGACTTACAAGAAAAACCTGGAAAAATGAGTTGGAAAATAGTTTGGCTACATGCATAGTGTAAATGTGTAAATTTTCACTTTTTCACATTAGCACAAAATCATATAAACAAACTTTTATTTCTTTCTTGGTACAGCTTCAATAAATGTAGTATTGCTAACATACTTAATACACAGAGGATACAATAATTATTTGACTTGCAATCAATAAAAGAAAACAAATTATCAGCATCGTAATGTGGAAACGAAATATGTGGTGCCAAGTTTTAAAGAATGACCCTGGTACAAAAGCGCCTTGGAGTAGCCTACGACTTCGATTTAACCTTTATTGGCAAAAATCGGGGAATAAGAATTCACTTTTTTTTTCTAAGCGCGTCACCTTATATTATTTTTTTTGTGTCGATTAGTTGTTTAAGCAGGGGAAATGTCAGTCATAGACGACTGGTCTTCCTCATTCCACTGCTGGTCGATTCCTGGAGATATAAAAATTAATTCCGCATGACTTGAGAATATTTCACAGTTGACCCCCAATAGCCGATCTCTACTTTTTGTGCCTGGGGGGTGGGGGTCGTTAAACAAACAAAAAAGAAGAAAAAAGAGAATATTTCACAAGATTTGATACACTGCATCAATGTGTACTATGACAAGTCCGTCCGGTCCTGATACATCATTAGCAGGAACGTGAGGTAGGCCACTGTCCAATAAACAAAGCAACCCATGGAAAAGAATAGGAGGGGAGAAAAAACAAGAAAAACAACATGTGCACCCAGGAAGATTCAGAGACGTTGCTATCAATACATATTATGACGAATTGGGCAATCAAATTATGGCTGTGGAGCCGAAGCGGGAATTTCCTAAATCTGAGCATACTGTGGGCTGACGCAATGGAACGGGACAATTGTGGAATCCCTCCCCCCCCCCCCCCCCCCCCACCTGTCCTTACTTCACTGGCATCAATCAACATGCTGTAATAATAGAGCTATCAGTGCTTGGCGTTTAGTGCTCGGTTTGCCATTCCTATTGTGCACCGGGCGCGGTGGCCGAATCGGTAGAGCGCAGACCTCCTGTGTGGGAGATCGGGAGTTAACTTCCCAGTCTAGTCAAAACAATGACTTACAAAACTGATACTTACCACTTCCTAGTTTGGCGCTCGGCATTAATAGGATAGGGCAAGGAATGGTTAGCTCAGTGTCATGATAATGTGCCTGGGTGGGATATCGGGTCTTGCTGCTGGCGGCCTGACTCCCCAGTGGGGAAGCACTATAATACTTGCCATGAGTGTGCACTGTCGCAAGGCGGTGCCCGTCCTGATATTACCTTAGATGGTGCCAGGACGTAAAACCCGAACAAACAACCATTCCTATTGTGCAAGGTCTACAGTAGTCGTCAAACCATTCCTGCGTCACTCGTAAACAATGTCAGTCATGTCGGCCAGCAATGGAGAGGCAAGTCGTAAATATTATATCATTGAATGACAGAAAAGCCTTCGTCAGAGAAGGTCGGGCTTGGGCCAACATGTTAGGGGCTGGTTATGCTGGCCTTGCATTCGATATCCTCCAGTAGCATAATTGATGTCGGCTATCGAAGCACTGGGCAACGCTTACTAACGATGAACCTTTTATTTCACAACAATGGAATCAGCTCATTAACGCATGCGCACTCGGAACCGCGTTTGGGAGTGTTTTTTTTCCGCGTGTGGAAGGTCGTTGGGGTCAATACCCAGGTTTGTCAAACAGGGGCTAAATGTATGAGGCACAATTTATCGGCTGCGGAGTTAAGGGCAGCCAGCGGGGTAGCTATGGTCGGTGTTGATATATGTGTCACGGGGGATGTATGTGACCAAAGCGCACTTGGGTTAGCTAACGTTTCAGTTATTTATAGATTTGGGAAATCCCTCTGCATTTGTAGCCATATATTAGGCTCAAATATATTAAATGCTATCATATTTAACAGAATTACATACGTAATAAGTGAAATTTTATCAATTTAACCCTAAATTTGAAGCGTTATTAAGGCTACCGCCGCATTGGCGGCGATATTAATAGTTATATTTTCGAATCGACGAACGTATAGTAAACAAACCGTCGCCACTGCCAGTATGGAAAGTGACGTTGATGCGGCGGCGGCGGCCATTTGTGTACTTTACGTTCGTCGATTCAAAAATATTAATATTAATATCGCCGCCAATGCGGCAGTAACCTTAATAACGCTTCGAATTTAGGGTTAATTTAATGAAATTTCACGATTTGAGTATGTAATTCTGTTAAATATGGTCGCATTGAATAGATTTGGCCCGAATCGGTCCCTAACCTGCACGTTAACCCAGGCTCAACTTGGGGTTAGTGAAGGCGACATTAACCCTCGAGGCGGTAGCCTAACCCGTGCACATACATTGACACTTTGGCCGCTAACCCGGGAATCTCCACGACGCGTGGGTTACGAGCCCTAAGCCGCCCTCATACATTTGGCCCCAGAAGACTTATAAAGTTGGGACCTTAAGGCTCGACAGTTCGATAAAAATATCAAGTTATCGAAACCTAAATATATATTTATATTTGACCATACAAACCCAGCTTACATATCGGTGCATTCATTCAGCCATATTTGCTGCACAGCAGAGATTACTCTGCCAATTTAATAGAACCTATTTCTGATAAAGTCGATTGTGTCCGAATTTCTATGAAGACGACAACATTAATATGGAATGAGTTTACTTCGATTATCTAAAAAGATAGTATCATATGTTGTAAAATATGGTAATATATTATCATCTATTATGATATATTGATTATTATGTTATGTTAATTATTATGTTATATTAAATAGACTGTAATATATTAGAGAATATGATAATATATTATAATGTATTCTAACATAGCATGACATATAACATTTCATAATATATTACAACATGCACCATCAAATATATGACCTTAGATGTTTCAAACAGGTAAAACTCCAACAACAAACCAAAAGACATATTGGAACAGGCTAGAATATGTTATAATACATTTCAATAAAATATAAAGTATTATAATAATATTATTAATATATTATAATATGTTATAAAAATATTATGATATATTAATAATATATCATAATATTATAATATTATTATAATATATTATTATATATCACATTATATTCGAATGACATTAATTATCTACAAAGTTGAGCCAGTATGTCTAGTCAAATTAAAACCGGCGGGATTGACCGGTTGCCTTTCAACCGCGCTTTCTCAACAGGGCCTAAAAAACATTTTTGTAAACAAACAACCTGGGCAAGCAGGCAAGGTTGGACCGCGATGGCCTCGGCGTGCCGAGGTCAACTCGGGGGTCGGCGGAACGGTGGTGGGAGTAAGTACTGAAACTACCTATATGTGTACAATTGATTAGCCGACTGACAGACGGAACTATTGGGGGTTCACTCAGGTCCAGGTACAGACGTCGAGCAAAACGTAGTCAACCGCAATGCCAGCCTGCCTTTGTTTTTCAAAGCAATTTCCCGCCCGGCGAGTTTCTCCATTTATAACCGCCGGACGCCCTTGTGTAGCTGCTCTGCAAAGGTAAGATCCAACAGCCTCTGTTCTTCCACAAGCCACTGGGCGGAATCTCATATATGTATGTGTTACTGTACTACTGACAAAGACCATAGCATTGATGACAAATATATCAAATAAACAAAAAGCGAATGTAGAATGTATGTGTGTTTGTGCATATACGTTATTTATGTGTGTATATATTGTATAATTTAGTATGTATAGGTAGGACACACATGGGATCCAAACTATTCGTTATTCTTGTTTCATTTGATACGGTAACATGAGTACCTCCCTCAGTATGCTAGTATCACCACACATTAAAGTTGCATAGTCCGATGGTTTTGAGTTTCTGTCACTTTTCTGAGATAAATGTATTAGATTGATTGGTACAGTCTAATTTACTTAAAGTTGCATAGTCCGATGGTTTTGAGTTACTCTCATTTTCTCAGATAAAAATATTAGGTTGTTCATTATAATCTATCTTACTTTGGTTTGAAGTAACTTTTATTTTAAACCGCAAACATTTGAGATATTTTAAATAGAAACTTGCTAAATTAATTTTGGCAAACTTGCCAAAAATCTATCACCATAGGCTTCTGCAGTAACAGGTTATATTAATTCACTCAGTAGGCCCTTCTATGTGACGGTAAATGCTTAATAAGTGCATCAGTATCTAAGGTAGATATGTAGAATCAAATATAGATAATGTTTTTTGTTTTGAAAGTTTGAAGTTTTCATCGGACTATGCAGCTTTAAGTTTAAAATAGGTTTGATTTTAAATGGCTAACTTTGGAGATATTTGAAGGGCAAATATTCCAAATTAATTTCGGCAAGCATGCCACAATTCTGAAACCATAGGCTTCAGAACTAACATGTTCCATTAACTTGACTCAGCATTCCCTTCTGTGTGGCAACACATGTTTAATAGGTGCAGCAGTATCTAAGTTATATACTTTGATTAAGTGTGTTTGTTAGCCGTGGATTTACATCCTAGCAGTACCTTAGGCCATATCAGAATGGGTACGCACAATGTGTATTCATGGTGACTTTATCGTGTTTCCCCATAAGGAGATCGGGCCAAGGGAACCGTTATCCAAGATCCCATTCACTGAGTCACGTTATCCAGATACTAAGCAGATAGGCCCACTACTGATCAAATACTATGTCATATCCTTATACAGTTTAACCCCGTTAAACCAAACTTGAAGGGCCCCTATGAATTTGTTTGGATTAACCGATCATTGGTTTAACCGAGCTTTGGCTTTGACTTTGAGGAAGCATGTATCGCACATGTAATATACAATGTATGTGGACACCTGGATTATTTTGTTTTTATGTACATACAGTTTAACCCCATTAAATCAAGCTCGGCTAAACCAAACGATCAGTTTTTCCAAACAAATACCTAGGGTCCCTTCAAAATACTACCAAACCATTTATCATATAAAAAAAGTCAGTGGGATCTCAGATGACCTTATAACCACATGAAAGTTTGGTTTAACCGTACCGGTGTGGTCTGAGGTCCGAACATTCTGTTTGGATTAACCGATAATTTGGATTAACCAACTTTGGTTTAACCACCTTTTTTTATATGATAAATGGCAGTATTTTGCTGCGCCGCCAAAAAAAGTTTGTATTAACCGATCGTTTGGTTTAACCGAGCTTGGTTTAACGGGATTATACTGTACTCGTAATGCTGATCAGCAGGCTACGTGGTGACAAGGATCAACATTGCTATGGAATTGGTTTGACTCTGTCTAGGTTCGAACCCATGTCTTCCCGTATGGGAAGCTAGCTAGTGATCTTACTGACTCACCAAGTCCAGATCGTTTGATTAATGGGGCTGTCACACTACGACGCTTCTCGCCGGCGACCCGTCAACGTGTGGTGTTTTTGGGCGATATTTGGTGAAATATGGAGAAGCGCTGGTGGCGCGTTATGGGCGCATCGGTACACGTCGGTACACTATCTTTGACGTTGACGGTCGCCGGACAACGTCGACGCGCGTTATTGGTTGCTGATTGTTTTGAACATGTCAAAAACCACCAGCGACCGGCAACGCGCGGGAGTAATTGGATAAGAACGCTAGGAGGACGTTAGTAGGGCGTCAAAACGCGCCCACGACACGTTACAAGAACGCTGGCAGGACGTTGGGGAACGTCCATATTGTGTTGATAGTTTTTGCAACGGTTGGTTGGATTTGGTCAGCGCGTCCATAGCGTTCGCTGGACGTGTGCGTAACGGGTAGCGGGCGGGCTGTGCGCGTTTGACTAGCGTTTCGTGATAGTTTGGACGTTGGGGAGACGTGTAACATTCCCCAGCGTGTTGCTGGCATTGTTCTAGCGTGTTGCTAGCGTGTTGTCAGCGTGTAGCGGACGCGTAGCGGATGGGTGGTGACGTCACACAGGGTGAGTATATAATGGTACACATTTACAGGAGAAAGGGCACCAGCTGTGGCATTGTGACGTGATGGAAGTGCCTGCCAACCCCATAGATGCCTACCAACTAGCGATTTTGCAGCACCATCATGACGTTAACGCCTTACTACTATATCAACTGAGAAGAACGACTGTTGGTAGAAAGACGCGAAAGTGGATGAGAGGCTGGATCCGGAGGCGCCAAGAGTTCGGAATGTACGACCAGCTTCTCGTCGAACTACGCAATGAAGACACAGCTGCGTTCATAAATTTCATGAGGATGCCGCCACAAATGTTCGACGAGATGCTGGTGACAGTCGGACCATGCATCACCAAAAAGTACACAACGTACCGACAACCCCTCGAACCTGGGCTGAAGTTAGCACTGACATTGCGTCATCTAGCGTCCGGAAACACTTATTCGTCTATGAAGTTTGGGTGGAGGGTGCCCCACAACACCCAATCACTCATTGTTCGAGAGGTGTGTCAAGCCATTATTGATGAATACTTAGACGAGACTATGACCTGCCCCACGACTCCACGTGCATGGAGTGCCATCTCGGACTTCTTCATGTCTAGGTGGAACTTTCCCCATACATGCGGGGCGCTAGATGGCAAACACGTAGCCTGCCGATGTCCCCCCAAACCGGTTCACTCTACTATAACTATAAGGGGTTTTATTCAATAGTGCTACTCGCTTTGGTGGATGCTGACTATAAATTCATATGGGCCGATGTTGGTGGATTGGGGTCCGCATCCGATGCGCAAGTGTACAATGACTCCGAACTGAAAGCTGGCCTTGAAGATGGTTCTATTGGTCTGCCTGCGAGCGAACCTATAGTGGAAGGGGAAGAAGATGTACCGTACTTCATCATCGCAGACGATGCATTCGCCCTGGGGCACACCCTGATGAAACCTTATAGTCGGAGGGGTCTGACCCATGAAGAGAGGATTTACAACTACAGGATATCTCGGGCGAGAAGAGTAGTGGAAAATGCGTTTGGGATCCTGGTGAATAGGTTCCGCGTGCTTCTTTCCACCATGCATCACCACCCCTCGACAGTGAAACTCATCGTGAGAGCCTGCCTCGTGCTACATAATATGATGAGGATGCGGTATCCATTACTACAGAATCGTCAGCTGGACCGGGAAGAAGGTGGAGACCACAACGTTGTTCGGGGAGCGTGGAGAGATGACATTACCCTCCCAGAACTAGAACATCCTGTATTGGGTAGGAACACTGGATCCCGAGCAGTAAAAGACCAGCGGAACCGACTAAAGGACTGGACTAACTCCCCAGTTGGTTCCGTCGCATGGCAGGAAAACATGCTATAGTGATATTGTATTGTAATAAGTGTTGTTTGATCACGGTGAACTGCAAGCTGTATGTGGGAATATTGATAAAATGTGTTCAAATAAAATGTATCACTTCCTGAAGGTGTTACTAAACGAGATTTAAACATTTAAATTATGCGTTCCGTTTTCACTGTTGGTTGCCCGTTGTTTTTTGTAAACTGTGTATTTGATAAAATCATAATGGTTTTGTTTTTCTTAATTGCACTTTGTGACATGGCCTTATCAAAAATGTGTTTCACTAATTGATTTAGTCATTTACCAAATAACTTACTTTACATATGTGCAATGGAAATTGCTTAGCACAACTACCCTCACATCATTCCCCTTTTTACGAATGATTGTCTAACTGTCAATTTGCATTGAAAACAAATACATTTCATATATTTATTCGTAGAGAATTAGTATCTTCATACCAATACCATTTCTAAGGTACCTGTTCATGGATTGAAGGTTTTATATTAAACCTATACAGCATGGAATAAACATATTCGACGCAATGGATATTTGTACATTTTGCTGGCGATACTTATTTTTATACTCCATGTGCGGCTTTGTTGGTGAATGGTACACAATGACAGGTATGTTCAACGAGATATATGTGAGATGAAAATAATTGACAATTATAATTACATGAGCAATATAACAAAAGTTTTATTTACCAAAATCTGAACAATAGATAACACCCATGTGGTTCCCATTTTACCAATACTAATCATATGTAGAGTATTGCTACAGTAGCACAACTAAATATATTGAAGATGTTGTAAACAACCTTCATTCATTAGTGTCTGTTGGAGGTGGGGTTTGCAGCAGCGACACACTAGCCGAAGGGAATATATCTTGACACTCAAGGTTCAAATTGGATCCGCTGGAGAGAGCCGACATGCCAGACAAATCCAGCAAATTGCCTCCACTTGGACTGGGGGCGTCCGTCCTCTCGGCTTGGCCCTCAACCCACGTCGTGACTGGAGTGGTGGTTAAGGTTACGGCGGGTTTTGTGGTAGGTGCTGTAGATCCTGTTGCTTCCATTGGTCGGGTATATGTTGAACGGTTAGCTGTGCAATGTGGTGCTACCGGTGGAGGGGGACCCATCGGGTGCTGGCCCAAGGATGTGTGTGATTGCAGTGGATGTGCGCTGAAGTGGGCCGCCTGGTGTGGATGGTGGGTTGTCAGCGGCTGTTGGTGCATGACAGGGGGCGCACAGACCAACGGCTGCGCCATGTACTGCGTCATGTACTGTTGTGATTGAGAGGTCCATGGTGATCCTGGTGGTGGTTGGTGTCTCCATTGATGGGGAAGCGGCTGATACATATCAGGCGATCCTGTCAATGTTGACGTCTGAGAACATCCGGTATCCCACGAAGTTGGTGTAGGTGGCCGCACAGGACACGCTATGGTGGGATTGGAGCTGGAAGGGGCGACAGCTATGGAAGGCACTTCGGTGTCGACGTCTTCATCCAACACCTCAGTAAGGACCTGCCATATCCCTAAGCGAGCCTTCCTTGATTGCTTTTTGTTCATGGTTAGTAGAGTGTCCTGAACAAAATTGCCAACAGCTGCCTCCACAGTCATAGGCTGTGGAGATGATGGTTGTAGTGTCTGCAGCAGCTCCCCCATCTGGCCACCCGCTCCTCAAGAGTGGCCAGCATACTGCTCTCCTGCTGCCATCTTTTTCTGGGTGGTGCTGTGGGCCGTGTCTCTGTATCGTCATCGCTGCCGATCAAAAGGTCGGCGCAGGCTGCTTCAGCTGCGCTAAGATCACCATGCGCTGCGCGGATGGTGCCTAACACCTAGAAAAAAAAACATAGCAGTTTCAGTAACAGGAAACCTATGTATTAGGAGCAATTGTATATAGCAACAAACACTCTACTGTACAACACAGTCACCTTGTAAAAAAGAAATATTTTCGGTTAACATTGATATAGTGGCACATAGCATTATTATTCTTGGACCAACAATTGGTAATCAGGTTATGTAAGCTAAAAGTAATAGAATGCCACTCCGAATGTACATGTCACTGAGTGATGTCAAATATATATTATATACGATGGTTGGAGTTAATGCACAAATTTGATCTCAAACACACAGTACATGAGTATAGAAATCTTTCTAGATGTTTTCATGACAACAACAATTGCTGGTCAACATTTATTAGTATATGTATATATATAAGTGTATATATATAGCGCTATTTTTCTACAACATCCTGTGCACCCATAGCCACTGGAAGCACCCACCGGGGGAATCTCCATATGTATATAGTGCAGCACCTCCATATGGGTTCAGTTACACGCCGGTAATACAAAATTGGTTAATGTGTTAAATATACCCACAATGTCGACAGTGCTGGGTTTCAAGAATTGCAACTACCTGTGTAATGCGGCAAATGGAGAGGGTTGAGAATTAAAGTAAAAAATAAAATATATCCCACTTACAATTTTGCAGGGCTCACGCCGGTGCCGCACAACTGATGTGAGGAAGTTAAACTTCAGTCTTCTCTCTCTGCCCCGTCACCGCTTTTCGATTTATGCAAGCGGGTGTTACAGTCACGCAGGGACTTAAACCATCCCTGCAGATGCGATACTGTCTTGGCCATCATTTTCGCCTGGTCCTCCCATAGCTTGTTCTTTTTGTCTGTCCACCTGTATGCTGTCAAACGGACATTCCACACAATCGGGTTGTCTTCCAGAAACTCAAGCATCACATCCTCCTCGTGTTCGCTGAGAGTCCACTCACACTTCCTGATTTTACTAGTGCGTCGCCCCGGCTGTGAGGATGTTGATGCTACCGGTGAGTGTTCGGACGTTGTCGGCGACGTTGCGATGCACTGTCCCTCATTTGTCACTGGTGGTTCACTGGACAGGGTCGATGGCACAATATCAATTGAGGGTGAGCCGGGAGACAGTGCAGATGGAGATGGAGGTGCAGATGGAGATGGAGATGTCTCCACCATAATTTTCTTCCTCCCCTTACCCTTACCTCTACCATGTCCGCGTCCCACTCCAGCCATGCTTGGTTTTCCTGAGTGTCTTTTTCCTGTCATCCTGTATGGTTGTTGATATGGACTTACTGCGTGGTGAGGTGGAGTTACTGCTGGGCTGTGTTCACGTGGAGTTACTGCTGGCCTGTGGTGATGTTGATTTACTGCTGAGCTGTGGTGAGGTGGAGTTACTGCTGGGCTGTGTTCATGTGGAGTTACTGCTGGGCTGTGGTATTTTGATTTACTGCTGAGCTGTGGTGATATGGAGTTACTGGTGGCATTTGTCGATGTGGAGTTACTGCTGGGCTGTGGAGTTATAATGCTCTCCCCAAACCTACCTGTATTTATATCAACCGCACGGGTGTCCTTACGCGTTCCCAGAGCGTTGTCGATGCGTTGAGCGCATTACCCGCACGTTACTAGAACGCTGACAGAGCGCTGGCCACACGCTATCGGAACGGCAATTAATGGTGGCATAAAACACTTCAAACGCTCCCGTCGTTGGCTCACACGTCCGCTTGTCGCTCACGGAGCGCTGACCGAACGCTGTCATACCGCTGACAACACGCCACGCACGCCATCCAGTCGCGGTGGCAAAACGAGACATCGCATTTCTTTGGGTTTTTCCCACGCGTCGACAAGCATTGCCCGCGCGCTACCAACACACTACTGAAATGCTCCGCCAACGTCCAATTTCACCATATTTCCCCTAAATCTTTAATGTTTCTCGACGCGCAAGATAGTACTTTCAACGCTGACGGGTCGCCGAGAGAAGCATCGTAGTGTGACAGGCCCATAACCTGCATGCTATGCAGGTGTGGCGGATTCCGAGGGACACCAGTTTGCCAGGGACACTTCCATTGAAATGCATTGTTAACGACCGAGAGCAAATCTTCATACGGAAAAAGTCAAATATCTCTCAAATTACACCATCTAGAAACTAATCGCTTGGTAGACATAGAGAAAACATCGTTAGCATAAAGACTATATTAAATTGATAAGGTTAGGGTTCTTGATTTCTATTAATTTTGAATAAAACTAACGTTTTGCACTGGGCGTACCATCAAACTCAAGGCATTGTTAATGGTCGTGAGCAATGTTCATACGAAAAATACAGAAGAAGTCAAATATCTCTCAAATTACACCATCTAGAACCAAATCGTTTGGTATACATATAGAAAAGATCTTTACCAAAAACATTATATTAAATTCATAACGTTAGTGACAATGATGTTCGATTTTGAAGCATGTGCAGAACCGATGTGTCCCTCGCAAACTGGTGTCCCTGGGAATCCGCAACATCAGGATGGTGCCTATGTGCAACTTCTCCAAGTATGTTGTCCCATTGAGCTTCGATGTGGGATTTTATCACTTACATTATTTCTGCCAATGAAGTAGCCTAGAACGAGTAGAAGAGACAATTAGTTGAGCGTCCTCTTCGCATTTAGCAGGTCACAGATTCAAACCATTTCCGAGTCAAAGCAATGACTTAAAAATGCATGCTTGTCACCACCTACTCATTGTGCTTCTCATTGTTGAAATATGACAAAGAGCAATCTAATGAATATCAATTCTTCGTAATTTAAATGTCTTCTGCTATATTATTTACTTATAAAATAATAAAAGAAAAATCCGAACAAAAGTAAATTGGTAATAGAGTAGGCATACAGTTGTGTATATCATCTACTATTTAGAATTTAATCAGCATCTTAATACTGAATTACTAGAGGCATTTCCTTTAACTGCGTCACATTCAATCTCCATAATACAACTGTAATCACCGTGTCGGACAGGCTACACAATGGTTGTGATTACAGACGTGAGTGGACCAGCGCCCTGTGGTGTATTTATCCTCCGGAGGTTAGTGTGCCCAATATATTTGGGTCACTCTCCTGAAAACTGGTCAGCATGGGATGGGATTTTAAATCATCAATAACAAAAAAAATCCTACTTATTTTTGTCCTTATACTTTTCATATTCATGTTCAGATTTGATGTAAGAAATAATGGAAATAAAATAAACTGTGTGCAACTTTGGTCCTTTTAATTATGAAGTGTTTTTGTACAAAAGAAAACCCATTTTACTGTCAGCCATTTGTAACATGACATACAGGTAATGGTTGAATCCTTGTATTGCATTGATATATCAAATAAAACAGTTCCCAAATCAAAAAGGAAGTAGTTATTAACAGGTATGCATGTTTAATTTGTTTGTAATTATTTGATGTCTTCAGAAATAACATTACAAATTTCCATCATAGGTGTAACCAGTGGTGTCTGGATGCCACACCAATATTGTACACTAATTATTCAGTGAATAAAGCATGGCTGGGAATTTCTTCTTCTTCTTTTTTTTTATCAATATAAGCACTACATATTTCTGTATATTATGCCATGATTAATATGCTTCTAAGTATGAAATTATTTAATTCTGCTTAGATTTTTTTTAAGCAGACTGTGTGGTGTCCTAAACATGTGTTATATCTGAGCAACACATGTTATACTGCCATAAGACATAGCTTATTCATGGACTAGACCTTCCTTTTTTATCTCATCAATTTATATTTTACGTATATGTAAAGGGCAGATTTCCAGCTTCTATTTGCAACCAAAAAATGTTTAAAAATTCAAATATTAGATTTGAACTCTCCACGTGACACACTTCTGGCCAGTTTTCAGGAGAGTGATCCATTTCTGTTCGCTTGTGGCCCTCCATTGCCCGGTAATATTCTGCGTGTTCCGCAGCTGAGGCCCCCCCCCCCCCTAAAAATGTCTTCTGCCCACTGACCCAGCTCCCTGAGCAGGTACATCACGGTAATCAGCTCGCCCGGGCGTCGGGCCCAAGCTTGGATTACACCGCGTACCAGCTGAAGCGCCGCAGCAGTGCTGCCACCTCTCCTAGAGTGCGTACATTGCAATTGTAGCCACCTCGCGGGGAGACGCGCAAATGCAACTACACCGGTCCTTGTTCGTGATGCGTTTGTACGCTGATGGTCGACGGGGGAGTAGCTGTGTAGCAGCCGTCGCTCAACTTAATCAGTAGATGGCGTGCAGTGGTTTTCTACCCCTTTCAATGTTTATAAACATCGTGTATGCGCGCGCAGCTTGGCTGCAGAATGAAGGCACACTGCCATTGAGTTTGCCGAAACGCGCAGTGAAAAACGTCAGGTTTATTCAAAATTAATGGAAATGCAGAACCCTAACCACATAAATTTAGTATAATCTCTTTGGTAAAGATGTTTTCTATATGTGGTCCAAGCCGTTTGTGTCTAGGTAGTGTGGGTTTAGAGATATTTAACTTTTTCTGTATGAAGATTGATTGTTCACAGCCATTGACAATACATTGAGTTTGCCGGTACGTGCAGTGCAAAAAGTCAGTTTTATTCAAAATTAATAGAAATGCAGATGCCTAACCTTATCAATTTAATATAATCTTTTTGTTAAACGTGTTTTCTACATGTGTTCGAAGCGCTTTGTGTCTAGGTGGTGTGGCTTTATAGATATGTAACTTTTTCTGTATGAAGATTGCTCATGGCCATTGACAATGCATTGAGTTTGCTGGGACGTGCAGTGCAAAACGTCAGTTTTATTCAAAATTAATAGAAATCCAGAACCCCTGACCTTATCAATTTAATATAATCTGTTTGTTAAATAGTTTTCTATATGTGTTCCAAGCGGTTTGTTTCTAGGTGATGTGGTTTTAGAGATATTTCCCATTTTCTTTATGAAGATTGCTTACGTCCATTGACAATGCATTGAGTTTGCCGGTATGCGCAATGCAAAACGTCAGTTTTATTCAAAATTAATAAAAATACAGAACCCTAACCTTATCAATTTAATATAATCTGTTTGTTAAACATGTTTTTTATATGTGTTCCAATCGGTTTGTTTCTAGGTGGTGTCATCGGATCAGGACCATGATCCGGCATGGTCCGTGGCAATCCGACCTGATCCATGGCTCATCCATGGCTGGTCCTTGGTGATCTTTGGTGATCCATGGCTGGTCCGGCCTCGTCCGGGGTCTGCCCCGTATGTTTTTAAATGTTTAAAACATCCGGGGCGGTCTGGCATATTTTGCGATCCAGGGTCGATCCGGCATCTTCCTGGATGATCCGGGGGTAATCCGAGGGTGGTCCAGGTAGTTTGGTTGTGGACCGGGGGTAGCTTGTGATGCCTCCAGGCCAATCCGGAGCTGTTTCACCCCGGATGAGCCATGTTTTAGCCATGGTTCAACCCGGACCAGCCCCAGACTTGCCAGGACTAGCCCCGACATAGCCACGGACCACTTACAGACTGCCCCGATAAGACCCGGACAAGCCGGATGATATAGCGATATAGCGATATGGTAGACAGGAAGTGTGAACACTTATTTGTCTCTCATTTTTTGTTTGTTTTTGGTACATTAGTTGTCCCAAGCAGGGGAAATCCCAGTCACAGATGACTGGTCTTCCCCACTCCACTGCTGGTCGATAGAAAGCCCGAGCCTACACTTTTACCGACCCAAGGGATTTTTAACCTCCCACACCACATAGACATGGTATGAGAGGAACCGGCCTTTGATGACGGTGTAAGTTATACACAGCAGTGGAAATCCAAATTGGCAGAGCTGGGGCACGGGGAATCAAACCGCCAACCCTCAGATTAGGAGTCTGACCTAGAAAAAAATCAGACACTCTAACCACTCCGCCACAGAGAACGCCTGGTTTACCATGGATCAGTGCAGGATGAGCCCCTTTTTGGCATATACATAGCAGGAGCAAGTCCACTTCCAGTTCGGGACTTATCCGTGACTACTCCGTGGGTACACTGGGTAGTCCGGGGGTGGTCCGGCTAGACCAGGGGCTAGACACAAATAGTGATTTTATCTGGAGCTGTCCGGGAGAGTCCGGGGGTGGTCCGGCTAAAAGTCCGGGGCTCGTCCGGGTAGGTGTGACTGGCGCTTTAGAGATATTTCACCTTTTCTCTATGAAGATTGCTCATAGCCATTGAGTTTGCAGTGTGAGAGTGTGTCATCCTGCAGCCAAGATGCACGCGCACTGACCTAAATACCCATACTGACGTCAATTAAAATATATGAAATAGGTCTATTGACCTATTTCATATCACCTCAGCATAGGTTGACTTTAAAATACTGCCGTCGTTGACTTGTAGAATAGTAATTCATCCCATATATCTCTATTAACCCCTGATAATTCCCCACACCCTCTCTTTCCCTCTCCCTGCCTCACCTTCTCTTCCACAGCCACTATTCTATCTCAAAACCAGTCATCAAACTAAGTAACATCGTCATGCCTCAATGCGCAATGCGCAAATATGATTTAGATATATACTAATTACGCGAGTATAAATAGTTGTAGGTCGATTCTAGTTGATGTCATGCACTGCCGACAGTAGTAAGAGTAACCACCTCTGTTTCTCGCTGAACACTGATTGGTACAATGGTAGTTGTCTTTCACCCTGTTTGCAGAAAAGACTACATTCACTCAAAGACCCTATAATACTAAGACGGCTCACTCAAAACCTGTACTGTGTAATCAAAATGATCAAACCCACCACCTGGAGCGCTGGCTGTTCTCTTGCTTAAACAGGTGCTATATTATATTTATAAATGTGAAAGATGTGTGATGATGGCGATGATGATGATGATCCTGATGATGATGTGTATTTGTTCATAGCAATTTCATATTGATGTGTATTCATACTTACCTATCTCCTGTATAATATAATTGTATGTGTTTACATGTGAAACACCAACCAGCAACCGGGCTGATCAAACCCACCACAAGGTGGCACTGCAAAATTTACATTACCATGGCAGAGATAGGGAGTGAGCCGTCTTATTATTATAGGGTCTTTGATTCACTGCACTCACTCAAGAAAGGTGCGTCTTCTTAGTCGGTTTGGGTTTATTGAGGTTTTACATCCAAGCAACAACTAAGTTCATATCGCGAGACCACTGACTTGTTACAGTCCACATTCATGGGGAATTTATAGTACTGTCCCACTGGGAACCATGGACCCAAAATCGCGCCCAGTCACATTATCCTGATAATGAGCAAACCAGTCCTTGTCCAAGCCTAGTAATGCTAGTACAATACTAGGAAGCTACAACTAACAGTTTTGTAAGACATTGGCTTGACGTAGTCGAGGATCGAACCCAGGACCTCTCGCACGGGAAGCTAGCCATCGCTCATGAAGGCTTGGCTAATCCCGACCGGCAGCCGAACACACGACTTCACATAAAACGACCAGACGTGGTGTCCGACTCGGTAGAGCGCAGGCTTCCCATGCAGAAGGTCGGGAGTTCGAATCCCTGCTCAGTCAAACCGATGACTTATAACATCAATAATTGTTGCTACCAACCCTGGCATTCTGCATTAATAGGATAGGATAAGGACTGGTTAGTACAGTCTGTGTATAACGTGACTGGGTCGGATATCGGGTCACGGTGCTAGCAGTCTGGTCTCCCATTGGGGCAGCACTGTTTGTTTGTTGTTGTTTTACGTCCTAGCAACATCTAAGGTCATATCAGGACCGGTACTGACTTGTGACAGTGCGCACTCATGTCGACTTTATAGTACTGCCCCACTGGAAGACCAGTCCACCAGCACCATGACCTGATATCCCACTCAGTCACATTATCCTGACACTGAGCCAACCATTCCTTGGTTTGACTCGACCAGGATTCGAGCCCACGACCTCACAATCTACCAACACCAGAGACGGACGCTCTAACTTATTCAGCCATCCCGTCGGGAATGGGGCAGCACTATAAAGGTGCCATGAGTGTGCACTCTCACAAGTCGGTACATGTCGGTGTATGTCAGGTAGGAATCGCACCATGTCCACTTAATGCTAAAAAGGATCAAACTATGAGGATTCTTATAAAGTAGTGGGCGAGTGCTCAAATTTGTCCAAATCATGCTGATGAACAGAAAATGGTGTCCAAAGAACATCGCTTGAGAAATCTTTTCTCACGATGGTGAAAAAGAAATATGCATCTGGATTGTTTCAATTAGTACATAATAAAGTCAGGACTGCTTCGATCGACTGAATACTGTCACGCTCGCCCTGGAGGAAGCCTGTTGCGCAGGTCTCCGTAAATGGGATGGAAGTGATGTCGGATAAGTCCTGTGACATAGGCAGACATGCATCAACTATGGCACGATGAGAGGGGTGTGTGCTTGGGTAGCCCGACTAAAGAAGTAAATCTTGTTTTATTTAATGACGCTTCTAGAGCAAATTGATTTTTTTATTTTAGAGCACATTGATTTTCTTATTGTATCATTGGCTATTGAATGTCAAACATATGGGCCGTATGCACGAATCGGGGTTAGGGCCGTAACCGCGGGTAGGCTAGCTCCACACGGCTAAATGTGAGAAATCCGTATGCAATTACTCACAATTAGCCGTGTGGAGCTAGCCTAGCCGCGGTTACGGCCCTAACCCCGATTCGTGCATACGCCCATGGTTATTCTGACATATATATGTCTGGAGGAAACCTGCTGCTGCGACATGGCCTACTCTTTCTGATACTTGACTTTGGGGGTGGTTTGTAACATTACGACGGTTACCGGTTGCAGAACTGCAAAATTTATAGAGAGGCTCCGCTAAATCAGCCCAATCTTTGGTTGAAGATTTAACTTCAGTAGGGAGTGTTGTAGAAGCTGGGGACATCTTTACAACATTGTAACGGCGCAGCACCAAATCTCTTCGGCCCGGCGGTAGTTGAGCAGTAGTTGGCACTTGTATCGAGTCAACAGCAGCAAGGGTTTCGAGGAAGGGCGTGTAAAGATGGGTGCAGCGGTGGTTCCAGCAACGAGAACAAAGCGTAAAAGTATAGGGCCCCACCCAAGCACACAACTCCCCTGGTCAGGGGGAGGAGTATTCCTGGGAGAGAAAAAAAAGGGTAGAGTATAGGAAAGAGAGATGAGGATAGTTGAGTCAAAGGACCGTGTCTATCTGCTCTATGGCGACCAACCAGCAAGCCATAGACACAGACAGAGTAAGAGTAGAAAGTGAAATGCCGGTGGGCCCCCCCTCCTGGAACTCTTTTCAGACATATCAAGGAGGAGCAAGGCCGGCGGAGAGGAGATAGAGAGAGATGTGGACAGAGTGTGGTCCAGATAGCGAGTGCTCTTTCTGATAAGCAGTGAAGGGTCTTTTATATGCACTTTCCCATAGATAAGACAGGACAGCACATAACACAGCCTTTGATAAACCAGTTATGGATCACTGGTTGGAATGGAAAATAGCCTAAATTGCAAATGGGTCCACTGAGAAGGATCGATAGGATGATCTACACCTTCACAGATGGACACTCTCCCACCTGAGCAGGCCGACTAAGTGCTACGCTATATGGAGGTTCACTGATTTGTCTTAAAAAATAAAAATAAAACATTGAAAAGGACATTAAAATTACTAATAGCCCTGTCACATTATGACGCTGCTCGTTAGGCACGCTAGGTAGTCGCCGCACGCGCGTGAGGGTCGTTCCCACACGTTGCGCCAAACTGTTGCTTTCTTGTTTTATGTCCTAGCTACATCTAAGGTCATATCAGGATGTCACGCCAACCTCTTTTTGTTTTTTTTCCCACGCGTCGATACACGGCTGCATGCTACCAACACGTAACCCGTCCTGATATGACCTTAGATGGTGCTAGGACGTAAAACAACAACAAACAACAACGTTGCGCTAACGTCTAACTTTTCCCCCCGCCGCCGAAAAGTTGGACGTGTCTCGACGCATATAACTTATGTTGCAAGTTGGTGGCACGCCGGCGAGAAGCGTCGTAATGTGACAGGGCCATCAGATGTTCAGTACACAGTATTCGAGAGGGTCCCAACACATGTTCCTACTATACAACAACCAGACAATTTTATAAGTCATTGGTGAACCGAACTCCCGATCTACCACACGCAATCCCCGCGCTCTGCCGATTCGGCCAACGCGTCCGGTGAACCTATACTGAAGAGTAATTAATGCAAGCGTTTGTGGTTTGTTCTTGTTTATTTCACCCACATACAAAACAGCGGGAAAAGGTGGGGGGGGGGGGGGTGCTTATGAGCTATGGGTAGGACGAATGAGTGGGAACCTTGGTCGAGTCAAACCAATGATTTTAAAATTCAGACTTGTCGCCTCCTAGCCAGGCACTCGGCATTCTTAGGATAGGGCAAATACTGGTTGGCTCAGTGTCAGGATAATGTGACTGAGTGGGATATCAGGTTATGGTGCTGATGGCATAGTCTCCGACTGGGGCAGCACTATGAAGTCGCCATGAGTGCGCACTGTCACAAGTCAGTACTCGTCCTGATATTACCTGAGATGTTGCGAGGACATAAAACATCAACACAGAAACAAGCCAGTGTACTAAGCTGGATATAATGTGTAAGCGCAGGTGTGTGTCTTTTGAGACTGGGCGGGAGGATGTGTCTGTATATGTAAGTGTGGGTTGATGCTGGTGGGAAGAATGGGGTCATGGGCATGCGTGTGTTGAAACTAGTAGTGATGAATCTAGAAAATTATCAGAATGAAATATGATGTACTTAATGGATGGCCCGCCCTGTGTATATAATGTGTACGTGATCACTACCAGGTTGTCTAAAAATAATTTGCTTCGGTAATAGTTATTTCCCGGCATAATCCGGCTTCTGAAAGTGGATCATGTGCCTGTTTGGGTCCGCCGGATGCTGGTTCCCGAACAGGACCTTGTGGGTGCGGCGTATTGACTGAGAAGCTCGTCAACAACTCGCGCCGAAATAAAGTGCGCCGATTGCATCATTACTGAGCACGCCCCGCAATGTAGGCCTATGATCAATTGATGCTATTCACGCCGTGGCCATGTTGAAACCAGACCGAGGTCATGTACGCATCTGTGAGGTGCCGCTGTATGAAAAGTGATGCGGATACTCTTTCGTTGACCAATACCTCTCGAAAACACTCAAATTGTAGGGTATTCATTTTTTAACCAACCATATTCATCTTTGCATACCTGTTTTCTATATAATGGCCAATTTTCACAAAGATTGGGTGACCCTTGCATGGTGATTTTCCCATTCTTTAACTACAATGTGACTGTCAAGTTCAAGTCTGTATAGTTATGGTGGTATCATGTACCATGCAGCACTGTCAGCGTAGTTATCTGTGTAACACAGTTAAACAACTAGTCTTAGTAATTACAGATTAATAAAATCTTTAAAAATGTTATAGTACATTTTAAATTATATATATATTTTAAGAAAATTATGCAATTTTGAATTTAAGAAAAGATTGGCAACAAGGGTGAGCAACTTTGTTGACATCGCCTACTGAAATGCATCTGATCATCACTCAATCTTCATGAAAATATACCAATAGATAGAAAAAAATGTCTGCAAACATGAATATCATAGTTTAAAAGGTGAATATCTTCAAATTGTACTCCTTTAATTTCTGTCGTAGTTCATATGCATCAGCATACAGCAGTGTCTTACTGCCATTTCCAATACCCGATGCCTACTCAACCTCGTTCTGATGCCTAATTAGGTCACGCATGAATAGTGTGAATAGAGCTGGAGTCAGCAACAGCAATTTTCAGTGGGAATTTGTCATTTTATTTGCGAAACCAATAATAATAATACTTTTCATTTTAAGATTGTTTGTTTGTTGAAGTTTATTTTACTTGCAAAGTCTAAGGTCATATTAGGACGGATACTGACTTGTGAGAGTGCGCAATAATTGTGTCTTTTATAGTGCTGCCCCACTGGGAGACCTGGACGCCGGTAGCATGACCAGATATCCCACAAAGTCACATTATCTGGATACTGTGCCAACCAGACCTTGGCCTATTCTATTAATGATGACCGCCCGGCTAGAAAGTGACAAGTATCATTTTCATAAGTCATCGGTTTGATTCGACCAGGAATCGAACCCTGATCTCTCGCACGCTCGCTCTACCAATTCGGCTGCCATGTCCCGTCTACTTAAGACTAGTGTAGACTATATATAATGCCATTACAATTTCTTTAGTTTTCTTTGGTAAATATGTTTATTCTGCTGAATAAGTCTTTTTTGTCAATGCCAAAGCACTGGTCTTCCAGTCATTTTTCAATTCAGGGTTATTTACACAAAAGGTATATAGAATAAGGTATACAGTAACTGTTGAATACACAATTTGCAGCATGTAACACAATGAAATTCTGTGTTCAATATGTTCTGTGTTCAATATGTTCTGTGTTCAATATGTTAACACTAGTGTAGGAGAGTCTCATTCGGTAACCAGAGATAGCAGCTGGTTCTAAATTAGATAGTGGGTAGTGGTACAATTGTCTGTCTGTGTATCTGTCAACATGGCTATTTGAGAGATGGAAAGGAAACAATAAGGAGCTGTAACAAGTTTAGTGACGGACTAAATGAGCTTCTATACACATACACATGAACCCCAACCACATCACACAAAAAAACTATTAAAAAAGACAGAGGCAGTATGTGTCTAAGGCAGGACTAGGTAAACCCATACACATAATCCTGAACACTTTGATATGAACACAGGTAATGCAATACCTCAGGGAGTTTGACGCCCCTGCCCTTGTAAACCACTGCCTTCTGGTACAGGTTCTTGACAGAAGCGAAGGCTAAGGGAGCAAACCCTGAACAGAAAACCATGTCACTGTGGCAGCATCAAGGGCGGTTGATGTATGGAACTCCCAACATCTCCCGACCAGCCACTGCAGGGACAAATAGTTTTGCGCCTGTCTGGACATGTTCTTACCGGTGTGAAACCTCTATTTGCTCCCTGAGAGAGTGCTGCTGGTAACTTGCAAAAGCCAGCAGCACTTCAACACTTTTGCAGGCAGCTTTCATGAAATGATCAAGAGAAGCCTGAAGCTGAGAGACATAAAGACCGACTCATGGACATCACTCTCACAACAGAGTGGCAGTCAAGTAATGAAAACAGTCTTTGTCGCATCACGACCGACAGAATGATGACGATGATGAGTGTCATATAACTAGATCAATATTAGTCAGATCAATGTGAGTATTTACTTAGTATTTAGAATGTAAGCAGAAGTTATCTGGTAAGTTTTCATGTTCAGTTGCAGTTAGGCAAGCGGTATATAAATGATGAGAAGTCATTCTCGGGCACTGCACATTAAAAACACCATGTGCCCCAATTACAATCGGGATAAAATATTTATAAAATATGTTGGTGGTGGGGTGGGGGTGGGGTTTCATCTAGCAGAATAAAAGTAACTTGGATGAGCTGATCGTGAAAAGAGATTAACACTTTTGAAGCCATGATTTACTCATCGCCACTGTCAATCTATTCCGTCAACATCACCGCCCCCCCCCCCTCACTGCACACAAACACATTCCATTACACCCGCGACACATCAAGTCACATGCATGTAGATTGTAAGCCAATTCCAGTAATCAAAGTCACATGTAGCCAGATAAGCTTGCGTTGTGGTTGTTGGAGTTTGCGTCCTAGCAACATTTAAGGTCATATCATGACGGGGACCGAATTATGACAGTGCACACTCATGACAACTTTATAGTGCTGCCCCAATGGGAAATCAGACGGCCAGCACCACAACCCAATATCCCACTCAGTCATAGTATCCTAAAAATGAGCTAACCACTCTTTGCCTTATTCTAGGCTAGGAAGCGACACAATTTATAAATCATCGCCTTGACTCGACCGGTGTCGCAGTTTGAGCACCCTGCCAGTTTGAGTGCCCTTCTGTTGCTTCCGCGCATGCGCAGATAGAGACAACATTAAAACCACCCTAACTATCACAGTAATTTGTGAATTTTGGTGCTTTGAAAGCAAATTTCTCTTGACTCTATTAAATAGTTCAGATCTTTCTCTACAATTTCACCTTCAGCTTTTTTGTTATCAGCCAATTGGAAGTTCTTGAATTTATTTTGCGAAAAATAGTTTGTGAGGCCATGATCTGCTAAGGCTAACACTGGCACTGACACTCAGAATATCCCAACTTTCACTATTATCTGTTTTTAATACTTTCAGAGTAAATTGCTCTTAGGTTACATTAAATACTTCAGATCTTCCTCTTCAATTGCGCATTAAGATATTTTTAATCGATGCAATGAAAGCTTTTAAATCTATTTTAAAATAAAAGTATGCAACCACTGGCAGGGCGCTCAAACTGGCAGGGCGCTCAAACTGCGACACCGGTAAACCAAACTCCCGATCTTCCGCACGCGAGGTCCGCGCTCTAGCGATTCGGCGACCGCGACCGGTGATAATTGTGTGTGTGCAGTCCCATTTGCGGGTTTTCCCCGATGGTTAGGTAAATTCCCTCACTACACTCCCTTTTGCTTTCCTTTCTGGTTCCGGGTTGCTGAGTAATTATTAGCTCGCCGGTCCGCTCAATATACCCGGGCTGCTTGAGTGCAACACCACACTTTCAAACCGACTCTGGTACCGTACAGCTCTATAGCTCATTAGCTGTTGAGGAACATCGACACACACACACACCCACTAGCAATCAGTGCACATCACTCCACGAGCACTTATCAAGACACATACTGGTGAGTTATTTTTTAAATGCTCTCTATAGATCTTGGCAAAGCGAGACGACACAATAGTGGGACGGCAACTTTTAGTTTTATGACAAGGACCCGACATGTATTATATGAGCTCTGCCAGATATATTTTCAATATTATTAATTAGTTTGACGATTCTCTCTATTTAATTTGATTCTCGATCTCTATATTTAACGTTCCGTAATCAAATGGTTTTGAGTTTCAATGGTGTGATCATTATACTAAGTTGATTTTCGTACTTCATGTTCGCTTGAAATAGCTTTTATTTGAAAGATTTATATTTGGAGATATTTGAAGTGTAAAGATGTGAACCAAATGTTAGTGTTCACATTGAAATGTGCTTTGATTACCCATAATGGCTTAGCACTGTGACACTAAATTGCAATAAATTTGTAATGAGTGCAGCAATATCTAAAGCTAGGATTCCTTACACGCGGTATGCGGTATGCGAATGCGGCAAAAAATCGAAAAGCATCTAAATCAATGGGGGTGATTCCTTACATGCGGTATGCAGCATGCGGCATGTGGCATGTGAATACTGAATTGGTCCATGTAGCGATCGGTGTGGCATGCGAATGCGAATGCCCATAGACAACAGTGTTAGAGAAACCTGACACCATGTGTGTGGGTGTGGGTGAAACGACCCAAACCGTTCGCATACCGCATGCCACATGCCACATACCACGTGTAAGGAATCCTCTCTTAAGGCACATAAATTATGTATGATGCCATGTTTCTAAATGTCTTGGTTTGGACGATTTGATCTCTTCATTCGATTATGCTGCTTTAATAGCAACATGGGTATATAAATATCCGTTGTGTTATATATATATATATATATATATATACAATTTAAACAAATTAAATTAATAGAGAGATAGAGAGGACAAGTCTCTTCTTCGAGTCCTTTCCCTCTTTCTCCTTGTGTCAGTTTGTATATATGTGAACTTACTTTTTTTGTGGTAAATATTGTTTATTCATTACATACAGTCTTTTGTCAGCGGCGGGACACTGGTCTTCCAGCCATGTGCCAATACAATAACTAAGTATGGGATTTTCTGTGTTGCTGTTTAATAGGAACTAGGAACTGTGCATAACACCAGAATACATGCGTAGCCATAAGGGGGAAACTTAGCCTAGTTACGTGGCTGGTGTATATTCACTGTTATGCCCCATTATGTTGAATACACGTCCAATGTGTCTTCACTGAATGTGTCTCTGTATATTATATATATATATATATATATATGAGTCAGCCTCACGAAAACGGGCCAATCGGTGGTCAATTGAAGATGTCGGCATCGCAATTCTTAAAAGTGTAGTGCATTTCTTTGTTTCATATTAAATTTTCCTAGAAACAAATAAGGTTGTTGTATTTTCTCGAGCTTTACATTCAGGATAAATGTAAGGACGTTCCAACACCTCTGTCAATGCTAAACTATAATTATACCGATCGACGCCGACATCCAATGATCGACGCCGACAACTTTAACAGATGTCAGCGTCGCAATTCTTGAAGTCTCATGCATTTCTTTGTTTTATATTAAATTATCCTCGAAACAAATAAGGTTGTTGTATTTTCTCGACCTTTACATTCAGGATAAATTCATGGACTTTCCAACACCTCTGTCAATGCTAAATTATAATGATACCGATCGACGCTGACATCCATGCTCGACGTTGACAATTTTCCCCAATTGGCCTCTTTTCGTGATCCTGACCCATATATATATATATATATATATATATATATATATATATATGTGCATATATATATCTATATATATATATATATATATATATATATATATTACATACAGTGAAGATCCGCGTCCATGTAAACCCGGAATTATGGCCATTTTCGATTATCCTCAATATGTTTAATTATATTTACGGCCAATGCAGTTATGTAGTCTACTTGCTTATATTATAAGCACATACATCTCACTGATTAAATAAGATGTCACGCTATGTAGGTTGTTTGAGTTTAACATCCTATCAACATCTTATGTCATATCAGGACATATACTGGCTTGTGACAGTACATGCTCATGGCAACTTTATAGCGCTGACACCATGTCCCGACATCGCACTCAGTCACATTAGCCTGACACTGAGGTACTGAGGTAACCAGGCCTTGCTCTATCCTATTAATGCCAAGCACAATGCTAGGAAGCGACAAGTCTAAATTGTATAAGTCACTGGTTTGACTCAATCGGGAACCGAGCTCCTGATCTTCCGCACGTATGGCCCATGCTCTACCGATTCGGCCACCGCTCCCGATGTCTCTCTATGTGACATGTGCACATGTAATATATGTATATGTGATATATGTAAATATATCTATGCATAAAATGATAATTCTTTATTGCTTTTTCTTTTCCTAATGTATTCACCCTTTCTCGCATTGTCGCATTCTATGTCTCTATGGCGGAGATATTATATGGACACCAGTTCTTTAAAAGTATATATATTACAGAATGCAATAGCTAGGTTCCTTACGTTCTTTAATATAGCTTTATATCTTGTTCATGTGAACAGAATGGAATTTTTTATTTCCGGAAAATCAGATAGTCAGGTCTTTGAGGAAAGAGTTATTCAGATCAAGACAATAGTGAATAAAATATGAGAAAAGAGATTTGTTAGTCACTAGGCCTGGTCTCTCAGTGGGGCAACATCGGTACACATCCTGCGATGCCCATAAAGTCGTTACTCCAATAAACTAATGAATATTGTAATTATCCTAAATAGCCTTTATGGCATATCTTCCTAGCGCCTAGATAAGTTGCATCAAACGGTTAAATTGTCGTTTGTGGCAAAATAAATATGTATTTCAATCTCACCACTATTCTTTAGATGCATAGAAGGGTAAACACTAATAACAGTATTAATTAAGACCCACTAAATCCTCATGCATCCATAAATAAAAGTAATGTGTGCCATAGGAATTTAATCTAATTGTGAACGGCAGCAGTATTTGGTTTCGGCCATAAGGTATCAGGAGTAACTCGATTACGCCATGATTGGTGTGCCAAGTGTCAGGATAATGTGACTGAGTTGGGTATCATGTCATGGTGCTGGCGGCCTGGTCTCCCACTGGGGCAGCACTATGAAGTCACCATGAGTGTGCACTGTCACAAGTCGGTACACAGCCTGATATGACCTTAGATGTTGCCAGGACGTAAAGCTCAACCAACCAACCGAGTACGCAAATTATATACATATATGCAACGTGACCCTTTAATAACACAATCATCGCGGTCCATAAATGTCATGTCATTGTGAAGAAAGTGCAGTCATGCTAAATCAGGGTTTGGTTAACTGAATTATCTTTGAATTCAATAATTCTAGGTCCTATGACTCATAGTGTTATATCCAAATTTTCGTTAAATCAGGGGGTGTATAACATCAGGGTTTCACTCTATACATATGTATATGTATTTGTTGTATTGGTTTCTTTACCCTGTCCATAAGGGAGGAAGTTGAACCGTGGCTTGTTTTCATCGCTGAACTGCAATAGTATCAGTTTGGTAATTACCTTGTCATCTTAGCTATAAATATAATAAATCCAAAATAGGCGTACAAGTTTCTGGTGTTACATATGACTACCTATTGCCTATAACCTGCACACAGTTAAATGTTATTCGTATAGCTATCATTATTTGGCGTTTGCAATATGAATGATAACTCAAAGCAGTAATCCAAGTCATTCTTTATTGACCCACATCAGGTTGGCTCAACGGCCTGTCTAACTACTGTTCACTAATTTCCATTCCCTTTATGTAGTCCATCCCCACATTGTAGTGGGAGTGGTTGTAGCCCTATTAAGTACAAAGTGGAGTTTTGGGTTTTGTCTCACATTAGCTATTCACCTCTTCTTGTGCCCAGTAATAACTGAGTCTCTTCACTGTTTTATAATTGAATAACACATCAATTGCTCTCATTGGTCCATAATGCTCACACAATGTCCTCTTTAGATTTTGATTATCAAATCAAACCTAAACAAGAGTCAGGATATTTAATTACATTCATGTTATTTTCTCCTTCCCAAACAGAAAACAAGAGAAGAAACAACTGTCACAATGCCTGCACAGTCGCTGGTTTGCATCTGGCAGGCGGTCTTTGCTAGGAATTCAAAAGTGAAAGGAAATGCCTTAAAGGAAGATGTCCGCCTTATCACAGCAGCCTTCACTGAATGCCCAGCAATCAGGTTTCGGGGACAGGACTTTGAGAAGATCTTCACCGGTGATGTAATTGGCTTTGACCAATATGTTGAGTATGTGTACACCGACCTGATACAGGTCCCTGGCACAGAGATGGTTGCCGAGGCCTTCATCGAGAACACCTGCTGGAATATGTGCAAAGATTTATACAGCCATCACTATCTGTTCAGCATTGGTGAAGTGCAGACGCGCCAGCTGTGGAATGTTTTCAACCGTCTTTGCGAACCAGGTATGGTGCCACCCAGCATTGATGCGGATGACGTGATCTGGATTGGTGAGAAGGTGGCGAAGCTGCTCAAACAGGACTGGGCATGCAAAATTATCCAGGACAATTTTACCTTCTGCGACTTAATGGACTTGCTCGTGGAGAAATGCTTCAGCAGAGCATCCGATGTGGCGATCGTCAAATCGATCAGTGATCTACATGCATCATTGGTGCAGGAAGTAACCATGGCTGGCTGGCTGCACATGCGAAAGGGGAATGCCGGTGGCAGATGGACATGGTGGTCTAAATGCTGGTTTGTCCTTGATGCAACTCATCTATTCTATTACAGTACAAACAGCATGACGCGGAAGAGAGGTGAAATTCCAATCAGCCAGTTGTCTACAGTAGAAGTACTGCCAGATCTCAGGACCTTAGCTGGCAGTTATAAATCCAGGTTTGCGATAATCTCCCCATCTGCATATTTGGAGATATCTGCCGCTGATGAGAAAACACGCCATGCCTGGATGAACTCCCTTGAGGGGGTGATCAATTCGGCCAAGATGGGTACCACTCCAGTGCAGGCCATCCTCCGAGAGAGGATGCTCCAGAGGAAATGCAGTGCTAAATTCAGGACTTCATCGCCCTCCTTCCAGAATATCACCGACAACAATCTTCACACAATACCACAGAAGCTGCCAAACAACATTGCCAATGCACATGTCTCAACCCAGCTGAAGAAAATAGAAGATGTCCTCTGCAAGCTGGATAAGGATGACAATGGATGTGTCGACTTCAACGAGTTCAGAAACTACATTCTTGGTGACATGCATCTGCACATGACCGATGAAGCCATTCACGACACCTTCAACCTCATAGATGCCGACCACAATGGCATCATCACTGTTGATGAATTTGCACGCTACTTCTGGAACAACATTCTAGAAACAGGAGATGAGAAGGTGCAGGCGCAGATGAAATGCATCAGGAAGATCTTCCAGAGAATAGATCAGGACGATAATGGCAGCATCGAGAGCATCGAGCTGAAGACTTTCATCAAAGGTCTCGGGCTGCATATCACTGATGACGACATTGAACAAATCTTCTCCAAAATTGAGGTCAGCAATGATGACGTCATCTCAATTGATGAATTCACTGAATACTTTATGAATAATGTGATTGGTGACAGTGACGAAGCATGCAGCAAGGCTGAAGCTAGGCTTCAGGGAGCCTTTCTGACTATCCATACACAGATTCTATCCAAATAGATCTATCAGCACTAGCTTTTATTCTGATTAAAGTCAAGTTCATTGTCAGTTTCTTTTGTAATCTCACAAACATAGAACAACCACCAGAAATATCTAGAAGGTGTCGTACATGCGTTATAAAGCAAACATCTAATATATATACATTGTGTTCAATAATGTGCTGAATTCTTCTTTGTATCACCCATATTTCGGAGAATACCATGTGCTATTACTTTATTAGCATCGGGATGCCGAGCTAATAGTGGAATAACCATCCTTGTAACCTCACTTATAGGAAGAAATTACAACCTACTTAAGTGTTACTGTACATTTAAAGTGCGATTTCTCGTTACTGATCACAAAATTAAGTTTTCATATGTTTTTATCAATTCATATTAATTTTATCTTTGTAAAATACATATATTGATGCATCTGGCATCTGTCTATGTACATAACTACTGAAGCGGTTTTATTTTGAAAATCCATTGATGGGTTGATTAGCACCAATCTGTCTACTTGTAATTCTAATAACAATTTGAAAACTAAGTGCCATTATAGTATAAATTATTATGTTATATAAAGTGTACATATTCAACTAGATTCTAACTTTTAATATTAGTGACAGCTAAAACTATTTATGAAATATATATTTATGTCCTCGGACCCATTCTGTATCCATGAGCTATGCATTGTACTGCCTAGCAACATGCACCGTTCTATGATAATGCAATTAGTCTTGCCATTCGGATAATATTATTTTACATGTTGCTATTACTCGCGATTTGTTCAATTATCTTTGGTTTATATTAACTAAAGTGGCTTGGAAATCAAGTCATTTAATAAACCCTGTCGCCCTAACATGGGGGTCTCAACCCTGTGGATTGTGTACCTCATCGAATATTCTCCCGGAGAGTCTAGGCACTCAAATCTCGCATCAGACTTCTTATTTGTGTAACTCTCATTTCCTTCTTAGCCACCTTTCTGGAAACAACTTCCTAGTTGAGGCAACTGGAATATATACTGACAATGACAAGATTTCTGTCGCTTGAAACTTTAGAAAATATCCAATGTGATAAGTTTGTTCTTTGTAAATAAAAGTTGTCTTTCTGAAAACGTTGAACCATGTGTGGTGCTTTTTTTTTTAAACTATGTTTAAAAAAAGTGTAGACTGCTGAAGTAGTTCATCAGAATTATTTAATATTTGCTGAAAGGACGTTGTAACTAATATGGACGAAGTGTATGTATTCGGATTTGTTGAGGGATATGTCCACAGCAAATGATGTGCATGTGAAAATGTAATTGTAAGGGGTATTGCTTTGTGCTTGGGTCATGACCACAGTAGGCCTAATGCCTATTTAATATACAATCATGGAAAAAGTCATAGAAAGTCATTCTCGAAAGAAAATATTTAATTGATATACTGCCAAAATGTCCTAAGTGGTGAACGAGTTGTCAATTCATTCATGAAAAGACTGATACGAAGATGGTAGTGCAGGTAAGCGGAAATGTAATCAGGAAACGATGGGTGAGACCCGACTCAAGTAGTAATACAAAACAATAATAAAAGAACCCGGTTAAAATAAATACTAACGTAAAATGTATATGGATGGGTGGGCAGAAGGTTTGCTCAAGGGTGTGTGTGTGGGGGGGAAGCCCCGCCTAGATGTGTGTGTGGGGGGTGGGGGGAGGTTCCGATGGGTCAAAGAGCATGAACAAATGGCAGCCAATCAGGAGGCAGTGGAAGAGGCAACTGGGAGAGTGGGTGGAAGGTAGACTCACTTGTCTTTTAATGCAAAATGACACAAATTATTGAACTGTGAAACTATGTAGAAACTGTTTCTGTCTCCACTGCCGTTGCGATGCCAGAATACACACTATCTCAGAACACCGACGGTCTCTTGAAAACGGGTATCTTGCCATTCATTTTGTCATGCTCCAGATTGCAACTTATTCATGGACACATTCCTCAGCTTAACATTGAAAAATAGCTTACATACTAATTTGCATTTGTAATTGACTTGAACTATGAAGGTTCATAATCCGATGAAAAGATATTTTTATAAGCAAAACAGCTACCGAAATGTTAAATTAGATTTCCAACTTAGATACTAGTGCACTTACCTGCTTACTAATATTTTCTTTTGTGGTTTGCTAACTTGGCACCTGGGAACATCAGAGCTCACTAACCCCCAAAGATATCCAATGTTAGCCACTTACATAATACCTATTCTGAATTAAAGCGGAGTTGTTTATAAATTATAATAGTCGACTAAATAATATTTATCTAAACATAGAGCGTTTGCAAATCTCGAGATTATCCAACATTAAACACTTCAACGGTTTCTTTCATTGCACTAGACACTTATTTTATCATTGAAACAAAATAGAATACTGGCTTCCGATTCTGCCACGTCTGGTTTCATTGCTCCATAGTGCTGCCACCTATTTGTAAATGGCGATGACTTTTGTGCTACACGCCCTCTATCGGTATCTTCGTAGCAGAGTACTTCAGACTATGGTGCCGCCACCTAGTGCAAAATAAATATTAGCAAATACATTATTCTCCTCATACCCGGTGACTCGAGGTGGTTGGTTGGTTGTTGGAGTTTTAAGTCCTGGCAACATCTTATTCGAGGTGGTATGGCGCGGAATGCATAGCTTCGATCCCAGGGAGAATGAAAGCATATATATTTTCAATATTAATAATTAGCTTGGTACTCGACATTGCAAGGATAGGAAAAGGAGTGGGAACTTCAGCGTCGGGCCGACTGCAGGGTCGACGGGAGCCCAGTGGGTCAGTAGGCCTACTAATGATTCGCATTTTTTGTCAGTTTTCTTGCCAAATCTATGTTTTAATCATTGTGTATATAAAGAAAGGATATTCTCCAGTAGGAGATATTATTGTAGAGTTGTGTGTTTCCAACGTTTGACTATCAGTAATTCTCAGTATATATTTACTGACATATTCCATATAGGCACAATAGAACCTTTGCTAAAATAGAAGTCACCTGAGCAGAAATCAGGATTATTTGCGATGCTAGTCTGGTTCTGGGATCTACTGCGATAGGGGACAAACGCCAGTGTCGAATCGGTAGAGCCTAGGCTTTCAGTGCGGAAGGTTGGGAGTTTGAATTCCGGTAGAGTCAGGCCAATCACTTACACTTACTCATTGCTACCTAGCCTGGAGCACATCATTCCTGGGAGGGGACAGGGTCTTGGTAGATAAAAGATTCACCCGGTACTTGTAGTACACAGGTGAATGACAACGTAGTCTAAATACAGGCGGAAATAGCATTAGTATGAATATGACCTAGAAACTGTGGCTCCAGTATCAAATGGCTACCCATATTATGCATATAGGCACAGAGTTGGTGAAATGGGAGAGAATGCAAAAAGACAAGATGGCGGCCGCAGAACGCCGTCGATTTCACTTTTACATTGCATTAAACTATATGTTTTATTATATTTTTCAACTCAAAGGTAGGGGGCTAATAATAAGACAGATGTAAAGAATAATTGTTGTTTCTTACATTGTGAAATTAGGCTCTCATCTCATTGACCCGGTTTTTCGACAGCTTTTGCATAGGGTTGGTTTGCACCCTTACTGCAGCAGTACGGGGTGAATCTTGTATCTAGGGTCTTGGTAGTTCAGTACCAGGATAATGGGACTGAGTGGGTAATTCGATCATGATGACAGCCTCATGGTCTCCCAGTGGCCTACGACTATAAAATCGCCATAAGTGTGCACTGTTAGAAGTCAATACCCATCCTGATATGACCTTAGATGTTGTCAGGACGTAAAACTCAAACAAATAAACAGCCAATCTACTGCGAAAAGAAGTCGCAAACACTGCTAACTGCAATGCACACATATTAAACAGTGTGTGTGGTGCTGCCATCTGACGGTAAGCGGTAGAAATACTGTCATGACCAATGTCCTGTTGATCTAAGTTTAATGCGGTGTGGTTTGCTAAGCTAGACGCACTGCAAACAGGCAAAGAACTTGCAGCTTGATGCAATGTAATCATGTAAGCATGGGAAATCCTACTTAGCTAATCAATGATCTAATTATGATTGGTGTCTGGATATTTACAGTAGTGACTGATATAGTAATGCTTACATCCATGTAAGAGAATGCGACCTACACAAACAGATAAACCACTCCTATTACATTGCTTCTTGGAGACATATAGGCCTACACATAAAATTGCACATAACATACCTGGATTTCGCGATATAGGCCCTTTGCATACTTTGATTTGCACACATTGAATAGAATGTAAACTAGTTGTATGCTTTATGCAGTGTGATCAATCCATTATATCGGTCAATGTGTGAATGGGGGACTTAAAGCTGCCATAATCCGATAAAAGCATCACCTTTTTGAGCCGAAGGACCTGGGCCCATATGCATGGAGCAGTGTTAGCGAGGCAAACCGCAGTTAGGCTGGGATTTCTGGTTTAGCGCCGAAAAGTCAGTATGCATGGAGCAGTGTTAGACCTAACACTGCCAGTTTAAAGTTGGATATTCTAACCCCAGCCCAGAGCAGGTTTACAGTGGTGTTAGTGTTAGGGTAGTGTCAGGATGGAGCCCAAATCTATTCAATGCTATCATATTTAACAGAATTACATACTCAATAATTGAAATTTGATAAAATTAACCCTAATTTCGAACCAATATTAACGCTGCCGCCGCATCGGCGGAGAGATTAATATTGTCGAATCGACAAATGTAAAGTAAACAAATCGCCGTCGCCGCTTCGACGTCTATATCCATACTGTCGCCTATCAACAAGACACACATATATTAGGCCCAAATCTATTCAATGCTGTCATATTTAACAGAATTACATATGCCATAAGTGAAATTTTATCAATTTAACCCTAAAATCGAACCAATATTAACGCCGTCGCCGCATTGTTGTCGTTATTCATATTGTCGAATCGAGGGATTTCTCAAATCTATAAATACATTCACCTTTAGCTAACACTCACCGTTTAGGCGCCCATGCATATGGCGTGACATAGTTCTCGACGACAGCGATAACCGGTGGTAGCTACCCCGTGTTATATGGTTAACACCACATGCCGCTAACACTGCTCCATTCATACGGGCCCTGAGCTAGATTTATTTTGATCCCACTTATCCGCTTATCCAACTTAGATATGGCTGAACCCATTAAGTATTTATTGGTGCATAAACGGAATAGCCAGTCAATTCAATATAACATGTCACTGCTGAAGCCTGTGATGTCCAGTATTTCAACGTTCACACACAAATTTAATGAGATAATCAAATTGTCAAAGCCAAACCACTTACATTATTTGATGCATATCATACCTAGATAGTGGTGCACGTGTTATACATTTGGTTCTGCGAAGAAGGAAATACTTAACCAATTCTAAAGTGCCTGTCGCACCTAACCGGATTGAGCAACAGACATAAACCGGACAAAGAATGTTCTAGTCGGGTGGTGTTCGGTGTGTCGAAATGTTGGGCTATCGTGTCAATGGATGCTGGATGAACGGACCTAACATGGACATGACACAGACATGAAACAGACATGAAACGGACAGCCACCGGACGATAACCGGATGACAACCGAATGTCAAACGGATGGACCAAACATCAACTGGACAAATACCGGGCTGTCATGGATGCGCCGGAAACATATACTGACCGAATTCCTGCAACACCATCAACAGACTCTGCAAGAAGCAAACTGGAGACGTAATGGATGGGTAACGGACATGAACCGGACAAAACGGACAAAACAGACTTAAAACGGACACCAACCATACATGTCAGTCTGGCGGTGTCCTGGACAAGTTTTGTGCATGTTCAAAACTTGCCACTGTACACACCGGCCACCGCCAGACAGATAACGGACACGCCGGATGCATACCGTATATAAAACGGACATTGACATATTTTACCGGTCAGTGTCCGTTTTCTATCTGTTTCCCCAGTCTGGTAAAGTCTGACTGAGCTTTTAGGGGCAGTTCAAATAGTGAAATCCTATTAATGCTATTTTTGTCTAAATTAAGCCTTGTTCACACGGACGATGTAAATCGATTCGTAGAAAGCGACTTGTATAGTTCGCATCACATTTCTCGTGTGAACGGATGTCTGATGCGGATTAGGGCTGATTCGATTCACGTGATGCGGATCCTGTAAACCACCTAAGCGAGGTAGTCTACGTGAATCGATTCCTGTGATGCGGATAATTTTGCCCGTGTGGACGCAACCGACTTACGTGATGCGGACTAAGCACGTCGATATATACTATAATTTGGTCTATGAAACTGCTAGATGTGCACATATATTTTGTTCATCATTTATTTTTAGGGTTTCACTGCCCAGCAGAAGTTTTGACCGTTCCAAACCAATACGATTCATTAAATACATATCTAGGTCGAACCCACACTCTCTGGTGCCAGCATCGTCGAACCCAAAAGGGCACTGGTTAGCCTGGACTTGCTCATGCGCAGATATCCACTTCCGCATCACGCAGTGCCCGTGTGAACGGGCGGCTAATTCGCCTCACCTGATTCGATTTGTGTGATGCGCCTCACATTTTGTCCGTGTGAACAAGGCTTTAGACACCAACCCCATTGTAATGTTCCATCGCGCTAGACCATTCACTCCCCACAATAATATGTAACACTCGGATATGGGTCATTCTCAGAAGCTGTGTACCACTTGAGGTAGTTTACTAGAAATGCATATTTCAAAGAAACCCTTTATTGGAGTGTCAATATTTAGATTTCATCAGTTAGCCAAATAATGTGGGAGATAGTTTAGATCAAAAGTAAATGTTAATATTGTGTATTATGTATCTTATTGGGATGGATGTATCTAAATACATAGAAAATTACATCACTAATTTGTGACATTGTCAACAGCATTGAAAATAAAGTGTCACAAACTTAATGAAAACCTCTGAACAACAGCTCATTTCACTTCAAATGGTCATATACAATGTCTTCATTAAGTTGAAGACATTTATTTCTAAACAAAAAATTTAAATGATGAAATAGTTAACATTTTCTGGAGTCATTAACATCGTAACATTTCGTTTCCACTTGCAAATACTATGAAACTCTGTATCAAACACTGAGTACAGATACAGTACAGGAATTATTTTCACCATTTGACACTATGCATGGACCCAGTTATGGTATAGTAAAAGATAAATCCTGAAATTTCCCCTAAACATTGAAATTTGAGCCGAACATTTGTGTAAAATTGTTTGTTTCCACTTTGTTACTCTGCTAATCCGTTACTCTGCTAATATTTTCTTGCTTTTCTCTTTAATATTCACAAATAAGACAAAACCATAGCAATGAGGTTTCAAATTATTATTACTACTGTTTATAAAGCAAGTGGCATGTGAAAAGTTTTGTGTGGAAAATATTTGATTTTGGAGTCAGATTGGTTTCCATGCTATACTGCTATTTATTGGGTGTGAGCATCATTTGACCTACTTAAAAATGCCAGAATATGTTTATTTTCAATTATTCAGATGCAAAAGGACATACACATTGAGGAAACTTGCTTATAGGACTTTGGCAGCATTTTGATTTTCTGGTACTGATGTCACACTATTGGTACACAACTTCTGAGAACGACCCATATATCCCCCCAACACACAAAAACAATAACACACCTCTGCTTTCATGTCATTCCCGAGAATCTCCTCGTGCAAATATATAAATAAAAAATATAAATGTCTAGTGGAAGCATTTCAGTTTCAGTTTGATTTATAATTGTGTTTGGTGTACACTTCCTTCTAAAAAGCTACATTATTTATTGTTATCATGGCATGGCACATTTAAAAGAAAACAAAATTATGTTATCTACAGCTGTTCAATACACCTACCCACACCCTTTGGATATATATCTCCACATAACACTTGGACCTACTGTAGGTGTTATATAATATTTGAACCCCCCCCCCCCTAAATAAATGGGATATAATTAATCCAATAAAGTGAGTCACTTTCAGTAAGTCTTGATTCAAACACTACTTTATTCATATAAATACTCGCGTGTATGAAAAAGGGGGTATGGCCCGGCAGGACCCGATAGGGAACATGAGCATAACATGTTGACTGTCCTGGGAGGCTGGGTGCGACGAACACCGACCAGAGTAAGAAACAAGGCCACAGAGCGCAACGATCTAACTAATCTCTTCGTCAGTTTTGGTTTTGTTTAGTTCGCCCAGTAAATAAAGGAAACCGTGACACTGCATTCATACGAGTTAGCAACAGAAGCCGACAGGATTCGCATCGTCTTTGTCACCGTGTAGAAAATAAACAATGAAACAGAAACGCTCTTCTCCTACTTCTCTATTATCGCCCACCAAAATTCACGTGATCAGTTGCGAAATAACAGGAGTAAGGAAGTTAAATACTCGTTGAAATGTGGTTGAGTTGAGGGAAATGGAGGAGGGAAAGGTGTTATACATATAACTTCCCGGTATAACCAAAATAAGGTGTTGTCCCCCTATTAAATCGCATAGCTAAATATAGGTTTTGAGTCTTGTTTGATTGTCCACGCATGACGTCATTCCGGACAACTTTACTTATCCTGAATAACAATGCCGAGGAGGGGGCCTTCTATCCTAAGATTGGGAGATTGTGGGTTCCGGGAGTAGTTTGTTGCTTATTTGTACGCAGTAAGTAGAGTACACACAGTTCATGTCCGGTAGGTAGTCGGTAAGTTTGCAGTTATCTTATTGTTCACCTTTTTCACGTTTCATAACCAATGAGGTTGATGGACTCCCTTGATACGTGTTCTGGAGTAGTAAGAATGGGATATATGCATATAATGACACTTATGTTCATGTAGAAAGTTGATGCAACCTCGTTGACTACTACGTTATTCACACAACTAAAACGAAAAGTGCATCAATAATAATAATAATAACAATAGCAATAATAATCATGATTATAATGTTGATATAGAAAGGCACACAACTTGAGGTTCGTCATTGTCCTAATATGCTCATCACACAACAACCATGTTAGCGGCGGTATCAAATAATGTCATTGCAACGCACCCTGATCCTTGGAAGCATACTGTATAATATTGGTTATGACTGAATTGGTATTTATTTATTTATATAGTATATACATACATGCGGTTTTTCAATTAGTAGTATTATTATTAACAACCAGGCACATCTCACGCCCTCCTCACCCTACACAGCGGAGGGGCGGGCGGTCGGTTCCCTAACTCGACACCAGAGGCGAGCGGTGTTTTTCAAGTTCTGCGCTGCTCTCAGTTTTACATACATCACTCAACTTTGGCGAGGCTTTGTTATCACTCGTTGTAAATACACCACGTGGCGCAGCGGTGCCCCGTCGGTGTTTTTGCTTCGGGCCGCTTGGGAGCATCGGCCGGAGCTGTTGCGATCTGTGGCGGGGCTTGATAAGCCTGTGTGCCCGGCCTATGACGAGCGCACTAAGCCGCCTTATTTTGCACTTGAGACCTGGAAACAGGGGTTGTGTGGTGTTTTTGGGGTGCGGGGATATGGACTACTACCCGTGTGTGGCTGGGGGGTGGGTGGTCCGCACTGGGCGGGGCACTGGGTGAAGCTACGCGAGGCAGGGCGAGGTGAGACGAGGGAGGCGAGGGTTCGGCGTAGATGTCAGAGGCATAACTGCCATATACGCAGATACGCAGCTGCGTAGGCCTACCACCTGAGATTACCTTTTAATTTTTGTTTAATATATCATGTTTTATATCGCTTTTTATTCCAAATCCAATAGAATTTTACTTAAAGCTGCATAGTCCAATGACAACTTCAAATTTTCAAAACCAAAACAATTATTTAGATTTGATTGTACATATCTAACTTAGATACTGATGCACTTATTAAACATTTGTCACCACATAGAAAGGAATACCGAGTCAATTTAATAGAACGTGTTACTGTAGAAGCCTATGGTGTTAGAATTTTGGCAAGCTTGCTAAAATTAATTTGGCATGTTTGCACTTCAAATATCTCAAAAGTTAACCATTTAAAGTAAATGTTACTTCAAACTAAAGTAAGATAGATTATACCGACCAACCTAACATCTCAGAAAATGACAGAAACTCAAAACGATCGGACTATGCAACTTTAATCTCCGTATCACCTGAAAAATACCAACGCGAGTCCTCTGGAATTGATTGCTTTGTTGTTGGAGTTTTACGTCCTGTCAATATCTAAGGTGATATCAGGACGGCTGGAATTGATAGCAGTTAAGTGTGTTTGACTTGACCCACTGCACCCCCCTCCCCCACCACTGTCTTATGGTCCCGTCGGTCCCTGCTCACCTCCCGTTGGGTTTACGTTGCATTGTGCCCCTTCACCTTCACCTCCACCATAATGTGCCGGGTGTCCAATTGAGTTCCTCTAGCCGCTGGCTGATCATGCTTCTGCTTCTACTGATGATTGGAGCTCAGCGCTGTCTCCCTACCCCATCCCCACCCCAATTTCCCCGTACTGGAACTGCTCATTGAACTTCTCCTGGTCGGCTGGAAGAGCTGCTCACTGACAATGGCGCGCAGTGCAGTCAGCGTCAACAGCTACTGTTGTGGAAGTGCTGGTCTCCTCCTGCCGCCGCCGAGCGGGGCAGCGAGCAGCTCGAGTTGAGCGTTACCAGTTGCTTGGGGCCCTGTTTTGGGTCAAGTTCAAAGTAAAACGGCGCGTCTGCAGCCCCGCACGGACCCGTGTGGTTACATGTGAGCTGGTGGGCGTCCATGGCGACGGGCACCCTCTGCTTCCGGTCCAACCTGGGGCTTTGATAGATGTGCTCGTCACGTTGAGTCGGCTTAAAGGTGATGAACGATGCGCGGTTCTTGGCGTCCCTGCACAGCGTCGTGGTGCCCTCTACCGGCGTGCCGTTCAGGGCGGAGGCCGGTGGTTCGGTGCCGCCTCCCAGCGGCTGGCGGTCGGCCGATCCCGCTCCCGCCCCCGGCGGCCGGGCCCCGGCCCCGGGGGTGACCGCCACGACCGACGACGCCGGCGGCGGCGGGGGCTTGGTGAGTGTGCCGACGCAGTTGATGGCGCGACCTGGCGGGGATCGGCCGTCCATGGTGAGGAGGTGCTGGTGGTGGTGCGCGTGGCAGCTCGGGTGGTGGTGGAACTGGTGGTGGTGGTGCGCGTCTTCGACACCAGAGGGCACCAATACGTGCGGTGGTCTCCGCACCTCCCAAATGTGTGTGTACTCGCCCCCGGGACCCCCGGGCCGGCCGCGCCCGGCCGGGATCGGCGAGTAAGTCTTTGTGCGGTCGATGGTGGCGAATCGCATGCCGCCGCCTCCGCCCTGGGGAGGATCCGCCTTGATCTCTCCGGGACGTGCCGTTCCGTATAGAAGGGCCTCCTCACGGCGCATGACCGCCGCCTCTTGGTTCCGCTTCCTGCATGGGCAAGCATCACAATGTTAGTTGTCAAATAGGGGTCTACCAAGAACGGTTAGAGAAATTAGCATCATCCCATCAACATAGAATTACCTATTTTATTACAGATGACACTCATGATTTTCACAGGTGTAAACATACCCCAATATCAGTCATATCTATAAATTTCCTGATGCTACCAACTTAGCAAGAATAACAAACGCACAACAATTATTACCAGTTACCCACCAGACCATGATATATTATTTATTGAATATTTCAAGGTGTTTTTATTAGGTCATAATTGGTGGGGTTTTGTGGGATTTTTAAAACAGTTTTGAAAATTCCGAGTTGAAGTGATTTCATTTGGAAACAATTTTGCTATTGTGTAATTTTATTTCGATTTGTAAACTACGCAAGATGTTCCTAATTTAACAGAGACTAGATCGACATTTTAGGAGATCTACCGCAGGTCAAAGACAGGTAAATATTGTAACATCCGTCCTGGTTTGAAACACACCTCACTGGGGTGTGTGAAGTGTGTGTGGGGGTGTGTGGGGTATGTCCTTTGCTGTCCGCTTTGTACTTGTTCAACCCGATACCTACACTCTGTTCAGTAATCGACACTGTTACTTCAAAACACCCACCCACCAGGAATCCCTATTAAAAAGCATTAATACTATTGAACTTAGAAGTACGCAATTTCAACGCCATTGTGTCACATAACCTAGGAATAGTTCCTTTCCCTCACAGTACAGGACATGGCGACTGTAATCGTCCTATATATGTTTTCCTTTCAGTGACATGGAAACAGAGCAAAAGAAACATGGCAAAATCAATTGTTGGGCAAGTCGCTAAGTACTTCCTTGAAGTTGCATAGCCCGATGGTTTTGAGTTTCTGTCATTTTCTGAGATAAATATATCAGGTTGATCATTATAATATACATCACTTTAGTTTGAAGTAACTTTTATTTTAAATGTCTAACATTGGAGATATTTGAAGGGGAAACGTACTAAATTAAATTTGGCATGGAGGCCATAGGCTTCTGCAGTAAGACGTTATATTAAATCGGCTTGCTATTCCATTATATGTGGCAAGACATATTTGATAAGTGCACCAGTATCTAAATTACATATGTATGATCAAATCTAGATCACTCTTTTGGTTTTGTAAATTTGATATTTTCAACGGATTCTACAGCTTTAAGAGTGAAACATTCCAAGAAAGGAGTGCGTGTTGACGCCTTTGTAAAGAGCTCCCACTTTACCTGTAATTTAACAACAGGTGGACCTTGTCCCTTCTGGACTCAGGTGGACTTTGCCATAGTATCAGATGCTACTAGTTAAAAAATAAATCTCTTGGAGTATGTTTAACGAGTCTCTTAGTTTCATTATTGGGATTGCAAAAAACAGAACAGAATACTTGGGTAGGCTGTGAAATGGTGAAAGGAAAACCTTTTGGACAACCCTTAAACTGTTATCGAATACAGTGATGGTGGTGGTGGAACTGGTGGTGGTGCAGGTACTAGTGCAGGTACGAGTGCAGGTACTCGACACCAGAGGTCTCCGCACCCCCCATACTCGCCCCGGGTCACCCGGGCCGCCCGGCTGGCAGCACCCGGTAGGGATCGGCGCCCCCCCCCCCCCCCCCTGACCCCCGGCCGGAATTCGGGGTCCCCGAGCCGGTCACACCCGGCAGGGGTCGGGGCCCCCGGGCATGGCGCGCCGGACCCGGGTCGGCCTAACGATGGTGTTACAATGCGGACCCCGCTGCCGCTGAATGACTTTGCTTATTCGGCGACACCGCCATTGCTTAGGGAATCCACGAAGTCTAAAGTCTCTGCCTTCAATATTATTAACTTAATGTTAATAGTTGTGTTGGTTGGGGGTGGTGGTGGTGGAGGTGAGGGTGCTTGGTAGTGATGGTGGGTGGTGATGGTGGGTAGTGATGGTGGTGGTGATGGTGGGTGGTGATGGTGGGTAGTGATGGTGGTGGTGCTGGTGATCGTGGTGGTGGTGGTGGTGGTGGTGGTGGTTATGGTGTTGGTGGTGGTGGTGGTTAACTTACCTCCTCAGATGGATGAGGCCCACGATGAGAGTCGTTATACAGATCAACAGGGCGACACCTACGATGATTACAACCGTGATTCCTGCAAAATAGAATACAGTATTAATTAATGTCCGAGTGATAACAATTCGGCAACGATTCCGAAGTAGTAATCGAAATGTTTCGTTACCTGATTTGGTTTGGAACATATGAATGATATCATATTGGCCAATTTCAAATATATCACACATTTTCGTATGGTTCTTTATGGTCTACGATATGTTAAAACATTGACATGTATCTAGTTTATTATTCTCTCAAAGTTATACTATATATTATTCTATCAAAGTTATATTATAACTTATATTATATAATATTAGTGTACAAGTTTGGATACCAAGTTAAAGGCAATGGATCTAGAATAGCCTGATGAATATTGTATTGTGAAATACACCTGGCATTCATTTCGGTGGTGCAAATATGTTTTCTTTTCATTGATGTACTGAATTAATTTTGCACACCAAGATGTCTGAGAGAGATTACTTAATTTCCATTTCGATTGGATATTGACTATATCCATCTAAACGTATAAGAAGATACTACACAAAAGCTACAAAATGTCACAACTGGTAGCAAAACCGAAACACATTGTAATACCATTTTACTTTACATCACTCTCCTATTAGTCCTCAGACATTTGTGGTTTATAGAAACAGAAGTTAGACTAAAATCGGCTGGAGATCATTTTCGGGGAATACATATCTTATAAGTCTAGTCCATTTCCAGTTGTTGTTGCTTTAAGTCAGAGGCAGCTAATGTTTTATCAAATTTGTCACTTCAGTTAAGTCAGTTAAGTAAGGAGTTTAATTTTAACCTGGGCCATTCCTTCAGGATAGTATCCACTCAGTGCCCCCCCCCCCCTCCTGCCATGTCTTTACTCTGAGAAATGTAAGTCTGAAGACGTTAACTCTTGTGCGTACATTGACTTCACTGTCAAGGATACAGGTACAACACCAACCTGGCCTGATTAGTACAATGCGTGCAATATATATAGTAGTCGATCAATAATGACACAGGTTGCTTGTAGCATACCAATGTGGAGCACATGGAGGATTTATAAGCGAATGCTATATATATATTATATATATATATATGTATTTTTGCATACACAGAGGGTGTGATGATGTGTACCACTATGTCCAAGCATCCATCGCTGTACCTTTTCCTTTCTTAGAAAATAACTAACAGGTGCATAGTCCGATGAAACAGCATTTTAAAAACCAAAACTAATTTGACATGTTTGCACTTCAAGTATCTCAAAGCTTAGCTATCAGGTTATCTAAAATAAAGATTACTTCAAACTAAAGTAATGTAGATTGTGATGCCCTGGCCACATACACGTTAGTGGACATAGTTGAAGGTAGGTGAACGTAGTGGCAGCTAACGTCGGTCAAACGTTGTGTAAGTATGTTAAACTACGTTGAAATATGTTAAGGTACGGCAAGTTTTGGTATGGATAAATACCTTATGGTACAGATAAATATGTTACAGTACGTATAAATATGTTACAGTATTGATAAATATGTTATGGTACGGATGCGGGTACGTTCAACTATGCCAGCCTCCACTACGTTAACCTATGTCCACGAACCGCTATGTGACCAGTGCTTCATCCAAGTACGCTAAAGTATGCTAGAGCACACTAGAGTAGGTTAGAGTATGCTAGACTATGCTAGAGTATGCTACAGTTTGTTAGCATCACATATGCAAATTCAGCCTCTAATGTAGCACTCTTGTGAACATGTCCAAAAATGAAATCGGACATCACGGCTCATGCACATTATTCTCAAGTTAACATCTTGGACAAGTACGGATGCCAGTACGTTCAACTACATCCAACTACGTTCAACTACGTTCAACTATGTTCAACTATGTTCAACTACGACAGCCTCCACTACGTTCAACTACGTCCACTAACGTGTATGTGACCGAGGCATTAGAATCAATTTAATATATTAATCTCAGGAAAATGACAGAAACATAAAACCATCGGACTATGCAACTTTAAATCAATCGACCTAACATCCACACGATATTTAGCTCCCATTAGACTGGTGAAAGGAAAACCCGTAGTACCAGACAAAGGACCCTCTTTGGCAAATGCTCCGATCTGCGCCTGCGCGATGGCATTTAGAAAATAATGTACCCAATAGAAATATACACACCAGCAGCTTGTAGTTGTTTATGAATTAATTATGTGGGGTGCTATGTTCTTGTATTAACGAGAACTTAAAATTTAATTTCCAAATTGTACAGCTGGTATGTGAATCACAATGGAATTGTATGGCCATAATAGATATTTTCTGGGAAGAGAAGATAGTAGGCTCACTGGTGGGGTGCAGGTGTTCTCTTTCTTTAATGCATGTGTTACTGATCATGGAATAACGGTATTTTGAGATTGAGCAGCACATCTATTAATTATGTCGGTTTTTCCCTCACATGTTCTCTGTGTGTGGTTTTTGGTAGTTGCTCTTTATTTCTTGTTTATTCCTAAAAGTGGTTTAATTATCTATCATCTATCGCAAGTGCCTGCGCATAGGTAATATAGTCTGTCACATCGCCAGTAGAATACTCGGCTATACCCAGCCTCACCGGCTCACCCGGCCTCACCGGCTCACCCACCCCTCTTTGATATAATGACATCAAAGACGTGTCAGCCTGTGGAGGTGCTATAGTCCCCCCCCCCCCATACACACTGAGCCTTCACCTCTAACCCATTCTCCAACCCCCATCCCAATCCTCCATCCCCCAACTCCCAAGGCCAACCCCATCTCCCATTCCTCAACCCCGACCCTTTCCTGCAACGGCCACCCCGTCCTCCAAGCTCCACCCTGTCCTTCAGCCCCCATCCCTTCCTGCAATCTCCACCCTATCCTCCAACTCCCACCCTCTCCTCCAACCCCCACCCTGTCCTCCACCTACCACAATGTCATCCAAAACCCCACCCCGTACTCCAAACCCCACCCCGTACTCCAACCCCCAAACCAGCTCCAACCATCACCTTCTCCTCCAACCTCCAACCCCCTTTAGAACCCACTCCGCTTTCTACACCATCCCGTCTCTAACCCCCACCCCATCCCCCAACCCTTATCATCCATCCCTAAGTCCCCACATTCTCTACTACGCCACAGGGAGTGGGTGCGTTGGGTGAGGTGCACTCACCCTTGTAGGTTAGGTCTGGAAGAACGCTTTTTAGTCCCTAATCCGCTCATTAAGGTGACATTTATTCAAGCATGACATCTCTGAGATCTGGGAGTGTTTATGTCAGTGTTGCCCTCATTCAAAGGGCATGCTTAGTCATGACGCTTCTCTAGATGAGGTCCTCAAATACCCCTGTCACACTACGACGTAACGAGCCAACGTGAGCCTAATGTGGTAATTTTTCGTCATTACATTGACGTACGTTGGGTTACATTATGATGACGTCAGAATGATGTTAGAATGACGTCGAGTTACGTCACATTACATCGAGGTACGTTGAGTTACGTCAAGGTTTTGGACATGTTCAAAACTTTCGACGTAGCTTGAATGTAAGGGTTTACGTTCGCCCTATGTTCTGTTCACTTTCAGTGAACGTCAATGACGTTAAACGGACGTTATTAAAATGTTAAAATCACTACGTTCAACTATGTTGCACTACATTGCACTACGTTGCACTACGTTGACCCACATTAAACCCGGTGGAAACATCCACGTGGCGTAATGGGAACGTCAGGATAACGTCAGGATAACATCAGGATAACATCAGGATAACGTCAGGAGAACGTACGTTCAATGTTTCGCCATCAGGTAACGTAGTTCTGGCGATGGAATAACATTCATAACGTTCCGTGAACGTAATGAAGTTGTCTTGTCTCGTTGAATGACGGTATCACTACGCTTTACCGACGTTACGATCTCGTCCACTATGCTGCATCCACGTTCAATTTGTGTCCAAATTTGCATACTATGCTGAGAAGTTCAACGTTCTTCACGTTCTCCCTACTTTGACGTCATTACATCATAGTGTGACAGGGCCTTACGCTGACTCTTCCACAGATTGCAAGGGTGGTGTTTCATCATCAATATCATCAATCCTTTAACTGCAATGGTCGATCGGTCACCAGAGATGACTTTGTAACCAGTTTTCTCCAATGTTCCTTATTCTCCACTGCCCTCTGGGAATTACCGAACTCCAGACCTGTCCTTTCCGTAATGTAGTCTTTCTTTACTCAACTGTGATGTCATTTTAGCCGTAATGCTTGTCAAAAGTTGTGTATACTCAGGCCTGGTGTTTATTTTAAACATTAAACTAATCAATGTGCGGCCCCGTATTTGGTATATTGTTTACATTCTTTAAATTAGGTACTTCTACATTTGTCAAATTTTAATTCACTGGTTTGACTTGGCCAGTATTCGAACCTAAGTGTTCGAATCTTACGACTTACCAAAATGGAAGGCGGGTGTTCAATTCATTCGGCCATCCCGTCTGGTCAATCAATAATCACATAAATATACTACTTCTTTAGTTCTTGTATTTACCCTGAATAACCACGCACTGATACCCATTGATTTACCCTGATTAGCCACACACTGAGACCCCCCCCCCCCCCCCAACCCACCTAACCAGACGAAGCAGGGAACTAGACACTCACTGTCTATCACAAGCTACTCCCAGGCCACACGTGGTGCAGGTGCTTGTTAAGTGGCAGGCAGAAGTTTGATTTCGACGCACCTGTACTTCTGAGATGTTACTTCTACTGCCGAATGCCTCCGACTAGATCGAGTTGTCTTTTATTTTAGCCTGTCATTTTCTCTACCGATAACCGATGTGGGCTAATTGATCCAAGATGCACCGAGATGACATTCCGGCGTTCTTATTAAATTCCTCCTTCTTCTTTACTTTTAATTTGTTTCTTCATTTTTATCTTCCTTTAATTTTTGTTAGTTTTTTAAATAGTATAGACATTATTCATCTGAATAGTTGTCTTTTCACCTCTGGAATGCTTGTCTTCTGGCAGTTTCACTCTATATAGTATTTAGTCACAGTCACATGTTATTGCTAGATATTAAGTTAAATTATGGTATGCGGGTATTGCAGTACCTCTGATACCTTAGGTGTTGAATACCCCAGGGAGTTTGATGCCTCTGCCTTACAAAGTTGTAAACCACTGCCTTGTGGTACAGGTTCTTGATAGAACCAAAGGCCATGTTACCATGGCAGCATTAAGGGTGGCGATGAATGGAACTCCCAACATCTCCCTACCAGCCACTGCAGGGACAAATAGTTTGCGCCTGTTTGGACCTGTTCTTGCTGGTGTGAGACCTCTATTTGCTCCCTGAGAGAGTGCCGCTGGTAACTTGCAAAAGCCAGCAGCACTTCAACACTTTGCAAGAAGCTTTTATGAAATGTCCAACCACATGAAATAACATCACTCTCACACCAGAGATCTAATTGGAGAGTGGCGGTTAACTAATGAAAGCAGTCTTTGTCGCATTGCGACTGACAGCATGATGATGATGATGATGATGATGAAGTTAAATTAGAAAACATTAATTTACATTGTATTTAATAACCGGACGTGGTAGCCGAATCTGTACAGCGCAGGCATCCCATGCGGAAGGTTATGAGTTTGATTCCTGGTCAAGTCAAACCAATAACTTACTAAATTTATACTTGTTGCTACTTAGCCTGGTGCTCGGCATTACTAGGATAGGGGCAGGACTGGTTAGGTCAGTATCAAGATAATGTGAAAGGGTAGCGCCGGTGGCCTGATCTCCCAGTGTAGCAGCACTATAAAATAGTGATGAGTGCGCACAACCACAAGTCGCTATCCGTCCTGATATAACCTTAGATATTGCTAGGTTATAACACTCCAACAAACAGTCATGGTATATGATACATTGTGGTCAAATCTAGGATAGTCAAAGCTACGGTTAGGGGTGCTGCATGTCTGCATTTTTTTTATGAACCTGTTGGTGCAACAAATATATATCAAATTCCATTCTTTTCTTCCTGTTCTACAATGAGTGTTCCAGCAACAAATGACATCACATGAGACGGAGCGTCAAAACCTCTGATCATAAGGTCAGGTTAACTGGTTGCCGTGGATGACAGATGATGCACATGAAAGTGCTATTCATTAGCCCATCGTCTCTAGCGCGATGGAAGTAAGGCCTTTTTATTGTAATATTTTTTTTTTTTTAAAGAAAATACTGTCCGGATCATTCATAGCTAATCGGCCTGAAAGAGATGGCATGGGCATTAATCCTCCGGGAATTGAGCAGTTGTCGGTGACACACGTCATATCATTTGACACTTGTTAAGTCAAGTCGATAACCTTTGATCATCCTTCTACCTGTAGGAAAGGTTGTGCCTAATCAGAAAGCTTACATGTTGTTCAACCGAACGCGGTGTCCTATTCGGTAAGAACGCTGCCTGAACACATTTGTGGGAGGCTCTGGGTTCGAATCTTAACCGAGTCAAACCAATGCCTACGACAATGTGTACTTATCGTTATCTAGCCTGGTGCTTGGCAATAACAGGATCGAGCAAGGAATCATTTGTTCAGTGTCAGTATAATGTGACTGAGTGGGATATTGAGACATGGTGTCAGCAGCTTGATCTTCCATTGGGGCAGTGTTATAAAGGCACAATTCGATATCTGTCATCATATGATATGACACAAATCCCCAAAGAATAAACAATTAGAACTCGTTGTTAGAGATTATACTCAGCTGTTTATATTTGCAAGGCCTCTATTATATTAGCATGTGTAAATATGCCTACCCATATTGTTCTTCAAATAACGTCAAGTCTAACCAGACAGTTTCTACGAGCAGTGACGCTACGAACATAAATATAGCAATATATTATATCAGTCTAAGCAGATAAAAAGGCTGTAAAAGTGGTAGTTTTATACATGCTCATATAAAATATGTTTAGAAGATAGCCCCGCACCGTCCACCCTCCACTCACCCACCCACACTTACCCTAAAAACGGAAGTCTTCCCAATTGCGCATGACACGCGCGCATATACATGAGCAAAAGATAATCCGATGGAAAAGTGTGATTCGGGGAACCTAGAAATGATGCCAGGATGTAGACTGTGCAGAGCGCATCAATGTCACAATCATAGATGACGTGCCGACACGGAATGTCCAAATCAATAGAGCGCCCGTCTCCCGTTATGGTAGATCCTGGGATTCGAACTCATGGGTTCGAAACCTGGTTGAGTAAAACCAATGACTTACACATGTATACTTGTCGCTCCCTAGCTATGCGCTCGGTAGTATTAGGATTGGGCAAGGACTGGTTGGCTCAATGTCAGGATAATGTGACTGAGTGGGATATCGGGTCATGTTCCTGGTGCTCTGCTCTACCAGTGGGACAGCACTATGAAATCCCCATGAGTGCGCACTGTCAGAACTCGGTACCCGTCCTGGTATGTTGGCCTCTAAAAACGGAATTATTCCCCATTGCGCATGCGGCAGGATGTCATGCTGTCGGTCGCGATGTGACAGAGACTGCTTTCATTACTTGACTGCTGCTCTCCATTTAGCTCTCTGCTGTGAGAGTTGGGTCCATGAGTCAGTCTTAATGTCTCTCAGCTTCAGGTTTCTCTTGATGGTATCCTTGAACCGGAGACGAGGGCGCCCTCTCTTTCTGTAACCAGAAGACAGTTGAGAATAGAGGATCTGCTTTGGTAGCCTGTCTGATGACATCCTCATGAGGTCTCCAGTCCACCGGAGATTCTTTTTGATCAGAAGATCTTCCATAGAGGGCAGCCCCATCCGTTCGAGTATTTCCTTATTTGTCACTTTGTCCTTCCAGGTTAGCCTCATGATTGAACGCAGATGTTGCATCATGAAGGCATGCACCTTTTTCACCTGTCGTCTGTACACTGTCCAGGCCTCGGCTTCGTAGAGTAGGGTGGATAGCACAATTGCACAGTAGATCTTGCCTTTGACCCGAATGAGCACATGGTGGTTGTTCCAGAGTCTCTGGCGTAGTCGTCCGAAAGATGTGCTAGTCTTGGCCATCCTCCTCTGTATTTCAGCATCAATGCATCCATCACTTGATATAGTGCTTCCGAGGTAGGTGAATTCCGGAACAGAGTTCAGTTTGTTTCTGTCAACCATCATCTCCTCCTCTCGGGTTCTTGTAGAGTTGGCTTGGTACAGCACCTCCGTCTTCTTGATGTTACTTTTCAGGCCAAACTTCTTTGATGCATCGGAGAAAGCGTCCACTATTTTCTGGATCTCTTCAGCAGGATGTAAAACTCTGACAACGAACCAACTACAAAATGTCATAGACTCAGCTTGTGAAGATGTGTCCAGTAAAAGTCTTGCTGTGTCTAAGTGGTCCTGACCGAATTTCTTGTCGTTTCTATATATAGATGCTTGACGTTGCTTCTACTTTTGATGTTGAGTACATCGGCGCTTTATTGTCTTTGAATGCAGCTAGAGAAATGTAGGCCTACTTTGTGCCTTGATAGATATGTTTCAAGATTGTTCTTTTATGGAGAAAGATAGCGATTCAAAGTGTGTCAGTGGCCTTGTAACGTAAATATATAGTGTAAAGCTAAGATTCCATATATGCAGTATGCGGTATGTGAATGCGAATGTGTACAATGCATGATATACCTATGCAATTTTCAGTCCTTTATCCAAAGTCAAACTATAGCAATTGGAGCGGCATTAGCGTTCCCATTCACACTGATCGGTCCAAGGAGTGTTCCACTTGCCGTATTCGCATTCACATTCACATTCGCATTCGCATTCGCATTCGCATTCACATTCACATTTGCAATCGCATCCAAACATATTATGGAAGGACCATTGTGCATTTACATGCTTTTCTACTTTTTGTGGCATTCGTATTCGTATACCACATACACACATATATATGGCATCTTAGCTCAAGTCCACACGACCGAGCCATTTGTTGAAGACTGACTGGCTTTTACAGTTTTAGAATCTTTAACAACTCGTTCAGTTTCACTCAAGACGCCCCCCTCCCGCCTCCCCCGATTCCTCCATCCGACGCCGCCACCCCCGACAGTTGCTGCCTAATTAGCGCCACCTAGCGCGGCACCCTGCCACGGCCGCGGAAACCAAGCCCCTTCTTTAACACGGTCACATCCGGCGGCAGTTAGCCCCAATCACAATCCGTTACCACATGACCGCCCGGTCCCGCTATCTGAATACAGAAGGGGCCAGACCCGAGTAATGTTCATTCATCCTACCCCAACAAGCACCAGCACGGCACTTACCCCCCCCCCCCCCCACCCCCCCTTTGCACACTGACAAACACACACTCACAAGCTGAGACACAGTTCATATACATGCACACCTCCACAGAGCTCACATCTACCTCACACACAGCTTACACAGCCTCGCACACACCTCTTAAACCTCACACACCTCACACACCTCACAAATACATCACACACACCTCACACACTTCACACCCAGCTCACACACACCTCACAGACGCCTCACACAAGTCACATACCTCATACATCTCCCTCCCTCTTCAAGCACGCCTGACACATCTCAAACATACCTCCCACACCTCGCGCACACCTCACACACGCCTGAACACTTCCCACACGCCTGACACATACCTCACCCACGCCTCGCATACCTCACACACCTCACACACACACCTCACATGCACCACACACGCACTTCCCATACACACACTTCACAGGCACATCTCACACACCCCTCACATACGTCAGCCACCTCACACCCATCTCACGCACACTTCCAGGTCTACAAGCCATCTGACACATACCTCACGCACACTTCATGCTCACCTCCAACACACATCACACACATCATGCCCCCTCATCCATACCTCAAGGACACCTCACACCCACCTCATGCAACGTCATGCTCACGTCTAACACACCTAACACATATCATGCACCTCATTCACACCCCAAACACACCTCACACACTTGATGCACCTCACACTTGACACACTTGACACACCTGACACACATCTCACACCTGACACACACACACCTCTTTTTGTTTAAAGTCACATATGTTTAACCACTGTATCACCCCCCAATAATCGATCTTTACTTTTTGTGCTGCGGGGAGTGGGGGGGGGGGGGGGGGGGGGTAGGAGGGGCCGTTGTAAAAGCAAACATAAATTCTACACATATCTTGCCTATAATAATGTAGTAAAAATTAGTCAACTGGTGTGCTACTTCTGAGATCCGTATATTCGTGTTATGTTGCCGTGTGACGCATTACTATCACTGGAACCGGGGTACCCGTAGCCGCTAAGAATGGGTTACGCCATAGCTAAATGCCGGACATATTGCCCTAGTAGAAAATGCCGCTACCTTGGGAAAGAATTTCACCAGGGGCCATATGCAGGAGTCAGTGTTAGCGGGGTTTGGTGTTAGAGCCTGTTACCGTTTAGCTATCACCGACGTCGGGAAGTGTGTCAAGTCGTATGCAGGAGCGCGTAACACGTACATTGTAGCTAAACCTGAATTTATTTATAGATTTGGGAAATCCCTCTGCGTCTGTACCCATATATTAGGCTTAAATATATTAAATGCTGTCATATTTAACAGAATTACATACGCAATAAGTGAAATTTGGTCAATTTAACCCTAAATTCGAAGCAATATTAATGCTGCCGCCGTAACGGCGGCGATATTAATAGTTATATTTTCGAATCGACGAATGTAATGTAAACAAATCGCCACAGCCGCCGCATCGACGTCGCTTTCCATACTGGCAGCGGCGACCATTTGTTTACTTTACGTTCGTCGATTCGAAAATATAAGTATTAATATCGCCGCCGTTACGGCAGCAGCGTTAATATTGCTTCGAATTTAGGGTTAATTTCATGAAATTTCACTTATTGCGTATTTAATTCTGTTAAATATGATAGCATTGAATAGATTTGGACACAACCTTACGCTAACACCGCCCTTAAACGTCATATGAAACGGGGTTAGTGTCGCGGACCTTAAACGCGTGGTGTTAGGCCTATCACTGACTCGTGCATACCGACTTTTCGGCGCTAAACCAGAAATCCGCTCAAAACGCGTTTTGGCTCGCTAACACTGACTCCTGCATATGGCCCCTGAGCGCTCCATTGCCGGTGAATTGACTCCAATGCTTAAATGGGTCTAATTTACGGCATATGTTTCTATATTGGAAATGCTACGATTGAAATCCCTGGGAATTAAATGGGATGCGCATGGGAAATGGGATATTTTGTGTAGTTGGCGGGTTTGGTGGTGAGGTGGTGGGTGTAGAGGGAGGGAGTTATGTGCCCTATTTTATACCCCTGTCACACTACGACATAATGAGCGAACGTGAGCCTAACGTGGTGATATTTCGGCATTATGGCCCTGTCACACTACGACGTGACTACGTCAGCGTAACCACAACGTGAAAATAATGATATCACGTCGAAGTTATCGGCGTAATATGCAAATTGTGGACGTGAATGCAACGTAGTTGACGTGAGCGTAACGTGAAAGTAACGTGGGTGTACGTCGTGACGTTAGCTGTAACGTGACAACGTTAGAGGGGAGGGGTAATTGGCGACGTGACCGGGCGTTAGTGTAACGTGAGCGTAACGTCGCCGTAACGGGTGCGACGTGGACGTAACGTGACCGTAACGTGACCGTAACGTGACCGTAACGTGACCGTAACGTGACCCTAACGTTACCGTAACCGTGACCGTAACGTGACCGTAACGTGACCGTAACGTGACCGTAACGTGACCGTAACGTGACCGTAACGTGCAAAACGCTGCTCCCAACCGGGCCGTCGGTCTGATGTGACATAACGTGACTCTAACGTCATTTACGCTGCTATAACGATCGCGGAACGTCAACCTAACGTCATTGTGACGTCATCCCGACGTAACGGCTTCACGTCGAGATACGTCGAAAGTTTTGAACAGGTTCAAAACCTTGACGCGCGCCGACGTAACACAACGTAACATGACGTAGCTCGACGTCACTCTAACGTCATTATGACGTCATCATACCGTAACCCAACGTACGGAACGTAATGACGAAAAATCATCACGTTAGGCTCACGTTGGCTCGTTACGTCGTAGTGTGACAGGGGTATAACGTTGATGTACTTTGGATTACGTTATGATGACGTCATAATGACGTTAGACTGACGTCGATCTACAGCACATTATGTCGTGTTACGTCGAGTTACATCGAAGTTTTGGACATGTTCAAAAGTTTTGACGTAGCTCGAACGTAAGGGTTTACGTTCGCCGTACGTTCTGTTCACGTTCAGCGAACGTCAATGATGTTAAACGGACGTTACGCAAATGTTCCGCACTACGTTCCACTCGTTGACCCACATTAAAGCTGGTGGAATCGTCCATGCGGCGTAATGGGAAAGTCAGGCGAACGTCAGGAGAACGTCCGGAGAACGTCAGGAGAACGTCAGGAGAACGTGCATTCAACGTACGTTCTGCGTCTCATGACGTAGCGAACGTCATGTAACGTTCTTCTGGCGATGGAATAACATTCATAACGTTCCGAGATCGTCATTACGTTGACCTCTCTCGTTGAATGACGGTATCACTACGCTTTACCGACGTTATGCTCTCGTCCACTACGCTGCATCCACATTCAACTTGTGCCCGAATTTGCATACTACGCCGAGAAGTTCAACGTTCTTCATGTTCTCCCTACGTCGACGTCGTTACGTCATAGTGTGACAGGGCCATAATAACCAGCATTTCGAGATTTGAAGATATATAGAGCGATTTATTTATTGTGTTGGTTAAAGCTGCTTAGTCTAATGAAAGCATCAATTTGTCAACTAAAGCTCTTATCTAGATTTGAGTATGCACATTTAATTTAGATCCGGCTGCGCTTATGAGGCCGCATAGAATGGAATTCTAAGTCAATTTAGTACAAAATCTGTTATCGCTGAAGCCTATGGTGTCAGAGTTTTGGGAAGCACAGCAACATTATTTTTGCATGTTTGCATTGGAAATATATCCAAAGGTTTCAACTATATACACTATATAGGTTAAATTTGATACTGATAGGCTATAAACCGGTATCAGGATGTTTAGAGCACTTTCTATTCCCATGGGGTCATGCATCCATGATTCAATCGTCGTTTACCATATGATATTGGTAATATATTATTATTTTCACTGCTCTTTATTTGTATCAGTGTATTAAAGGAACAAGTTCGATGTCATCTCGCATGCTACTCTCCTAGCATAAGAAGCAACCCTACTCTATCAATCTACAACACTTAAGCCCATAACTTCTCAAACAAGATGCCCATTGCACTCATGCAAAAGGATTGTCTGCAGCTCATATGTCACTTGTCGGAAGATTGTTGCATTCCCATTTCTATGAATGCTATAGATTTCCTTTTCTACCAATTCCACATTGTCTGATTTAGCTCTCTCCTCCTCCCCTCTCCCTTGCCCCTTACGTCATATATTTTGGTCACCAAAAGATGTCCTCTAGAAAGGAATCGCAAAAGAGTACCGTCAAAATATTCTTAAAAATGACAGAAACTCAAAATGATCAGACTATGCAACTTTAAATAAACTATGACAGTGGGTCTTAAGTGTAAGGCCAGGCAGAGTGTCACTGAGGTGGCATTACCTGGTAATTGAAATGAACGTCTCATGATCATGTTTTAAACACAGGATTAAATCTATTGTTTTAAGTGAAAATGCAAACAGAGTGAACTGTAGCAACAAATTCTGTCACAATTGTCACCTGAGGCCATAAAGACCCAATGAGTAACGATAAAATATTTATAATTTAAGCCACAGCATCTGTCTGATGAAGAACATGTCCATGTCTCATCATATCTTTGTCTAATATTAAATATGTGTTTGTTTCCTCGAAGATTGATTGATTGATTGATTGGTGGTTGCTTTATGCCATGTCGGCAGCATACACCATATTCATGGCGAGATATGTTTGTTTTTTGTTCAAACCATCGCTTTTACATGTAAAAGCAGACAATCAATTATGTGCCAATAGACACTCATTAAATTAGAAAGCTCACAATCATATATTTGTGGTCAAGGAAACAAATTCCCATAGAAAAAGAAAAGTTTGATTAATAATTGATAGAATCTATTTAGTAAACTACATGAGGTGGTACAGTCCAGCTGCCCTCAAAAAGGCTAGAATGTTTTCCTGTTTTACCTTAGTAAAAAGGTCATGAATACTGTCTGCAGTGTAGAACTGTTGGTGCAGGGCCAAACAATCAATGCAACTTTGTAAAATGTGTTTGAGTGTCAGCAGGGACTGACACCCAATACATTCCTCGAAGATCAGTATGTAGGTTATCTGTATATCAGGTCTATGGGTCGTGTTGTTGCATTACATATTATTTGTTTATAAGGGGCATGGGGAAGACAGCCATTAATGGTTACCAGGTTACACTGTTCCTACAGTTTCTATGATTGTCAACAGCTTAATTTATGTTTGCGTATTATATGCGAATATTTTGAATAAAACATGTCTATATGTATATATATACATATTTTGAAAATTTCAGAGTAACAGTTGACTCATGGTGTAGAGGAGGCAGGGAGGAGAGAATGCCCGCTCCGTAGTAAATAACATGGAAGTTAAGCTGGTTACAGAGAAACATTAAGGGGCTGCCGTTATTTATACAGTGAAACCTGTCTAAATCTACCGACATTGGCACCGACTTTAAGTAGTCCATTTAGGGAGATGGTCGGTTTAGGGAGTTAGAATCTGGTTACAATGGTATTGTTGGGACCCAAATAAAGCGATCGATATAGGGGAGTGGTCGATATGTGGAGGTGGTCGGTTAGGGGGTTTTACTGTATCCGCATAATACATTCTATAGTACAGAATTATATATATATATATATATATATATATATATATATATGTATATGTATATATATATATAATATATATATATATATATATATATATATATGTATATATATATATATAGTCCATATGCTTTTCTCCAATCTCTGCCTGTACTCATTGCATGGAATATATCAATCCTATTAAATTACAGCACAGCTGAATATCCAGCATATCCATGAAAGCTGCCAATACCATATTTCAACTAGGTATTCTGAGCGCCAATGGAGGAACCAAATATATACCGAAACTCCAGCTAAAACAAACGGTGCTGTCCGAAACCACAAGATAACATTACCACAACCAATTACAAACATATAATTAGTTTGAGCTTAACAGGCAAAATGCCTTCACCCAGCGGGGCACTTGCCTCGTTTCAGATATTGATTATGCCCTTTCATCTATCAAAGGTCACAAACAAGAGGCCAGTAGCCGCGTAATTAAGAACGAATACAAATTACACGAAGGAGGCTGCTTTTGGCTTTTTTATATGTATAGAAATATGAAAGTTTCAACATAATTAATTCTAGAAGCATGAAAGAAAATAGACTAGCCTTGAAGAGGCACATATAGAATGGGCCAACAACATTTCAGTTCACTTGGAAGTGGACAAGGAAATGAAGGAGCTGATCGGTCTGCGAAGAAGGCCCTGAACTGTGATCTTGAACCGTGTCTGATCCCTCACTCTGATCTGAAACCACTAATAGCCACCCACATAAAATCCAAATGGCAACATGAGTGGGATGAAAACATTAATAAACTTAAAGAAATTGAACCATCTGTGGGAAAGCCACCACAGACTCATGCGGGAGGTCGGCGGGACCAAGTGGTCCTTAGCCGCTGACGTATTGGCCACTCGTGGCTTACACATGCTTTTCTGCTCAAGGGGGAACCTCTCCCTGAAATTATTGGGTGTCAGTCCCCGCTGACACTCAAACACATTTGACTAAGTTGCATTGATTTTTTGGCCCTTCTACACTGCAGACAGTATGCATGACCTTTTGACTAAGGTAAAACAGGAAAACATTTTAGCCTTTTTGAGGGCAGCTGGACTGTACCACCTCATATAGTTTACTAAATAGATTCTATCAATTATTAATAAAACCTTTCTTTGACCACAAATATATGATTGTGAGCTTTCTAATTTAATGAGTGTCTATTGGCACATAATTGATTGTCTGCCTTTACATCTAAAAGCGGTGGTTTGAACAAAAAAACTAACATTTCTCGCTGTGAATATGGCCTATGCTGCCGACACGGCGTAAAGCAACCACCAATCATTCAATCAATCAATCAATGGGAGTGTGGACAGTGAACTACCTACTACCAAGTTTGTTTGTTCATAATTTGCAAGTGTCTGGCTCATAATTTAGTCTATGTTTAGTTCATTATTCAACTATAAGAAATTTACGAATTTCCAACCAAATGTTCTTTCGTGTAAAGAAGAGAACTTATTTTACCGGTACTGAAGTGTTAATAACATATATTATTGAAGAAGTAAAATTACGCCTACTAGATAATGTTTTAGTTTTTTTTTGCAATTTAAAAAAAAACCATCTAAAATGTGTTCCTCAGCATTTACTTATTTCGATTGTCAATGCTATGTACTCTTTTAGATGCACTCTAGTTCGACGAATATAGAATGGCTATATGTACGTTCTATTAATGTATAAATGACAAAACCTCGAAACCATCGACCTGGCTACTTTATTTAGGTTATTGCTGAAGCCTACGGTGTCAACATTTTGACATGTGTCAAATATCTCCAAAGTTAACCACCCTAAAAAAGTTTATTTCAAACTATGTATGATACTTTTGATAGATAATAATGATTAATGTAATATATGTATCTAAAGAAAATGGGAGACACTCAACAGTTATGCAACTTTAACCTATCTTAACTACCTGATTCTTAAAGTTGCACAGTCCGGTGCTTTTGAGCTTCAGCCATTTTTCTGAGATAAATATATTAAATTGATTGTTATAATCGATATTACTTTAGTTTGTAGTAACTTTTATTTCAAATGGCTAACCTTGGAGATATTTGAGGTGCAAGCATGCCAGCTTAACTTTGGCAAGCATGCCAAAACTCTGACACCATAGGCTTATGCAGAAACGGGTTCTATTACATTGACTCAGCATGCCGTTCTAAGTTCTATGTGGCAACAAATGCTTAATAAGTCCACCAGTATCTAAAGGCCCTGTCACACTACGATGTAATGACGTCAGCGTTGGGAGAACGTGAAGAATGTTGAACTTCTCGGCATAGTATGCAAAATTGGGCACAAGTTGAATGTGGATGCAGCGTAGTGGACGAGAGAGTAATGGTGGTAAAGCGTAGTGATGGCATCATTCAACGAGAGAGGACAACGTAATTACGCTCAGGGAACGTTATGTATGTTATTCCATCGCCAGAACTATGTTGCTTTATGTTACCTTATGTTACTTATGTCAGGAAACGGTGGCAAATCGGTAAACCTACATTGGACGTCTGTTAGGCATCCGTTATCCTGGCGTTTTCACTATGCGGACTGCACGTTCCCACTGGCTTTAATGTGGGTCAATGTAGTGCAACGTAGTGCAACACAGTGCAACATAGTGCAACATAGTTAACGTAGTGACCAATGTTTTTATAACGTCTGTTTAACGTCATTGACGTTCGCCGAACGTGTACAGAACATATGGCGAAGATAAACCCTTAGGTTCGAGGTACGTCGAAATAACCACGTCAGGCTTACGTTGGCTCATTATGTCGTAGTGTGACAGGGCCTTAAGTTAGATATGCAGAATCAAATATAGATGAGTGTTTTGGTTTTGAAAATTTGATGTTTTCATCGGACTATGCAGCTTTAAATAGCGGTTATTTATCGAGTTGAATGGGACAGTAAGTTCTACTAAGAGCTGCTGAAATACATTAGACTCATTTTCCAGAACTAAGCTTAGAGACTAAACATAAACATGAATATACCCACAATATCTTCAGAACCTGATGTGTCTCTTCCACAATAGCACAACGCTTGAAAGGCCGCTGAAGTGTCCAATGTTGGAAATAATTGGATTTCAAGCACTAACCATATTCTCTGATTGCAGTGGATATACGCAATGCTGTTGCTAATCAGCTACGGTCTGTCCATACAAATTTGATCGGTGGAGAAGGGTTTAATAGAGGATTTCCAGCAGCACCAATCCGCCCTCTGATGGCGGTTGGAAGAACTAATGTTGGTAGCAGCTCGATGGGCATGCTGCACGTTAAAAGTCCTATAGAAACCAAAAGAAAGAGCACTGCAGTCCTCTAAGTTTTCAGGCAGATAGCTTTCTCTCCTGCTGTTCCATCCCAAACACCGGACGCGATGGAATAATCGGTAGAGCGCACGTCTCCCTTGCGGAAGGTCGGGACTTCAATTTCCAGTTGAGTCAAACCAATGACTTACTAAATCAATACGTGTCATTTCCTAGCCAGGCACTCAACATTATTAGGAGAGGGCAATGAGTGCTCAGTGTCAGGATAATGTGACTGAGTGGTATATCAGGTCATGGTACTGGTGGCCTCATCTCCCAGTGTGGCAGCACAATAAAGTCACTATGATTGCGCACTGTCACAAGTCGGTAGCCGTCCTGATATGACCTTAGATGTTGCCAGGATGTAAAACTTCAACAACCAATTCAACACAAACTCTCCTCAGCGGGGAGGCCTGTGGGAGTAGCTCCGGGAGGCTAAAGTCTCATAGAGACTCCCAACTCACATTTCTGCCTAAAGCCCTGTCAGACCTCACCGGATTGAGGAACCGGATAGAAAATGGATACTGTCCGGTTAAATATGACAATGTATGGTTTATATATGGTACCCATCCGGCATGTCCGTTCTAACTCCGGTGGTCTCCGGCGGTGTCTGGTACAAGTTTTGAACATGCACAAAACTTGTACCCGACACCACCGGACTGATGTGTATGGTTGGTTCCCGGTTTAAGTCCGTTTTGTCCGTTTTGTCCATTTCATGTCTGGTACCCATCTGTTACGTCTCTGGTTTGCTTCCTGCCAAGTCCGTTGACGTTTATTTTTTTATTTTTTTATTTTTTTATTGCGGGAATTCGGTCAGTATATGTTTTTGGCGTGTCCATGAACAATCTGGTACGTCCATTTGACATTCGGTTTTCATCCGGTTCTCGTCCATTTCTCATCCGTTGGATTTTCATTAATGTACGTTCCTTGTCCATTTAGTGTCCGTTTCGTCAGGTGGCCGTTGCAACAGTTCAACACATTTCTGTACATTTTGATACCGAACACACCAGACTAGACAATTCTTTGTCCGGTTTATGTCCGTTGCTCTATCCGGTAAGGTCTGACTGGGCCTTCAGATGGATGCAGTATTGGGCCCGGTCGTAACCAAATTAGGCGCCAACAGAGTACAGCTGGTCCAAGGGGACGCCGGTGATATTGAAATTACCCCACTATGCGCCCAGTCTATGAACACTTGAACGCGCGGTGTGATTGGGGCACGACCAAATCGAACACAATTCCGCTGGTTTCTCCTGGTTAGTATCTCAATGAATCTCAGGCAGTGTGCTCATTGATTAACCCGAACAGGGGATGGGCGAGTGGGTGATGCAATTGGTTCTCCTAATGCAGGGATGGCGGCATGGGAACAATTTGTGTTTGTTTTTTGTTGTTGGTAAACCAGTTTATTCATCAGAATATACATTTTTTGAGTGCCAAGGCACTAGTCTTCCGGCTGTTTACATTACATTGTAAATATGTAGATAAGTGTGTACTTAGATAGGGCATATTAGTCGATTTTGAAGGGGGTTAGTGTGTTAGTGGGTTAGAGGTATGCAGGTATAGCAATACGTCAGGGAGTTTGACGCCCCTGCCCTGCAGAGTTGTAAACCACTGCCTTGTGGTACAGGTTCTTGACAGAACTGAAGGCTAAGGGAGCAAACCCTAAACAGAAAACCATGTCACTGTGGCATCATTAAGGGCGGTTGATGTATGGAACTCCCAACATCTCCCGACCAGCCACTGCAGGGATAAATAGTTTTGCACCTCTCTTGACATGTTCTTGCCAGTGTGAAACCTCTATTTGCTCCCCGAGAGAGTGCCGCTGGTAACTTACAAAAGCCAGCAGCACTTGAACACTTTCGCAGGCAGCTTTCATGAAATGTACAACCGCAGTAATGAAAGCAGTCTTTGTCGCATCGCGACCGACAGCATGATGATGATGATGATGATGGGTTAGACATAATAGGTTCAGTGTTATGGGCTAGATGGTGGGTCGCTGCAAAAACTGTACTGCTATTTCGTTATAGCTGAGGGAAATAATTGAGTGACGGGGGGGGGAGGGGGGGGCAGGGGGTGGAGGGGGGGACAAGGAGGGAGTGACGGGGGAGCAAGGCAGGGCACAGGAATCACACTATGGTACTTATTCAAGGGCCTGGCCACTGAAATGCATTCTGATCAGTGACTTAAGCCCAAGTCACACCTACTCGCTCTCACACCTACCCGGACGCGCCACAGTCTAGCCATGGACCAGAGTCCCGGACTGAGCCGGACCACCCCTGGGCTACCCGGTGTTTCCAGGGAGTAGTCACGGATCAGTCCTGGACCTGCTCCTGCTATATATATACACAAATCGGGCTCATCCTGGGCTGATCTGTGGTAAACTGGGCTATCCGTGGTTAATCTATAGTCATCCAGCCTATCCGGGTCTTATCCGGGCAGTCCGGGAGTGGTCTGTGGCTCTGTCGGGGCTAGTCCGGGCTAAACCATGGCTAAAACGTGGCTCTTCCGGTTTCAAAAAGACCCAGACTGCCCTGGACGGGACACGGACTACCCCCGGACAACACCCGGACTACCCGGATGAGTCACAGATTACACCCGGATGATGCCGGATCGACCCGGATTGCAAAATTCCCCGGATTGCCGCAGATGTTTTAAACATTTTAAAACAACCGGGACCAACCCCGGATGATGCCGGACCAGCCATGGATCACCAAGGACCACCAAGGACCAGCTATGGATGATGCCAGATCGCCACGGACCAGGCCGGATAACGGGTCGGGGCTCGTCCGGCCCCTGATCCAGGTAGGCGTGACCTAGGCTTAAAAGCCTTGGTAGAAAGGTACACTTCTAATCCTGCCCTGACTGAGTCAAACAGAAATACTTATGTGGAATATAATATGAAAAAGATTATATATATATATATTATTTATCGGCAGGCACTGTCAGTCCGCTCAGTGTTTGGACATGAACGACCTGGACTACCAGGTTTACGCCTAAGATGGCAAACCCCAGTTTGACCCGCTCACATGGGAGCTAGATATCTACTGTCATCTGCCATTGTCTTGAATGAGCGAGTTCGCACATTCGGTGTCATTGCTGGACACGGCAGGCTCAAGGCCGAAGCCCCCCTCCTGCCACAGCCGTGGTGGGGGGGCAGGGGGGGACTGACGCATGACAGGGTCTCACACCCCGCTGGCTGTGGCCGGGGGAGGCCGAGCCCCTCTGCCCCCTGCCGCCGCTGTGGTGGGGGGGCGGGACTGACACACGACAGGGTCTCGCACCACCCCACCCCCGCAGGCGATGGGGGGGGGGGGGTGGGGGGGTACTCCCCAGGTCCTGCCAGCCAATCATGGCACAGCACTAACCTGGCACCTCCCAGAGCCACCGAAGCTGGTCAGTCCTCTTCAAACTCCCGCACTTACCACTTCCTACCTCCAACTTTACCCACCCACCCACACCTGCAGTTGATTGTGCCCACAACAATCAACAAAAGCGAAAAACAATCAAGCATTTAAAGTAAAAAATGAAAAACAAAGAATACGATCTAATGAGCAACTGACACCTGCGCAGTTGACAGATCACACCTCCTTAAATGTCACATTTCTGCTAATTTACCCTCTAGTGTTATCTCATATGTTCATCATTAACTATTGCTATTGTACATTTAGGTAATTGTTACTCGTTTGTTAAATCGTTCACATGACTCATATGCCCTCATCACATTTCATTTCCCCAATATCTCAGGGACTTCCCTCGATCGCTTCTTGCCCGATGATACACAGTCAATGTACATGCTGTTGGGCAGGCAGCGCCCAAATAAAAGCCTTGATTAACCCAATCATGCCTCTGAGACAGCTGTGTCCGTGAGCAATGTGCTTCCATATTTTTGCCGAACTTGGGCATGATCTCAATTAAAAAACGGTAGGTTCAGCTGTTTCTCAACCAATCATACTTCTGTTGTGTTTCTGTATGCCTAGATCCAAATAATATCAATAATAATTCGTACTTGATGCTACTTTGATTTGTGCTCGACGTTGCTAGGATAGGTCACGGAAGGATTGGGTCACTTAGTGCCAGGTTAGTGTGACTGAGTAGAATATCAGGACTATAAAAATGCCGCGAGTGTATCCAAGTCAGTGAGCTCTTACACACAACAAGACATATTCCACTAACATAAGAGCGCAACCTGATTATGGAACTAATCTATTCAAATGGTGTGCTGGTATAGAGGGGATCTCAGTTTAAGTCATGAGTGAGCGAAATGACTTTGCTTTGACATGTGTGAAACCGATATCAATTGAAATGCGCGAATGTAAAACTAAGACTGCAATTTACTTTTACTAACAGGCATGTTCTTGTTCTAATATATGACTAGCTAACCATCCCGGGTCATCTGATATCCAGTGAATCCGCTACAAATCGTAATTTAATTCAGGACAGGGGGTATTCCGTGGAATGATTGTGTGCGCGTTTTCTTTAGTAATATGTGCAGTATTATGGAACCACTAGCTGTGTAAAAGTTGCAGAGTCCAATGGTTTTGAATTTCTGTATTTTTTCTGAGATAAATATATTAGATCGATCACTAGTATCTACTTTACATTAGTTCAAAGTTACTTTTATTTTAAATAGTAAACTTTTGAGATATTTTGACTGCAAACATGGAAAATTAGTTTTGGCATGCTTGCCAAAACTCTGGCACCATAGACTTCTGCAGAAACAGGTTCTGTTAAATTGACTCAGTATTGCCTTCTACGCAGAAATGCTTAATAAGTCCATCGGTATCTAAGTTAGATATGTCAAATCAAATCTAGATAATTGGCTTGGTTTTGAAAATTTGATATTTCATCGGACTATGCAGCTTTAATTCAGACAAGCTGGCTACAGGTCTTATGCTAGGACTTAAGACTCCCTATCACTCATTAATGTATACTGGGTTCCATTAGATTGCCAACCATGACCTCACCAGCTCACCCACACAATGCAAACCAGCTTCCCAGCAACAAGCCAGACTATTATCAGACATATATATGTAGGCTCATTTATATATATATATGTATGTGTTTAGAATTATGTATATTTTATGTCTATTTATATGCATAGATCGATATCTATATATGAATAGATGGATATGTATATGTACATACGTCTATAAATATTCATATCCGTATAAACGTCTATATAATTATATCTATATATTATGTATGTCTATATAATGATATATATATATTATGTATGTACATATCTGCGTATACATAATCTATATACTATTTATATATATATGATATTAATATTTATTACTATTTTTTTAATATATTATTTATATATATGATATTTATATGTATTTATATATATGGTATATATGCTATGTACATACTATTTATATTGGTTCTATGTATCACATATTTATGTGCGTATAATACGATGAAATACATATGTGTAATTAACCCCGACAAAAGAAAACCTTGAAGTCTCTGGAAGGAGTAGCAAGCGGAAAACCTCAAGGGGCGTTTGCGCCATTGTAAGCAGTCCCCATAAATATAGCTGGTGATGTTATTACCATTGTACACATAGACCCATATATATACACATACATATATATATGTATCCATATATATGCATATATATATATATATATATATCCATATATACCGATAATACATACTTCGCTCTAGGGGTCCTGTGGAATCAAACCGACTCCATATTTTGCGATTAATGATACCTTGTGTCACATTCCCCAAGATGATTATAGAGAGCTGACAACAGCTGCCTCCCCTGCATTACCTCCACCCCACTCCACCCCCACGCCCCAGGATCCCAGTCCAGTGGTGTGTCTCTGTAATAATACAGGCCGGTGCCTGTTGTGCGCGCGCACGTGACTGCGTGGTAATTGAAAGTGTAGCTGCGGAGAAAAGAGGCGCGAGACCTACTGAGACCTTACCTAGGGGGAGGAAGCCGGCACTGCTTGTGATCTCCTCCGAATTGGTGGCCACACCTGCAATATGAACTATGTTAGTGCATGTGACATCCAGTGTGCGTAATGATGTCGGGGAGGGATAAGGGAGGGGATGGGGGGGGGGAGGGAGGGGGGGCGAGAGAGGGAGGGGTGGAGGGTGGCAGAGTGGGAGAGTGGGAGGCTGGGTGTAAGGTATTAAAACGCCTTTGTTCGGCTATTATAAGAAGGAGCGAAAGGGAGATGGGGTGGGGACGCGCAAAGCCGGGTAGGGGAGGCGAGGGAGGTGGGGAACGGATAGGGGAGGCTGGGAGAGGCGGGGAAGTTCAGGGGGGAGGGAGAATAGGGGGGGGGGGGGAGCCATGCTCAGGTAGTGAAGATAGGGTGGGAGATAATGATTCGGCAGCGTTTTGATCAGTTAGTCGGACAGGATTAACAAAGGACCCGGCCGGATGGTCGGGGCACTGCTGGGCAATGTGGGCATGGTTTACTAATGCATCTGGCTTAATTCATGAATTCAAGGGGTGTTAGCGACTCTTGCCGCTGATATTATTATTACTGTTGCTCTCTGCTGTTGTCTGTCTCCATGAACTGCGAGAATGTAGCTTTCATGTGGACCAGGTGGATGGATATGTGCAGGTAGCGGTTATGTTGATTAAAATAGCAGTCGGTCAGAGATTTCCTCTCTGAGGACAAATTAGATCGGCGTTGCTGATGTCAAACGAGGCGTATTAAGCACGCATGGTGTGTGTTGTATGGTGCGCTTTAGAGAAGACAAAAATGGTGTTTTTTTTGGTAAAATTATCTTTTAAATGTTTCTTCTTTTTTGGTTTCTTATTATCAGATGAGTGAGTCGCGCGCAAAACACACCCGTGAAGGATTCTGGGAGACAGGGCGGGGTGGGGGTGTGCGCCAATGCCATGGCGCCATCAGCACCGATAAAGACATTGGCGCCTCCTGTGGGCGAGTATTACGCACAATTAGTCGACTAAAATTGAGTACCCGTACCATTAACAAAAGGTTCAGCGGGATGTGCAATCCGCTGAGCAACAGACCATGCGCAGGTGAGTCAGGCTTGGACAGGTTGTGTTGATTAACATTGGTTGTTGATCGGTTTCATCAATTAATTATACTGCGATCGTTTAGGATTTTTGTACAGTGGTTTTTGTTGTTGTTGTTCATCAATTATACTGCCATTTTTGTTTAGAATTGTTTTTAAACTGGGAGTTCATTGTTGTTATTATGTAGGTGATACGAGCCTGAAGCCTGTGAGGGTTAGGGGGCCTGGAATGAAAACTTCGCCGTCCAAATGTGGATAATTGAATACATGTCCTTGGAACACGATTTTTGTGGATGATTCTCTGAATCGCAGAATCATTCTCACGCACACACCCACACACCTACCTACACACCGGCATTCACACACACACACACACACACACACATACACCGGGGGCACACCATTACACAACATATCTAACACATTCAAAGCAGATATCTGATACCATCACACTCCTGATATGGATCTGTCATAGCATAAGACACTCTTCTAATTATAAATGTACAGCACTCCTGTGTTTATATCTAACCAATTCGAAATGCATGTCTGCACAAACCACTTCCCGATACCATGTCCTTTTTTTTTTAATCAACAAAAGAGATGCTTTCTCATCCTTGATATGTCCCAATTCCGGAGTAATAACATAATTCGATATTTAATGATATTGTCAATTATTGGATTCTACTCCATGCATTGTCGGAATGACCAAATTAAAATCTCTATCCTATATGCGTAATAACTATTTTATTCTACGCATATTAACAGTGTTTGGTAATATGGGGAAACAGGTGTGTTTTGATAATGGGCCATGCTAGTTAAATTGAGTACATATAAGTTATGGATGCTAATAAGGTGCTGGTTATGCGGTAAAGAAAATGCAATTTGATCAGCAAAATGCAAGAAATTGCACTGCGTAGCGGCGTTTTATTTTACATATACAGTGACGATTCTTACTATTACCTATTTTGGGTTGCTTAATGCAACATTTTTCTTCAATTATTAAAAAAATAAAATCTAGGATTTTCGAGAAAGTATATAATATTATTAATTGCAATAATTAAAGCGCTATGCGGTGATTCGGTTTACCTATTTAAAACCGCATAGTCCGCTGAAGCATCACATTTTCAAAACCAAAACAATCATCTAGATTTGATTCTACATTATCTAGCTTAGATACTGATGCAGTTGTTAAACATGTATTGCCACATACAAGGGAACACTGAGTCAATTTAATAGAATCTGTTTCTGCAGAAGCCTATGGTCTGAGTATTTTTGGTGTGCTTGCCAACATTAATTTTACATGTCTAAATTTCAAATATCTCAAAACGTAACCATTTACAATAACAAAATCACTCTATGCTAAAATGAGGTAGATTATAACAATTAATGTAATGTATTAGCAATTACAAATAAAAGTTACACCAAACTAAACTAAGGTAGATTATAAGAATACATTTAATATATTATCAATTTATAATAAAAGTTACTTCAAGCTAAAATAAGGTAGATTATAACAATTAATTTAATATAATTATTTATCTCGGAAAAATTACAAAAATTACAGAAACTCAAAACCATCGAATTTTGCAACTTTAAGCAAAAATAACAATGCGGTGATATAATGACAGAAACTCAAAACCGTCGGACTATGCAAATTTAAAAAAAACTATCAACGTAGTGCTAGACTGAGAGAAACTCAAAACCATTGGACTATTCAAATTTAAACAATAATACCAACGCAGTGATAGACTGAGAGAACCTCAAAACCGTCGGACTACGCAAATTTAAACAAAACTATCAACATAGCGCTAGACTGAGAGAAACTCAAAACCATCGGACTATTCAAATTTAAACAAAAATACCAACGCTGTGATAGACTGAGAGAAACTCAAAACCGTCGGACTACGCAAATTTATACAAAACTATCAACGTAGTGCTAGAATGACAGACATTCAAAACCATCGGACTATTCAAATTTAACCAAGAATAACAATGCGGGGATAGAATGACATAAACTCAAAACCTTCGGAATATACAAATTTAAACAAAAAATAACAAATGATGTCCATAGTTAGTAGGAAGGAATTGACGCCGACCTGTTGAGCAGTTGCCGTACTCGCCCTCCCATTGACCGTTAACACAGCGCAGCGTCCAGTCCTCGTTGGTGAAGTTGCACTGAATGACAATGGTGTCCCAGGTACCCCGGATGTGCGCGTTGTACGGCGTTTCCGGTAGAGGGCACCCTATCACTGAAAAGACCGAAAGTAATGATTATTGCAGCGGCATGGTACGGTTAGCTTGTGGAGTGCTCCCTAACAAAAAGGATTCGTTGTTTTTTTCACCAGAATGGACTCTCGCGCATGCACAGTATTTCTCAGCTCCCCACCCCCCACTCCCCTCACTCACTCCCCTCCGGCCCCCCACCCAAAGCTCGTCTAAATTGCATGTTCTGTTGTGAGCTAGCTAGTTAGCTATAAAATGTTATTTCTGAGGTCGGCAGAATTGATGTCTACAGATCCATGTTAGGTTTGCGGTAGAGCACAGTGAATACATACATATACATACATACTTATAGTCATATATACACACATACATAAATACCTATATAGACTTACATATATATGTATGCATACCAAGGGCCGATTAATTTAATATTGATTGTTGGAGTTGTACGTCCTGGCAACCGTTAATTTAATGCAACAGAGTTGTCAGCAATGTTGGAGTACAAATTACACCAAACCTCTCGTTGAGGTTTTCAATGCTAGGACAATTAGATTGGGAGTTTGGAGGGGGTGACGGAGTTCCGGGCTAGTAGAGAACAATGTGGGTTAAGAGAGAATGGGAGGAATTTAGTTTAGTTTACTGTTTTAATGAATTAATGTGTTGAAATTGTTTGTGATTGCGTTGGAAACCTCAGTTTTGGTATAATGTGTACTCCCAACATCCAGATAGACGCCCCCTATGGGCGAGGGGCAACCCGGAAGTGACGTCACGGGCTGTCGAGATGGATGCCCCATTGGACAAATGATGCCCCTAGACGTGCCTCTAGCCCATTGCGCTATGTGTGGTATTACAATGATATTGTTGGGACCCAAATAAAGCGATCGATATAGGGGAGTGGGCGATCTGTGGAGCTGGTCGGTTATAGAGGTTTTACTCTATGTATATATGTGATATAATCTATTATATAAATATAAATTGGCGGATGTATGTATCTTATAATAATGATTATTTATTATGCAACGATTTGATAATTATTCCTTGTGCATTTTATAATATTTGCTGCAGGCCAGTATGCTGCCTTGCTTGCTGATGCCCCTACCCCCACCTTCTACTGTGCTTAGCCGCTTCTAGTTCTACTGCTGTAGCCGCTTACCCCTCCCACTACACATCCATTTTTACTTTTAAGCTTTGTATAGGTAGGGCGTTTATTGCTCGGCCAAGAGCCTTATCAAATAAATTAGCCTCTTCACCAACCCCCGTCTCGCCCTCTTCTTTCACGCAGCCTGATTTTATATATCTATTTATATATATTTCTCAAGCTAAAGAAAAGCTTTAGTAAAGAAAAGAGCGCATCATTCACCTACCAGACTACCAATAAGAACCAAGAAGAAGATACTTATATATCATTTGTTTTTTGGGGGTGTAAATTACTTGATTGGGCAGGAGAAATTTCAATCCCGGACAATTGGTCGTTCTCTTCCCTCTGCTCCTTGGTCTATCCTAGTAATGACAAACACCAGGATAGGTCGTGACAAATATAATTTTTTAAGTATTTGGTTTGAATCGACCACGGTTCAAAGCCCAATGATTTGAATCGAAAAACCTATAAAAATGGGAGCTGGGCTCTCACCTCATTTGGTCATTCCGTCTGGTTATATCACATAGGCATGGTTATGTCATAGAGGTATGGTCTGCTTTATTTAGTGATAAACCAGCATTCTACACTAAAGTTCACATTCCATAAGCAAGATTTGGGTTGTGGGAGTTTGACATCCTGGCAACACCTAAGGTCATATCAGGATGGGTACTGACTTGTAACAGTGAGCAATCATGGGCACTTTATAGTGATGTACCACTGGGAGACCAGGCTGCCGCAACCATGACCAGATATCCCACTCAGTCACATTATCCCGACACTGAGCCAACGATTCCTTGCCCTATCCTAATAATGCCGAGAACCTGGCTAGGAAGTGACAAGATTAAATTTTAAGTCATTGGTTTGACTCAATCAGGGTTCGAACCCACGCCTTTCACTCCCACGATGTACCATAACGGGAGGCGGACGCTTAATGCATTCGGCCATCTAGTCTGGTCCCATAAGCAAGATCATATACACCATGTAAGATGTTATACACACTACACATTTAAGTGGTTGTATGCCTGACGATCATTTCATACATCCAAGGGGATAGACCATGTCAGGGACGTCGCTAGGCGTACGCGCGTACGCCAAAACGTCCACATCGTTTTGTCCAAAAATAAAAAAATTATAAAGAGAGCGAGAGAGAAAGAGAGAGAGAGAGAGAGAGAGGAGGCGTGTAGTAGTCCGGAGTGTCGAAAACTCGTCTAAAATGTGTAAAATATGCCAGCTTAAGCTTAAGTGGCCCCCTAAACCCCCTGCCAAAATTAGGAGTACACATCGTTAAAGGTCTAGCTACGCCCCTGCATGTCTATTCGAAATGGGGGGTTGTACCAATCAGTATGTGAGCTCAAGTCTGTGCAGCTAGACTGTGAGATCAGGCTTTCAAAGCAGCGCCCATCTATCTACCATGGAGTTGTGCCATATATTCTACCGAATATAGCGCATAACATATTTGATCTATGCCATGTTATGAGCAGCTAAGCGATATGTGTCACATATAGTATATCAGGGTGTTTTGGGTGTGTTTGTTCATTGCCATGGAATGGTAGTTTAGCGCCCGCTTCCAGTTTGGCCAATATTGGGATTCGAACCCTTGGGGTTCAAATCCCACCCGGATCAAAACCAGTGACTTCCAAATTGATACTTGTCGCTACATATGACTTATCAATACAAGAATAGGGCAAGGAACACTGTAATTGAACAAACGCGAGACAGTTGTATATATAGTGGCATTTATTCTTACTAGTTTAGCTTGTTACATTAAGATTCAAAAAGTAGAAATGATGATAAGTTCGAGGATTACAGGCACTTAACCCTATCGATCTATGTCATTAGTTGGGTGGGTGGGACGGCAAATCCACAGGAAAGTAGCACGTTCGATCGGTTGAAAAGCTAAGGTCGAAGTGTCTAGACTTTGTAACTGTGTCATAGGCTTTGCTCTGAATTTACAGTAGGGGGCGCATCAGTAGCGGCCAAATCGTAGTTCACAAGAAATATATAGGTGGCGCCAATGGTCACATTTTAAATCTACTGCGCAGTTTCAGTAACTGCGTAGTATTGAGTTCAAGGAATCTACAGTAGGTGGCGGGTCAATCGATGACCATTGAGTTAGTTCAGAATCAAGAATATAGGTGGCGCCAAAAGTTGTTCAGGTCAATGGGAAATACACAGTCTCGCGATATCAATTACCCATGTTGCGCACATCATGGACAATGAGCTAGACCAATTGTCCGTGATTGAAATATTGCATGCTGAATCAATTAATGTAATGTAAAGAAATGTGTTTGAAATCTTCTCACCTATAGTGATTACATGAATATTAATATAATAGAAATATCAACTCTATTGCATTTCGTAGTATCAAGAACATCCATGTGATACTCGTAGTGGACAGTTCAACTCCTACCTATTTGGTTGGAGCTCAAGTAGCCCATTATATAACATGACCTGGGAATGTGGATGGATAAATAGGCAAATAGCTTGAACTTCATTGTTATACAAAGTAAGGTTGATGATACATTTATCACAGGGAACTATGTCGTTCTAGCTCATCTCTATGGTTAGTGAAACATTTTTCTTGAAGATTGTTATACTGCCTACCATGGATAAGTGTGAATAGACTTGTTTTCATCAATTGACAGTTTGTCGATAGAAAGCCCGAGCCTACACTACACGAGCTATACCGCACTACCTCGATTCACATTTTCATGTCCACACCGTGCTTATTGATGCCTATGTGTACGCTTTTATTCGCCATGAAAATTAATTACCCTAATTCTGGATTCGGCCATGGTTTCTCACGCAATGGTCGGTCGATACCAGTACAGACCGGGTTAGTGCTGTTTCTAGTGGGTGGTGTAGGAGTGGGTGCGAGAAAGATGTTGGGACTAATGTGAATTTGGTAATGAGAACATAGCATAACTGACTGAACTGAAAATATATGCGTACGGTGGCATCAGACAACTTCAAAGCAGCACAGAAAAAAATGACACCATTACCAACTACAAAAATGAACAACAACAAAGCAACCCAAACTGGCGATGTGCATCTCCACTGAGCAGGATCGATCGGATGATCCAAACCGACAACAGTTGTACGCTCTACCGCCTGAGCTACCTCCCGCTCCCTTGGTCGATGCATGGAAAGCAGCTTTGTTTTTGATTAGTTTTCTATTTTTGTGTATATATGTGTATTTACATGCATCCCTCGTGTGTACACGCTTACCATTCAAGTTTTGAAATTCGACTAAAAATACCTCCAACATCACAACCACCACAAACCGCCCCCACCCCCCAACAAGAAACTACACACACACACACACACAAACACGCACAGAAAGTGGAAGCTCGCATGCAAGCAGAAGTTTGCTCAGTGTCCCTCTTTTGTTTGTTTAAATACAGAACAACTCAATGACAACATAAACACACACCTACATACATACAGCCGAGCCAACTGGTGTGTTGCCAGAGGGAGGGGGGGGGGGAGGGAGGGAGGGAAGGAGGGAAGGGGAGGGTGTAGGGATAGCGGCGGGACGTGGAGATCGGGAGGTAGGTAAGTGGGTAGGTATCCTACACGGGGAGGGCTGTAAGGTTGTAATCTGACACCACTGAAGCGACGTGATGTATGTGATCATGGCGACAATTGGAGGTGCAACCCTCCTGTTATTCAACAGAGAAGAGACCTGCTGTCCACTCCCGGCACCCACCACCCGGTAACCGCCTACCGCGGCGCGGCTGCAGGCCCCCCGGGGCCCGGAGTTTTCGTCGCGTGAGGATCCGCCGCCCGGGTACACGCCCGCCCGCCCGCCCGCTTCGGGACGGGCCTGACGAGGTCTGCGCTACACTGATAGTGTACCCTATCATTGCCCGCCAAATGCCAGACCCACGAGAGTGCACTGGTGCACAAAGCAGGCGCTTCTAATATAAGGTGATCTGTGCCTTTGTTAGCTGTAGTTTTCGCTTGTTTTATCTAGCTATTCCGCACTTTACCGCGCTGCAGGATGCTATACCGCGCTATACCGCGCGATACCGCGCGATAACGCCCTATACTACGCGATACCGCGGTATACCTCGCTAAACCATGCTATACTGCGATCGGCGCGCTATACCGCGCTATACCGCGCTATACCGCGCTATGCCACGCTATACCGCGCTATACCGCGCGATACCGTGCAGTACCGCGGTATACTGCGCTATGCCATGCTATACCGCGCGATACCGTGCTGTACCGCGATATACTGCGCTATGCCATGCTATACCGCGCTATACCACGCTATACCGCGCTATTTTGCGCTGCACACTGTACCGAGCTATGTAAGTTATTCCGCGTTACACCGCGTTACACCGTGCTATACCACGCTCTGCTGCAGTAACTATGCCCTACTATACTACGCTATATTGCACTGCACACCATACCACAGTATATAATTTTATACCGCATTATGCTGCGTTATACCGCGCTATTTTGCATCAATGTGTTCTACACACTGTGTGATCCACACTATATAATTCTATATCAAGTTATACCGCATTATACGGGGCTATACCACGCTCTGCTCTACTAACTACTATGCCCCAGTATACTACGCTATATTACACTGCACCCGCGTTATGCTGCGTTATACCGCGCTATATTGCATTAGTGTGTGCTACACACCTTGTGACCTATAGCCGTCCTGATATGACCTTAGATGTTGCTAGGACGTAAAACAGCACCAAACAAACAAACACTATATAATTATATATCACGTTATACTGCGCTATACTGCGCTGCGCTATGCCGCAATATGTCAAGCTATCCTGCAATATATTACCCTACACACCACACTGCACTTTATACTTCTATACCCCGCGATTCTACGCGATACCGCACAGAGACGTGGTGGGCAGATCAATTAGGAGTGAAGGCTTCCCGTGCGCAAGAGCTGGAGTTTGATTCCCAGTCAAACCAATGACTTACAACGTTGATACCTGTCGCTACCGAGACTGATCATCAGCCTTACTAGGATAGATCAATCTCTAGTTAGCTCAGCATCAGGATAAAGGGAATGAGTAGGAAATCCGAGCATGGTTTCAGTGGCCTGCTGTCCCAGTGTGGCAGCACTATAAAGTCGCCATGAATGCGCATTGTCACAAGTCGGCACCTGTCTTGATTTGAACATAAATATTCCAAGACTAAAACCCCAAGCAACATCAGGAGCAGCAGATATATAATATCCGTAGGTTACCGTTATCTAAATAGTGTTTGGAAGACCTTTGAAACCGTGTTCTCACCCGCCCCCCCGTCGATAGCAGGATCAATGTGTTGGTGCGCGGGGGGGGGGGGGGGGGGGTACCTGTCCTTGTGGTGCGTCAGGTGTATGCGCATACTGATGACGCTATCATTGGACATGGAGCTGAGGTATGTCATATATGATAGAATTAATCAGAACACATAAACTAGAACATGAAATATGCAATTAGTTTTCACTATGGTGCTAATACTAGTCGGATATGGAAATCCGTCCGATGGTCTATAAGTATGTTATTCTCCCAGTAGATTTAGCATAATATGATTTCGGTGAATACTGAATAACTTGACAATAACTATGGCTTGTAGATACACCTCTTGGACTACTTTTACAAAGGCTATGTCTTGCACTTACACATATTGTAATAACCTCATAAAGGCTAGGTTTTGCGCATAAACGTATGGGGATAACCTTATCTCGTACGGATATTGATAAGGACCTTATCGCATGTGATTACCAGGTATTCGTGATTGGCTCACCCCGCCCCCCTGCCTGAATTGGAAGAGCGCAGATCTCCTGTGAGTCAGGAAATCGTGATTTCAATTCCCAGTTGAGTCAAAGCAATGACTTACACAATTTATATGTGTCGCTTCCTAACTTGGCACTCAGCACTAAAAGGATAGGGCAAGGAATGGTTAGCTCTGTGTCAGGATAATGCGACTGAGTGGGATATCAGGTCATGGTGTTGACAGCCTGATTTCCCAGTGTGGCAGCACTATAATATAAAGTCGCCATGTGTGTGCACTGTCACAAGTCGGTACCCGTTCTGATATGAGATTATGACCCTAGATGGAGTCAGGACGTAAAACTCCAACAAACAACCCCCCCCCTGTAAAAAAAAGTAGTGGTGGTGGGGAGGAGGGGGTCAGACCTTCCCTGGCTCTTCCAATGTGCGGATGGCGTCCCAAATAGGGTGCCACTTCCGGGCCCGTATATCTACAAATTGGTGGGTCTGCACTTTTTTCCTTTATTTTGTGTGATGAACTTATTTATCCATCCTGCTCATGTCAGAGAAGTATGTTAACACTTGTTTTCACCGCTGGCCAGCACTAATCCAATTTGATTTAAATCGTTTGAATTTTGTTTTAGTTATAATTTATGTTTTCTTGCTTGTTGTTTATGGCTTGTAACTGTAGATTGGAAACAGTTCAAAAGTTCAGCTTTTACTATACTCTGTATTAGTCCATTTAAACAACATCTGGTTTTTCTAGGTTACATTATTTTTTTAGTAGTTTCTTCAATCAATCAATCAATAGTTCCATGCTCTAGTCGAGGGTTGGATGCAATGGTTCTCCACTTGTCCCGATGGTGTGCTGTTCTGATAGACTGTGAATAATTCAAGCCTGTCCACTGTGAAATATTTGTAAACCATGATGTTCTTGGTCTCCCTCTCCCTCAGCTGCCATTCACCTTCCCTTCCAACAATGTATGGTATATTGAACTCTGACGAATGATGTGGCCAAAATAAATAAGTTTCTTTGTCTGTATAGTGGCAAACAAGCTTTTCTTATTTATAATTTTTCTGAGAACTTCTTTGTTAGTGATCTTCTTTGTCCATGATATTTTCATAATCCTTCAATAAGTCCACATCTCAAATGCTGCTAAACGTTTGTACATTTTCTTAGAGATTGTCCATATCTCAGCCCCATACATTAGAGTAGACCATACATAACACTGAAGAATACGCTTCCTTGTTTGTATAATATCCTAATACAAACAAGGAAGCGTATTCTTCAGTGTTATGTGTGGTCTACTTATGATTCTTCTTTAGTAAGTGATGACTGGTTGCCTCACAAAGTTTGTGCTCTGTACATACACTTCTAGCCATAATCTCACAAAGGATATGTCTTGTACATATACATATAGATAAGCCTGTAAATGGATGGTATCTGGCGATATACGTGCGCGTTCATGTGTGTGTATATGGGTGGTTGGGCGTCCAGCAACGCTGACGAGATCTGCGTACATGTCGCGTGCGCGCGCATCATCCAAGTGTTCGCGATGTTACGTCACGCAGCAGGGTAGGACATTTCATGCAGTTGAAAGTACTCCGTAAATAACACTCATCGTGTTTGCTCCCACTGTAGTGTTATTCAAATGGACGTTTTATTGTCACGGGCGCTTTCCTATATAACTATATATATATATATATACATATTTAAAGAGTGTGTATATACACATTATCTACACGCAGGCCGACGGGATAGCCGAATGAGTTAGAACGTCCGTCTCCCGTGTTGGTAGATCGTAGGGTCGTGGGTTCGAACCCTGGTCGAGTCAAACCAATGACTTATGGCCGGTACACACCTACCGTTTACGATTCGCGCACTAAAACTCGCGACTCGACCCGACCCGCTTAAAACTGAAAACGGGCCGATTCGTTTTTCGAATCGCGAATCGCAATCGTAAACGGCCGCTTTTAGCACTAAAAACTTAGTTTTATGCACGAATCGCAATCGCTAGGTGTGCGCGGGGGGGGTGCACACCTAGCGATTTTTGTGCGCGAAACGGGCAGTTTTCGATCGTAAACGGGAGGTGTGCGCGCACAAATGGTAGCTGTGTACCGGGCATTAAAAATGTACACTTGTTGGTTCCTAGCCTGGCGCTCGGCATTATTAGGATAGGGCAAGGACTGGTTGGCTCAGTGTCAGGATAATGTGACTGGGTGGGATATCAGATCATGGTGCTGGCGGGCTGCTATTCCAGTGGGGCAGCACTATAAAGTTGCCATGAGTGCGCACTGTCACAAGTCGGTACACGTCCTGATATGACCTTAGATGTTGCTAGGATGTAAAACAGCAACAAACAAACAAACGTGCATATATATACATTAAGAAACTGAATATATATATATATCATATATATATTATATGTATTATATATACATATATATATATTATATATATATGGAGAGTTCAGGTGCAAAACCAACATATGTCATTCAGGTAGAAATGAAACCATGACTACGAGGTGTGAGCTGAACCTCCCATCATTCCGCGAATCAAATCTTCTTTTTTTTTTACGCAGAAATCACAACATCCCCTATATAATACAGTACCCACTATGCAATTGATAGACTTTACCTGTAAAGGACAATACGAAATTAAATGCTACAAAGAACAAGTAAACTGGATTTGTCTGTTTTTGTGTCTGCACTCTTCAATGTTATAGTTATACCCACATGGTGCATGCGCGCCATTCGGGTTTCCTCCAGTGTGTGTGGCGCGAGGGGGGGGGGGGCCCAACCACAAATTACCCCGACAGCTGGGAGGGGGGGGGGGGTACTTCACCAATGCGCCAAGGAGGAATGTATATAGACTACATGTACCCCTTGAATTTACACTCGTATACTGCCTTAAGCTAAGATTCCTTACACGTGGTATGCGGTATGTGGTATGCGAATGCGAATGCGGCAACAAATCGAAACGCCTTGAACTCAATGCGCCTTGAACTTACATGCGGTATGCGAATGCGAATGCGAATGCGACAACTTGATTGGTCCCTGTAGCGATCGGTGCGGCATGCAGCATGCAGCATGCGGTATGCAAATAGAAACGTAAGTCGCACTTTCCCATTAGTTTTAGACGAGGAGAGGCGACTGAGCATTACAGAACGGTCAAACTCAGGGGTGCTGAGGGGAAACAGCTGGTAGTGGTTGTGGTGGGGGATGCTTGCCGCTTACCGCATAGAAGGAATCCTCCCATTCGCATACCGCATACCGCATGCCGCATACCGCATACCGCGTAGAAGGAATCTTAGCTTTATACATCACACAATTTACCCACTCCGCTTGTGTCTGCGGGCTGCACATCGATGCGAAACACAAGGGGTGAGGTGGAGGAATATTCAAATAACGCCGCGGACCAGCAACGGTGTATGTCTCTGGCCGGTGTGTCGTAAATCATTGAGGGCCGACGTGGGCTTAAGCTAAGATTCCTTACACACGGTATACGGTATGTGGTATGCGAATGCGAATGCGGCAAAAAATTGAAACGCCTTGAAGTCAATGGGCTACATCCCTTACACGCGGTATGCGAATGCGGCAACTCGATCGGTCCCTGTAGTGATCGGTGCAGCATGTGGCATGTGGCATGCGGCACGCGGTATGCAAATAGAAATGTCAGTCACACTTGTCCATTAGTTTTAGACGAGGAGAGGCGACTGAGCATTACAAAACGGTCATACACAAGGGTGCAGAGGGGTAACATATGGTAGTGGTGGTGGTGGGGTTACGGGTTCGTGAAAATGCTACCATAGCCACAGAAATATGAATACTTATCTATACTTTGGTAATTATAAAGGTACAAACCCCCATGTGACGTACCAAGAGGTACATAGATATAAATGCCATATTAGGCCATATACAGTGCAGTATGGAGTATACTTGTTTATTTTAATTTTTTAAATATAGCCAGTCGTGTGCCGCATGTCGCATGCCACATACCGCATATAAGGAATCCTCCCATTTGCATACCGCATACCGCATGCCGCATACCGCATACCGCATGCCGCGTAGAAGGAATCTTAGCTTTATGGAGTACTCCACTGATTTAGGCTTGTCTGCCTCACCACCTGGCGCCTCTAGATGGCGACACTGTAGTCTCAGAAAGCCCAGAGGCCTCGTCTGTTACATAACTTTAAATGTGCTCGACTATCTCCTTTTCTTTCAAAGGATAATTATACGTTGTTATAATTATTTCTTTGTTGAATTTTCAAAGGACTATATATCTGAGACTATGTAAGATATGACTGCATGATCCAACGTGTGAGTTTTAACTGGATTATTCCTTTAGATTGTCCGAGCTGGCACTTTTTCTGTATGAAGATTGCTCACGACCGTTGACAATGCATTGATTTTTCCGGTACGCGCAGTGAAAAACGTCTATTTGATTCAAAATGTAAGCATTTTCAGAGAAGCAATACAATTAACCCATTTGTTTCTCCCCCCCCCTCTCCACCTCAAAGAATAGCTTATTTGGTCTGTATTTTAAGGAAGGTAAATGTAGTATGCTAACTGAACGTCGAAATGAAGATTAGCACACTCTTTATTCCCCTGACAGGAATGAGGTCACACAATTGAGCCGTGTCTTTGACGGGCGCTTAAATCTGCATAGTCCGATGAAGCATCACATTTTCAAAACCAAAACAATTATCTAGATTTGATTGAACCTATCTAACTTAAATACTGATGCACTTATTAAACAGTTTTTGCCACATAGAAGGAACTACTGGTGCAATTTAACAAAAAAAGAACCTGTTACAGCAGAAGTCTATGGTGGCAGAGTTTTGGCATACTTGCCAAAATTAAATTGTCATGGTTGTACTTCAAATATCTCCAAACTTAGCCATTTAAAATAAAAGTTACTTCAAACTAATATACGGTAGGTTATAGTGAGTCATCATATATATTTATCTCAGAAAATTCCAGAAACTCAAAACCATCGGACCATGCAACTTTAAAGCCCAAGCACTATCCGGGAGTCTTGATCAGCTGTTTCTGTAGAAAGACACCCAAATGGCCACGTAAAGGGGCTGTCACACTACGACGTAACGACGTCAACGTAGGGAGAACGTGAAGAACGTTGAACTTCTCGGCGTAGTATGCAAATTTGGGCAGAAGTTGAACGTGGATGCAGCGTAGTGGATGAGAGAGTAACGTCGGTAAAGCGTAGTGATACCGTCGTTCGACGAGAGAGGTGAACGTAATGACGCTGATGGAACGTTATGAACGTTATTCCATAGTCGGAAGAACGTTACGTGACGTTAGCTACGTCATGAGACGTTGAACGAACGTTGAATGCACGTTCTCCTGACGTTCTCCTGACGTTCTCCTGACATTGTCCTGACGTTCCCATTACGCCCCGTGGGCATTTGCACTTGGTTTAATGGGGGTCAACGTAGTGGAATGTAGTTGAACGTAGTGAGGAGCGTTGGACTAACGTCCGTTTAACGTCATTGACGTCCGCTGAACGTGAACAGAACGTACGGCGAACGTAAACCCTTACGTTTGACCTACGTCGAAACTTTTGAACATGTCCAAAACCTCGACGTATCTCGACGTAACACGACGTAATGTGACGTAGATCGATGTCCCTGTAACGTCATTATGACGTCATCATAACGTAATCCAACGTACATCAACGTAATGACGAAATATCACCACGTTAGGCTCACGTTGGCTCATTACGTCGTAGTGTGACAGGGGTATAACAGATCCTTAGAGCTGTTCTCTGGGGCATGTGATTGTTTGTTTGTTGGAATTTTACATTCTGGAAACATCTGACGTCATATCAGGACGGATACCAACTTGTGACAGTGCGCATTTATGGCAACGTTTATAGTGCTGTCCCACTGGGAGACCAGACATCCAGCGACATGACCCGATACCCCACACATTCAAATTATCTTGATACTGTGCTAACCAGTCCTTTCCTATCCTAGTAATATCAAGCACCAGGCTAGGTAGGAACGAGTATCAATTTGATAAGTCATTGATTTGACTCCAGCGGGAATCGAACTCCCGATCTCCCTTCGCTCTACGGCGTCCATGTGGTTTCCTAAGACAACGTCAGTTCAGGTAGTATAGTTTCCTTGTGTGTTCATTGTGGTTTTTCATTCTAGCAACAACTACGGCATGTCAAAACGACCCTGCAACCTCGTGCCGATACAAAATTCCCGCAACATATCCTGATATTCCACTCACGCGCAGTATTTTTACATTACAGCACCTACTTATTTCTTATCCTAATAATTACTAGCGAACCTCAGCTCGATCGATAAGTAAACATATTGTAGGTCTTCTCCCGCACAGGAAGAGAGTGCTCGACACGATAAGCCATTCCGTCTCCGGTTGTCGTCTTTGACACATAAATAATCTGAGCAATGTGTATAAGCACGACTACCTGGTGCAACTCCAAGCAAATACTTGGTCATAACAATAATCGGGCTGCGCATATTGATATAGTGCTGCAGTAAATATGGATATATCGATGGTGTATCCCAGCGAGAGCAGCACTATAAAGCTCATCAGGTCAGTCTCGGGGTTAGTCCTGATATAACCTCAGGTGGTGATGGGACGGAAAACCCTAATCCATCAATCACTGGCTGTATGGGCAGGGAAAAGCGCAATGCTCATAGGCGGGCAGCGACCACCAATATATCACCAGGCATTCAGCGCCATACACAGCGCATAGCACCGCCACTTGTACGTCTAGCAGTCGTACCGCGCTCCCCACAACATGCATCCATCAAAACCAAGTTCACCACCACCAGCACCACCACCTCCACCGCCCCCTCCACCACCACCTCCAACCACTTCCACCTCCATCACAACCAGCTCCACCAACTCCACCACCTGCAATGACTTCCACCACCTCCATCACCTCCACCACCACCTCCAACCACTTCCACCTCCATCACAACCAGCTCCACCAACTCCACCACCACCTCGAACCACCACCTCCACCAACTCCACTACCACCAATTCAACCACCACCTCCAATCACCACCACCTCCACCACATCCACTACCACCAACTGCACCACCACCTCCAACCATGTCCACTCCCACCAACTCCTCCAACAACTTCCACCTCCACCACCTCCACCACCTTCACTACCACCAACTCTACCACCACCTCCAACAACGTCCACGTCCACCACCTCCACCACCTCCAGTACCACCAACTCCACCACCACCTCCAACCACCACCACCTCCACCACCTCCACTACCACCTCCAACCACTTCCACCTCCACCACCTCCACTACCACCTCCAATCACTTCCACCACCGCCTCCACCATCAACTGCACCGTCACTTCCAACCAATTCCACCTCCAGCACCTCTACCACTACCACCACTACCACCACCACCACCACCAGCACCTCCAGCACCTCCACCGCGGTGCCCCAAGTGGTAGAGCGCGGGCCTCGTGTGCGAAAGATCGGCAGTTCGGTTCCTGGTTGAGTCAAACCAATGACTATAAAATTGATACTTGCCACTTCTAAGCCTGGTGCTAGGTTTTAGCCGTGTTTACACGGGGAATTGTGAAACGTTCTAGACAAAGCGATTTATATGAAGCGTTTTAGAGATGCGTTTACACGGACAGAGTTTGAAAGTGTGTCGGCGACCAGGAACCAGCAGCCTTAGGTCCGCCTGTAGCTGGCAAGCACTGCTATTGGTTTAGTTTACACTCGTCGATTCGACTCCGATGAAGCTGCTACGTTAATATCGCTTGGAATTTAAGGTTACTTTAATTAAATTTCATTATTTGAGGATGTAATTCTGTTAAATATGATCGCATTTAATAGATTTCGGCCTAATCGGGCCCTAACACTGCCGGGCACCAGCGATTAGTTACTGCTCCCCCTGTTGCCGGCACGCACTACTATTTTATACTATCGCCGCCCGGGAACCAGCTGAATCGCTTCAAATAAACCACCTCGCGAGGTGGTACAGATGAACTGTTTCATATGAATCGATTCAGCCCTAAAACGCCTCAGAGTCGCGTTTACACGCCAAATGTGAGTCGATCTAGGCAAGGCGTTATATATGAGGCCTTTTAAATCGCCCGTGTAAACAGGGCTATTAATAGGATACAGCAAGGACTGGTTAGCGGACTATGCAGCTTTGAGGTTAACTGTATATTTCCAATACATGTGTAGGACTCTGCACTGACCTCTCAGGCAAGGAGCCACATAGGCAGGTATGCGTGGGTAGTATAGTGATATCAGGGAACCTAGGTGGTGTAATGGTTAGCACACTGGCCCGGAGTGCAAAGAGATGTGGGTTCGAGTCCCGCTTTAGGCTCAATATTTCCCATTTCCATCACCCCTACGACACATGTATCATATATGTGCATGTGCATACTGCATGAGCACTGCAACAGTTCTCGCTCATTCAGATGAGTCTTCTCAGTGTCTTCTCACAGATTTAATATTCCTGTTCCTCTGATGTTGGGTTGGTTTTGTGTCAGTGGCGTGCCAGTACAGTGGATGAGCCATAGCGCACTGAGTACATATGCAATAAGAAAAAACGTGGTGGCCGAATCAGTGGAGTGCAGATTTCCCGTGCGGAAGGTCGGGAGTTCGAATTCTGGCCGACTCAAACAAATGACTTATAAAATTGGCACTTGTCGCTACATGGCCTGGGGCTCAGCATTAATAGGTTATGACCAGGACCTGGTTTGCACAGTATCGGGATAATGCGACTGTGTGGGATATCGGGTCATGGTGCTGGCAGCCCAATAAAGCCACCATGAGGGCGCACTATAAAGTCACCATGAGGGCGCACTGTAAGAAGTCGGTATCCGTTCCGATATGACTCTCAGTGGTGCTAGGACGTAAAACAAAAAAAAACATAGGCAAAAAGTAAATGAACAAATAAATAAGTAAAGACACAGATTTTACGTATACTCCACCCCCAACACCAGCATTCCACCCCGAACACCACCAACACCCCCATTCCATCTCCAACACCACCTGTCCACCCCCAACACCACCATTCCACCCCAACCACCAGTACTCCACCGCCACCACCACTACTCCACCCACAACACCACCATTCCACCCCCAACAACACCATTCCACCCTAACCACCACTACTCAACCCCCCAACACCACCATTCCACCCCAATCACCACTGCTCCACCCCCACCACGAGTACTCCACCCCACCACCACTACTCCACACTCACCACAACTATTCAACCCCCAACACCACCAGTCGACCCCCAACACCACCATTCCACCCCAACCACCACTACTCCACCTCCAACAACACCATTCCACCCCAACCACCACTACTCAACCCCCAACACCACGATTCCATCTCCACCACCACTACTCAACCCCCAACACCACCATTCCAGCCCCAACTTCACCTTTCCACCCCAAACACCACCACCGCTACTCCACCCCACCACCACTACTCCAGCTCCACCACCACTACTCCACCTCCACTACTCCACCTCCACTACTCCACCCCACCACGACTACTCCACCCCCACCACGACTATTCCTCCTCCACCCCCACTACTCCACCCCCACCACGACTACTTCACGACCACCACTACTCCACCTCCACCACCACTACTCCACGACCACCACTACTCCACCTCCTACACCTCCACCACCACTATTCTACCTCCACCCCCCACTACTCCACCCCTACCACCACTACTCCCCCACCACCACTACCCCCACTACTCCACCCCATCACCCCCACTACTCCACTCCTACCCCCACTACTCCACCCCTACCCCCACTACCCCACCCCACCACCACTATTCCACCACCACCACCACTACTCCACCTCCACCACCACTACTCCACCCCTCCACCACACTGCCTCCATCACCACTACTCCACTCCCACCACCACTACACCCCCAACACCGCTACTCCACCCCCACCACCATTCCACCCCCAACACCAGTCCACCCGCAACACCACTCCAGCCTTCCACCACCACCACCACCACCCCCACAACCACCACCCCTCCACCCACCCACCCACCCCCCGCCGTCACCACCACAACCACCCCCCCTCCTACCCAGCATCCACACACCCACCGCCCCTACTACATGGGACAGTATTATCTGCATTGTACCGCTACTACTGCTGCTGATGCTGATGCTGCTGCTGCTGGTGCGGGGCTTCAGCCTTTCATCCCTTGAAACTCTATCTCCACTTATCAGTGAGCAATCATTTGAGCTGGAGTTTGGTGGTTCTTTTTAGGACAACAAAGGAACACACAAAAATGCAAAAGAAAAGGAAAAAGCAATCGAAGAACCGGATTTCCTTGTTGGCTTCGTTGACAACATCACGTAAAAGGAGCCCCTCCACTTGGAAATGGACTGTCAACCACAAACTAAAATGATCGGACTTGCTCAGTCTTTATTCCTTAATTATCTGCGTTATTAGGATTGTGTGTTATATAGTTTGAATTATTTCTAGTAGGGTATACTTACTTTCGAAATAGCTTTGCAGATAGATGCAGGAGGATTTCGATGTATGGCTCACCTCCATTCCCAATCTAACTCTGCATCGTGGGGACCCTGTCAGTATTGTTGATGGGCCAATATTCTTTCAATTAAATACAACTTGACGGCGAGGATACGTCGGGCTTTGGCCCATAGTTCGGCGAGGGTGTGCCCGACCTTTCAGCGCTAGGGCACTCGTTCCTCTGATAAGGCAATAAGACCGTTATTTTCTCGATTTGTATTTTCTTACGGATTCTTCACGGGATGGTAGAACAATGAGTGTGGAGAACATGAATAGACATAATAACATACACTACTTATTACTCCGAAGTCCCGATCGTTTGCATAGGCAGCCTTCGTTCTTTACCAGTTCGGCCACCGGGTATCGTGGATCAGTAAGATGTTGGATGTGTAGTATTATGTGGAGTGGAGTGATTGAAAGGTTTGGTGATGAGGTAGGGGGTTATGTTTGAGGAAGCTATGAACAGAGGGGATTCTTAGCCATGTTGTTGGCCAGGGAAAGCTTTTTGGGTGGATGTGAGCGATCCTAATTTACGCCTAAGTGAGCAGGTGACTGGCTGATTCGCTTGGGAAATTATCCTTATCGTTGGATCCTTGCATGCTTTTAGGTTTTTGTCGTTTTGTTCATACATAATTAAGGTTCATTGTCATAATTAACCTTGGAATAACTTTTTATTTTACATGGTTAACTTGGACATACTTGACGTACAAACATGCACACTTAATTTGGGGCGCACGTCAAAACTCAATCATAGGCTTCTGTAGGTTCTATTAAATTGACTCACTATTCTCTTCTATGCACCAACACTTGTTTTATAAAGGCACACATTTTTAGGTTCGATATGGTGAATCAAATCCAGATAATTGTTTTAATTTCGACAAGTTTATGTTTTCCTAAGATTAAGCGGCATTAATACACTGACTTATTAATCTGCGTTCCTATGTGGGTTATTTCTTAAAGTTTTTGTTTCTGTGATGCCTTATCGTGAATCCATTTAAAAAGAATTTCTCTGACTTATTAGAGTTATTCGATTTATTCTCCACCATGTCCCAGTTTGGGGGACTGAACTGAGAATGCCGTCCCAATTTGCAAAGACCGGGCGCGGTGGCTGAATCAGTAGAGTGCAGGCCTCGGGTGCGGGAGGTCGGGGGAGTTCGGTTCCCGGTCGAGTTAAATCAATGACTTATAGAATTGATAATTGTCACTTCCCAGCTTGGCTTTCTGCATTAATAGGATAGGGCAAGGATTGCTTAGCGCAGTGTCAGGATAATGTGATTGAATGGAATATCAGGTCATGGCGCCGGCAGCCTGCTTTCCCAGTCGGGCACCACTATAAAGTGTACACTGTCACAAAAGTCGGTACCCATCGTGATATGACCTTAGATGTTTCCGAGGATGTAAAACTCAAACAACCAATCGATCAACCATGTCGCAATTTGGAGGTCTGAACTGCGAATGTTGTCCCAATTCGCAATCAACTAAAATAGCATCAAAACATGCCGCTGCCCTGCCCGGCATCAAGCCCCAACTACACTGACTTTTGTTTGTCCGGACCTGCACACGCAAAAAACAGCAAGATTACACCTCCCATTCTGCTGATGAACCATAATATCACAACAACGATAGCGAGAGTTTTTCTTCTGTGTTTGAACTGCAGTACTGAGGTACGTGGGTTTATTGGCGTTGTATCTTTTGTGTCGTTTGGTCGGGGAATGCGGATAAGAATGGCATTACGGAAATTGTCCTTGAGATATATTATCTCTATATGTTGTGTCGAAGCTCCATATAGTCTGATGAAAGCATCACCTATTGGAAACCACCGAACATTGTTTATCTCGAGTTTATCCTAGATATGGGTCACTCTCCTGAAAACTGGTCAGCATGGGAGGGGATTTTAAAACATCAATAAAAAAACTTCCTGCTTATTTTTGTCCTTATACTTTTCATATTCATGTTCAGATTGGATGTAAGAAATAAGGGAAATAAAAGAAACTGTGTGCAACTTTGGTCCTTTGAGTTATGAAGTAGTTTTGCACCCAAAAAAAACATTTTATACTCAGCCATTTGTAACATGACATATGGACATGTTTGGACCCTTACTTACATCTTGTATTGCATTGATATATCAAACAAAACAGTTTACAAATCAAAAAGGAAGTATTTATTAACATGTATGCATGCTTAAATTAAAAATAATAGTAATGTATTCAGAAATAACATTACAAATTTCCATCACAGATGTAACCCGTGGTGTCTGGATGCCACACAAATATTGTACACTAATTATTCAGTGAATAAAGCATGGCTAAGAATTACTTTTTTTATCAATATAAGCACTACATATTTCTGTATATTATGCCATCATTAATATGCATCTAATTATGAAATTATTTAATTCTGCTTAGATTTTTATTAAGCAGACTATGTGGTGTCCTAAACATGTGTTACATCTGAGCAACACATGTTATACTGCCATAAGACATAGCTTAATCATTGGCTACACCTTTATTTTTTATCTCATCAATTTATCTTTTACATAGATGTAAAGGGGACATTCCCAGCTTTCATTTGCAACCAACAAAATTTAATTCATTCAAATATTAGATTTTAACTCTCCATGTGACACTTCTGGCCAGTTTTCAGGAGAGGCATCCATATTCAACTTAGATACGGATGTACTTAGTAATCCCTTGTATACACCAATAAAGCGTAATAGGTTACATTTAATAGGACAGGATACATCTGTAGCTTATGGTGTCCAGCATCTCACCGTGCATGCCAAAATGATGTTTGCATGTCCTGGCATTAAAGCTGGAAAGTCCGATGAACCATCCAATTTTCAAAATTTATTTTATTTTCTAGACTTTATTCAACCCATCAACTTAGATACTTATGCCACACACTGAGTCAATGTAATAGAACTTGTTACTGCAGAAGGCTATGGTGTTAGAGTTTTGGCATGCTTGCTCCATGTTTGCACTTCAAATATTTAAAAAAAACTTAGCCATTTAAAATAAAAGTTACTTCAAGCTAAATTATGGTGAATTATAACAATCAATTTAAAGTATTTATCTCAGAAAACTTACACAACCTCAAAATCATCGGACTATCCAACTTTAACTACCTATAACAGTAACCATCTATAATTCGCCGCACTCAGCAACAGGGAGAAAAAGGAAAGACATAGACAGACATGGTTTCTGAAGATTTAATAACAAAACAAGTCGGGACCGTTAGAGGTCTATCGTGGTCAAGTAGGCGACAGAGGCCAGGATCATGCGCTGACTGGGATGCGCAACCAGGAACAGTACATGACACAGGAATGAATCAACGTGGAGATCAGCGCTCACCCCCTAGAAGAAAGGGTGGGAGGGTGGGGAAATCGGAGTGTTCAGAGCAGAGGCAGCGAGCCAAGTGAGACTGAAAGCGGAAAACGGTGCACGAGGAAAGCTAAGAATAGACTGCCTCGTGCGCAAATTACCCATGTTAGCCTCGGCCAACATGCACAACACAAGGTTTCTGCGGCAAAATAAAGTAATGCATATTTCAATGACCAAATTAATACATTTATCTAAAGAAAAACAAAAAAAAACGATAATGGCAGATTTCAAAACTACCGGATTGTGCTGAGCAGCAGACCAAGAGGAATTGACAACCACTGCTTCAAACAACCACTTGTCCCAACTCCTCCACATCCTAACCCCCATCCTCAATCTCTTGCCTTCTTCATCATTTATATTATAAGTATTAGTATTAGTATTGTTATTCATGGGTCGTCATGACTGCCACCCCCAATTTGATACATTTTGGTGATGAGGTGGTTGTTGATGCGCTGAATCACGGTGCCAAGACTTTGGGACACGGCCATCAGGATGGCGTGAACATGAGTGATGTTGGGCTCATCGATCATAGCTGAGCTCAGCGTTTGACGCCTACCCCCACCCCTACCCACACTCACCTCCCCACCACCACGCCTCCACGACCGCACCCTTTCCCTCACCCACAAGTAACTAGCTCTGCTTTGGTGGCGTTTCTAAGTGGAGTGGGGAGGGGGTGATGTTTCTTCTTGTTGTTCTCTTTCATTGTGTCTGTGCATCTCGTGATGCCAGACTTTTTAAAATTTCCTCTGCAGCATTGCTAGAGCAAGTTTGCACGTGTGTATTATTAATACCCCTGTCACACTACGACGTAACGAGCCAACGTGAGCCTAACGTGATGATTTTTCGTCATTACGTTGCCGTACGTTGGGTTACGTTATGATGACGTCATAATGACGTTAGAGTGACGTCGAGCTACGTCATGTTACGTCGTGTTACGTCGGCGCGCGTCGAGGTTTTGAACCTGTTCAAAACTTTCGACGTATCTCGACGTGAAGCCGTTACGTCGGGATGACGTCACAATGACGTTAGGTAGACGTTCCGCGATCGTTATAGCAGCGTAAATGACGTTAGAGTCACGTTATGTCACGTCAGAGCGACGGCCCGGGTGGGAGCAACGTGTGGGCAGCGTTAAGTTAACGGTGGACGGACGTAACGGAGCGTCGCCCGAGCGACACGATGACGTGTCGATAACGTCGTTATAGCGTGTTGCGAACGTGTCGTGACGTAGTTCACGTCATTGACGATCGCGTAACGTTTTGATAACGTGACTAACGTGATCCGAACGTGAATAGAACGTGTTCTGAACGTCTTGTGAACGTCTTGTCTTGGAGTATATAAAGACCCACCATGTCCTCCTGTCACCACAACACCTCAGCTCTTCCAAGCGGACACATCTACTTCAGTACATCATGCAGGACTACCAACTTGCCATTCTGAAAGCTGACCATGACATCAATGTGCTCCTACTGCGGTATATAGAGGCCAAAAGGAGAAGGAAACAAGCTCGGGCAAAGCGATTGTGGGTGCGACAGTGGATCGGCAGGCGTCATGAGTTTGGGATGTATGACAAGCTTCTAGTCGAACTGCGTAACGAGGACACGGCTTCGTTCGTCAATTTCATGAGGATGCCTCCCCAGATGTTCGATGAGATACTAGCGAGAGTGGGTCCGCGTATCACAAAAAGCTACACAACCTACAGGAAGCCGCTCGAACCTGGCCTCAAGCTTGCCCTTACTCTGCGACACCTAGCATCAGGCAACAAGTACGCTTCGATGAAGTTTGCATGGCGGGTGCCACACAACACCCAATCTGTCATCGTGAGGGAGGTGTGCACGGCGATCATAGCAGAGTACATAGACGAGGTGATGACCTGCCCCACAACACCGGACGGATGGCGTGCGATCTCAGACAACTTTCTGCAAAGGTGGAACTTCCCCCATACCTGCGGGGCCATTGATGGGAAGCATGTGGCCTGCCGGTGTCCCCCAAGGAGTGGATCCCTCTACTTCAATTATAAGGGGTTCTACTCCATCGTCCTCATGGCACTGGTGGATGCGGATTACAAGTTTGTGTGGGCGGATATTGGTGGTAAAGGGTCCGCATCCGATGCGCAGGTGTTTAACGCGTCTGAACTGAAAGCCACCATTGAAGATGGAAGCATAGGTTTCCCCCCACCAGAGCCTATTGTTGCGGGCCAGACGACCATCCCATACTTCATCATCGGTGACGATGCGTTCGGGCTACGGCCGACCCTGATGAAGCCGTACAGCAGGAGGGGAATGGCACATGCTGAACGCATTTTCAACTACAGGATTTCCCGAGCTAGGAGAGTAGTTGAGAATGCGTTCGGCATCCTGGCAAACCGGTTCCAAGTGCTGCTGACCACGATGCAGCACCACCCGTCCACCGTGAAACTCATCGTCACAGCCTGCATGTTGCTACACAACCTCATGAGGATCCGATATCCGACGCTGCAGAACCAGCAACTAGACCGGGCAGAAAATGTGGACGACGAGTTCATTGCAGGAGCATGGAGAGAGGGCAGAAATCTCCAGGACATACCAGTACCAATACCACCACCAATAGGTGGCCAGAACACTGCCTCCAGGGCGGGAAAGGCACAGCGGGAGCTGCTCAAAGACTGGGTCAACTCGCCAGCTGGTTCAGTGGAATGGCAGGAGGACATGATATGACTGTTTGAAGTGTGGCGACTGGAGTGGGATATTCATGTACTGTGTTTGGATAATTTATGAAATGGAGGGGTTTATAGTTACTGAAATTGATATATTAAAATGTACTGTGTTGAATATACTGTGTGTTAGGATACAATGTGAGATCTTCAGATGTTATAGGTCATTTTAATAAACGATATGAATATGTTATTTGTATCAAACTTGAATTTACATGTCAGTTATAATTTGCCTCTTCTTTCAATATGTTACTGTATAAGTGTATGGTTTCAGACTCTCCACATGGTTGGGCAAATATATTTGGCATAATGCCAGTTAAACTATAGCCGTGTTCACACGGGGCAGTTAATTGCAATGATAAAAATAAACTTGTATAGTTTGGCTCACATTTGGGGTGTAAACGCGCGGCTGAGGCGGTTTAGGGGTGATTCGAATCATATAATTCCGATTTTATAAACCACCTATGTAGATGCTTTATATGAACTGAATTTTATGATTCGACTTATATCGCCCGTGTGAACGCAACTGACTTACTTGAGGCAGTTTTGCACCTCACACTATATAATATAATTTGGTGTATGAACCTGCTAGAGGTGCACATAGATTCTTTTGATGATTTATTTTAAGCTTTTCAGTGCCCAGTAGAACTTTTTACGGTTGCAAAACAATATGATTTAGTCTATAAATATCTAGCTGCAACCCCACACTCTCTGGCGTTAACATGGCCTAAATATATTGATATCAGTAATTGTGACAAACTGCAATCTTTCCCAGCTTACAACTTTAATCAGGGTGATAGCTACATGTAGATAAGGCGGTGGGAGCCCAGTAAAACCTGAGATAAACACATGGCAGTTAACAATGTGGGGGTGGGAGATGTGAATGGGTTTTCTTTTTTCCCACAGTAAGGACTTACACAGGTACATGTCAGTGGGGTGTGGTCAACTGTATGCAGAGAATTACTTTGGTGGATATTTAACCAATATACATGCCATTTATTTAAGGGGTGGGGGGGGGGAGGAGTAGAGAAAAATGCAGTAATCTAATGCGATTTGGCCAAATGCCAAACTCAGTTATAGTGTAGTGCACAAAGCACTTATGATTTACTGATTAACATAAGGATATGATGTTTAATAACAAATACAATCCGACACAGAAATTTGTAGAACAATACAAATACTTTTTTTATTTTAAACAACTTCCACCAAACCCTCACAAATATATACATATGTAACCCCCATCCACAAAATATTCAGTCCCAATGAAAAACAGTTAGAATATACAAGAGTCTACGTATATTAAATGAGTTCACATGTGGTAAACATTGTTCATTTCAATTTGATTCGGTGTCCATGTTGTCCTTGCCCTTGCCGTGTGTGGGGCTTGCCACCTCCCCGGGCACAAACAGGTCCTGCTCCAGGGTCGAAATGCCCGACACCCCGGACAGATTAAGAAACCCCTCCGACCCTGTGGGCGTTGGTGTGCGCCCCGCCCTGGGTGTGGTGGTGGTGGTGCTGCTGGTGCTGCTCGGGGTGCTGGTCGTCGTGGTGTTGGCGGTGTTTCTGGTCGTCGTGGTAAAGATGTGGTGGTATTGGTGGTGTTGAAGGTGGTGGCGGTGTTGATGGTGGTGGTGGTGGCGGTGAAGAGAGGTGCTGGTGGTGTTGGTGGTGCAGCTGCTGGTGGTGGTGGTGATGATGTTGGTGGTTGTGGCAGTGAAGGGTGGTGGTGGTGGTGGTGGTCTTGGTGGTCTTGGTGCTGGTGGTGTTGGTGAAGGTGATGGTGCCGGTGGTGGTGAGGGGTGGTGCTGGTAGTAGTAGTGCTGGTGGTGGTGGCGCTGGTGGTGGTCGTGGTGGCGCTGGTGGTGGTGGTGGTGGCGGTGGCTGTGGTGGTGCTGGTGCAGGTGGTGTTGGTGGTGCTGGTGCTGGTGGTACCGGTGCTGGCGGTGGCGGTCAATACTGTGTAGATCATGAGTGAGATGAAATTGTGACCTATGTTCAGTTGGTAACCATGGTACCCTGTTCCAGTCTCCGGCTGCTAGGTGAAGGACGAAGTTAATGTGCCCGTCCTCCCCACGATGAGGCATTCCTGGAGCCTAGACAACTCCGAACCCCCTCCTCCCCGTCCCCTCAACCCCGACCTCCTCCTCCCTCCTCCCTATTGTCATTACTCCGCCATTCTTCCTCTTGCTCCCCCTTCCCTCTTATCTCTTGCCCCAAATTACTCCTCCCTATTCCTTATCCCCTCTTCCCCCTCCCCTTCTTCCTCCTTCCTCTCTTACCCCTCTCCCCCTCCCAGCGCCCACTCTCCCCGCTCCGCCTTTCCCCTCCTCTGTGCCACCTCTGCCCCTCTCTCCGCGCCCCTCTCTCCGCGCCCCTTCTCCCCTCTCCCTGCGCCCCCTCTCTCCCTCCTGTCTCCTCCGCCCTCCTTCTTACTCCCTCCCCCTCCTCCATCTCGCTCTACTACTGTCCCCCTTCCTTCTTCCCTCGCCCGTCTCGAAAGGGAAATGACATGCAATTGCCTTTGCCTCAGACAGAACGCTATTTCATGACAACAGCTGCTGCCTACTCTTGCCCTGCTGAGCTATACAAGTTTCACCATCAGTAAATGGGCAGAGGTGGTTTTTCTGCCTCCTGGTGAATTGAATTGCACACGCATCTCAACCGGAAGTGTGGAAACATGTATGCGTTTTGCAGGAACGTCAGCATAGAATAATCCTTCCTCTTTTTATATGGTCAGCATTTGCTATGCGTTGTGCATTATTAGTTAAGGGGCTGTAACATTAGGTTTTTTTGCGGGAGCGTATGGTGGTGTAAGCGCGTTACGTCATATACATCGGTATACGCCACCATACGCTACGCATACGCCATCATATGCCGTCATACACCGATCCTCCAACAAGCCTGTTTCCTTGCTCACAATTTTCAGCGTATGGCAGTGTATGGATCATACGCTGCTCATACGCTAGGCGTACGATATGCATACACCGGCATAGGTTATGCATAGGTTATTGGTACATCGGCATAGGTTGGGCATATGCTGGATTGACACCCGCCGGGTGTCTCTTGCATATCCCCAACGTTCTGTAAAAGTGGTGTCACACTACGGCGTATGGCGTTAGCGTATGGATTTTCGACCCATATGCCGTCATACGTCGTCATATGCTTCGCATATGCTACGCATACGCTACACATATGCCGGCATACGCCATCATACGCTGTCATATGCCGTCATACACGCGTCCGTCCAAATTCTTTTTGAGCATGCTAAAAAATTTCCGGCGTATGGCGGCGTATGGCTCATACGCTGCTCATACGCTGCTCATATGCTTGACGTATGCTATGCGTATGCTGACATAGGTTATGCATAGGTTGGGCATACGCTGAACTGTCAATCACAACCATCAAACCTCATCACAGTACGCTGCGCATAGGTCGGGATATGCTTTGAATACGCCGCCATAGGCTAGGGGTAGGTTAGGCATAGGTTAGGCATAGGTTAGGCATAGGTTAGGCATATGCTGGGCATACGCTTCAGATGCCGCTGGGACCTTGTGTGTAGCGTATGATGGCGTATGACGGTGAATGGGTCGAAAACCGCATATGCCGGCATATGCTAACGCCATACGCCGTAATTTGACAGGGCCTTTAATGTCTTACCCGCTTAGATTGTGGGAGTTTGAACAGCAGCGCTTTCACACAAACTGAACATGTTGCACGACAAGAGAGCCACCCATATTATTATTGCCTTGTCATACCTTAGTGTCGCTTAATGGTGACAGTGCTACCTCGTAAGTGCTCAATAATTCCCAGCCATATGTACAGACACCCTCACCGGAAACTCGAAATCCCAATGTGTAACCTCATTAGGACATTTGTTTTCAAAACCCAGAGAATTCGCAGACCTAATGCAACAGCGATACATCCCTGAAGCTGCTTTGAACCCACTAGAGTGGTACTAACAAATATTTATGTGATCTATAAGCATTATACAAGTATAATTATTCGGAAGATGTTACTCCTCATTATATTCTAAGTCATCTAATGTACTGATCTATTATTAATTGTTCAGTGACAATGCCACCGGGTCGATTGTGTCGCCTCCTGTCTGCAAACGCTCAGTCACTCTGCCCAGATTATATATATATAATTATATATATATATATTTATATATTCGTTGCAAATATCGGTGAGTTGCTAGTACATAGCACCCACAATTCATGTTGCATACACGTTATCCTATTCGTGCCGAATGGCGCCATCATGTGTAGATTTCAGGTTCTGTGGTAGTCGTTGGGTGGCGCAATGAAAGTTTTTAAGTATTAATTATGCAAAGCCTGGATTGCTGGGCAATGATGTATGGGGAATATACATTGGAGCATATATCCCATAAAGTGTGATCTTTTAATAAAGGGAGTGTGGTGCTTCCTGAATAGATTGCATACCTGTAGACGTGATAATATATCTCTATGATAACTAGCAGCAACCACCTTTCAGAAGGCCTTATGGGAAAGTGCATTAACAAAGAAGACACATTTTTGTTTGTTTTGGTATATTAGTTGTTTAAGCAGTGGGAATTTCAACCACAGACGATTGGTCTTCCTCATTCAACTGCTCCTTCCCCTGTCCTAATAATGCTGAGTCCCTGACTAGGAATCGACAAGTATACATTTGTAAGTCATTGGTTTGACTCAACCGATCCCACGATCTACCAACACAGGAAAAGGAAGCTCTAACTCATTCGGCTATCCCGTCATCCTGTATGTTGATAATTATCCCAAGGCTTGTATGTAAGTACTCCCGTTCCGATATATATATATATATATATATATATATACTATATCAAACATATAAATAATTTTTACATTACTTAGCCCACAATGGGGGACGTTTACTTTTTGTGCTGGGAGGGTCGTTAAACAAACAACCATTACTTATATTCACCTATTGCATACAACTTATATTGCATTGGCCTCGCATATATATAATAAACATAGGTTCTAAGCCATTATGTGAACACAAATAACAATGGTTATTTCATACCCTATTGAATTCAATTGGTAAATATCTTGATTTACTCCTCCTATCATCAACACTGGCGCCACCTGGAGACACTTCCTCTAACCTCACCGACTCTCAAACAGCTCAGTCTGTGTTTGCCAAAGCAATTTGGATATGTGTTCATATAATATATATATTATTTATTCCTATTTTGTCACGCGCCTCCTTAGATGCACACTGTGCCTATTTATAAGTACATTTTGGTTGGCGTGAACAAAATTCACCCCATCTTCCACAATGACCTGCACCACCTCTGAGAGTCATTGGGTTAAATATATCCACGGTAGTGTTTGGGTTTTATTAAAATTAGAATATTTACTCCCCCCTCCTCACATCTCCACTTCTGTCCGACGATGTATTTATATATGGGATTTGTGTTGAGGAAATCCCTTGAACCTTCGCTATTTCATAGTAGCAGGCCACTTCCTGATATGACCTTAGATGTTGCCAAGACTAAGACTCCAACAACCAACCAACTATTGTAGGATGGGGAATTGGACAGCCTCTCGCGCCTAAATAAACACCCTTCCATACAAATGAATGTTACTGTGTTAGAAATACTTCGAGGAAGCCTCTGTTCTGATTGTAAGTAAGCAGCAAACTACCAGTGATTTTAGTGTGTCTGCTGGCTGTCGTCATTCTCCGCCTGCCAAAATTACATCCTGTCTGCAAGCACTCAGTCCCGGAGCGGGTCTGGGCATTTAGATATTGTCATCGTACCGAGATTTACTACTAAATGTTCCCACGATATGCTCGTCATATATAGAAATGTCAATTCTGTTGGGAGAAAAAGGCTACACATTTTAACCAGGATATAGAATTAGGGTCTGGAGGGCTCTTCTAGATCGTTGGTTGTTGGGGTCTTACGTCCTGGCAACATATCAGGTCATATCAGTATTGGTATGTTAGTTATGCGTGACAGTGCACACTCATGGTGACTATCCCGCTAGTCCTGCCCCACTAGGAAATCAGGCCGCCAGCACCATCCCATATCCCACCCAGTCACCTTATCCTGACACTAAGCTAACCAGTCCTTACCTTATCCTATTAATGCTGAGCGCCAGGCTAGGAAGCAACACAAATGCATTTTATATCGATATAGCGATATAGCGATTGGTAGACAGGAAGTGTGAACACTTATTTGTCTCTAATTTTGTTGTTGTTGTTGTTACATTAGTTGTCCCAAGCAGGGGAAATCCCAGTCACAGACGACTCGTCTTCCCCACTCCACTGCTGGTCGATAGAAAGCCCGAGCCTACACTTTTACCGACCCAATGGATTTTTAACCTCCCACACCACATAGACATGGTATGAGAGCAACGTCCTTTGATGACGCTGTAAGTTATACACAGCGGTGGAAATCCAAATTGGCAGAGCTGGGGGCACGGGGAGTCATTGGTTTGACTCGGCTGCAATTCAGTGCAAACTGAACTCCCAATCTTCGGCACGTGAGGCCCATGCTCTACCGATTGGGTAATGTAATTTCCACTTAAGATGCCATACAAACTCAAACCCGATGTTATGGCTATGAAGTGCTTTAGTTACAAATACATTTTGCCATGCGTTCTACAGGGTTATATTCAGTAGAAGCTGAAATACTGATTTATTTTAGGACAGAATCATCCCTACCAAATTTGCAAAGAGTGACATCTGACGGGCTGAGTCAAATTACTGTAAACAATATTGTAGCTAGTGGATTAATGGTTGACAGAGACCCAAAAACATATTCTGTGATTGTTATTTGGTCCCTGGTTCTGATATAAAAACCAGTCTGGCTTTGGATTGTCTGACTATGTGGATCTGTTTGCTTTGAAATGATCCACAGCAGGTTGTTGTTGCAAGCAATTTCAGCAGCGTTCCTGATTTCATGAAAATGGGCCTCGCTTATCGGAAGAGGCCGTGGACCCCCACACCCACACCAGCTACATAGAGTTTCAGCCCTTGATGGTCAGTTCGCTGTGTGGAAGTTCAGCACTGGAGAGATGTGGTCCATATTTTGTTAGCCTGGACTCGCCTATGCCATTGACTCGATGTAAGTATTTCTTCAAGTCTGTTGATATTGTCCCATTATAGATTGGTGAAAATTAATGTCTTTATGTTGGCTGGAAGTGTGACTTGCTTGTGGCATCGTGCGCGCTACCAACTTCTTGAGACACAGTGATGTATATCAGCTGAGAGAAATATCATGCCTAAGCTTGTTGAGGGTTGTGATGATTTTGTTTCCTGTCAGTGTTGTTAGTGATTCTGGTAGCAGTAGATATTTTGGTAGTTTATGTTGTCCACATGTCACACCATATATGATGTCTTGGCTAAATGACTGAACCAACACAATGCTGAATTTAACGCTAAAATTGAAGCGGATATGCTAAACATAATGGAATTAGCTGGTGGTCGTTTTCCAGTGAATGCATTATCAACCAACACTTTGAGTATTCAGCAAATTCAAGTATTGTTTGGTGTTGTAGAGGATATAGACCTTACTTACTACATTATGGCCGTTGTGTCCTGCCATTAGCCATTACTTATTGATAACTAAACATGTGCATAACAGTTACCCACAGGCAAATCATCGACAAGCCGTTGATGGGGAGGTAATGGGAAGAGAGGGGAAGAGCTCGGAGGAGTAGCAGGGAAAGGTGAATGTGATGCCAAGTACACACCTACCGTTTATGATTCGCGCACTAAAACTCACGACTCGACCCGACCCGCTTAAAACTGAAAACGAGCCATTCATTTTTCGAATCGCGAATCGCAATTGTAATCGGCCCGTTTTAGCCCTAAAACTGAGTTTTTAGTCGGGAATCGCAATCGCTAGGTGTGCGCTCCCCGCGCACACCTAGCAATTTTTGTGTGCGAAACGGGCAGTTTTAGATTGTATACGTAGGTGGGTGCGCACAAACGGTAGGTGTGTACCTGGCATAAGGGTGAGGGCGAGGGGGACGGGAGTGGGAGAAAGTGGGGGAAGTGGAAGGCAGGGTTGAGGGTAGTAGGGAGGTTGAGGAATAAAGGGGGTGGAGGATTAGGGAGAGTGAGACTGAGAGAGGATAAGATCTGGGTCAAGGTCACGAAAAGGTCAAAGGAGGATGAAAGAGGAGGGTGGACTGGGAGGGAGCGAAGGAGGGAGGGGGTGGGAGAGGTAGAGATGGTGGGGGAAGGGAGTGTTTCGGGGAGGGAGTAGTATTTGGATTATGGGGAGGAGGAGATGGTGGGGGCGGGGAAGGGACTGAATTGGGGGACCGAGTGGGATAGGGGCATAGGGGCATAAGGGAGAGGGGATGGGGAGAGGGTGTGGATAGATGGGAGTGAATCGGGCGATATATAGGAGGAGAGGGGAGGATAAGAGGGTGGGGGGAGGGTGGGGGGGAGGGTGGGGGTAAAGGGAGTGAAGTGGGATGAGGGAGTGGGATAAGGGGATAGTGGGAGAGGAGAGTAAGAGCAGGGTGGATTTTGGGACGAGTGCTATTACCCTCTTAATGCTGATGCGCCGTTGCATGTTTTATGGATACAAAGTGCGGAAGGCCACGCCATGTTTGCGTCCCAACTGCCTCCACCAAGCAGGAAGCGTGTTGCAAATGACGATGAGCATGTCACGTACGGGTATAATCTTAGGAGATTAAATCTCTTATCTTCCCCGGCCACCGGAACCACTCGTGTTGTACTCAGACTCAGACTCGACACACACACACGATGGTGCATGCTGACCACGACTCCAGGCCTTGGGTAATATACATATGCATATGAGACTGTCTCAAAAGGTGCTAAGCAATATGGGAGAAAACTTTGTACATAGTAACGATCAACACACTATCTACTTATGCATTTGCTCAGGATAAACTGATTTGTTTTTTACATGGTGTTTCATAATCCCAATAGAATACATATTGATTTGAAGCAAATGTCATTGTGTTTTCAGTGTAACCATTTCTATGCTCTTTTGTGTCAATTGTTACTATTGTCAAAAAAACGAAGAGCTAGCACCTTTTGAGACAGGCTCATATGCATATGTAACTCTATATATGCATATATATGAAGACGTATTCTTCAAAAACGCGATAAGTCCCAATCCAAAAAATGAGTCTGCAATGCCAATGGCAAGTTAATAGATCATGTTATGGAAAAGAGCTCTTCATATATATAACTATGTGAAGAGCACTTTATATGTATATATATATATATATATGTAGAGCTTATTTCCAAAAAGAACTATCTAAAAACGTGCTATTGGCATTGCAAACCCATTGTTTGGATTGGCGCTTATCACGTTTCGGAAAAGAGCTCTTCATATGCATATATATGTATGTATATGCATATGTAACTCTATATGTATATGGATATGCGTATGTCCACATGTATATCGGAATATATATGAATGCATATGGAGGTATATGTATGCACATGTATGATTTGGAAGTATATGAAAGTATTTGGAAGTATATATCTGGTAGTATGTATAAATAAATGGCAGTGTATATATATTTATATAATTTGTTACCTGCGTTTCCCGGCAATATATAGTATCCGGTTTGCTCACTGACGAGGCCCGCAGCACGTGAGACTCAGTGAAGCAGTTCTCTTTAGACATTGGTCCACATAAATACATCACAATATATATAACACAGTTCATGGTGATACTAATAAGATGTAATACAGTTCTGTCGCTGATCTATTTTTGCATAATATATTATACATCCCATACACAAATTAATATGTAATTTTTCATTTTCGGATGCATAATATTAGCAGGCAACTTTCTTGGTAGTTTTGTGAGTAAGTGCTGGAAATGAGGCGCTTAAAGCACGTTTGAAATTAAAGGGTTCGATAGCATGTGACTGACAAACATGCCATATTGATATCTTGTTATATTTAGCTATATATAGATGTTAATTAGCCGATCTGTGGCCGACCTTTCATGACTGGCCATCAGCATCAGTTAGGGTACAGTTTCACTAATCAGTGAAACAACACAAATCCCAAGCCAAGCACGCCAAGGGGGTATCGGTATCACACACAGCGACGTATGTATCTATTCATTCTGATCATGGTAGTAGGCTATGTATATGTATGTGTATGAGTCAGCCTCACGAAAATGGGCCAATTGGTAATATATTTGAGATGTCGGCATCGCAATTCTTAAAGTGTAGTGCATTCCTTTGTTTTATATTAAATTATCCTAGAAACACATAAGGTTGTTGTATTTTCTCGACCTTTACATTCAGGATAAATTCAAGGACTTTGCAACACCTCTGTCAATGCTAAACTATAAGTATGCCGATCGACGCCGACATCCAATGATCGATGCCGACAACTTTAACAGATGTTGGCGTCACAATTCTTAAAGTGTTGTGCATTTCTTTGTTTTATATTAAATTTTCCTAGAAACAAGTAAAGTTGTTGTATTTTCTCTACCTTTACATTCAGGATAAATTTAAGGACTTTGCAACACCTCTGTCAATGCTAAACTATAAGAATGCTGATCGACGCCGACATCCAATGATCGACGCCGAAAACTTCCCCCAATTGGCCTCTTTTCATGATCCTGACTCGTATATATGTGTATATTTATACATGTATGTAAATATGTATATGTATATATGCATATGTAATATGTATGTATGTGTATATTTATACGTATATATGTATATGCATAGGTATATGTATATGTATCTGCATATGACGAGTTCAGGTGCGAAAGGATACACATTGGAATCAAATACTCAAAATTTATATTTTTGTCAGATTATTTCTTTTTTTTCATTGCTCCGTCATCATATCATCACAAAAAAGGTGGCATTACTGAGAATTAAATTTTGTTTAATGTAAAATTCTTTTATTTTAATGAAATCTTTGGATTGGTGTTTACAGGGTTTTGTACCTGAACTCTTCATATGCATGTACATGTATGCATATACATATATTTATATATGATTATATCCACATAATACACATATGCATATATATATATATACCGTAGGCGGTTGCTTCTAGGCCTGGCAGAGGACATTGTTGCAGTATTAGCATAGGGCAAGAACCAGTTGGCTCAGTGTCCAGATACTGTGACTGAGTGCGAGATGAGGTGATGGTGCTGGCAGTCTGGTCTCCTAGTGGGGCAGCACTTATAAAGTCGCCATGAGGATGCATTGTCACAAGTAAAGCAACAACTATCCAACCTACGTATAATTATCTGTGTATGCACATGTGTATATATATATTCAATGTATATCCATATGCATATAGAGTAAAACCTCTCTAAATGGACCAACGTTGGGACCGACTTTAAGTGGTCCATTTAGCAGGTGGTCGGCTTAGAGAGTTAGAATATGGTTACAATGATATTGGTCTGACCCAAATAAAGCGATCGATATAGGGGAGTGGTCGATCTGTGGAGATGGTCGGTTAGAGAGGTTTTACTGTACAGTAAAGCCTATCTAAATCGACCGACCTTACGATCGACTTTATGTGATCCATTTAGGGAGATGGTCGTTTTAGGGAGTTAGCAAATGGTTTCAATGGTATTGTTGGGACCCAAATAAAGCGATTGATATAGGGGAGTGGTCGATCTGTGGAGTTGGTCGGTTAGAGAGGTTTTCCTTTGTATCTAAATGTATTTCCTTTGAAAGAATACAATGTGGAACCTGCTGAATAGTGCTGGGTTAGAATAGTGCAGATCTCTACATCAGCAACGCATTATAGTCCGAGCTAACTCATTCCAAAACAGCAAGCTGCCTACCTTGCCTGGCATTGCTACAATAGCGCAAGGAGCAGTGGCATCAAGAAGGCCCAATTTGCCATGATTGAAATGTCCTCTGCACACTCCCCTTATGGACATCAACTAATTTGAATTGTGTGGAAGTTCTAGTGTGGTAGCCAGAAGGCTCTACAATCCCAGTTACAGAAGTGAACTCATACACATTGCGCAGACGCCCAGGTCAGACAGGTAGGCATTCAACTATTCATAACATGCGCTGCAATCCTCCGAATAAATAGCCTTATCTCACGCGATCTGGGCTCTGTCCCACACATGCGTATGCAGATTTGTGTGGATGTGGGTGCGGGTGTGGGTGTGGGTGTGGGTTTGGGCGAGGGAGGGCGGGACATGCAATCTGAAGCCACAATGGAGGGATCATTAGGATTGTGGTTGAGTGTATAAACTACCAATGTACAATGGTGACTTACAGGGGAACAGACTGAAAAGCACATAATGTTCGCCAGTGAGCACCACTAGAGATCTGTCATGCTTCTTTCAGCTCTGAATATTATTTCAATTGTTTTTATAGATTCCAATACTATTTCCATCCTGACATCTACCTATTGTTATGTTCAGTCCCATGACTATATAGATCCCCCTGTCCTGATAGGACCTTATATGTTGCCACGACGTAAAACTCCAACAAGCAAATATATACATCCTTCATACATGGCCACATGGAGTGTATACCCCCCACCTCTACCACCTCCCACCTCCCACCTCCCACCTCCCACCTCCCACCTCCCACCTCACATAATTTCAATTTCAAACCGGATACACAAATACAACACAGTATTTGAATGAATACGTCTCCCCCTACTTTAAGGATAAGCCTATGCATCTAAATAAATCAGTAATCTGTTATTCATTAGTGCAACGGAATTCGAGTTTTCAATTTAAGTTGATTTAGTTCGAACCATTATAATATGCCTAGACACGGTGGAATGGATAGAACATAAGCTATACATATGCAAATAGGCTGTTGAGCTGACCTAGCGCGATTCCATAGTTTCTTTTTTGGGGGTATTCCGGCCGAGCAAAATCCGTGGTCATTATCGAGACAGCTATCGACTTGTGATAGTTCGCCCTCGCGACTTTATAGTGTTGTCCCACTAGGTGATTGGGCCGTCGGCACATTGACCAAATATTCCTCTCAGTCACAGTATCCCGATAATGAGCTAACGAGTCCTTGCCATATCCTAATAATGTTGCGTGCCAGACTATTTCATTGGCAAGGTTATTTGAACTCGCGACCTTCTGCATGGGAAACTTGCACTGTTACCGATTCGGCCTCTGCGTCCATTGCCTGCTTAATCCAATCATACAACTTGGATTGTTGCTCTGAATTGTTATTTGTACTGTGCATACCAAACAGTGAGACCCACATAAGATATCATCTTAATACAAGGATCACCACTTCCATCACCAAGTAGAGCCTTGAAATGACAGGGCACCATGATCTAATTAAAATATGCAAATCCGCCACTGTCACCGGACGCGGTGGCCGAATCGGTAGAGCGCAGACTTCCCGTGCGGAAGGTAGGGATTTCGAATCCCAGCCGAGTCAAACCGATGACTTTAAAAATTGATACTTGTCGCTACCTAGCTTGGTGCTAGGCATTAATGGGATAGGATAAGGACTGGTTTGCACAGTTTGAAGATAATGTGACTGTCTGGGATATTGGGTCACAGTACTGGTGACCTGGTTTCCCAGTGGGGCAGCACTAGAAAGTCGCCATGAGTGGCCACTGCTACAAGTCAGTACCCGTCCGGATATGAACTTAGATGTTGCTAGGACGTAAAACAACAACAATCCTCTAGCCACCACTGTCCAAAAGGACAGTATCCTGGTCCGTGTGGTTCTAACTGTTCCCCTTGAGTGGCATTGAAAACTGGAGAAAAAAACAAAAAAACAGGAATCCTATCTATAACATGACACGTACCGCCAACCGCCTTCAACCTCATGCCTATCCCATTCATCAAATTCGCATAACAGACACCAGAATACGGCGCCATTAATAATGCATGACTTCCATCAAAATACCGTAATGTTGCTATAAAGCAGCGGCATTTGAATAAGCCCCGGTCTTATATGAGCCCCAGCCGGTGCGAGACACTTTGACTTTAATGAGCGCCGAGTCTTGACTGAGCACCGCTATGAGGCAGTGAAGGTGGTGGTCGTGAGTGGTGCTGGCGGTGGTAGGGGAGGGGAGGGGAGGGGGTGGGAAGGGGAGGGGGTGGCGTGTGTGGCTGGTGTTGGAGGCGTCAGCAGTTCTTGCAGCAGCAAGTGATGTGTGTTTCACCTGCCCGTAATGCTGCTGTCACATTACAACGTTTCTCGCCAACGTGCGTTGATGTATGTGATTTTTTGGCGCAATGTTGGGATACGTCAGGAAGCAACGTGCGCGTTAGGCACGCATTGGTATTCATTCATCTATGTCGATGGTCGGCGACGGTCTGCGGCGTGTGTCAGGGGATCGGCAAAGTTTTGTGCTTGCACAAAACGTTCGACGGCCGACAACGCGTGACAACATGCGGGTGCCAATATTATGGCGACGTTAGGAGCACATCGAGATCGCTGGAATAACGTTATGCGAACGCTAGGCAGACACCGCGTGCGCATGAGGGTTGTTCCCACAGGTTGCGCCAAACTGTTGCTTTTTGTTGTTTTACATCCTAGGAACATCTAAGGTCATATCAGGATGGCGCACCAAACTTTTACCACAACATCGGCCGCGCGCTACCAATACGTTGCGCTGACGCCGAAAAGTTTGATGAGCCTCGATGATTAAAAGTGATTTTGCACTTTGGCGGTGCACTGGCGAGAAGCATCATAATGTGACAGGGCCATTAAGGAGGAGGGATGGGGGTTGTAGACGCTGTATTAACCCGTTCAATGCTGGCCCTTTTTCGGTGTGTACATATATAATATATATATATATATATATTATGTTCTATAATCTATTATGGGAATATAAACGAGGATAGATCGTCTAGTATATATATGTCACAATCACATAGCTACCAAATCCGTACTACTCCACCGGGCGCGGTGGCCGAATTCGTAGAGCGCGGGCCTCGCGTGCGGAAGGTCTGGAGTTTGGTTCCTGCTCGAGTCAAACTAATGATTTACCAAATTGAAACTTGTAGTTTCTGTCATAGGGGTGATGAAAATCGGAAATATTGCGCCTAGAGCGGGACTCGAACCCACATATCTTTACATTCCAGGTCAGTGTGCTAACCATTACACCAGCTACGCTAATATCACTTCATTGCGAGCCAGCTTGTTGATTTGCTTTGATAATTCATGTTATATTAAAGTTGCTAGTACTTCCGATGGTTTTGGGTTTCTGTAATATTTCTGAGAACAATATATTGAATTGATTGTTACTACCTTTCTTTAGTTTGAAGTACCATTTATTTTCAATGTCTAAGTTTTGAGATATTTGACTTGTGAACATGTCAAATTAGTTTTGGCACGCATTCCAACACTTTGAGACCATAGGCTTGTGCAGTAACATATTCTATTAAATTGCATCAGCATTCCCTTATATTTAGCAACAAATGATTAATAAGTGCATCAGTATCTAAGCTAGATATGTACAATCAATTCTAGATAATTGTTTTGGTTTTGAAAATCTGATGCTTCCTCGGACTATGCAGCTTTAACTAGTAACCAGTTTCCCTGGACATTCTACACAGGAGCAAGGCTGGCCGTGCCTTTTCTAAAGTTCATGCACAAAAGGGTTAAAGTATCCCAGCCTTGTCTGGCCCTGCCCTCAATTCAAAATTCACATGAAACTCCCTTCGCAGCTGATTGATTGATTCATTGGGTTTTTCTCCCTTAGTAACCTCTGGGATTCTACCAGAATGAGTAGCGACATGTGAAAGTGTGCACACAACGCGGGTTTTACTACACCATGACGTCATATCCCATATTACTAACATTGTAAACTATTCCAATATGGGTGTTTCTAGGAATATTAGAGAATATCATAGGTATTTGAGAATATGATGAATATTATGGAATGTATTTGAATTTAGGGAGTATGATGCATAATTTGGAATATCATGAATTTAGCCATGACAGCAGATCCACTGAACCAGGACATGGTGGGTGTACATGCATGTGTTATTCATGATGAACACAGTTGTTTGTTTGTTTGTTGTTGTTTTATGTCCTAGCACCATCTAGGGTCATATCAGGACAGGTACCGACTTGTGACAGTGCGCACTCATGGCGACTTCATAGTGCTGTCCCACTGGGAAACGAGGCCGCCGGCACCATGATCTGGTATCCCACTCAGTCACATTATCCTGACACTGAGCACACCAGTCCTTGCCCTATCCTAATAATGCCGAGCGCCTGGCTAGGAAGCGACCAGTATCAATTTTAAAGTCATTGGTTTGACTCGACCGGGTCTCGAACCCAAGACCCCACGATCTACCAGCACGGCAGACGGACGCTCTAACTCATTCGGCCATCCCGTCTGGTCTGAACACAGTTGTGACACATGGAAGGGGTATATGGGTGAATAGTGAACCAGCCTATTAGGGAAGAGGGGAAAGGCAGAGGGAGGATCAGGGAAGCAATGCCACAACGGGGAGAGACTATTTATAAATGTATCTTGCTTAAACTGAAAGCTGCAAAGTCTGATGAAGCATCAACTTTCCAAAACTAAAACACTCACCTAGATTTGATTTATATCTTAGAGACTGGGGCACTTAGTATGCATTTGTTGTGACAGCGAACGGTATACTGAGTCAATTTAATATAACCTGTTATTGTATAAGCCCATGGTGTGTCCACGTTTTGGCGTGCTTGCCAAAGTTAATTTGCCATGTTATCACTTCAAATATCTCCAAAAGTTACCCATTTAAACTAAAAGATATTTCAATCTAAAGTAAACTAGGTTATTAGGATCAATCTACTATATTTATTTCAGAACATTGCAGACATTCAAAACCATCAGACTAGGCAACTTTACTAAAGACATGACTGTTTTCACTCTACAACTCCTGTCTCTGAGTATCTCCTTGCTACTTCGATATAGGGACATAAACATGTAGAATAACAATCAGTAGAATCGGTAGAGCGTAGGACAACCGTGTGGAAGGTTGAGTGTTTGATTCCCGGTCGAATCAAACAAATGACTTACAAAATTGATACATGTCGCTTCCTAGCCTGGAGCTCGGCATTATTAGGATAGAGCAAGGCCTGGTTAGCTCAGTGCCATGATAATGTGACTGCGTGGTATATCAGGTCAGGGTGCCGATGATCTGCTCGCCCAGTGAGGCAGCACTGCCAAGTTGCTATGACTATGAGTGCGCTCTCTCACAAGTCGGTTCCTATCGTGATATGACCTTAGATGTTGCCAGTAAGTAAATCTCCCCAAAATAAACACATAACCGATTCGAACCAGTGTCCTTCGAACGAGGTAAGCTTCCAAACCTGCTAAGATGTCACGTGGCCAGCACTGTTATATAATATTCCACTTTTATATTATCTTCACACTGAGTCAACCAGTTAGTTCTAAGTCATATTGATACTCATAATCAGACAAAACAAAGAATCTATAATACTAAGATGGCTCACTCCCTATCTCTCACATGGTAATGTAAATCGTGCAGTGCCACCTTGTGGTGGGTTTGATCAGCCCGGCTGCTGATTGGTGTTTCACATGTAAACACATACAATTATATTATACATGAGATAGGTAAGTATGAATACACATCAATATGAAATTGCTATGACATCATCTTCAGCATCATCATCATAATCGCCATCATCACACATCTTTCACATTCATATATACATTTATACCTATAATATAGCAACTGTTTCACCATGAGAACAGGCAGCGCACCAAGTGGTGGGTTTGATCATTTTGATTACACAGTACAGGCTGAGTGAGCCATCTTAGTATTATAGGGTCTTTGGACGAAGTAGTATAGAGAGAAGTAACAGTTATGTTCAGGTCTTGTCTTGGCAAAGGCTCTAACCCAAGACACCGCATTTTGGATATGGGCACTGGACCCCTATGATATCATGTCCTGTATGTATGTAGGCATGTAAGTATGCATGTATGTGTATGTATATGCTGAATGGAGTAAGTAGTCCCCGCGCGTCAGGCAGGTTTTGCATGTGTGTTTTTATAAGTAAAAATAAGTGCCATCCTTTTTTTTCTGGCAGCCCATTGACATCTTCTCCTTGCATGACAGCACACGTCAATAAGAAATCAATTGCAAATCTCGAACGGGTCGTAGCAGTACATATTTTGTTCCTTTTATTATATTTATTGATTAATCCAGGGGAGATTTTAATTGGGGCCAACTGGTCTTCCTTATTCAACTGCTTCTTGCTCTCTCCCAGCAATGCTGAGTGCCAGACAAGGTAGTGACTGCTGTCCCTGTTTTAAGTCATTGCTTCAGTGGGACGGGATTCGAAGCAATGATACACTTTCGACATACACTCAACAATTAATTTGTCATGTTTTGACTTCAAATATCCCCAAAGATAACCCTTTACAATAACAATTACTTAAAATTGAAGGAAATTAGATTACAATGATAAAGCTGATCTTTATCTAAACAAATATGGTAGGAACTCAAAAACCATCGAACGGCGCACTTTTGAATAAGCGAAGTAAATAATCAGGAATGAAAGATCTCCGCGATAATAAGTTGTGCCCGTCCTGATATGACCTTAGATATTGCCAGGACGTAAAACTCCACCCACCAACCAATACGTTGTTTCACGCTGCAGCACCATCAGCGTATACTAATATGTGGTGCAAATGCCGCAGCACTAGCAGCGTATACTACTAATGCCTTCATGGCACAGCACTATCAGCGTATACTACTAATACATGCTTGTAATGCCGCAGCACTATCAGCGTATACCGATATGTGATGCAAACGCCGCAGCACTAGCAGCGTATACTACTAATACATGCTTCAAACGGCGCAGCACTATCAACATATACCAATATGTACGAAAACCGACTTCCGGGAATTTTCAGCGATTCCCTGACAATGCTAAGCCTATCGGAGAATATCAGCATTTCCGCTTTGTTTCCCGGAGACCACTTTATCCCTTAGTAATGTCCCGTCAGTATCGGAGCAGATACACAAGCAATCAGACGCTCCTGGTGACGAGTGGGCGTACACATTTGGAATGGTCCCATGGGTTTGTAGAATACAATACCAAATCTAGCAGTTGGGTGAGTGAGTGAGGTGACACTTTAATAGGTGCAGGAGGGATCGGGGAGGGGATGGATGGGACAGGGAGGGGAGTGGGAGGGGAGGCGGGTGGGAAGGGGAGGGATCAGGAGGGGGAAGGAGGAGAAGGGGAACGATGGGAAAGGGGGAGGGGTGGGGAGGTGGGACGCGGAGGGGAGGGGATGGAGGGAGAGGAAGGAGGAGGGGAAGGGGGAGTGGAAAGGAGGAGGGAGGGAGGAGGAAGGGATGGAGAAGAGGGAGAGAGTTGAATGGGTAGGGCAGAGGGCAAGGAGGGAGGAGAAAGGGAAGGATGCGAGGGTGAGGGCGGGGAAGGGGAGGGCGAGGGAGGGACTGGGAGGGTGGAGGGCCGGACGGGGAAGGAGGAGGGAGGGGAGGGACAGGGAGGGACAGGCAGGGAGTGGGAGGATGGGGACGGGGAAGGAGGGACGGGGAGCGACCGGGAGGGAGGGGGAAGGAGGGGGAAGGAGCAGAGAGGGACGGGAACGGAAGGGGAGGGAGGGGGAAGGATGAGTAAGGGAGGGATGAAGGGGGAAGGGGGAGTGAGATAGTAGCTGACAAGGAGAGGAGTACCAGCCCCAGGTACTGATGTCCTCTGGCAGGCGTCCAGATCGTAGCAGGTGTTCGTGATGACAAGCGGATGTACCTTGGAGTGGATTTGGGTGAGAGTGAGAGAGAGTGTGTGTGTTTGTGTTTGTGTGGGAGAAAGAGAGAATGGAGAGAGTGTCAGCCTGTGTGAATGGACTGGGTGGTTGGGACTTGATTGAGTTTCACTGCTCTGTAGCAAAGTAGACCTGTCCACGGGTACATTGCCTAGAACAGCTAATGTGTGGTTGAACTGAGTGGTCCAACATATCTTTAGATGAAGTGGAGGTTGAGGAAGGACGGGGATGGCACCATTCATTGGCAGACATTGCTGACTGTCGGATGTTTCAGCCAGTTGTAGTGTGCCCAAAGTGCAGGCAGCCTTGTTGGATCCTTTAATGGATCCAATGATGCGATTTTAGGCAATTTCTCCGTTGGATAATCATTCTCTATATTATAGATTAGTGTTGAAGATTGATACCAGTGAGTCATTAAAGCATGTGATTGTCGAAACAAAAAGACTAACCTCTGTATCAAACTTAGATAATGGTGTACTTTTGCACTTTTGCAGGCAGCTTTCGCAGGCAGCTTTCATTAAATGTACCATCAAGAGAAACCTGAAGCTGAGAGACATTAAGACCGACTCATGGACATCTCTCTCACAGCAGAGAGTTAAATGGAGAGCAACATTCAAGTAATGAAAGCAGTCTTTGTAACATCACCACCGAGAGCATGATGATGATATTAAGCATTTATTGTTGCATAAAAGTCAATTTCAGATAATCGGAAGCCTAAGCTGTCAGAGTTTTGAAGTGTTCACGAAAATTATGTTTGCCTGTTTCAAGTGTTTGCACTTAAAAAATATTAAACGTTTGCCATTTAAGAGAAAAGTTACTTTTCACATTATATAAGGTAGATTATAACAATCATCCCTTTATATATATATATATATATATATATATATATATATATTAAAAAGTGGCAAAAACTCAAAAGCAGTGGTCTAGGACAATTTACTTTCAATGATCTGACTAACAAGGTAACAGTAACGGAGGTATTTGTTGGCCAACCTTTACCGCACTGAAATGGTATGGATATATATATATATATATAAATATATAAATATATGCTCACCCACTCAGATCCATGGATTGAGGGAGTCTGTCATAGTCATCTACTGCTCCAGCCTCCCCAACCCCATCCCAATACACTGTAACCGCCACTCACTGTATATGACTGAGTCGATGACTGAGGGAGGAGTAATGACTGAGGAGCACATGTCCTTGGTGTCCTCAGCTCCTAACTGGAACCGGTTTTATTATACTCGTATAATGGCTTATACAGCAAATATACCTATGTTCAACAGTTTGGTGTGCACAACGTAGTTATTTGCCATGTTTTCTAATCAAATATCTCCGAACTTAGCCATACTTAATAACGTCTTCAAACTTAAAGTTGCATAGTCCGATGGTTTTGAATTTCTGTATTTTTTCTGAGATAAATATATTAGCTCGATCACTAGTATCTACTTTACATTAGTTCAAAGTTACTTTTATTTTAAATGGTAAACTTTTTAGATCTAGATAATTGGTTTGGTTTTGAAAATTTGATATTTCATTGGACTATGCAATTTTAAAGTAAAGTAGTTACTCTCCATCAAGCTGATATACTTGTCATGTGGGTGTTTTTGTAAACAGAAACACTGAGCCTAGAGTGGGACTCGAGCACACACGTCTGCCTTTGCGGGGCTTGCATCCTAACTAGTAGCCTACTCATACATACATCTGTGTTGAATTTCACATCAGGGGGCCAGTGCACTTCACTACACTCGTCCCCCTGGAATTGTAAGTTTTATGCTTACAAATAAGCAGGTATCACACTTAAAATATATCGATATGGACAGATGAACAGTATACATCATGTATTTTGAACAGTATCCTGGTCAGGGAACCAACGTTGAAGGAGGGATTTGTAAATGGGAAAGGTTGTGTCTAACATGTGTATCGAACATACACGCGGATAGGTGAACACTATATAAAGAAGTCCTCGGCTGGAATCTGTGGTTGTGTAGGCAGGCTATAATGAAATCAATACAGGCAAGAAGAGAAAGTAGAGAGAGACAATGCCCTCAGGTTTATTATTTATAGTGGTACATGGATCTGGTATGGCATACCACCTGACCGTGTTCTCCAATGAGAATCAAGCATTTACAGTTCCACCAATGAACATCAAGCATTCCTGTGTCACCATGGCTACCGTGATCTGCCCACCACCACCATGCAGTGTGGCTGCTTGGCCACCACCTGCCTGAGCTGAGTGTGTGGTGATCCATGACTAACAGAGGGGGGAGGGGGTAGTGAGTAGAGCTCCAAGCGCCCCTTACACACTATCTCTAGTGCCTCTTTCACACTATCTGCCTAATACATAATGACTATTGACCATGAGTAATGTATCACCAGCAACTACATAAATACATTCATGCACCTGGCACTATATACCATTTACCATTATAGACCATTTGCATTCCCCCACCAATGCGTTTTAACAGAATATTTTACAACTATACATCATGTATCATGTGCAGAATCCTGGTAAGGGAACCAATGTTGAAGGGGCGAATTGTAAATGGGAAACACTGTACCTAACATGTGCATTGAACACTTCTGCCATTCTGGGTCTAGTGTCCTAAACGTTAGCATATCTAGGCCCCCTGATGCAATCAACCTATGCACGCCCTCCTGTGCGTCTGGGATGTTTGTAGTAGTGTACTTAACTACAAATATATCGACAAAATATGAGAGGAAATGTCAGAATATTCAACTGTAAGTTGAGCTATGGGCGTGCTTCTTGTGGTACATTTCTACATTCTGATTAACATGGTAACACAGTGCTTCATATCATTATACTTTTAGAGGCATATCCCTGCTTTTCTTTAGTTATTTCCTTTCTTTCATTGTAATGGTGCCTGAGCCTAGTATTCCAGCTAGGCAGCACTATAAAGTTATAATAAATGTGCATTGTCACAATTCGGTATTCATCTTAGTATGGCCACAGATGTTACTAGAAATGGAAGAATCCCAAACAAACAACAAATCTAACGCCAACACGTGACTGATTATTCACCTCGGGTGTAGAGCAGGTCAGGACAGTGAGCACTCCCAGGAATAAGTGTACCTATAATCTCCCTATGAATTAGCTTCTAGTATCAGTCCCCCCCCCCCAGCCCCGCCCCCGTGGTGTCAAATATGGACACCAGAGCATGTTTTTGACAATTGAAGTCCGAGTGAAAACTGCGAACTAGTCGGGAGTACTCGACCATTTTGTCATTTCGCGACATAACACACTTCGGTTTGTGTCCGCTTTCTGATGGTATGACTGATGCTGAGTGTTACTCCTCACTTGGAGAGTAAGCCTCGCTTTCATTGTGTTGTCTTTGTTGTGTTTAAAACATTTTAAAATGCGCTGTTTCTTTATCTTTGTTGTTTTTTTTAAATTCGCCCGCAATACACTGATGGCGTGATAACATCAGCCTACCAGAAAGTGACTGCCATCTTGGTGTGTGATAAGTGGAAGGTGCATGCGGAACAACTCCCCCTCACTCATCCCATCCCCAGCCCTCCGCCCTCCTCCCTTCTCCTCCGCCCTTCACCGTCAGGCCGCCTAGGCCTTCGATCCGCCAACCTCTCCTCTACTCTCCACTCTCCACTCTCCATTCTCCACTCTCCACACTCCACCCCCCATCCTCCACCCTCCATCCTCCGCCCTCACCTTCCACCATCCACCATTCACTCTCCACTCTCCACCCTTCACCCTCCCAGTTCACCTTCCACTCTCCACCTTCCACCCTTCACCCTCCCAGTTCACCCTCCACTACCCACTCTCTAGGCCACCACACTCAATCCTTCGCCCTCAGCTCCCACCCTCCATCCTCCATCCTCCACCCTCCATCCTCCATCCTCCACCCTCCATCATCCACCCTCCACCCTCTACCCTCCACCATCCACCCTCTACCATTCACACACCATCCTCCACCATCAACCAGCCTCCTTCCACCCTCCACCCAACCTCCTTATAAACACCTCCATCCTCGACTCTCCAGCATCCACTTTCCATCCGCTACCCATCCATTCTCCACCCTCCCCCTTCCACTGTCTCGTTCACCCTCCACCCTTCTCCCTCGTCCCTCATCCTCCCCCCCCACCAGCCACCTACCAGCCACCCCACCCTACCGCTCCATTTCCCACACGCACACCCACACCCAAACCCACACCCAAACCCACACCCACACCCAATCCCAATCCCCCTCCCACATCCACACACACATCCACACCCACATCCACACCCAAACCCACACCCAAACCCACACCCACACCCACACCCAAACCCACTCCCACATCCACACCCACATCCATACCCACATCCACACCCACACCCCACACCCACACCCACACCCACACCAATAATGCGTGTTGTCATGAACCTGACACTCCTCTCAGCCTCAGTGTGTGGTGCCACACAAACAGAAATTAGACTCGGCCATTTAATATTGTGTGAAATAATGCAGGTGACAAGTCAGTGTTGACAGCGTCCGTGTATGTGTGTGTGTGTACGCGCATGCGCGTGGGCGGGTGGGTGTGGGTGCGAGGAGAGATTTGTGAGTGGTGTTGGAGTGTTCCCTGACGGTCTCAAATCGGAAATGCTAGCCTGTTAACATGAGAAGATTTAAGGATGGTTGTCAGTTTACTGTTCATAATTGCACTTACCATGTCATCATGACGTGGTAAAATAATACTGTGAGATTGGGATTTAGATAGATAGCGCCTGTAAATGGCGGTTGGGATAGACCACCTGCACATCTCACTTGCATCTAGCTCCACGGTACAGTCTATGATGCAGTCTATAAAGAAGCCCATCCAAAAGTCGACATCATTGCTTATTCTGACCACTATTGTGAATGAGGGCGATTACTGTTTTGTTTTGGCAGCACCTGCTGAATTGGACTAATTTGCCAAAACACATTTTAATGATTCATTTCCTGGAACATAGACACACATTTGATGTTATGTATTTGGTCAGATTTCGCACATAATTGATTATATTACTGGTATCCATACATGATACATACGCATGATTTCATTAGTCATTAGTAACTCAGGTGAACAAATAACAAGATGACATGATAATCAATGAATTCGTGCCTTTAATGTCCGTGTCAGACTATTATATTAGAAGGCTGCTACAAAATACAATGTATATGCATTTCGAATATTCCTTATTTGATAAGGCTTTATGAATTATTTCTTCTATATCACTATGATGAGCTGAAGTCATCCATACATAGCCGTATATATATATGTATATGTATATACACATATATATGTATATATCTGTGTCGTCAAGGTGATGACAATGGGAAATATTGCGCCGAGAGCGGGAATCGAACCCACATCTCTTGCAGTCCGGGCCATTTACCTAACAAGTGCACTACCTAGGTTCCCTGATGACACCAGCCTACCGATACCTACTTGTCTATGTGGATATTTGCCTGGGAAGTCAGTGTAGACTACTACATGTGCATGGTTATGTGAATGCAATGTATAACTTACAGCATCATCAAAGGCCAGTTGCTATCATACCATGTCTATGTGTTATGGGAGATTACAAATGCCTTGTGTCGGTAAAAGTGTATGCTCCTGCTTTCTATCAACCAATGGTCTAATGGTGAAAACAAGACTATTCAGAATTATCCATGATAGGCAGTATAAATTTTCAAGAAAGAAAAAAGGTGAGCATGTGTATATATATATATATATATAGTGTTATCTACTTTATCTCTTGGAGAAATGATTCATGAATAGATGTGAAGAAAGTTCTAACGATCAACTGACTGCGACAGAGGATGAAATTAGATGAAAGTCCCTTGGGTAGAAATCAAAGAGGCTGCACTCCAAAGTTCATCTCTACTTCAGGTGTGCACCTCGCTACTTTGTACAATATCAACATATAGTCACGTGATTAGGTCAGAGAACGGTGAATGTCATGAAAGACAGTGGAGCACACTAGACATATCACCAGATATGCAGAATTAAAATTCACAGAACAATGGAAATATAGTCAGAAAGTTGTGTATCGCTTGAACGATGGAATATGTGCATGCTGGTGATGTTATGCCATGTCGGCAGCAAAGGCCTTATTTTTTTATGGGGAAATGTGAGACTTTTTCTCCTTTTTTCCAGTGTTCCCATTTAAAAACAAAAAACACATGGATTGCTTAAAATTTAAATACTAATACATAACTCATGGCCAGATTCGAAAATTGTTAAACCAATGGTGAAATTTATGCTTAAAAGACAAAGATGAACGTTTTAAAAGTTGCAAGAATTGACAGTCCAGCTGACTTCAAGCTCTAATGGGTTGTCCTTAGATTTTCTATTGGTAAAGATGGTTCACATACACAAAACCACAATAAAGCACAGAAAACCAATATTTATTACTTAGTTATTGTTTTGAAACAAAGCTGATCTCTTAGCTGATTCATACCCCGTGGTTCTCGTTCTTCCCTAAGCCATTTTATCCGGGACATGACTGTAAGCATGGCTACCCGTTTTATCCGTTATACTATTCTCATCATACTTCATCATTGCATGGATAACAAGTTATCGTGACAAAACAACCTTCCTATCTTCCTTCCAATGATATCTCTCACATTTAAAATTTGGTTCGGAAACACTTAATTTCAAATTCCGCCTTATCATGAGAGGAATTCTTGAATTTCTTCATGAGGAACTGAGTGAAGCAAGGGGATAAAATGGGTTAATGGCGATTTAAAGAAGAAATTCACATTGTCTTCAGCCTAATAGTGGCAGCTGAAAACAATGCCTGCTGTCCCACACAGGATGTGCAAGATCCGGTAAGCAGCGTGGCCTTGAGTTAGGTGCGGTTATGAATTGCCTTCATAAGGTGGAGGGAGGGGTAATTGCAGATAACCTCATTTTCATCTTACAAATGGCACATTTGGAGCCACTTCTTTCAGAGAGGTAGACGCAAGAAGTAGCTGAGAAGGTCACAGATATAATTATCTAAAATAATAGGTTTTTTTTGTGTGTTTTCTTTCTTGAAGATTTATAGTGCCTATTATGGATAAGCCTGAATAGACTTGTTGTCACCATTAGACAGTTTGTTGATAGAAAGGGCAAGCCTACACCTTTACCGACCCAAGAGATTTTTAACCTCCCACACCACATAGACAACTGGCCTTTGATGATGCTGTAAGTTATCCACAGAGGTGGAAATCCAAATTGGCAGAGGTGGGGGCATGGGGAATCGAACCACCAACCTTCAGATTAGGAGTCTGACCTAGAAAAAAGTCAGACAATCTAACCACTCTGCCACAGAGAACACAGTTGCATTAGAGCACACTAGGGTTTTTATGCGATTACACAATTATGAAAGACTGTAGGCGGCAATTGCTTTACAAATGTATGGCACTGCTTTGGCATGCTGAGCAGCATGAATGATAATAACTCAGCTTTCAGCTTTCTGAAGGAAAGTTTTGTTGCTGTCTTAATTTATTAAATGTCCATGTGTGGTGAGAGGGCTATTGATATTTAACCATGATTCCCTTGCGGAGATAACTGTGGCATTAACCACTAACCACCTGCAGGACTAACCAAAGGAAGGTCGGGAATTCGAAACCCGGCCGAGTCAAACCCATAACCTACTAAATGCATGGTTGTCACTATCTGGCCTGGCGCTTGTCATGAGTAGATTAGCGCCAGGACTGCTTAGCTCAGCATCAGGGAATTGCTACTGAGGAGGAAGTATGATCATGGTGCCAGCGGCCTGGTCTCCCAGTGGGGAAGCGTTATGAAGTCGCCATGAGTGCGCACTGTCACAAAGCGGTATTCGTCCGGATATGACCCTACATCTTGCCAGGATGTAAAACCCCAACAGACCTACACAAATAAATAACACCCAAATAACAAACAAACAACAGACAAACTACTTATGACTCATCAGGGACACAAATGTAATAGCCATGAGATATTATAATGTTTGTATTCGTATATATACGGTGTGTTTAAAGTATCCCAACTTGAAACCAAATTTCGTTTTATTTCACCTGGGGTTTATTTTTGGTGACCATGCAATTTCTAATGACTGGTCAATCTGAGGTGGGACAGTATGAGAACGATAGGGGTATTTAACCGTCATCCTGTAATGACGACACTATATGAGTAGCAGAAGCCAACTGTGGATCAACTTCAGACCAATGCCTGAACTCGGGGTGTTTATAAACGGGTTCATTTTAGTACAACCGCGTGTGTACAACAGGGAAACCGCAGCACAACGACAGTGCAAGGGATACTTAACTGCCGGTTCGTCAGGGAGATACTAAACAAGACCCATGGACCAACTGCGGACCAGCTGTGCAGCTGGGGCTAGTCAACTGTGGAAATGGGGTCTTGATAGAGTGAGTACCGTGGAGCGACTGCTCTACTACTAGTACTGTGATAGTGTGAGCACCACTGCAGTTACTTCAAGCAATGTTGTACTGTTGCACACATAGCAACCCTCAAAGGACTATTCAGCTTCCTCGCCCTTTGCTGCTGGTTCAAGGTATTCCCTTCAGCACCACTGCCAGGGTATGGGATGTCGCTGCATGTGTGTGTGTGTGGGGGTGGGGTGGGGGGGGGGGGGTTAACCTCCCAGCAGAGGCCTGGCACCTGTGCAATGTACATAATTCACTTCTTATAAGAGGAAGTCACGTTGGCCCGCGATCAACATTGCTTCTATCCCAACTTGGAGAAGTATTATTGGAATGAAACTTATCCCATATGGAATAGCCATTTCTGACTAGATCTCAGTTTCATATAAGTCTTTTAAAAAAAAGGAGTTGCGCTGAACCTGACATGATGGCCCGACGGAGACCCCTGCACCGTGTTATGTCAACTGCACCAATGCTTAGTGTATATTGACTTTAGGTGTGTGAATGAACATTAAAGGTGCATAATCCGATGCATTTTTGTTTAGTTTTTTTTGTTATGGGTGTATTTATGCTGCTGATAATGGTTAAGTCTACTGACTTCTTTTCGCCGCTAGAGAGTAAGAGTCTTGTGACTCCCCTTATTTTTATCACTTTCAGTTGTTGTGTAGCTAACTACTGTGCGCATTCTTTCTCTGTTTGTAAGCATTCTCCCACATCCCCCAAACCTCTGTGAGTTTGTTCGTTCTACAATTGGATAATTGTTTTGTTACCAATAATTCATTTCTCTGAATGGCTTCAGCTTGCTGTGTTAGTGGTCATTAGGTTTGGTTTTAAGTTTAAAATTTACCTTTGGATGTAAAACTTTGCTTGAATTATTATTTATTTATCTATCTTTCTTTTTCTTTTTAATTCATTTTATTTGTTGTTGTCATTAGTCTAGCAGTGCATTTAGCTCTCTTTTGATTAATGTTTTATATGTTTCTATTGTCCCTATACTTCTTTCTTCTACTCGCAGTGTATTCCATTCCCTTGCCTTCATGGACTCGGTACTCCTCTCATATGATCTGTTTTTGGCTCTGTTTCTTATCAGTCTGGGACCATCACTACCTCTTTTTGCCTTTTTTGTTACCTGCACAATTCCCAGGGTTCCTTGTCTACCTGAATGCTGCTATTTTGAGAGGTGCAATTCTCCTGTCATTTAGTGTGTTGACTCTTGCTTTTCTATGGAGATCATCACTTGGGTGTCTATGTTCCACCTTCAGACATATCATAAGTGCTCTATTTTGTAGTCTTTGTAGGTTATCCAACATATCTTTGTTACCCCCCATATATATTACATCGCCATAGTTGAAGTATGGTAGTATCATACCTTTATAGATTTTAATAGCCATATTTGTAGTTATGCATTTTCTGGTTTTCGCTAATATCCAGATTTTTGTGGTTTGCCTCCTTGATAACTTCTTTTATGTTATCATTGTAGTTTAGTTTCCTATCAAGATTCATCCCTAGAACTGAGTTGGTCTGATAATCAAGAATCTTTCCTCCCAAAATTATTGGCTCCTTGTTGCCATAGTTAATTTTTCCCCTGCCAAACACTAGGACCTTTGACTTCTTGTAGTTTATGGAAATCTTGTTGGAGTTACACCAGTTCTCTAAAGCTACTAGTTTCTCATTTAGCTTATCTCTGTTCTCTTTTCTGCTATTGCTTGTTGTGCATATCATGGTGTCATCAGCATATAGTTGGAATTTGATTCCCTCTAAGGACCTTTCCAGATCATTGATGTAAATGATGAAGAGAAGTGGCCCTAATAATGAACCTTGAGGGACTCCACAGGTTACCTTTATACTTTCTGATATTTTGCCATATACTTTTGTTCTCTGACTTCTCTCACTGATGTAATTCTTTATCCAGTCTAGTGTTCTTCCTCTTATTCCTACTCTTTCTAGCTTTGTTATCAGTATGTCATGATTCACTGTATAGAATGCCTTGCTAAAATCTATGAATGTGGCAGTTGTCTGTTCACCATCATTCATACCTCTCAGTATGTCATTTGTTAGATTGGATATAGTTTTTGTTGTGGAGAATCCCTTTCTGAACCCTCCTTGTTTGTCATTTAATATTGTCCCACTATCTAGATGTTTCATGATGTGCTTGTACATTAATTTCTCTATCAGCTTGCCTGGCAGAGGTAGGAGTCATATGGGGCGGTTGTTTCCCATGTCCCCTTTGTCCCCACCCTTGTTTATTGGTAGCACTGTAGCCTGCTTCCAAGCCGTGGGGAAAATACCCATCTCAAATGAATTTAGCATTTTCAAGACCAACCCCTTACCTAGATTTGACCCTACATATCAAATTTAGACATTGGTGCACTTATTAAGCACGTATTTCGGCACACACAGGGGTACTAACCCAATTTACTCAAACTTGTGTAAAAGTAAAACATCTTACTGCTGAAACAAATCACTTACAAAATTGTTACTTGTTGCTTCCTAGCCTCGCGCTCGGCAATAATAGGATGGGACGTGGGTTGGTTAGCATAGTGTGAGGACAATATGACTGAGTGGGATATCGGGTCATGGTGCTGGCGGCCTGATTTCCCAGTGGGGCAGTACTATAAAGTTGCCATGAGTGTGCACTGTCACAAGTCGGTGCCAATTCTGATATGACCTTAGATGTTGCCAGGACGTAAAGCTCCAATATCCAACCAAACCAATACTCACCTTCATAGCGGAGCAGGAAGCGTGAGGGTGACTCTGCACCCTCTGAGGTCTGCACCTCCACAGTGTAGGAGTTTGAGTCACTGATGTACACGTGCTTCTGACGCGAGTCGCCGTTACACACGACCACACTGCGCGAGCTGCTCTTATCCCGCAGCACGGCATACTCCCGACAGTACCTGGATGTAGACAAACAGGAAGTGTGATTAGATATTCAGGGTGTAGGGGCCTACTCCAGATAGAAGATGGACGTAGACAGAGCGGAAGTGTGATTAGAGATACACAGCATACCCCTGATCATCCCTGGATGTAGACAGACAGGAAGTGTGATTAGACCTACACCGCATACTCCCGATAGAACCTGGATGTATGCAGACAGCAAGTGTGATTAGAGATACACAGTGTACCCCCGATCGTCCCTGGATGTAGACAGACAGGAAGCGTGATTAGACCTACACCACATACTCCCGATAGAACCTGGATGTAGGCAGACAGGAAGTGTGATTAGACATACATGGCATACTCCCGACAGTACCTGGATTTAGACAGACAGGAAGTGTGATTAGACATACACGGCGTACTCCCGACAGGACCTGGATGTAGACAAACAGGAAGTGGGACTAGATATTGCACTGAGTTAATTTTCCATCAATTGTGTTTTGGGCGCAATTACAGTTGCATAATCCGATGCCGGGATGGCCGAATGAGTTGAGCGTTTTGGTATTTCAGGGAATTCTAACCCGTGGCTTTGAGCCCTGGTTGAGTCAAACCAATGACTTAAAAATTGAAGCTTGTTGCTCGGCATTAGGATAGGGAAAGGAGCAGTGGAATGAAGAAGACCAATTATCCTTGATTGAAATGACCCCTACTTAATCAACTAATGGAACAAAGAAACATCATTGCATTAAATATATTAGGTTCGTTGTTACATATATTAATATACTTTACATTAACTTGGACGAAGTGACTTCGAATACAACTGGCTAACTTTGAATATATTTGAAGAGAAAATCTGCGAAGATAAATATGGTATGCCCGCTGAAATACTGGATATCACAAGATTGTAAGGCTCGGAATAGTGAAATATATACTACTAAACTGAGTTACTAGTTCATCTATAAAGCAAATAAATGTATGTTGTGGGACATGAGTGTATAAGTTGGATATATAGATAGGCTCAAATGTAGGCAAATGATTTGATTTTGAAAGCTATATGATTGCATTCTATTATGCAACTTTACGAACCAGACGGCATGGCCGAATTAGTTGCGTGCCTACTTCCTATGTGGCAGGTTGTGGGTTCAATTTCCAGCCGAGTTAAACCAATGAGTTGACAATTAATACTTATCACAGCACCGGGTATATGCCATTAGTGGAACAAGGACAATGAGTGGAATATTGACCAGCTCAGACAGGGGGGGGGCGGGGGGGGGGGGGGGGGATTACCAGTGCGTGGCGCCAGATGCGTGAATTATGCAGATAACAATAGTACATTACAGTGGTATGGATAATAAATCGATGTTGATACTTCCATAATGTGTTACACAGCACATATGTCATCCAACAAAGAAAGTCGTAACAAGGATGGGTGGGGATGAAGGTGGGGGCTAAATAAGAGTGGTTCTTGTATGTGCATGTGATAGAATATTAAACCCGGGCCGCGTTCAGGGTCTGTCTCGGTGGCGCCTCAGAGATGCCACTGATGTCATGCTAGTCTGAACGGCAAAAGCACTTTGTTATCTCAAAAATGGCCACCCCATAGGCAGTGGCCATTTGCAATGGAAAAGCTGCGCTGTGATTGGATGAAACCACTGGATAGGGCGGCCATTTTTGAGGCGCTTTATGTCTCCTATCTGAAAAGGGAGGTGTCGCCGAGACGCACCCTGAACGCAAATAGGCCAAAAAGCATCGCCCAGACGTCGCCCAGACGTCACTCAGACGGACCCTTAATGCGGCCCTGCATAGTCCACTGAAACATTTCCTAAACCCCAAACACCTATGTAGATTTGACCCTACATACTGCACTTATAATGTATATACTGCTGCATTTATTAAGCACGCACTGCTGTACAGAAGGGAATACTAAGTCAAGCTGTGTCTGCAGTAGAGGACAACAGAAAGGTCCCTGCTACAATATTAAAGCACTAGCTTGCAGACTCAGGGCATTAGCCATGCTGTGAACATATGGCATTGTGGAAGTGTTATGTTACTAGCACCACATTGGGTACATGACCCACATATGTCCGCCATGTTGGATATTTTATTACACATGATGGGAAGCCCTGCTGTCCTTTAGGCGAGTAATTTTCCTATATTGCAGTACCGCTGCACTGTCACAAGCATTACAGTAAAACCTCTCTAACCGACCACCTCCACAGATCGACCACTCCCATATATCGACCGCTTTATTTGCATCCCACACGATTGCCCATTCAATACCATTGTAACAATTAAGACACACCCTAAACTGACCATCACCCTTAATGGACCATTTAAAGTTGGTATCATGGTCGGACCATTTAAAGTTGGTATCATGGTCGGTCCATTTAGTGGGGTTTTACTGTATATTACACCAGGGCTAACTAAACCTCTCTTCTCTTCACCAACTACAGTCTGCCCAAAAGTAGCCTGGTGCAATAAGGTTAAATTCAAAAGCTGGAACTAGGCCATGTCATTCTGAAGAGACCGTACACAACACAAGTCTTCAGTCTTGGAGATAGTAACTCCCCGGTGGCCTGCACATTGAAGCTCTTCATATGTACAAGGCATGTTTATACTGTGACAGCGTGAATAATCAATGTGCCTTAAGTGTGTGGGCAGTTGGTTAGCATGACGTTGGTTGGATGAACAAGTAAACGTCAGCCTGTAAATTCAGTTTGCACTAAGCACACCCTCCACTCATTACTCGGTCCCACTCATCGCTTCCCCTACTCTCTCACACTCTCCCCTTCTCCCCATTCCCCCCTCCCCCCTCCCCACACCCGATAGCCGCCCCCCCCCCCCGCCACCCAGCTTTACCCCCAGACCGATAAGCACCCTACCGGTAGATTACTGCTGAGCATCATCCACGGGAGCTGCTCAGAGCAGCTCAAGTGCCGTTACCAGATGGCGCGGCGGTCGTTTTACTACGCGCTGCATTGTGGGGGTAGATAAGCACCCAGTCTCCTCACTGCCCCACCTCTCACAAGCACCCACACACACTCACACCCACACAGCCACACACACAGCCCGTCGTTCTTATCACCTGCAGTGGGCCGTGCTATCAGCCCTGCAAAAAGCCAGGTTTCACTGCGCGCAGGAAACACTACATCTTGTTCCCGTCTTCGCCGACGTCCACCAGGTGGCCCCCAGTGGCGCAGACAGGTCAAACATGTTTATTTCCTGCGTGGCAGGCGTCGTCCCTGACGTTCTCCCCCTGGAGTGCGTGCGGGCGTGCGGGTGGGCGGGCGGGTGGTCGGGCGGAGTGATCGCGCTCACGTGTGGCAGAGAGGGCCGCGCTTCACCAGCAAATCGTCGCATAATATCGCAAAGTAACGTGCCTGACATCGGTGTTTTGTTGGTGAGGTGATTGTATTATCTCTTCCCCACACCGTTCCTTTCATGAAACCGCCCTATATGTTGCTAGGAAGGAAATTAACTAATAAAGGACCTTTCTTTAAAACATAAAGTTTGTATATATATATGTTGTGTTCTCTGTGGCAGAGTGGTTAGAGTGCCTGACTTTTTTCTAGGTCGGGCTCCTAATCTGAAGGTCAGTGGTTCGATTCCGCATGCCCCCATCTCTGCCAATTTGGATTTCCACCGCTGTGTATAACTTACAGCGTCATCAAAGGCCAGTTGCTCTCATACCATGTCTATGTGGTGTGGGAGGTTAAAAATCCCTTGGGTCGGTAAAAGTGTAGGCTCGGGCTTTCTATCGACAAACTGTCTAATGGTGAAAACAAGCCTATTCAGGCTTATCCATGATAGGCGGTATACATCTTTTTTTTTTAAATAAATAAAAAAAATATGCACCATTAAAAAAAAGCACTAAAATATTTAATTCAATAAGTAAATAAATAATAATGTCATATTATTAAAGTGTGCTTATGATCTGTCTGCGGGAAATGTAATTAATTAAATAAGTAAATATATATAATAATGTGATGCTATCAATGTGTGCTTGTGCTCTATCTGCGGGAACCCTAATTAATTTATATATATGATGTAGACCTATGACGCATTGTGCGAGTATAAAGGCGTGGAAGGGAAGTATTTTGTTATACAATATTTCCATATGTGTATCAATAGCAATATCGAAAAACAGTTCACAGCATCCAGATCAGTATATTGCCTCTAATCAGTATGGTCTAATTCATACAATGCTCGCTTTGCGTCCAGAAAGTTCTGGGTTCGATCCCCGACCGAGTCCTACCACAAACTCCTTTAAACATTGAATTGATGTTCCGTGGTACATCGTTCGGTGATCAACATTAGTAGAGTACACTAATGATTGGTTGTCTCAATTTCAAGAAACTGCGACTGAATAGGGTGTCCTCATATCTGGGTGGAACTTGTCATATTCGTAATGATGCTATAAAGCTGCATGGGGTACACCTGTCACAAGTCGATACTGTTTTCTGATATGAACACATATTTTCCGAGGAGATAAAAGCCCCAATCATTCAATTAATTTGTGTTCTTTACCTTACTCCAGCTTTGCCTCTAGAACCACTCCGAATGGGAATATCCATCAGGGCGTTAAAGCCTTTTGCACTAGAGCCGGCGTTTCAAAATCCAATACCCAGGTGAATGTTGTATAGTGAAATCCATGTGTTGCATTGACTTGAATTGAATCGCACTGCATTGCAACGTAGTGTACGCTCAGCTCTGTGCGGTATTATATTATAGGGAGTGAATACACACATTGAGGTAGGAACGCCGATGGTGCACTTACGGTGCAATCTCCTCGGGGGAGCGATTCAGGGGGAGCAGCTTTCAGATGCTTTGAAACCCACTGATGTCACCGGCGCAATTCCCAACCCTTTATGGCCGCTGGAATAGTCACAAGAACATGACAGTGGGAAGCTACCCGCCTGACACTAACTCGTCCCACTCGATCTCCTAAACATAATGCATTCAGCGAGCCGCTGTCAATAAATTTAAAGCTGCATAGTCCGATGAAACATCCAATTTTCAGACCTAAAGCAATTATCTAGATTTGATTCTACATATCAAACTTATATACTGGGGTGTTTATTAAGCATTTGTTGCCACTAAGTCAAGTTAATAGAACATGTCACTGTAGAAGCCTGAGGTGTCAACATGTTGACATTAGTGCACTTCAAATTATGTTTGCATTTCAAATACCTCAAAAGGTAACCATTTACAAATAAAACTTAGTTCAAGCTAAAGTAAAGTGGAATATAATAATCGACCTAATATATTTCTATGAGAGAATGACCAAAACTAAAATCCATCGGACTATGCAACTTTGGTATTTCTATTTGTAAATGGTTCATTTGAATTTGGCTTGGTTCATCAAAGGCTGTGGTATGTGCTGCCTTGTCTGTGGGAAAGTGTGTATAAAAGAGCCCTAGCTGCTTATCGGAAAGAGTAGCCTATGTGGCGGCAGCAGGTTTCCTGCAAATAAATATATCAGAATGACCATGTGGTTGACGTCCAATAGCCGATGATAAAAATCAATGTGCTCTATATGTGTCGTTAAATAAAACAAACTTTCCGCACAGAATATTTCTTACAAGGGCAGTCAATACATTCTGATGACCACACGGGATGGCTGAATCCATACGAGCGCTGGCTGACTTCCCCCGGTGGGGACGTTGTGGGTTTGGACCCCAACTGAGTAAATCAATGACTTGCAAACATTTATATTGTTGCTACCTAGCCTGGTGCTCAGCATTAATAGGAATATGTGACGACTGGTGGGCACAGTGTCAGGATAATGTGACTGAGTGGGATATCGGGTCATGGTGCTGACACTCTGGTTTGTTTGTTTGTTTAACGACCCCCCAGCACAAAAGGTAGACATCGGCTATTGAGGGTTGGTATCCTGGTATTCCAGTCAGGCAGCATTAGAAAGTCATAATAAATGTGCATTGTCACAAATTGGTACTCGTCTTGGGATGGCTACAGATGTTGCTAGATTGGAAGAATATCCAAGAAACAACCAATCTAATACCACCACATCATATTATTCACCTCATGTGAATATCCATGTGTAGCAAAGTTCCGGACAGTGAGTATTCCAAGGAATAAATGTAGATATGGGCCCCCTATGAATTAGCTTCATAGTTAAGTACGCATAATTAGTGTAAAATAATGGTTGATTGTTGGAGTGTTACGCCCTGAGAACATCCAAGGTCATATCAGGACGGGTAGTGTCTGGTGACAGTGTACACTCATGGCGCCTTTATCGTACTGCCCCACTGGGAGAAAAGGCCGCCAGCACCGTGACCTGATATCCCACTCAGTCATATTATCATGACAACGAGCCAACCAGTCCCGGCCCTAGCCTAATATTAATAATGCCTAGCGTATAGCCATGGAGCAACAAGCATCAATTTAATTTAGTAAGTCATTGCTTTGACTCAACCCGGAATTGAACTCCCGACCTTCCGCACGGGAGCCCTGCACTCCACTGTTTTGCCACCGCGTCCACTAGTAAGATAACATCATAATACAGCTATACTTAATTCTGGTAACACTAAGTCTTGTGAGGTGTCTGTTTAATGGGGAACTTTGAAATATGAGGTAGAACTTTGGTGTACAGAGTAATGGTAGACGAGGAAAGTAGACCTACAACAGCTATTAATACTCATATTGGCCTATTTGAATTTATTCCATTTGAAATATTTCAGTAGCAATAGGTGTGAAGTGGATAGCACCTGTAGGCTTCTCACTGCAATCATCCCTTAGCATTCACAGCTTTTACTACCTGGACAACCAATATATATGCGAAGGGAATAGAGGGAGGGGTGTTGGAGGTGCTATCCTGCTCCAAACACATATCAGCTTTCTCCCCCCCCCCCCCCTTGTTCACGAGGCAGCACCAGCAGTGCCTGCAATACCGGCCTGGTTCCCGGGTCTAGCAAATATGTTTTAGTCTTTGACATTTGTGTTGGCAGAGAGGGAAGGAAGGAAGATGAAAGGAGGTGTGACAAGCCTCCAACGTTTGTTCTAACTATATATTACTATTTCTGGTTTTCAGCCATGTGGGTGAAGGAATTATTCGAAAGGGTTTGTATAATTCACATGGATAGCTAGTTCCTGTAATTCTACACTTCTGCCTAGGGAGGCAAACAAAAGATTTCTCATAGAGTTATATATCTCTCTCTCTATATATGAATAATATACTGTTATACCTGTAAATATATGTCTGTGAATATATACTTGTAAATATATATGTACGTAAATATATATATATATATATATATATATATATATATACCAGTGAATGTATATACATATATATGTACGTAAATATATATATATATATATATATGTATGTAAATATATATATATATATATATATATATACCAGTGAATGTATATACAGGTACATGCATAAATAAGGTCTGCAACATAATTATCCCTATTCAAGGAAGGCAATATACCTTAATAATGGGTGGTCGTTTTATTGCAGCACAATGGCACTATGTAATATGCATGAACAAAATTATGAGACCATTACATAGGTCCATAGGCTAAGCATTGCATACTGGAGTCAATCAATCGGTGGGGCACGGGCTTCCCGTACTGAAGGTCCGGAATTCGAATTTCAGTCAAGTCAAACAGATGACTTATATAAATGATACTTTTCGCTTCCTATCCTAGCTAGGCAAAAATAGGATAGGACAAGGAATGGTTAAAATAGTGTAAAATATTCTGATTTATGGCATAGGGGGAATTCAAATGTTCAATTACTGATCGGTGTATGTGACCAAGCGCATGTATGCATATATATGTAAGGGATCGTGGTGCCTGAGTGGGATATAAATAGACATAGTGGTGCTGGCAGGTCTGGGTTTGAGGGCACTCAGAGCCTACCCCCTCCCCCTCTGCTAGGGTAGTGATCACCACAGTCAAGGGTCAAGGTTGGTGGTGGCCATGGGGCCATACAGCTTGCTGGTGGTGGGCAGACCACTGGTAGCCATGGGGACCAAGAATTCTGGATCCCTATTGGTAGGGCAAAGAATGCTTCTTTCCCATTGGGGGAAAGGGGTGGGGTGATACTCTACAATGAACCTATGTAACCATATAAATAATAAGCCAGAGGGCTTGACTCTCTCTCCTTCTCTACATTTTATACTCTTCCTTTCTCTTTGTCTGTAGTGAGGGACAGTATGGAAATACAGGAAGATAGAGAATAACGTAGGGAAGCACGTGAACTTTTGCAAGTTGAACATAGACAGAGAGAGGTACGAAATAGATCATTGAAAGCATACAGCAAATCTGTTCCCTTGTTGGATGGGTTAGACAGAGGGGCGATACATAGTTGGATTGACTTGATCGAACGTATCGGGACTCTTTCAGATGTTTCAGACTTAGACATTATTTGCTTTACTTTATCGAATGCAACAGGGACTTTGGATGAAGTTCTTTTCACCACTTTTCAGCATAAGAATGCTAGGTCCTGGAATGAAATTAAGGAAGTGATAGCATCTACTCTTTTGACAGCTGATGAAGGTAGTCATTTAAAGGGGATACTGATGGCTATGAAGCAAAATGAAGAGGACACAGTAGCTGGATACTGTCAGTGGTTTAAGACTGCTGGATCTAAAGTTTGGAATCTTCCTACTGCAGTTTCTGGCACTGATACCTTCGAGATACTCCTTTCGAGATTTCTTGACTCCTTACTTGATGATAATACCATGTTGTATGTAGAGACGAACCAACCAAAAACTCTTGAAGAAGCCTTCGAAATGTCTATTCTCACTGATAGGTCTGTTATTAGGCAGCAGAGACACGCTAAATCAAGTCTTGGTAATTTAGCTATTTGTGAGAAAATAGATAGTCTAAATGGTACTTGTTTGGATTTTTCCAAGTCTTTCTCTTCTCAACGAGGTTCTAAATCCTCTGGTTCAGATAGTCAGGTTCTGAAGACTATTCAAGGTGAGATTAAGTCTCTTAGAAAGTGCATGGATAACTTGTCGTTAGGCAGTGGTGTTTCTGAGCATTCAGCGATTCATGATGTGAACTTTGCGACACCTCCTCATGTCAGTTCTTACAGCCAAGGCATACGTGGTAGATTGCCGCACGTAAACCTAGGGCAGCTGGTCGGGATAGAAAATGCCACGATATGCTCCAGTCGCACATCACATGGTGGGGCATGCGCTGTCAACGCAACAGCTGGGGGGCAATGGAAATTTATCACCACTTGCTCAGACACAGACAGGAATGTCTCACACATATCCGCAGTGCTTTTAGGCAAAGAAGACCTAGTACAGCGCTAAAGTGTACAATATTTTGTTTCTTATGTAATAAGGCACACATGATATGCGATTGTCCATTTAAAATAAAATTACTTTTGGGTAACGTTAACATGAGCACTACACTGACGGGAAACTTAAAAGTGCACTTGATGCACGTCCCTCCATTAATATTGAATTTGATGGATTTCATTGATCTGGTCTTGTAGACTCAGGTGCGGCTAAGAGTTTGATACATTTGTCTGCTTTTCAATCTTTAATTGACACTGGTGTATCCAATGGGCAATTGTATCTGGGTAGTAAATTGAGATCTCTGGCAGGACATCTAATTCCAACAGTAGGTATAGCATATATTTCTCTTTATGATATGTTACATCCTTTCTTTGTAGTAGATTCACTGAACTTTGATATGCTCAGAGGTACAGATGTAATGGAAATTTCTCCAGCTGAAATTAGCTAAAGAGAAAAATGTGTTTCCTTGTGTGATATTCTACATCCGTGGATAGGTTTAGAGTTCATAAATAGAGGAATTGCAGGGATAGTTCTAAAATTAGACTATTGGAAGATAGAATTTCCTTCTTTATTTCCTGAATCTGATGTTAAACTTAGAGCTACTAAGGTGGTAGAAATGCATATCGATACTGGTAGTGGATATCCTGTTCATCAGAGACCTTATAGGACACCTTTATGTAGAAGACATATTGTAGCAAAAGAGTTAGATAGAATGCTTGAGGATGATATTATAGAGGCAAGTTGTAGTCCTTGGGCTTCACCAGTCCCTCTAGTGCCGAAAAAGGATAGTAGCATTCGTCTTTGTGGGAACTATCATAAGCTAAATGCAGTGTCAACTAAAGATGCTTATCCTCTGCCCAGGATACAGGATATTTTATAGCAACTTCATGGAGCTAAAATCTTTAGTACTAAAATCTGGTTATTGGCAGGTTATGATAGACGAGGAAAGTAGACCTAAAACAGCTATTAATACTCATATTGGTCTATTTCAATTTAAATGCATGCCGTTTGGATTAACTAATGCACCAGCTGTTTTCCAAAGAATGATAAATGTTATTTTCTCAGAGTTTTTAAGGAAAATGTTGTTTGATTTATTTAGATGATTTTGTGGTATCATAGTGAATGAATCTGGACCTTTAGAGAGAAGATATGATCCAGGATACATAATAGTTTGATCATGGGGTTCGGTAGTAACCGTGGTAGGGCCTAAGAACGATCAAAAAGATTGTAATCGGGAAAAGGTTTGAATAGTTGATTCTAAAATGAGTTGGGATGATTTGGAACCTAGATTAACTCGTGCGGAGAGGTTCCAAGGTAGAGGACAACCTTTGCCATTCGATCCAATTGTTTCTGTCCAGGATAAACAAAGTAATGTATTTTTGGTTGATAAAATAAAACAAAAACATAAAATAATACATTCTCATGAGGTGCTCAGCATTACTAGGAATAGGTGACGACTTGTGTGCACAATGTCAGGATAATGTGACTGAGTGGGATATCGGGTCATGGTGCTGACACTCTGGTTTGTTTGTTTGTTTAACGACCCCCCAGCACAAAAGGTAGACATCGGCTATTGAGGGTTGGTATCCTGGTATTCCAGTCAGGCAGCATTAGAAAGTCATAATAAATGTGCATTGTCACAAATTGGTACTCGTCTTGGGATGGCTACAGATGTTGCTAGAGTGGAAGAATATCCAAGAAACAACCAATCTAACCCCACCACATCACTTATTATTCACCTCCTCTGAATATCCATGTGTAGCAAAGTTCCGGACAGTGAGTATTCCAAGGAATAAATGTACATATAGTCCCCCTATGAATTAGCTTCATAGTTAAGTACGCATAATTAGTGTAAAATAATGGTTGATTGTTGGAGTGTTACGCCCTGAGAACATCCAAGGTCACATCAGGAGGGGTAGTGTCTGCTGACAGTGTACACTCATGGCGCCTTTATCGTGCTGCCCCACTGGGAGAAAAGGCCGCCAGCACCGTGACTTGATATCCCACTCAGTCATATTATCATGACAACGAGCCAACCAGTCCCGGCCCTAGCCTAATATTAATAATGCCTAGCGTATAGCCATGGAGCAACAAGCATCAATTTAATTTAGTAAGTCATTGCTTTGACTCAACCGGGAATTGAACTCCCGACCGTCCGCACGGGAGCCCTGCACTCCACTGATTTTGCCACCGCGTCCACTAGTAAGATAACATCATAATACAGCTATACTTAATTCTGGTAACACTAAGTCCTGTAGATATACTGTGAGGTGTCTGTTTAATGGGGAACTTTGAAATATGAGGTAGAACTTTGGTGTACAGAGTAATGGTAGACGAGGAAAGTAGACCTACAACAGCTATTAATACTCATATTGGCCTATTTGAATTTATTCCATTTTAAATATTTCAGTGGCAATAGGTGTGAAGTGGATAGCGCCTGTAGGCTTCTCACTGCAATCATCCCTTAGCATTCACAGCTTTTACTACCTGGACAACCAATATATAGGCGAAGGGAATAGAGGGAGGGGTGTTGGAGGTGCTATCCTGCTCCAAACACATCTCAGCTTTCTCCCCCCCCCCCCTTGTTCACGAGGCAGCACCAGCAGTGCCTGCAATACCGGCCTGGTTCCCGGGTCTAGCAAATATGTTTTAGTCTTTGACTTTTGTGTTGGCAGAGAGGGAAGGAAGGAAGATGAAAGGAGGTGTGACAAGCCTCCAACGTTTGTTCTAACTATATATTACTATTTCTGGTTTTCAGCCATGTGGGTGAAGGAATTATTCGAAAGGGTTTGTATAATTCACATGGATAGCTAGTTCCTGTAATTCTACACTTCTGCCTAGGGAGGCAAACAAAAGATTTCTCATAGAGTTATATATCTCTCTCTCTATATATGAATAATATACTGTTATACCTGTAAATATATGTCTGTGAATATATACTTGTAAATATATATGTACGTAAATATATATATATATATGTATATATATATATATATACCAGTGAATGTATATACATATATATGTACGTAAATATATATATATATATATATGTATGTAAATATATATATATATATATATATATATATACCAGTGAATGTATATACAGGTACATGCATAAATAAGGTCTGCAACATAATTATCCCTATTCAAGGAAGGCAATATACCTTAATAATGGGTGGTCGTTTTATTGCAGCACAATGGCACTATGTAATATGCATGAACAAAATTATGAGACCATTACATAGGTCCATAGGCTAAGCATTGCATACTGGAGTCAATCAATCGGTGGGGCACGGGCTTCCCGTACTGAAGGTCCGGAATTCGAATTTCAGTCAAGTCAAACAGATGACTTATATAAATGATACTTTTCGCTTCCTATCCTAGCTAGGCAAAAATAGGATAGGACAAGGAATGGTTAAAATAGTGTAAAATATTCTGATTTATGGCATAGGGGGAATTCAAATGTTCAATTACTGATCGGTGTATGTGACCAAGCGCATGTATGCATATATATGTAAGGGATCGTGGTGCCTGAGTGGGATATAAATAGACATAGTGGTGCTGGCAGGTCTGGGTTTGAGGGCACTCAGAGCCTACCCCCTCCCCCTCTGCTAGGGTAGTGATCACCACAGTCAAGGGTCAAGGTTGGTGGTGGCCATGGGGCCATACAGCTTGCTGGTGGTGGGCAGACCACTGGTAGCCATGGGGACCAAGAATTCTGGATCCCTATTGGTAGGGCAAAGAATGCTTCTTTCCCATTGGGGGAAAGGGGTGGGGTGATACTCTACAATGAACCTATGTAACCATATAAATAATAAGCCAGAGGGCTTGACTCTCTCTCCTTCTCTACATTTTATACTCTTCCTTTCTCTTTGTCTGTAGTGAGGGACAGTATGGAAATACAGGAAGATAGAGAATAACGTAGGGAAGCACGTGGACTTTTGCAAGTTGAACATAGACAGAGAGAGGTACGAAATAGATCATTGAAAGCATACAGCAAATCTGTTCCCTTGTTGGATGGGTTAGACAGAGGGGCGATACATAGTTGGATTGACTTGATCGAACGTATCGGGACTCTTTCAGATGTTTCAGACTTAGACATTATTTGCTTTACTTTATCGAATGCAACAGGGACTTTGGATGAAGTTCTTTTCACCACTTTTCAGCATAAGAATGCTAGGTCCTGGAATGAAATTAAGGAAGTGATAGCATCTACTCTTTTGACAGCTGATGAAGGTAGTCATTTAAAGGGGATACTGATGGCTATGAAGCAAAATGAAGAGGACACAGTAGCTGGATACTGTCAGTGGTTTAAGACTGCTGGATCTAAAGTTTGGAATCTTCCTACTGCAGTTTCTGGCACTGATACCTTCGAGATACTCCTTTCGAGATTTCTTGACTCCTTACTTGATGATAATACCATGTTGTATGTAGAGACGAACCAACCAAAAACTCTTGAAGAAGCCTTCGAAATGTCTATTCTCACTGATAGGTCTGTTATTAGGCAGCAGAGACACGCTAAATCAAGTCTTGGTAATTTAGCTATTTGTGAGAAAATAGATAGTCTAAATGGTACTTGTTTGGATTTTTCCAAGTCTTTCTCTTCTCAACGAGGTTCTAAATCCTCTGGTTCAGATAGTCAGGTTCTGAAGACTATTCAAGGTGAGATTAAGTCTCTTAGAAAGTGCATGGATAACTTGTCGTTAGGCAGTGGTGTTTCTGAGCATTCAGCGATTCATGATGTGAACTTTGCGACACCTCCTCATGTCAGTTCTTACAGCCAAGGCATACGTGGTAGATTGCCGCACGTAAACCTAGGGCAGCTGGTCGGGATAGAAAATGCCACGATATGCTCCAGTCGCACATCACATGGTGGGGCATGCGCTGTCAACGCAACAGCTGGGGGGCAATGGAAATTTATCACCACTTGCTCAGACACAGACAGGAATGTCTCACACATATCCGCAGTGCTTTTAGGCAAAGAAGACCTAGTACAGCGCTAAAGTGTACAATATTTTGTTTCTTATGTAATAAGGCACACATGATATGCGATTGTCCATTTAAAATAAAATTACTTTTGGGTAACGTTAACATGAGCACTACACTGACGGGAAACTTAAAAGTGCACTTGATGCACGTCCCTCCATTAATATTGAATTTGATGGATTTCATTGATCTGGTCTTGTAGACTCAGGTGCGGCTAAGAGTTTGATACATTTGTCTGCTTTTCAATCTTTAATTGACACTGGTGTATCCAATGGGCAATTGTATCTGGGTAGTAAATTGAGATCTCTGGCAGGACATCTAATTCCAACAGTAGGTATAGCATATATTTCTCTTTATGATATGTTACATCCTTTCTTTGTAGTAGATTCACTGAACTTTGATATGCTCAGAGGTACAGATGTAATGGAAATTTCTCCAGCTGAAATTAGCTAAAGAGAAAAATGTGTTTCCTTGTGTGATATTCTACATCCGTGGATAGGTTTAGAGTTCATAAATAGAGGAATTGCAGGGATAGTTCTAAAATTAGACTATTGGAAGATAGAATTTCCTTCTTTATTTCCTGAATCTGATGTTAAACTTAGAGCTACTAAGGTGGTAGAAATGCATATCGATACTGGTAGTGGATATCCTGTTCATCAGAGACCTTATAGGACACCTTTATGTAGAAGACATATTGTAGCAAAAGAGTTAGATAGAATGCTTGAGGATGATATTATAGAGGCAAGTTGTAGTCCTTGGGCTTCACCAGTCCCTCTAGTGCCGAAAAAGGATAGTAGCATTCGTCTTTGTGGGAACTATCATAAGCTAAATGCAGTGTCAACTAAAGATGCTTATCCTCTGCCCAGGATACAGGATATTTTATAGCAACTTCATGGAGCTAAAATCTTTAGTACTAAAATCTGGTTATTGGCAGGTTATGATAGACGAGGAAAGTAGACCTAAAACAGCTATTAATACTCATATTGGTCTATTTCAATTTAAATGCATGCCGTTTGGATTAACTAATGCACCAGCTGTTTTCCAAAGAATGATAAATGTTATTTTCTCAGAGTTTTTAAGGAAAATGTTGTTTGATTTATTTAGATGATTTTGTGGTATCATAGTGAATGAATCTGGACCTTTAGAGAGAAGATATGATCCAGGATACATAATAGTTTGATCATGGGGTTCGGTAGTAACCGTGGTAGGGCCTAAGAACGATCAAAAAGATTGTAATCGGGAAAAGGTTTGAATAGTTGATTCTAAAATGAGTTGGGATGATTTGGAACCTAGATTAACTCGTGCGGAGAGGTTCCAAGGTAGAGGACAACCTTTGCCATTCGATCCAATTGTTTCTGTCCAGGATAAACAAAGTAATGTATTTTTGGTTGATAAAATAAAACAAAAACATAAAATAATACATTCTCATGATATTAGTACTGGAGCCTTTACAGGCCAGCAGGCACGTAGAACAGAACCACTTGTTGCTAGTTGTACTGCAATCCACAGAGTTGACGATCACATCAAAGAACGCCGTGGGGGGATTGACGGCAGCATGGATGGTGGAGTGCTTCGGCTCGGCCAAACGGTAAAATTCTTTGTTTGGCGCCACTAATTGGGAATGATTGTGCCATACCTAACCATTGCGCTAATACGAAGCATGAACTAAAAATAGTGCAAGTCGAGCTTTCAAGCTGATCGACAGGGTTTACCAGGTTTAGTCATAAGAAATGTTCATGTTCCTAACTGAACTTGTGCCAAAGTTTGCACATAGTAACGTAAGTTGCGCCACTAATATATATTACTAATTCAATGGAGTTACAGCATGTTGGAGATGGGATAGACTCCACAGTAGCATTGCTATAGTAAGGTTACTGACACATTTACTTACTGATGCTTCGACTTACATTTCAGGACGGAAGATTTGTATAAAATGGAGAAATGGTATAAACATGGATAGAATTGTATAGACATTGTCGTGTACATCCATGTACCAAATAAATCTTGATATTCTATTGTGACATAGATGGAAAAACGTACACTGGGGGTGAATGTGATGTCACTTTAACAATTAACAGATGAATTCTTTTACCATTGACTTTCTATTTATCTAGGTTTGTAGCCAGGACTAGTGCAGGTGTGCACTTGGCATATTACGTAACATGGCAGATGCAAGGTTGTGGTCAGCTCATCGAGCTGAAACTTGTTTATCTACTGGAAAACCTCTGGATAATGTGCCAGTGTGGGATATCAAGTCATGATGATGGTGGCCTGGTCTCCCTGTGGGGCAACACTAGAAACTTGCCATGAGTGTGCACCATTACAAGTCGGTACCCATCCTGATATGACATTCAATGTTGCTGGGACTTAAAACAACAGCAAACAAACAAGACACTAAGAGCACTAATTGGCTTCCTGTGTGGGAGATCGAGTATTGGAATCCAGGCTGAGTCAAACCAATGATTTACATCGATGGTATTATTTTGTCGTGACCTAGCCTGGCACTCAGCAGTACTAAGATAGGGCCAGGACTGTTTTGCTCAGTAGCTGGGTAATATGACTGAATGGGATATCAGGTTATGGTGCCACTGTCGGAATCTTCACATGGGCAGCACTATAAAATCATCTTGTCTGTGCACATAAACTCTCAACCAACAAAGAAACATATGTGCACAGGATCGATGCAGGGTTTGCTTATTTCTGTTCCTTCACCTAGTGTTGACTATCAGGAGTAATAGGGCAAAGACTGATTATCTCAATTTCAGGATTCTTCGGGAGAGTGGGATATCGTATCATGGTGCTGCCTGAAGTATATCTCAGTAGGACAACACTATGCATCTGCCAGAAGAGTACATTGTCGGATGTTGGTACATGCCCTCGTTTGAACACAAAATTTGCTATCAAATATAACCGGTATTTTAATGTTGTATTGTTTTGTTTTAAATTTGATCCAGCTAGTAATGTTGGTGATTTATTTTGTGAGAGTTGAATTTATTTACCCTGCTCATAATGAATAAGTGTGTTAATACTTGTTTTCACCGCTGGGCAGCACTAGTCCAATTTGATTCATATCTTTGAAATTTACTTTAAGTAATAATTTAGGTTTTCTTGCTTCTTGTTTATGGCTTGTAACTGTCTGTAGATTGCAAAAAGTCCAAAATCCAGCTTTCCTTATACTTTGCATTAATCCATTTACACATCATCTATATTTCTAGCTTACATTCTTATGTGGCTGTGCATTGTATGGCAGTGCATCTAGATTACAATTACGCGCCCTCATTTCTGGCTCACACCATCCTCTTACCCTGAAGTACCTTTGCATCGATTGAGTTGTCCGATTAGTGGGCGATTTATTCTCTGCCCTTGTCACACAGACATCCAACCACCGCTCGCAAGTTCCACCAATGGATATTCACCTCCTGAGCAATTTCATCACCATACAAATGTCACTAGATGAATCTAAGAAAAAAAGAAGTAATATCGGCTGTGTCTCATCTCAGTTTGCATATATCACTTTACCTTTTGAGCTGGGCATTAGTCAAGGGACAAGATTTTTCTCCCCACCTCAATATGTTCCATATCTACACAATCATATCCACATCCTGAAATGACCTTAAATGTTGCCAGGACGTACAATTCCAAACCCCCAACAAACCAACACTTGTCTAAATCCTATCTCATTCTTAAAGCAGCATAGTCTGATGAAAACAGTAAATTTTCAAAACCGGAAGAATTATCTAGATTTGGTTCTACATATTTTACGTAGATACTGATGCCCTTATTGACCATGTATTCCCACATATAAAGGGAATAGTGAATCAATTTAATATAACCTATTTGTTCAGAAGCCTATGAGGGCCAGAGTTTTGGCATGGTATGCTTGCCAAAACTAATGTTCAATGTTTATTCTTCAATGATCTCAAAGGTTAGTCATTTAAAATAATAGTTATTTCAAACTAAAGTAAGGTAGATAATGACATTCAGTTCTATATAATAATCCTGGAAAAGTGACAGAAACTCAAAACCACCCGACTGTTCACCTTTAACACCCCCATCTAATTTCTTCTTGTGCTGAGCATTAAAGTTGCATAGTCCGATGGTTTTGAGTTTCTGAAATGGTATGAGTTGAATACATTAGGTTGATCGTTATTATGTACCTTACTTTAGCTTGAAGTCATTTTTATTTTAAGTGGCTAACTTTTGAGATATTTGAAGTGGAACCATGCAAAATTAATTTTGGCAAGCTTGTCAAAACTCTGACCCCATAGGCTTATGCAGTAACAGGTTCTATTCAATTGCTTCAGTATTCCTTTCTCTGTGGTAACAAATGTTTAATAAGTACACCAGTATCTAAGTTAGATATGTAGAATCAAATTTAGATAATTGTTTTGGTTTTGAAAATTTGATATTTTCATCGGACTATGCAGCTTTAATTAAAACCCCACAATTCCTGTTCCCTGCCTGTCGCACACCTGATCTCTTTACATTTCATGAATATTATTAAAACAACCAAAAATATATATATAAATACACATGTATCCAAACCTATAATTTGTACTCAGTGATCTATCAGTGCTCGCTTCACCTGCATTAGAATTCTGCATTGTGATTTACACTGGCCGGTGTGGCGGTTTCAGTGCCCGGTCAGTTTCAGCGCCCTGCCGTGGTCAAAACACCCGTGGCCTCGCCAGCTACAAGCTCAGCTGGTGCCCGGCAGTGTTAGGGACCGATTAGGCCGAAATCTATTGAATGCGATCATATTTAACAGAATTACATACTCAAATAATTAAATTTAATTAAATTAACCTTAAATTCCAAGCAATATTAACGTAGCAGCTAGATCAGCGTCGAATCGCCGAGTGTAAACAAAACAAATAGCAGTGCTCACCGCAACGTGCGAAAATCCGCGCATGCGCAGAAGCCACGACAGGCCGCTGAAACTGACCGGGCGCTGAAACCGCCACACCGGCAATTTGGAAGGCTGATGACCTCACGAATGTGTGCCGATAGATGGCGCCTTCCCGGACTTTCGGTCCGGCGGGCTTTCCGTAACCTGGCCTCCCGGGAATGGCACCGTCATTCTGACATCGCATGACGCCGGGTACAAGAGAGACAAAATCAAGCCGAGGTCATTGACCGCCCGCTCCCCTCTCCTGGCTCCTCCTCAATGGGCAGAAGGGAATGTTCACCCTGCGTCGTCTGGTTATCATAATCAGGCCAGGCGAAACACTTTATATGGAGTTAGATCCGTGGTGTTCATTTTGCTAACAGTAATACCGCTAGGTAGAGACAAGTATCAATTTTATAAGTCATTGGTTTGACTCAGCTGGAATTCGAACTCCCTACTTTCCTCCCGGGAAGCCTGTGCTTTACTGATTCTGCTACCACATCCGGTGCCTAAACAGAAATGTGTGAGATATATTGGAACAGGAATGCGACGTCATACATGCCTAAATTGTTTAAGGCGAATTGCGTCAGCCTCTAAAGGGAAGAAAGATTGGAAGTTGGAATTGTTGCTGTGTCTAGAGAAGGCAATCCCAACGAGTGTGAAATCACATTGCAATTCAGTTGGTTTATGTCAGTCCTGTCCTACCTTCAAGCAGAGCAGCAAACGGTGGTTCGTGGTTAGATGAGCAGCCCATAATTACAAAGGGAGCTAATAAACTAAACAGTCACTTTGGTACTTAACAGACATTTTGGAGTAGAAGCATAACATTGACTATGTTGCATCATATATGTATTATTTAAAGCTGCAGAGTCGGATGCAACATTATAACTTTAAAACCAAAACAATTATCTAGATTTGATTCTACAAATCTAATTCAGATGGCGGTGCACTTACTAATCATTTGTTGCCACATAGAAGGGAATACTGAAGCAATTTAATAGAACCTGTTACTGCTAAAGCCTATCGTGTCTGAAGCCCTGGTCACATAGCCGTCTGTGGACGAATGTGAACGTTGTGGAGGCTAACGTAGTTGAAAGTAGTTGACACTAGTTGAACGTAGTTGAACGTACCTGCATCCATACTTGTTCTTGATGTTAACTTGGTAATAATGTGTCTGATTCATGATCTCCGAGTTAATTTTTGGACATGTTCAAAAGAGTGGTACATTAGAGGCTGAATTTCGAAAGTAGTAGAACATAGTAGAACATACCTCTTAATGTACTATATCATACTCTAACATACTCTAACATATGCTAGCATGCTCTAGCATACGCTAGCATACTTTGACTCACACAAAACCATGGCCGTTCCATGTTGTGCACACTGTGGTCACATAACCGTTAGTGGACGCAGTTGAACGTAGGTGAACATAGTGGAGGCTAACGTTTTTGAAAGTAGTTGAACGTATTTGAACGTAGTTGAATATACCTGAATCCATACCGTAACATATTTATCCGTATCGTGCAGTGACTCATCAACCAAATCTGCCGTACCTTAACATATTTCAACCTAGTTTAACAAACTTACACCACGTTTTATGTTACCGCCATCACACCAAACTTGTTCTCACTATGTTCTTGAAAATGTTGCTGAACGGGCTCAAACTGTGTGCGAACGGAATGGAGATAGTAGCAACTTGCTACGTCTTTTTACGAACGGAATGGACGGGCTAGAAAGGAATGGGGCTCCAGAACTTTGAGCATGCCCAAAATTGTCTTTCATTCCATTCCATTTCATTAACTTTGTTTCTTTCATTTATTCTGTCAGCATAACATAAGCTAAAAAAATAATTAAAGAAAGGAAACGAAAAGGGGATTGCAGCTTTATGTGTGTCAATAATTCCGGTGATTGTAGGATAACGATACATGTTTGTATATATGTATATATACATATATATAAACACACATATATATATGTGTATATATATATATATATATATATATATATATATAGGAAGAGTTCAGGCACAAAACTCTGTAAACTCCAATTCAAAAATTTTATTGAAATAAAAGATTTTTACCTTAGGGACATTTTAATTCTCACTAACTCCACGTTTTTCTTGTCATGAAATAGCTATGCAAAAATGGACACACACATATTAATGGCAAACAAATGAACGTTATAAAAGTTTGAGTCCAATGTTTATATCAATTTCTAGATCGGTGATTACAGGGTTTTACGCCTGACCTCCTCATATATATATATATATATATATATATATATATATATATATATATATATATATATATAGACGCATACAGAAGTGTGAACCAATTAGGCTGCCGAGGGCGTCCCTGGCCAACCTGTCGGGACGCCGGCGAACCAGGGGCGCAGGTGGCGGCACCAGACGGCCATTATTTCACGCACTTACCTCGGCATGATGGGACCTGTCGCGCGACCTCCCGCCGCGTCCGCGTGCGACGACGCCGACGCCGACGACGGCTCGCCTCCCGGGGCGTGGCTCTCGACGCCGGAAACGGAACTGGGCATGCTGAAGTCGACGACGGAGATGTTGACGCGCTGCCCCGGAAGTGCGGTAATGACCCACGGACAGCGACTGGAGCCGAGACCGCGCTCCTCGGTAACGATGGAGGCGAGGTAGCCGGCCCGCCGCGGCACGCTCAGCCCGCCCGGGGCCTGACACGCGTACCGGTGCCCTGTCACCACTAGAGCCGGGCGGTGGGAGGAGGGAAAGAGAGGAGGAGAAGGATATATAACATGGACACAGAGCAGCAGTAGTGGCGGCTCGTTAGTCTGATTGGCGCCCACCACTCATCACCGGGCGGCGACACCCACTTTTCACCTTCCCCCCACCCACCCCATCATCACATCCACATCCACCACAACACCCATCTCCCAAAGCCCTGACACCCAACCCCGGCTCAGAGTCAGAGACTGTCTGGTGTCCCGTTGTATGAACAATTTGCAGATGTAAATCGAAATAACCTCTGGTTTTCGTCAAATCCATTATTGGTGAATCAGAGTATTTTGTCGAAAGTAGTTCTCTGGATTTGGTGGTTGCAGTCAAATTATGCACATGGATATCATGTGATAGGAACTAATGAATTATGGATTCCATTAGATAAATATATATATATATATCACCAGCATATTTTATTTCACTTATATATCATATTACTATGTATGTGCACTATAAATAAAATAGAGATATACATAGATGGATTCACCCCCCTTTCTCTGCTGGTTCCCGATAGCGGTAAGGGGATTGTTATGGTTACGGTAAGGGGATTGTTTTGGTGTTCTCTGTGGCAGAGTGCTTAGAGTGTCTGACTTTTGTCGAGGTCGGACGCCTAATCTGAAGGTTGGTGGTTCGATTCCCCATTCCCCCACCGCTGTGTATAACTTACAGCGTCATCAAAGGCTGGTTGCTCTCATACCATGTATATGTGGTGTGGGAGGTTAAAAATGCCTTGGGTCGGTAAAAGTGTAGGCTCAGGCTTTCTATCGACAAACTGTCTAATGGTGAAAGCAAGTCTATTCAGACTTATCCATGATGGGCAATATAAATCATCAAGAAGAACATTTTTTTTTTTTAAATTCTAATAAGGCACCTATATAATATATCATTTAATATATATGATAATATAATGTACATTATATACTATGTATTGTGTAATATATATTTTATATTGCCTATATGTTATATTATATATATATTATATTGATCTATAATATACATAGCACCATACGCAGTCCGTTCTCTGCAACATTCTGAATAATAGGGATTTTGGTTCCTAGCAACATCTTAGGTCATAAGAGTGGACTCTCTTCCCCTTTCCTTAGAATTGTGATACTGAGGTACACTATCACCAGCCAGACCCACTTCTTGTTCACTTGAATTATCCTGGCACAGAGCGACCCAATAATTGGACTATCCTAGTAATTCCCAGCACCATGTGAGGTAGTGACAATTGCCAATTTTGTAAATATGTGACTATACTCGCAAAGGGATAGAACTGCAAGAGCACACCCTACTGGAAGGTTTTCATATATGAAGAGTTCAGTGAACTACTCAAAACCACGTAAACGCCAATCCAAAAATGTAGTCTAAATAAACGATGGTTTACATGAACATCATCTTAATTCCACTTTTCATATGATCATATGGGTATGGAGCAATGAACAAAAATATAAGGATATAAAGAAAGTAGCTTTTCGTAGGTTTGATTCAAATCCATTTTTGGATTTTGGTTTGGCGTTTATATATATATATATATATTATATGTGTGTATATATATATATATATATGTGAAGAGTTCAGGTGCAAATCCACGTAAACTCCAATCCAAAAATAGAGATAAACATTTGAATAAAATAGAGATAAATGTTGGAATAACATTTCCAGTGCGGGAGTGACAGTATTCGCGGGACTGGTAGCAGTGTGTGTGTGTGGGGGGGGGGGGGGGGGGATGGCACCACCTGTCCCACTGTGAAAAGGGGGAGTCACCCATAAAGTAGTACACAACATAAGGATGGCAAAATAAGGAATCTTCCCTTATGCGTCTTTATACTCGCTAAGTTGTATACATCACATATATTATATATACGCATATATATCAGGTTGATTTTCATGGGAGGCGAGCAGTAACTAAAGTGCACTGGAGACTGTCGATCACACGGGCCGCAAAACAAAGGAATCGAAAGAAAGAGGTGAACTACGAAATTCCGTTTATTCTTTACAACAAAGCTGAACTCACTATCTAATAGCATCCTCAAACAGAATGGGCAACGCATGATCTGAAGGAACAGAACCTAATACAAAGCTTCACAGACAGCTCCGATTTAAGATACTGTTAGATGGCTTTTTTTAAAATAATATTATTTAATCATTTACAGTATTATGTATTTTTGTTTAGACAAAAACAAGATTCTGCTGAATAGGTTATTTTCTGTCAGTTCTTTTGTGTTATGTTTCTTCATTATATTTCTGTATTATTTATAGTATTTTCTATTTTTGCTTAAAAATGGTTATTCTACCGAATGACTTTTTTTTCTGTCAGTCCTTTTGTGTTGTCTTTCTTTATTATATTTTCTGTATTATTAATGTAAGATAATATTATTTATAGTATTCTCTATTTTGTTTTAAAATATGTTCATTCTACCGAATAACTTGTATTTCTGTCAGTCCTTTTGTGTTATGTTTCTTTATTATAGTTCTGTAGTGTTGGTGCTATATTTATCCACGTAGATTGGAAGGGGGACAGGGAGGGAGAGAGAGGGGCGAGGCTCTGTTTCTTTATTATAGTTCTATATTATTGGTCTCATTTTTGGCAATGGAGAGGGAAGTGAGAGGATGGGAGAAGGTGGAGGAGGATCGAATGTCGGGCATGTCGGGAGGGGAGGACGGTGGGTCTATAGGCTATATCGCATACCTGTGTCATTCCCAGGAGAGCTGGGGAAAAGATACCCGATGCCACTCGTGCGGCGTGTGAGGGCATCCCTGGGTGGGACAATTTCCGGCAATAAGAGGTCCGCCCGGTGGAAACCGAGTCGGCTCGAGGTTGTTGGTGGCAGCTTGCACTGAATGCCGACTGTGGCGGAAATAGGTGGTAATAACGCCGGGATGAGGCTGGCGGCGGTGGGTGTGAGGGGGCTGGGGGCTGGGGGGACATGTTCCCGAGCTGGGGTGAGGGGAGCCGCAGGAGGGTGAAGGAGGAGAGGTGAGCGGGTTGGGTGGTCGGGGCTGATCGGGGCTGATGGCCTGGGGTCGGGTACATGAGGGGGCATAGCGTGAGAAAAGCGCGCCACCTAGCGACAGAAGCAGCCACCCACCCACACTACCCGACCCCTAGCGGCAAAAGCAAGCAACCACCCACCCCACCCCAGCCCTAGCGGCAGAAGCAAGCAACTACCCACTCACCTACCCCACCATTGATAAACAGAGGATAGTCCAGCTCTGGGACACTGACTTTTGAGGGTGGAAGTGTGGGCGGACGAGGGAGGGGAGCGAAAGGGGGGGGAGGGGAGAGAGTGAGTTAGGATTTTGTTTCCATCGACTTTGTAGGAAGAAGCATTGTTATCTAAGTAGTTCCGCCCCCTCCCCATCAAGTTGTGCCCAGGCTCGGTATCCACCCCTCCCCACCCCTCCCCACTCCAGCACCAGCCCACCATCTCAGTCCTCCTTCCCCACCTACGTCATCTCCCTCCTTGGCTACACAAGGTTCCACCCACCGACCACCATGCCTCCCCCCACTCCACCCACTTCCTTCCCCTCCTCTCCATCTTCACCGTCTCCGCCCTCCCGAGACTCTCCACTCTCTCCACCCTCCTCACACTCTCCACCCTCTCCACACTCCTCACCCTTTCCACCCTCCGCACACTATCCACCCTCTCCACCCTCTCCACCCTCTCCACACTCCTCACACTCTCCACCCTCTCCAACATACCCACCCCTATTTACCCTCTGCACCCTCTCTAACCTCCCCCCCCCCACCTCCACCCTGTCCATCCTCTCCATCCTATACCTTACCACCTGCTTCTTCCTACACTTTTATATCCCCCACCTGCTTCTACATTTTTCAACCCTCTCCCTCGTCCTCTTCCTTCTACCCCTCCCCGTCCTCTTCCCCCGACGCTTTTCTACCCTCTTCCTCCTCCTCTTCCTCATGCATCTATTCACTCTCTTCTTCATACGGCTCTCCATCCCTTCCTCCTAGCCCCTTCCTACCCCTCTAGATTCCCTCCTACACCTCTTCACTATTCACCCCCTCCCTCCTATCCCTCCCCACCCGGTCCCTTCTACCCCCCCCACCACCTCCTCCCTCCTTCCCATCACCACCCTCTTCCCCCTACCCCTCTTCAATCGCTCCCTCCTACTCCTCTTCAGCCCTTCCCTCCTCCTACCCATCTTCACCACTCTCTCCTACCCTTCCCCACACCCCTCTCTTCTACCTCTCCCACCCCTCTCTCCTACCCTTTCCGACCCTCTCCCTCCTACCCCTCTTCCCTCCTTCCCCCCTCTACCCGTCCCCATCTACCCTCCTGCCCCCATCTACCCTCCTGCCCCTCTTCACCCCTTCCCACCCCCTCCCTCCTACACCACTCCACCTCCCCAGCCCCACCCTGTACACGACCTCAGTGCCACAGTTCTCCCCGCTGCAGCTCTTATCTGCTCTTGTGGGGGCACACAGCGTCCATTCAAAGTGTCCGGCATATCCGGCGGAACTGATACAAAGCGCATGCGCACACCGCTCTGTTTGAATGTCTTGTCAACCAGATCTCGGCAAACGACTTAGCTAGATAGCGGCCTCTGGGTTGTCGGTTGAGTTGGGGGTGAAGATGGAACATGACAGTTTTGCAACCCTGGGTGAAACCCCACAGCCATAAAAGTAAAACAGTCCCAAGCCCTACCCGAACACCCCCCCCCCCTCGCCAGCAAGCCGAGTCCCGTCTACCCATGGATATACACCGCATCTAAAACCAGCCCCACACCCCAATCAAGTCCTGCTTTACATCAACCACCGTCCATAATCAGTCCGCAGCCTAACCAAACCAAGCCCTATCTCCTACCCATCCACACCCCTCCCACCCTTAGCAAATCAGCCCCGCATCCCAACTAAATCCAGCCCACCACCCACCCAGGAACCCCCTCCCACACACACACCCACAGCAACATACCCCTCCACTCACCCACCCATCTACCTACACGTACATCCCTCACCTAATACCAGCCCCCCACCCACACCCACACCCGATCCCACACTTAAAGCCAGCCCCACCCACCCCCGCCCCCACACATCCACCCACCCACCCTTACACATGATTGCTTATCTGACGATGACTTCACCCCCTTTCCTATTCTTCGCTGGCGATCGCCAGCCCAAATCGATTATATCGCGCATGAATTGCGGCCGGTGGCCGGCAGGAGGCGCGGCGGGCGCCGCGTAACTCGGCAGTAATTGCATTTATTGGCGCCAATCAATACCCACCGCCGCGCGCGCCTCCCACCATACTCCAACTCCCGCCACCAACCCTACCCCACCACCACCACCACCCCCTCCCCCACCCTACACCACTACCACCCGCTACCCCACCCCACCCTACCCATACCAGATGGGATGGCCGAATAAGTTGAGCGTCCGTCTCCCGTTTTGGTAGATCGCGGGATTCAAAGTCCCAGGATCTGACGCTGGTCGCGTCAAACCAATGACTTAAAAATGTCACTTCCTAGCCAGACACTCTGCATTATTAGGGTATGGCAAGGATTGGTTGGGTCAGTGCCAGGACTATGTGACTGAGTGCATGGATATCGGGTCATGGCGCCAGCAGCCTGATCTTTCAATGGGCCAGCACTATAAACTTGTCATGGGTGTGCATGGTCACAAGTCGGTGTGCATCCTGATATGACCATCCATGTTGCTAGAATGTAAAACCTAAACAGTAATAGTCTCCAACTGGTACAGCACTATAAAGTCGCCATGAGTGTGCATTGTCACAAGTCCGAACCCGTCCTGATATAACCTTAGATGTTGCCAGGAAGTAAAACTCCAACAACCAACAACCCCAACCCACCACCACCACCAACCACCCCCTCCCCCACACACCCCACTTACCACCGAAGGTCTCCCCCACACCCCACCTACGCATGCCCACCCGCCGCGCGCCGCCTCTTCCCCGAAGAGCGCAGATGGCGCCGGACGCGCCATGTTTGGTGGTGTGCTTAATGAAGATGTAATTGGGGGAAATTACAGCCGGCCCTTCGACTTTTGGCCGCCGCAGGAAGACGCGGCGCGCCGGGAAACAGGCGGCCAAATATGATCCGACTGTAGATCGGGCGCGGCGTCGGGAGGCGCTGATCGGATTAGGCCCTCTGTAGCGCCCAGGGCCTGCCGGCCACGTGACGCACATAACGCGGGTACGCCGGACCGGACGGACCGACGGGCAAGTCGGCGGGAGGGTGGGTTGGTCGGCGGGCGGGTGGGGAATGAGCAGCCGTGAAAGTGGGTGGGCGGGGCGGGGCGTACGGGCAGCCCGGTAGGTGGGCCGGCGGGTGGGGGGGGGGGGGGGTGCGGGCGGTGGGGGAGGTATGTGTGGATGTACGGGGGCGGCTAGGGCTTTGGAGGTTTGGTGGCGCCTGTGAACCCAGCAGCCCTGGGCCCTTCACTACCCCTTGTCTTGGATCTCGCTCAAACACTAGCTGATATCTGCACTGTACTGTGTGGTGAAGTGGAGGATGGAGGATTGGAGGGTGGAAAGTGGAGGGTGGAGGGTTGGATGATGGAGGGTGCAAGGTGGAATGTGGAAGGTGGAGGGTTGGAGGATGCAGGGCGGAGGTTAGACGGTTGGAGGCCTGGAGGCATGGAGGCCTGGAGGCTTGGAGGCCTGGAGGCTTGCAGGGTGCAGGGTGTCTGAGTTCCACAATCGTAGAATCTAAACTTACTGATCCTACATATGTGAGTTAATTTACAAGTACAAAGTGCTGTGTTTTACTTTGCAGCTACCGGTGACTGTACCTGTTGACGCTATCTTCTTTGGCCTTTCTTTGACATTACTAGGATAGGCCAAGGACCTACTGGCTCAGCGATTGAGTGGCATATCGGATTATGGTTATGGCACTACTGTATCTGTGCAGCAACACGATAAAGCGAGGAATTAGTGCATTATGTCCACATCGATAAATCGATACCTCTCCTGATATTACCACGGATGGTGCAGACCTGTAAAGCCCTTGTGAATCGATTATATTTCATCACTCGCAGTGTCAAGCTTAACAATTGCCGTGACTTCCTGCAAAAAAAAAACACCCCATGCCATTGTCTGCGTGAAATCTCTCAGCAAGTAGGAGAATACAGATCTTTCCCATGGAGCATGCACAAGAAGCTGTTCTGCATGCTGCATGGAAAAGTCTATTGTTTTCTACTTATTGAAAGATTGCATCCAGTCGGTTTTGTTTGAGCTGTTAACCACATTAGTTCTTCCAACTGTCATCAGAAGGCACGGTGGTGATGGAAATCCTCTATAACTTCTAGTAAAAGAGAGAAAGGGCGCAGTGGCCTAATCGGTAGAGCGCGGGACTCGCGTGCGGGATATCAGGAGTTTGGTTCCCGGTTGAGTCAAACCAATGACTTTTAAATTGATACTTGTCGCTTCCTAGCTTGGCGCTTGGGATAGGATAGGGCAAGGACTGGTTAGCTCAGTATCAGGATAATTTGAGTGTGTGGGATATCGGCTCATGATGCCAGTGGCCTGATTTCCCAGTGGTGCAGCACTATAAAGTTGTCATGAGTGTGCTCTGTCACAAGTCAGTATCCGTCATGATATGACCTTAGATTTTGCTAGGACGTAAAACAACCACAACACACACTCTAGTATAAGACATTTTCCATAGCGGATGCTACGCAGTGAGCTGCTGGCCATACTACTTTTTGTCCACTGCCGTCAGAGGGTGAGTTGTAGGTGAAGTGAAAATTGTCTGGTAGTTTTTCTTGTTCTTTTTTTCTTTCATGGCTGAGAATAAGTGCGTCCATTGTTCTCGTAGCGATGCTACCCAGCATACCCCCCGCCCTTACCCCCCACCCTTACCCCGCCCCCCCCACCTATCTAGGCCTCCTCTAAGTTGTACTGTATCCGATCTTCTCATTTCTACCTGCACCAGGCTCGGTGGCTCAATAGGTAAAGTGCGGGTCTCGCCAGCGGGAGTTCGGGGGTTTGCTTCCCAGTCGAGTCAACCCAATGCTTATAAAATTAATACTTGTCGCGACCTAGCCTATGGCTCAGAATTAATAGGATAGGGTAAGGACCGGTTGGCTCAGTGTCAGGATGATGTGAGTCAGTGGGATGTCAGGGGTCATGGTGCCGGCATCCTGATTTCCCAGTGGGGCAGCACTATAAAGTCACCATGAGTGTACACTGACACACGTCACTACTCGTCCTAATATGATCTTATATGTTGTCAGGACGTAAGATTCCAACAACCAGCTATATATGTACATACATATTCATGCTTATGCATTTAGATCTATATATATATATATATACAAATTATCTGAAGTAAAGAACATGGCCAGAAGATTAGATGTTCCTCACTAAGCACTGCTATTGCAGTAACTTTACCTATCGGCATTATCATACAATATGTATTTGATTTGTCTTTTATAGCCCTTCCCACACCCTCCCTCCTACACCACTCCACCTGTCGTCGCAGTTTATCTCAACAAATTTGACAGTGTCCGAGTTAGGAGACACAACGGTACCTTAGGGGGGGGGGGGGGGGCGCCTCGCATTGGGGTAAGTATGTTCATCTCAAATTTGTAAAGTAAACAAATATATAAATAAATGACACAAAAGTACAATAAATAATAAGAAAAAACTAGTAAAAACCAGTAACAAAATAAAAAAGAAGCAAACATAATTATAAACAAAAGAAAACGAAAGAGAAAAAACAGAAATAGGAAGATATAAGAAGATGAAAGGAAAAAAAGAAATAAAAAAGATTGTAAAAAAGAAAGGAAAAAAGAAATAAAAAGAGGAAAAATAAAAAGACGGGAAATGAAGTACAAATAAATCAATACGAATAAAAGGAAATAAAAGAAATATAATGAAATACAAAGAAACAAGAAATACAAACAATTGAATAGAAATGGATGGGAAGTAATAAACATAAAAGGAAATTAGCGAAATTAATAGAAAAGAATATAAATGAATAGGAATTAATAGTAACGAATAGAAATACCCAGAAATCTGGAAGTGTGCCATGTGTATCGGTAGCATTTGTACGATTCAAACACTTACCTGATGGGTTACTTTGTTTATGTTGTCTGGCTTGTCCCCTCCCCCTCCCCTCACCGCATGTTTGTATAATGGATTCGCATCGCAATTGTCCCTTAATATGAAATATTTAGGCGGCACTTGGCACTGAATGCATCACCACTACAGAAGTTGGCATCGGGCCGCACATATTTGCCGGGTGCAGCTGGGTAACACAAAGCGCTGCGCATGCGCTTTGGCACCAAGAAGCGGGACGATAACAAAAAACACCCAGTGATTATTATTTACGCTTACCATGCCCTCCCTCACCCTTACTGGCGCTCATCTTCCCAATGTGAATTGCAAATAAGAAGGTGATTGGCACGACATGCCCATGAGTGTGTATGCGCAGAAACTAGATATATGTGCATATAAATATGTGTATAGGTTTAATATGTGTATTATATGTATTATATGTATTACATGTATTACATGTATTACATCAATTAGACAGATTACACGTATTTATCATAGGTATCATATAAATTTCTGTATGATTGTGGTGAATACGTGATAAATTTCTGTTTGACATCAAAACTAGTAATTGCTAACACCTTATTTGAACATGCAAAGAGAAGACTATATACATGGAAGAGCCCTGGTGATGTATGTCAGAACCAGATCGATTACTTTCTTGTCAACCAACGATATCAAAATTGTATCAAACAGGCAAGGACATATCCAGGTGCTGACATAGTTCGGATCATAATCCAGTAGTAATCAGTATGGTAGTGAAATTGAAACAGCAGAACAAAATTAAAAACAACATTCAAATGGATATGAACATGTTAAAAGATGCAAAATACAGAACTAAGTATAATGTCTCTGTTCATAACAAATTCAGTGTACTGATGAATGAAGAAACTCCTCAGAGAGAGTAAAACAACATTGAAATGGAATGGGAAGCTCTCCGAGAAAGCATGGTCAAGTCAGCAGAGGAGGTGTTACCAAATAAAAAACGAGAGACAAAGCAATCATGGATGACGCAAACCATACTAGAAAAGATGGAGGAAAGGAAGAAAGTGAAAACCACTTATCCACTTAAATACAAACACCTGAAGCAAGAAATAAAAGATGAATGCAAAAAAGCTAAAGATGAATTGTGGAATAAGAAGTGTGAAGTAGTGGAACAACTTGAGTCTCAACATCATTCAAGAGAGATGCACAAGAAAGTGAAAGAGATAACAGGTCAAGGATACAGACAGAAGCAGTAAATGTATCAAGAACAAAGACAGCAAAATGCTCTTTGAAGAAGATGAAATAAAGTCCAGAAGGGAAGAATATGTGAACAAACTATACAATGATGACAGAGGGAACCCACCCACAATTGAGAAAGAAGATGGGAATATTATATTAGTATCAGAGGTTGAGAAGGCTATCAATGATCTATACATAAACGACCTAGAAAAATGGCTGGAGACAACATGTCTCCAGCTATATGCGGATGACACTGTCGTATATGCCGAAGGAAGCACAGTAGAGGAGGTAGCAACCAAACTGAACAACCTCCTGCTGAAGCTGGATGGCTGGTGTGAATCCAATAAAATAACCATCAATGCAAATAAATCTAAAACTGTACTCTTCTCACATACAGCAATCACAGGAAGAAACCTACAATGTACACTAGGAAACCAAACACTGGAAAGTGTAAACCACTACAAATGCCTAGGCCTAGAACTAGATAGCCAGCTAAACTACAATCTGTGTGTAACAAAAATCATACAAAAGGTAAATCACAAACTATGGCTATTTGCTAAACTAAGACACTATATGACACAAGATATGTCAATAAAAATCTTCAAAGGCATGGTACTCCCCTACTTTGACTATGGGGAAGTAATTTACATGGGTGCTAAAAAAGAGCTACTCAAAAAATTGCAGATACTACAAATTAGGCCCTGAAAATCTGCCTGAAAGTAGACAAACTACACCCCACTTATGACCTACACAAAAGAACTAAAGTAAAGCTACTAGAAAACAGAAGAATAATCCACCTAAAAACCTTAGCATATGGATATAGCCAAGACATTAAGCATCTAACCCAACCACTAAGGGACACCAGAGCAAGCAAGGCACCACTACTAAGGCAGACCAGAAGCCAGATCAAAGCCCATGAAAGGAGCACACTGAAAATGGCCGCCAAGGCATGGAATGCCCAAATGGTGAAAGAAAGACAAATCCCTGACCTAAAAACATACAAAAAATATCTGTGCAAAATAAAAACTGGAAGCCCCAACTGAACTGCACCACAAGGAGGGAGGTGATATGTCACGGCCCACCAACTGGACAGCCCAGGGCGGGACAACTGGAAATATAAAAGCCAGATAACATATCTAACAACAATATAAGTCAAATCAAATTCAAACAAACATAACTCAACCACCTATTACGTACAGGCCTATGGACATGCAAATAAAATAGGCTAGTATAGAATTAAGGAGAAAAAAGCGGAAAACTCTTCCCAAGAAAACCCCAAAACACTAACATAGAACCTTAAGAAAACACCTAACATAGTAATAAGAATAGAACAAAAATACAATGCCAAGAGGGCCCCAACAAAAACTAACATAGACTACTAAACATACCAACAGACTATCTATCTGCTACTGAAATGCAGACAATCAAATAACTTATCAGCAGCTACTGCTTGGTAAGACATCACCAAAACTGCAGCTGGCCAGCATTGAAAACAAGCCTAGGTACCTGGGTTTACATGCTATGGACAGTATAAATACAGCCTCAATAAAACAAATATTAAAAAAATTATCTAAAGTCAGGTAAGGCTCCTGGAAGTGACCAGATAACATCAGAAATGATAAAAAGGACTAGATGAAGTGGGGATTCAAATCATTCATAAGCTAGTGAATGACATCTATGAGACTGGATTTATACCATTGAATATGAATGAATCCATATTTGTACAACTCCCAAAGAAGCCAAAACCAACATTGTGTACTGAGTACAGAACACTAAGCCTGATGAGTCATATGTTGAAGATGATCCTGAAAATAATTTTACTGAGAAACAGACAGAAAATTGAAGAACAAATCAGTAACGTACAAAGCGGGTTTATATCTGGAAGAGGTACACATGAAGGGATTTTCACTATGAGAATGATTTGTGAACGTTATTGTGAAATGAACCAGGATGTTTATGCTTGCTTTATTGACTATGAGAAGGCCTTTGACCGAGTCAATCATGAAATGTTAATCAAATGTTTACAAGATATTGGTGTCAATGGCAAAGACTGTAAACTAATTGTGAACTTATACTGGAGACAATGTGCATTTATAAAAATGGAGCAGGGCCTATTGGATGAAGTTATGATTAAAAGAGGAGTTTGACAGGGGTGTGTATTGTCACCATGTCTTTTTAACCTGTACACAGAGATGATTTTCAGACACATTGAAGATTGCAAGGGAGTGACAATAGGTGGCATGAACGTCAACAATCTTAGATATGCCGATGACAGTGTAATACTAGCAGACAGTGAGAAAAACCTACTAGATATTGTGAATAGAATCAATAAAGCTGGAATACTATTCAACATGAAGATGAATGGCAGGAAGACCAAAACAATGGTTATAAGTAAAAAGACAGATAAACCAAATATCAATATAACCATAGATGGCACAAACATAGAACAAATATCCGAATTCATATATCTCGGGCAAAAGATTACAAACGATGGGAGATGTGAGGAAGAAATTAAGAGAAGGATAACAATAGCCCGGACAACATTCTCCAAAATGCATAGGGTGTTAACATCAAATAAGATATTAATACATACAAGGAAGTGTATTCTTCAGTGTTATGTTTGGTCTAGATGATGATGATGATGACTCTAATGTATGGGGCTGAGAGATGGACAATCTCTAAGAAAATGTACAAATGTTCAGCAGCATTTGAGATGTGGACTTATCGAAGGATGATGAAAATATCATGGACAAAGAAGATCACCAACAAAGAAGTTCTCAGAAAAATTAAAAATAAGAAACGCTTGTTTGCCACTATACCGACAAAGAAACTTATTTATTTTGGCCACATCATTCGTCAGAGTTCAATATACCATACATTGTTGGAAGGGAAGGTGAATGGCAGCAGAGGGAGAGGGAGACCAAGAACATCATGGTTTACAAATATTTCACATTGGACAGGCTTGAATTATTCACAGTTTATCAGAACAGCACACCATCGGGACAAGTGGAGAACCATTGCATCCAACCCTTGACTAGAGGATGGCACTATTGATTGATTGAGGTATCATATGTATCATGTGTGTTATGTGTATAATGTGTATTATGTGTCTAATGTGTATTATGTGTATTGGGTGTAATACGTATACTATGTGTATTATGTGTAGTATGTGTATTATGCGGATTATGCGTACTATGTGTAGTATGTGTATTATGTGTAGTATGTGTAGTATGTGTAGTATTTGTGATATGTGTGTTATGTGTGATATGTCTGTTATGTGTGTCATGTGGGTCACCTGTGCCATGTGTCGCGGGTATCATGTGTATCGCGTGTATCGCGTATATAGTGCGTATTGTGTTTATCATGTGTATCATATGAGGTATATGTATATACATTGGTGGTGTTGCATCTTCTAATTTGTTATTCCTCCAATCATTATGTATGTATTGTTTATTGTGATATTTACACTCTGTCCATATATTATTTGCTGCAGGCCTAGTACGGCATGCTGACGTTGGTCCCGCGGCCTTCACTTCCGATGTCTATCCGCTTCGAATTTCCCCATTCGCCATAACCATTTGTTGATCAATTACTACATGTTTATCCATTGGAAAAACCACAATATTGAAATGGCTTTAAATTCTAATGTCTAGCTACAGTAAAAAGTAGTAACTTGAAGTACATGTATCGGGAGAGGAGTAAGAAGCGAATTGGAAACATTCCTCTTTAATGCTCACCTTGGACACACTCGTAGCTGACCTCCATGTAGCCCTTGAGGTCCACGGGGCACCCTCGGTAGGTGGACAGGGTGTTGGCGAAGTTGGATATCTTACAGGACCTTTTACCGGAGCAGAGCTTGGAGACGCGGCCAAGGACATTCGAGTGGCAGCCGATGTAACCATAGTTACGCTTGACGCAGCGCCCGACCGTCATGCGGCCGTACTGCGCACTAGTGACGATGATGACTGCATCGTCCGCGCATTGCGCCTGGAATCCTTCTTCCAGGCAGTAGTCTCGCACACCTGTAACATATAAAATAATGAATAATATAAGTAAAGGAATAGAAAGAGTTTTGTTAAGCCCAATTTGAGTCAATTGGGTAATTCTCAGAAATTGGGAACTAAATTGTGACATGGAAACCAAAAGTGAAAACTTTCCAACTAATACCATAAATCCTTCCAAATAAGAACAGAATCGATGTTCCTATGAAGGTTTGGGTATTATGCATTTGTCACAGTTGAAAAAAATGTATTTCACGTTTTGGTTTTGATCTTATACAAATTGACCAATACATTAATATCACTTGTGTAACATGAAAATCAAAGAAACATCCAGAACATCAATTTAACATATACAACAAAGTCAAAGAATATGTCTTGGGGGAAAATGTTCAATTTTAATTCATCAGTTCACCCTTAATTTATTAATCCATTACTGAATTGATCAAATCGGGGAGAGCACCACTGGCTGGTTTCCCATGGTAGACGTCATGTGTTTGACTGCCGTCAAAGCGATGACTTCTACAATTGATACTTGTCACTACATAGGATGGCGCTTGGACAGGATAGGACAAATACTGGTTTGCACAGGAGCAGGATAATGTGACCGAGTGGGACATTGGGTCATGGTTTTGGCAGCCAATTCTCCTAGTGAGGAAGCACTATCAAGTTAACATAAGTGTGCCCTCTCACAGCTCGGTACCTGTCTTGATATGACCATACATGTTGCTAGGACGTAAAACCCCAACAATTAAACAAGCAAACTGACAAGGCAGAGGAAGTGACACATTAAGGGCCTGTCAATGAGGATTGCGTATTTGCCAGCTGGCAACACCTAAGAAGTACTTGCGAGACTCAACATTCCTTAACTTCGTAGTGAAGTCAAAATCGATGTTGGTTAATCTTATATATTCCCAAGGAAGCTCCTATTACAAACTGGCGAGCCGGGAGGGGAGGGGTGGAGGCTGTGCAGGTTAATAATGGGATGGCCGCAGGTGGAAGATGTTATCTGGGAAAGCATCCCACATCAATTGATGAAAAGCTTATGGCCCTGTCACACTACGACGCTTCTCGCCGGCGACCCGTCAACGTGTGGTGTTTTGGGGCGATAATTAGTGAAATATCGAGACGCGCTGGGGGCGCGTTATGCGCGCGTCGGTACACGTCGGTACATTATCTTGGACGTTGATGGTCGGCGCGAAACGCCGGCGCGCGTTGCCGGTCGCCCAAGGTTTTAAATATATGGGTAAGGACGTTAGGCGCGCGTCGCGCTGCGTTGGACGCGCCGGAATAACGTTATGGGAATGCTAGGAAGACGGCGCGCGCGCGGCAGGGTCGTTGCTCACGCGTTGCGAAAACTGGGCCGTTTTTGTTTTACGCCCTAGCAACATTTAAGGTTAAATGAAGACGTCGCGCCAAACCTTTTTTTTTTTTTCCCCAGCGCGTCGACACACGTTGGCGGCGCGCGCATAACGCGGCGCGCTGACGCCGATCTTTTCCCCCAAACCGCCGAAAAGTTTGACGTTTCTCGATGCGCAAGATAGTCCTTTCAACGCTGACGGGTCGCCGAGAGAAGCGTTGTAGTGTGACAGGCCCATTAGACTGCCCGCCAACCAATAGCGGGTCAATATTCTGGCCACATGATTAATCTAGCAGTGCAGTACTTGGTCATAGACTTACAAATTTGGAGCCGAAGACCAATTCGAGATATACAAATCTTTTGATAATGACACCAAATGTGTTCGTCAATATATGTCTTCCTCATATATTTAACAATAGACACATATAACTATATATATTAGTAACGCTAGTTTGGAGTGAACGGTGTATTTATAGACCATAATCGGTTCCAAAAGGAAGGAGGCAATACAGAACTTTGTGTTAAATGTTAGAGCTTTATTGATGAAACTTCCACAGCATTGGCGGTACTCTGCAGCAAGTCAAACCTTTTCCATGTGGGTTGACCCGGCTTATATACTGATCCCTGCATTATCCGGGGGGATGTTGCCGCACATACAACCAGCCCAGTGCAGTTCGGTATACAGCTCATGTAGATGCAGGACCTGCCCTATATCGCTTGCTGTACATAGAAACCCACTAGAGAAGCTATATTATATAGACATATATATTTACATACATATATTCATGTATCTATTTACATACATGTATAAATAAATATATGACCATATGTACACAGTTGTACCTATATACATATGCACATGCATATACCAAAAAATTCCAGCGCACGAGTGACAGTATTCGCGGCACTGGGGGGAGGGGGAGGTGAGGGTGGTGGCACCACCTGTCCCACCCTGCAGAGGGGTCACCCATAAAGTAGTACACAACATCAGGGTGGCCAGTAGGGCATATTCCCTTACGCGCCTTTATACTCGCATAAGTTTTATACATCACATATACACATATCTACATATATGTTACATATAACGCATTATGCGAGTATAAAGGCATGGAATCAAATTATTATTGTTATATACTTTCTTATTGTACCGATCTTACTGCCTCCACACCATTTGGGAATGGTGGCGCCACCATCACCACCACCCGGCGGCCGCAACGGGCGTGGGAAACTTAACATGCACTGGAGGATTTATTCACATATAGATATTACATATTTATTATATATACTTGAATATCCAGTTACTTATATTATATATACTTGAATATACATTTATTGATATTATATAAAAATAAAGAGATAAATACAAACACACACTTATTGAATTATACTACATATACGTATACATATGTATATATGCATATATACATATAAAAATATGAAGAGTTCAGGCGCAAAACCACGTCAACACCAATCCAAAAATGAAGATAAACATTGGAATCAAACCCTCAACCAGTTTTAAGAAAAAAAAATATTGCTACTCTTTTCTTCATTTCTCCATAACTATGTGATCATATGAAAAGTGTTTTTTGTGAGAATTAAAATTACTTCCAGGTAAAATCTTTTTATTTAAACTATATTTATATATATATATATATATATATATACATATATATATATATATATATATATATATACACAAATATATTCAAACACACACTCATTGAATGATACTATATCTCGGTCTGGCACCGACATATATTGCATTGATTGGTATCAGTCTAATTGGGGAAGATCACCTTTATGTGGTGCGTGCCTGCCCTGGCGTGTGATAGCCCGATAACGTTCCCGGCGGCCTACGGCTAAGACAAGCGTTATCTGACGTCTAGACTCCTCAGAAGGCACCACGGCCATGTGGAGTACCCTATTACAGTATAACCCTGTTAAAGCAAACTTGAAGGGACCCTAGAAATTAGTTTGGATTAACCGATCATCGGTTTAACCGAGCATTGACTTTGACTTGGCTTTGGCAAAAACAGGGGTGCATTCTGAACGTACAATGTATGTGGACACGATGATTATTGTTTTTTATGTATATACAGTTTAACCCCATTAAACCAACCTCGGTTAAATCAAACGATCGGTTAATCCTAACTTTTTTCGGTGACCTGGCAAAATACTACCATTTATCATATAAAAAAGTCTCAGATGACCTTAAAACCACATGAATGTTTGGTTTAACTATACCGGAAGTGGCCTGGGGCCGACAATTTTGTTTGGATTAACCGATACTTTGGATCAAATGACTTTGGTTTAACCAACTTTTTTATATGATAAATGGTAGTATTTCGCCGGGCCGCCGAAAAAAGTTTGGATTAACCTATCGTTTGATTTAACCGAGTTTGGTTTAACGGGGTTGTACTGTACTTGTATTAGTATTAAACATGTGGCGCATTGCCACCAAGTTGAGATAAGGACGGCAGCAGCACCAGTGGTTGGTTGATCGTTGGAGTTTTACGTCCTGGCAACATCTAAGGTCATACCCGGACGGTCATATATGGCAGTGCAGACTCATAATGAGTTTATAGTGCTGCGAGACCAGGCCACCAGCAACATGACCTGATATCCCACTCAGTCACATTATCCTGACACTGAGCTAACCAGTCCTTGCCCTATCCTAATAATGCCGAGCGCCTGGCTAGGGAGCAACCAGTATCAATTTTCGAGTCATTGGTTTGACTCGACCAGGGTTCGAACCCGTGAGTTGAAACCCACGATCTACCAAAACGGGAGACGGGCACTCAACTCATTCGGCCATCCTGCCTGGTCCCCCAGCAACACTGTGTTGATAATCTGTGTAGCGGGAAAAAGGTACTTCCGGGTTCTTGCGGGTGCTTCTCCACTCTCCTCCAAAAGAACTCTTCCCAGCCCGCCTTGAGAATGAGCGGACGGGAGAGGGGGATACTGGTGGGTAGAATTAATATTTATTTATTTAAAATTTTAATAATTGGCACCACATATTAAAGCCCCAGTCAGACCTACCCGGATCCGGGGCCGGACCTAGATACAAGATTCACCCCGTACTGCTGCAGTAGCCACAGGAGGGGTGCATACCAGCCCTATGTAAAAGCTGGCGAAAAAACGGGTCAAAGAATTGAGAGCCTAATTTAACAAACTAACAAGCAACAATTATTCTTTACATATGTTTTATTATTTACCCGCTACCTTTGAGTTGAAAAATATAATATAATATATAGTTTAATAAGATTTAAAAGTGAAATCGACGGCGTTCTGCGGCCGCCATCTTGTCTTTTTTGCATTCTCTCCCATTTCACCAACTCTGTGCCTATATGCATAATATAGGTAGCCATTTGATACTGGAGCCACATACTGTAGCCTCACTTCCATATTAATGCTATTTTCCCCCGTATTTATATAAGGCTGGTCTTCACCCGTGTACTACAAGTACCGGGTGAATCTTTTATCTAGGGCCGGACCGTGATCCGGCGTGGTCCGTAGCGATCCGGTGTGATCCGTGGCGATCTGGGGTGATCCGTAGCGATCCGGCGTGATCCGTGGATCATCCATGGCTGGTCCTTGGAGATCCTTGGTGATCCTTGGTGATCCTTGGTGATCCGTGGCTGGTCCGGCCTCGTCCGGGGTCCGCCCCGGATGTTATAAAATGTTTAAAACATCTGGGGCGGTCCAGGGCATTTTGTGATCTGGGCTCGATCCGGCATCATCCGGCATCATCTGGGGGTAATCCAGGGGTGGACCGGGAGTAGTCGGTGCCGCGTCCGGGCCAGTCTGGGGCTGTTTCGCCCCAGATGAGCCACATTTTAGCCGTGGTTTAACCCGGACAAGCCCCAGACTTTCCAGGACTAGCCCCGATGTAGCCACAGACCACTCCCAGACTGCCTGGATAATTCCTGGACATGCCGGATGACCACGGATTAACCACGGATCACCACAGATAGCGATGCATGACCACGTATTACTCACAGACTACCCTAGGATGAGTCCCGTATTTCAGGCTATCATCTGGGGGTTGCCCGGGGCTCGTCCGGGGTTTGTCCGGGGCTAATCCGGCTTGTCTGGGGCTCATCCGGGGTGATCTGGGCTTGAGGTCCGTGGCTCGTCCGGGTATGTGTGACCACGAGGCCAAAAACGACCAAAATAGCGATTTTAACCAGGGCTGTCCGAGGAGAGTCCAGGTGACTGGTCCGGGGGTGGTCCAGCTAAAAATCCGGGGCTCGTCAGGGTAGGTGTGACTGGGGCTTTAGATTTTCTAGAACTGGACATGAGTCTATCGGAACTACTGAGACGCGTAGTTTGTGAACTAGTATTTAGTTAATATGTGGAGTTGTATACTTCAGTGTAACGGTACATGCTTCAGTACCAATGCGATGCACTAGCTAAAACGCCGGTCCAATGGTGGCGATTCTAGAACTAGGCATGAGCTGGTTATTGCAGAAATAGTACAATCCTGAACAGGATAAGATAGTGGTAGATAATTAAGACAGAAAAATGAGATCGTTGGAAGTTGTGTGAATAATGTGAATACACTTGCAACTATGAATAAAAGAAGAGCCGGAGAGGCTATGCACACCTTTGCTGTTGCTAAGCTGAACTGAACTGGTGGTGCCACCATGGTGTACCCACGCCACTAACTTCTAGCAACCCGCCATGTCAGTCACTCCACAAATATTGTGTTATAATATATATATGCTGTATAAGAATTATACCAGTATAATAGGCCGGAATATCCCTTTTGCTCCCCAAGACCCCCTTCAGTCATCGACTGCTGGAATCTGGACTAGTCATCTACTAATCCAGCCTTGTCAACCTTAGCTCTGCTAGTAGCGACACCAGCTGCTTCACACTGTAACCACTACTCATTGTGACCGCCGACAATTTAAAGATTAGTATTTGATTGTGTGAGATCCGATGATCGATTGCTGAATAAATAGATTCGTATCCAATATATGTCTATATATATATAGACATATATTACATACGAATCTATATATATATATATATATATATATATATATATATATATCTATATACACAGTAAAACCTCTCTAATCGACCACCTCCACAGATGGACCACTCCTTTATATCCATCGCTTTATATGGGTCCCAACAATACCATTGTAACCATGTTCTACCTCCCTAAACTGACGACCTCCCTAAATGGACCACTTAAAGTCGGTCCCAAGATCGGTCGATTTAGAGAGGTTTTACTGTATATGTATATATATATATATATATATATATATAATCCTCTTACTGTTTGTTCTGAGAAAGAGGGTGAACCCAATATAGTGAGAAAGTTCCACATAAGTGGCAAACAAACAAAGGTACAGTGACAACAAACTCTTATTCTTAGTATAGTGTAAGGCACCGTCCACCTTGCATATCCAATCGGTAAAGGATGGTGTAGTTGTTGGTTGTGATGATGTGGTTTTGGCAGTAATAATCAAATCACAAGATGGCGGTGGAATTCGTACCGGAAGTGAGCTGTGGTCTGCTTCACAGAAGCCGATTGATCTGCGTGTGCATATCGCGTTGCACTCTGTAATTCTTGACCTTGCCAAAAGGGGGTTACTGAACCCTCTCTATGGAAAGGAAAGTGTGTGACCTGACACCGAAACTCTCGGGGAATTGTGCCACCCGGAATGCTGTCTGTTACTAGGTAAACAGAGTGGACGGGTGTTTAGTTGACTTGACACAAATATGTCTCCAGTGTGTGTGGTGCGAGGGGGGCCTTGCCCACCAATTACCCCGACACCTGGGAGGTGTGAGGGGGGCCACCACCAATGCGCCAAGGAGGAATATATATATATATATATATATATATATATATATATATGCAGTATATGTTCCCATTGCATTTATATTCATATAATGCGTCATGCATCACATATATATATGTATATATATATATATATATATATATATATATATAAATTCCTCCGAGCGAGTGGAGAATTGGATCCGCGCAGGAGGTGGGGCGGTGCATGATGGTACCCCACACCGCACCCGGATAAGTGGTGGTGGTGGTGGTGGGAGGGGGTGCAGGACACAACATACATTATTACACACGACAAAGCGTGTATCGCTATCCATATATATGAAAAAAACTTGTTGGAAAGTGATCTGTGGTGATTCAAAGATCCTCCTGGTTAAGAGATCGATGATATATATAAGGAGAGTTCTGGCGCAAAACCACGTAAATGCCAATATGTAGTTTAAATGAAAGGTGTTCACCTGAAAATAATTTAAATTCTCACAAATTCCACTTTTCATATGAGCAGATGCTTATGGAGCAATGAACAAAACAGAAGGAATTTTGTTTTAAAAACTTGTTGGTGGTTTGAATCGAATGTTTATCCCCATTTTTGGATTGACGTTTATGTGGTATTGTACCTGAACTCTTCATATATATATGTATATATATATATATATATATATATATATATATATATATATATATATATGTGAACATATGTATATATATGTCTAAGAGATGGCTACGCCCTCATAGGAGTAAAGAGACAAAGCGAGGAGTGGTGGAAGCCTCCGATTTATTGCACGAGGCTCTGGCCGAGCAATATACCGCCCTACCTACTACAAAGCTTGAAACCTAGTCTCATGTGACACCAAACTGTATGTACCGGCGCATGACCGGGGTGGTGTTGCACAAATTGTGTCCCGGAACGCAGTAAATCGGCTGAACCGGTGTATGGATAAATAAATAAATAGCATGCATAATAAAAGAGAAATAAATATCACAAGAATGCTCCGCCCCTTTATATTCATATAATACATTATATCTCACATATATATGCGTGTGTGTGTGAACGGAGTGGGACAGTTGAAAGAAAAGACTCCACTGTTCTTAGAAACGGAATTGAACAATGTAGAAAATAGAATATCGTCAATGTGCGAAATAGAATATCGTAATTAGTAGAATATTTTGCTTATAAAATACGTGACGACCTTTGTGTGGATATTCGCATAATGGATTATAAAGCACTCACGCGCTATGCATTACACGTATATACGTATATTTGATATATATATTGTATATATATATTATATGTGCATATGTGTTCGCACATAGACATTAAATATGCATATATGCACACATATGTTCGTATATGTCTATTTATATTCGCATACAGACAGTGCATATATATATATATATATATATATATATATATATAATGCCTATGCGAGTACATGTGTGTACACATATACCAATATATGTCAAGTGGATGGTGCAGCCGGAGAGGCTATGCACACCTGCTGACGTTGTAGGGCGGGTGATGGCGATAGGCTGGCAATACGGCGGGGTGTGGCATGTAGTCGGCAGGATGTGGCATGTAGTGGGCGGAGTGTGGCATGTAGTCGGCGGAGTGTGGCATGTAGTCGGCGGAGTGTGGCATGTAGTCGGCGGGATGTGGCATGTAGTCGGCGGAGTGTGGCATGTAGAAGGCGGAGTGTGGCATGTCGTCGGCGGGATGTGGTATGTGACCGGCGGGGTGTGGCATGTAGTTGGCGGAGTGTGGCATGTAGTCGGCAGGATGTGGCATGTATATGGCAGAGTGTGGCATGTCGTCGGCGGGATGTGGCATGTAACCGGTGGGGTGTGGCATGTAACCGGCGGGGTGTGGCATGTAACCGGTGGGGTGTGGCCTGTAGTCGGCAGGATGTGGCATGTAGATGGTGGAGTGTCGCATATCGTCGGCGGGATGTGGCATGTAACCGGTGGGGTGTGGCATGTAACCGGCGGGATGTGGCATGTAACTGGTGGGGTGTGGCATGTAACCGGCGGGATGTGGCATGTAACCGGTGGGGTGTGGCATGTAACCGGCAGGATGTGGCATGTAACCGGTGGGGTGTGGAATGTAGTCAGCGGAGTGTGGCACATAGTCGGCAGGATGTGGCATGTAACCGGTGGGGTGTGGCCTGTAGTCGGCGGATGTGTGGAAGAGACGGTGGGGGTGTGTCCGAGGGGCGGCGGGGTGTGTGGGAGGGGCGGCGGAGTGTGACGGGGTGGGCTGCGTGGTTTTCGGTATGGCATCTGAGGCTAATACGCGCGAGAGTTGGAGAAATGAGGGAAGATAAGAACGCCGACGGGGTGTTTAGAGCGTTGCCTCTGGCGGTACAAATGGTGCATACAGTAAGTGGAGTTTGCGGCGGGGACGGAAGCAGCAGTGGCCGGGGCCGGGAACGGGAGGGGAAGAGGTTGGGGGCGGGGTGATGGATAAAGAGTGTTAGGGGACTAACCCTGCGGATCTACAGAACGTGTGTGCTGAGGCAAGCCTCGCTATTACCTCCATTGGCACTTCTCCTGACAGACAATCAATCGACATCAGACACTCACTATATAGAGCATATAGGGTGTGCACATTGCGCACGGCGCTATGAGGTAAATATTAAAATAGCCCGGTGCATGTAGGACATACCAAAAGGGAGGCCTAAGTCAATGTGCTGCTTCTTTTGGTGCTTTCTGAAAAGTGGGAATATGGGGTAGTTGGCAAAATTGGTTCCTTTATATGTGTCTCAGTTTGCGGTATTTGCGATATATGCACTAGTGGAAGCTTAATTCTTGTGTTTGTGTTTGATCTGAATCATGTTCTGAACAAAACATATGGGTATGTGATTTTTGTATGTAAAGATACACATATACACGCGTGTATATTTATGTGTGTATATATATATATATATATATATATATATATATATATGCGTGGGTGGGTGTATCTATGTGCACAAGTGTGCGCGGGTGAATTTGTGTGGGTGTTGTGGTTGTGGTGTGTGACGGGTGTGGTGGTGTGTGGTAGTGGCGTGAGGAAGTGGCGGGTGGTGGTGGCGGGTAGTGGTGGTGTGGTGGTGATGTAAGGTGGTGCTGACGCGTGGTGGTGTGTGTTGGCGATGGTGGTGAGTGGTCATGGTAGTGAGATAGTGGTGGTGGTGTATTTACATGTATTGGTGTTTACGCTGACAGGTTTACTTGGACAAATTAAAGCTTCATGGCTCCTTAAGAATACTGACAGGTTTGGCTTTATGTGTGGGATATATGTGATGTATAAGCATTATACAAGTATAAAGGCACGGAAAGGAAGTATATATTTATTTACGACTTTATTATTGATGGGGTGCCTTATTTGATGTATTTGATGTATGCCCCCCCCCCTCCAACCACATGACTGGTGGCGCCACCACCGCCACGATCGTAACTGGGACGCTACACTGTTCACTCACGCAGGAATTAACAATTCTATTGCGCGAGTGACAGTATTCGTGGCACTGGTAGCGGTGGGGAATCCTGGCGCTAGCTGTCCCACCATGAAGAGGGGGTCACCCATAAAAGTAATACACAACATATGGGTGATCAATATAGGGACCCTTCCCTTACATGCCTTTATACTCGCATAACTGTTATACATCACATATGTGTGTGTTTGTATCTATGTATACATATACATGTGTACATCCACAAATATATGTATGAGTCTGCCTCACGTAAATAGGCCAATTGGTGGTTAATTTAAGATGTCGGCGTCACAATTCTTAAAGTGTAGTGCATTACTTTGTTTCATATTAAATTATCCTAGAAACAAATAGGGTTGTTGTATTTTCTCTATCTTTACATTCAGGATAAATTTAAGGACTTTCCAACACCTCTGTCAATGCTAAACTATAATTATGCCATTCGACGCTGACATCCAATGCTCGATGCCGACAACTTTAACAGATGTCGGCATCACAATTCTTGAAGTGTAGTGAATTTCTTTGTTTTATATTAAATTCTCCTACAAACAAATATGTTTGTTGTATTTTCTCTACCTTTACATTTAGGATTACTTTAAGGACTTTCCAACACCTCTGTAAATGCTAAACTACAATTATGATGTTCGATGCCAACATCCAATGCTCATCGCCGACAACTTCTCCCAATTGGCCTATTTTCTTGAGCCTGACTCGTATATATAATTATGTACATACACTATCTATTCGTACACTATCTGTACATGCACATATACCCATACTTAGGTACCCCCACACAAACAGTGCGCAACAAAGCCCATTCGGTATCGCTAAGGGCCTTGAGTAAGTAAGCGTGGCGTTCATGGTGCATTGGCCCCAGGTAATCCAGCAACTGCCAAAGGCATATCTCTCGACAATAACCTAATATATATAAATTGGCACCCTACGTAACACTGCATGCCGCTTGATCAGGCCCGTGATATATGACGCTATGAATTGCACGAGCGGACGTGCGTGTGGTTAGAAGTGAGCTAGTGATGAGCCATAGCCGTCGTCTTATTCCAGACCGGAGCGCTGCACATTGCTGGTGTGACTGTGTGTGTGGAGGGGGGCGATGTGTGGGATGGGGGTGGGGATGTGGGGGTAAGGGGGCTGCATCGTCAGATGCTTTAGCTGTCAGTATTAACCAGAACCTGATCACTGGGTCCACTCATGTATTGGGGCATGCAATGCATGATTCAACTCATTTCTTTCAAAGTCAACATAATTTGTTGTTTTTCTTTTTTCTTTAACAAAAAAGAAAGAAAAAAAGAAGAAGATCCCTCCCCCATCTCTACACGATGCAGTCTCGTGTATGATATGGTGCCCGGGCGCTCAATAAGTATGATCCATTAACAAAGTAGGATGCAGGGTCCATTTAATATCGGTGGAATCAATCACAGGCCGCACGCATGCGCACATCAAAGGCTTTGGAATTGGGGGAGTCGTGCATGCCTTGGGTGAGCTAATATCGTTCTATCGCGTCGAAATAATAATAGACAGCATTGCATCAGTGATGTCAGTCAGTCCGTCAGCGGTCGGTGGTGGAAAGTTCCAAATTAACAGTCGGTTTGCATGTATATATACCAACAAAATCACTGTGGTAGAAGTTAAATATGAAAAGGAAATGCTATCAGAAAATATGATGATGTGAATAGATGTTCTGGTGTTGTTATACATATTTGTTTCACCAAATTGTAAATAAATCAATTAAAAAAATTAAATTAAAAAAATTGAAGATCTCGATAGAGAGGCTCGAAAGGCTCAGATGAAAATGGGGCGACATGAAAGGAAAATGAACCAATCAAGCTGGTGTCATGGCTGTCGGGTGGGGGGGGTGTAGGGGGAGGAGCGGGGAGATATCTCTAGTGGATTCTTCAAACCAGCACTGGCTGGAGGGGGTAGCTGGAAATTGGGTATCCATCCTGGTGGTGCTGTCAAGATCATGACCTGAGAACTGGGGACTGTCCCGTGTCCGTGCTCAAGTATTGAGTGAGTCGTCGTGTTTGAGGGCAACTCGGTGTGAGTTCTGACGTCATGGGTTCTAAGCTAGCAACCTCTCACGGCAACTCAACACGTCCTCCAGGGGGCGCATACAGCAGCTCCTCGCCGGCACCCTGTCAGCCTCCCCTCCTCCTCCCACCGGCTCAGCCCCATCTCCGCCCGATTACTGCCATCCCCCGCCGCCCTCCCCGCCCTCCCCGCCCTTCATATTCCTCCTCTCCTTCTACCTTTCCTCCTCTCCACCCCCATCTCCTCGCCCTTTCTCATACCCTCTCCTCCCCCCCCCACTCCCTTCTCCTTCCCCTCTCCTACGTTTTCCTGCCCTTCCCCTCTCCTCCTCCTACCCTCCCATCCTCCCACCCCAGCTCTGGCTTCCCTTCGCCTCTCCTCCCCTTTATTCTCCTTCCCTCACCTTTCCTTCCCCCCCTTCTCTCTCTCCCTTCTCTTCCTTCATTCTTCTCCATTATTATTCCGTCCCTTCTTCTTTCCCATCTCCCTGCTCTTCTTCTCCTTTCCTTTATCATCCCCTCCCATAACCTCCCCTCCTTTCTCCCTTCCTTCACCTCCCTTCTACCTCCATTCTCCCTTCCTTCACCTCCCTTCTCCCTCCATTCTCCCTCCATTGTCCCTTCCTTCACGTCCCTTCTCCCTCCCTTCTCCCTCACTTCTCCATTTGTCCTCCCTTCTCCCGTCTCCCTCCCTTCTCTTTCCCCTCAGCCTCCCCCTCCCTTCCCTTCCCCACATACCTTCCATTCTCCCCCTCCCATCCCTTCTCCACCTTCGTTCTATTTTCCACCGCCCTTATATTCCACTCGACTCCCTTCCGCTCCTCTCCCCCCCCCCCCTCCCGTCCCCTCCACCATGCCCACACTCTATCCTTCTACTCACCACTCCAAACCACACTTCTTACCTACCAACGCACCCACCCTTTGCCACACCCGACACACATCTACACCACTACACCACCGGTACTTCCCTCCCATCCATTCACACACACACACACCACTCCCGTTGCGGAGAAGACACTCGATGTAATGCCTCTATCGATTCCAGGTCTGTCAAACTCCTCCCAACATTGTAAGATGAACTTAAATGTTAAAATCTGGAGTTTTGTCAATAGAGATAAGGAGGTGCTTGTTCGGGTTTCTTTCTCTTTTAAAGAAGTGATTGCACTCACATTACTTTGGTACAAAAGTATGTTTTTGAATATATATTTATTCTGAATTAGTCCCTGAGCCCAGCATCAAATTTTGAGGTTTAACTACCAATAATTAGGGCAAGTCGCCACTATTTTCTTCGATTAGCCTTATAATGTCTATATGAATAAATGTGATGGACGTCGCAATTCAACAGCTAAACTCATTTAGGCCACTATTTTCCAATACTTTCTTGTCAGGTGAAAGCTGCTGATCTTTCGGTCATCCTTAATTTACAGTGGGAAATGCGGACCTTATGCACATGCTAAGCTATACTGAAATGGCAGTTGAATAATCATTATAAGTAAATGCAAACTTCACATAATCTAATTCGGCACCTACAATGACAATACAACAATATAGAATTATTGGATTGCAAATCTCTGGTGAATAATAAATAGATATGTGAATGCACATTATGGAAAGTCAAAGACACCATCAGTACTGACATGGAGGCATCACGATAGGCATCATGGCGATGAGCCCCATATGAAAAAGTGGGAAAGTGCATATAAAAGACCCCTTGCTGCTTATTGGCAAGAGACCGGGCGCGGTGGCCGAATCGGTAGAGCACAGGCCGCGCGTGTGGAAGATCGGAAGTTTGCGAGTTTGGTTCCCGGTCGAGTCAAACCAATGACTTACAAATTTATACCTGTCGCTTCCTAGCCTGATACTTGGCATTATTAGGATAGGGCAAGGACTGGGTAGCTCGGTGTCAGGATAATGTGACTGAGTGGGATATCGGGTCATGGTGCCGACGGCCTGATTTCCCAGTGCGGCAGCACTATAAAATCGCCATGAGTGCGTACTGTCAAAAGTCGGTACCCGTACTGATATGATCTTAGATGTTGCTAGGATGTAAAACAACAACAAACAAACAAACTATTGGAAAGAGTAGCCTATGTGGTGGCAGCAGGTTTCCTCCACAAAGAAATATGTCAGAATGACTATATGGTTGACGTCCAATAGCCGATGATAAAAATCAATGTGCTCTAGAGGCGTCGTTAAATAAAACAAAATTGTCCTTTTTGATCCTATTCATGTGAATGAAGATTACTATAATACAGCAATGCTCGGCATTAACCCTAAAGTCATCCATTTGCATCTAGTAAAACTGCATAGTGCGAGGGAAGCATTACATAAACCAAGTGTATCCATTTAATAGGAGGTCCAGGCTTTCAGCTGTCATGCCAAAATTACTTTCGCAATTTTCCCCACTTCAAATATCTTCTAAATTGGTGTCCGTCTCCTGTTTTGGGAGATCGGGATGGGTTCGAATCCTGGTCGAGTCAAACCAATTACTTAAAAATTGATACTTGTCGCTTCCTAGCCTGGCTCCAGGCATTATTAGGACAGGGCAAGGACTGGTTGGTTCAGTGTCAGGATAATGTGACTGAGTGGGATATCAGGTCATGGTGCTGGCGGCCTGGTTTTCCAGTGGAGCAGCCCTCTAAAGTCGTCATGATTGTGCAATGTGACAAGTAGGTACCCGTCATGATACGACCTTATATGTTGATGGGACGTAAAATAACAACAAACAAACAATCTAAATTGGTCATTTATAATCAAATTTACTTGAAAGTAACATAAACCAGCTGACAGCAATCAACCTGGTTCATTTCTGAAAATATTATGGCAAAAACTGAAAACCGCCAGACTTTGCCCCTTTAATCAAACTAAATCCCCAAAAGGTAACAGCTACCTATATGCGAAAGAAAAACAATACTTTGTAGCGCCATTATTTAAATTTTTTTCCCAGAAACTAGGTGACGGATTGCCTAGAACTGGCGGGCACTGCACGGCATGCGCCAAGGAAGGCACACTGCACGCGTGGCTGCATCGGACACGCCTTTGGTTTCGGGTCAAAGAGGAGGCGTGCAGTGTGATGAAGACAGATCAGGGGTTAGTGGGCCGCCTCAACACCTGTTCTCGGCGCGTCTGGAATACCTAACGCCACTCCCATCACTGAGCACCTCCCAGGGGAGCGGATCACTAACAACTCACCAGTCGCCATCACACAAAATATTCTAGCCTCTCCTGATCTCGGCTGGAACATCTAATAAATTCTTCCTTCTAGTATATTTATGAATATAAATTTTAAAGTGAGAAGCGAGTGACCGTTAGGGCCAGCTGGTGAAGGGTCAGAGTCGGCGGGATGCAGAGAATGACCGAATAGTCAGTATATCAAGTTAGTTTGGTTTGTGAGGATCGGTGTCAGAAGGACACCGACCAGAAACATTAGGAGGCATTCTTAATTTATATACACACAATAAATGACATAGTACACGCACATATATATATATTTATATATATATATATATATATATATACATATATATATATATATATATATGCAAATAAAATACAGACACATACAAAGTACTGTAACTCTCTGTATTTTAGAAGGGTCATAACTTAGTGTCCTATCGAAATAGACGACGAATTGTTTAGCTGCACAACCTCCAGGGCGGTCTCCATATCGATAAAGGATTATTAAATAAGGCCCATGCTCGCCGGAACCGAGACACAGCATTCGATTAAAAGTTCGTGACGAAGGGAATTTGCCGTGTTTTGACACCTTGGCGTCCGGATGCGATGTAGGTAGAATTTCAATCGAATTAGCTCATTTTTATTTGTGTCTAATGGTATTCTGGTAGCGACTTGCACCGCTTTCGTACTTTCAGGAATCAGCCAGTTAATGTGATTGGGCAGTCCAAACACAGCGTTGTGGTGTAAGCTATCGCCTTTGCTGCTTGGCTGCTTTGCTCCTTTGCTACTTTACTGTTTGCTGCCTTGCTGTTTGCTGCTTTGCTGCCCTGTTCTTTGCTGCCATGCTGTTTGCTGCTTTGCTGTTTGCTGTTTGCTGCTTTGCTGTTTGCTGCTTTGCTGTTTGCTGCTGTGCTGCTTTGCTGTTTGCTGCCCTGCTGTTTACTGCTTTGCTGTTTACTGCTTTGCTGTTTACTGCTTTTCTGTTTGCTGTTTGCTGCTCTACTGTTTGCCGCTTTGCTGTTTGCGGCTTTGCTGTTTGCTGTTTGCTGCTTTGCTGAGCTTGGCTGAGCTATGCTGAGCTATGCTGAGCTTTGATGTGCGTTCCTCTGCTTTCCTGTGTTTTTGTTTACTTCCCTGTGATTTACAGCTTCCCTGCTTTGCTCAGCTTGCGTGAGGCCTAAAATGCAATTAGATGCACAAGTCCGCTGTCGGCTATCAGATAATTTAATAACATTATACCAGCCAATAAAGGTGTTTTTCTCTATCCAGGTGTCTGTTTCTACCTTGTACAGATTAATCAAATTCGCAATATGACACGGGTGTGTCTGTGATCGGATCACTCAACTTGCTAAACTACATATCCAACAGCACACGTGTGTGAATTTACACTAACACCTGTCTATGGCGACGCTTTGTGAATGAAGAACCTCAACACCCACCCACCCTCAAATCATAGCCGGAACATAGTGAATTGCACAAATTGTGTTTTATTTCATTTGATTGTCCCTCTGATGACAGGACACCTGCTTTATTAGGACAGTGTGGGTGCGGATGAAGAGTTGTCCGTTGAAGACATTGTAAGAAACGCTACCCGAGAGATGGAGTATTTGGAACCACTGCTACTATGCCTGGCATTTATCCTTATGACAACAGGGACATGGCTAGTTACTTTGAAGGCCTGTATAAGTTAAACTCCTTTCTGCACGCACTCCTACTGCTTCCTCTCCTCGGCACCACATGATGTGATGTTTACCATGTCGGTGAGTTTTTCGGGGGTATTTTGTAGGGCGGACTGGAGTGCCTGTGTAAAGGCCCTGTCACACTACGACGTTTCTCACCAACGCGCTTCGACGCGTGCCGACGGGTCTGGTTTTTGTTCAAAACGTCGGTACACGTCCGGTACGTTGCCGGCGCGTTGCCGGCGCGTTACCGGCGCATTACCGGCGCGTCGGTACATAGCAACGTGTGAATGGAAACGTCGGCGCGCGTCGGCGCGCGTCGCGGCGCGTCGAGGTTTTGTGCATGCACAAAACTTTGGACGCGCGGCGACGCGCGCCAACGGGTTGGAGGGCGCGTTACGGACGCGTTAGCAACACGTCGACACGCGTTAGCGGCGCGCCGGCAGAACGCTGGTAGACCGTTGATCAACGCCAGTTAACGTTGGCTTTTTTTTCCCCCAAAATGTGACCGTTCCGTCGGCGCGTCCGTAACGTCCCATCGACGGGTAGTGGGCGCGCTATTGGCGTTGCTCCAGCGTATCTCGGCGCGTTGGACGTGTTGCGGGCGTGCCTGGACGCGTTGGCCGCGCAGTGTCGACGCGCTGCGGGCGCGTCCTAACGTGTTGCTGGCGGGTATGTACGCGTTGACACGGTACTAACGCGCCGTCAACGCGCCGTCAACGCGCCGACAGCGCGCCGACAGCGCGCCGACAACGCGCCGACAACGCGCCGATGACACGCTGGGAACCCGCTGGTGGGACGTTGACATGTTGTTCTGCGCGCGTCGAAACGCGTTGGCCGCGCGCTTGTAGCACGCTACTAACACGCTGCGCCGCGTCAAACTTTCTCCCAAAGCGCCGAAAAGTTCGACGTTTCTCGACGGGTTGCAAATATTTTGCGCGTTGCCGGCGCGCCGGCGGAAGCGTCGTAGTGTGACAGGGCCTTATGTAGACTACATCTAAAGGCCCTGTCACACTACGACGCTTCCGCCGGCGCGCCGGCAACGCGCAAAATATTTGCAACCCGTCGAGAAACGTCGAACTTTTCGGCGCTTTGGGAGAAAGTTTGACGCGGCGCAGCGTGTTAGTAGCGTGCTACAAGCGCGCGGCCAACGCGTTTCGACGCGCGCAGAACAACATGTCAACGTCCCACCAGCGGGTTCCCAGCGTGTCATCGGCGCGTTGTCGGCGCGTTGTCGGCGCGCTGTCGGCGCGCTGTCGGCGCGTTGACGGCGCGTTGACGGCGCGTTAGTACCGTGTCAACGCGTACATACCCGCCAGCAACACGTTAGGACGCGCCCGCAGCGCGTCGACACTGCGCGGCCAACGCGTCCAGGCACGCCCGCAACACGTCCAACGCGCCGAGATACGCTGGAGCAACGCCAATAGCGCGCCCACTACCCGTCGATGGGACGTTACGGACGCGCCGACGGAACGGTCACATTTTGGGGGAAAAAAAGCCAACGTTAACTGGCGTTGATCAACGGTCTACCAGCGTTCTGCCGGCGCGCCGCTAACGCGTGTCGACGTGTTGCTAACGCGTCCGTAACGCGCCCTCCAACCCGTTGGCGCGCGTCGCCGCGCGTCCAAAGTTTTGTGCATGCACAAAACCTCGACGCGCCGCGACGCGCGCCGACGCGCGCCGACGTTTCCATTCACACGTTGCTATGTACCGACGCGCCGGTAACGCGCCGGTAACGCGCCGGCAATGCGCCGGCAACGTACCGGACGTGTACCGACGTTTTGAACAAAAACCAGACCCGTCGGCACGCGTCGAAGCGCGTTGGTGAGAAACGTCGTAGTGTGACAGGGCCTTTAGTAAACACACACCGGACGCGGTGGCCCTATCGATCGATATAACGCAGGCTTCAAGTGCGGAAGGGCGGAAGTTCAAATCCCGACTGAGTCAAACCAATGACTTACAAACTTGATACTTGTCGACACCTAGCCCGGCGCTCAAGATTACTAGGTTAGCTCAATATCAGGATAATAATCTGACACAGTATGATATCGGGCCAGGGACCCAGCGGGTTGATCTCCAAGTGAAGCAGCACTATAAAGTCGTCATGAATGCACGCTATCATAACTCAGTGCCCATCCTGATAATGTGATATGACCATCGATGTCGCTAGGATGCAAATACCCCAACTAACAAACAAAGTAACCCCATCACAGTGACCGTTCCTGATATTACCTTAGATGCTGCCAGGCTGTCAAACTCCAACAACCAACAAACCATCACAGTGGCTCCTGTGTGTCTGGTTCCAACCCGTGCCGCCCTTGTGCTGTGTGGCGTAGTGATCAATGACTTCATACGTCGTGACGTCGGCTGTGTTTTGCGCACATCACTATCGATTGTCTGGCCGGAAGCAACTGTTCCTGCACTAATCCATACTGATACCGCCGTAGGCTGCGCGTTATGTAGGCTGAATGCCTTGTAACGCCAGGAATTAGCGGGAATTTGGCCGCTTTTGCCACTCCTCACATTCACTGTTACACCTCATACTCATAGCAAAGACAAAGATCTTTCATGTGGATATTCCAACTAGGATTTATAGACTATTTCAGTTCTGAGGAAATCGCTTAGTTAGAGTAGCAGAATCCAACGGTTTTTGGAAGTCTGCCATTTAAAAGATTATATATGTAGAATATAATTGATTATATATATATATATATATTTTTATATATATATATATATATATATATATATATATATATAAAGAGTGGAGTTTTTCCCTGCTTGTATTAATTAATTATTTATTATATTTATCTTATTTATTTCTTCACTTTATATTCACTGCGGGCCACTCTTTCGCCCAATCAGTATAATCTGTGTTGCGTAACTTCTATTTTAATAGGTTCAGTTTGGAGATTTTCTAAATTAAAAAATGGATAAGTATATTAGGTTGATCGATATAATCTGCTGTGCAGTTTTAATGGGTCAACTTGGGATATATTTGTCAATTTATTTAATTTATTATTTTTCATTGAAATGGATAAATATATTATGTTAAACCTTATAAGCTGCTTTGTATTGGTTGACTTTGGAAACATTCTTAAATGCAGAAATATAGTAGGTTGATTGGCATAATATGTTTTGTGTAACTTCTATTGTAATAACTTAACTTTGGAGACAGGTTAAATGCAAAGTTGTAAAGTTTATGTTGACTTGCACGTCTAAATGGTCTATTAAATTGACTTTGTTTTTATTAGTGCATAGAAGGAATACAATCTAAATTGGATATAGAGGATCAAATGCACGCACATTGGCATCGCAAAGGTGATACATCCATCGAATTATGCAGCTTTGATATGCTATACTTGCCAAAAGTAAAATAATATGGCAAACTTTATTTATGCTGAAAGTCTGAGAGCTATTAATATCCAGCGCGATTGGTCTTCAAGCCGGCTTTTGATACTCATAAGAAGTATTATAGGTTGGTTGTTGGGGTTTTAGATTCTGGCAACACTTAAGGTAATATCAGTATGCGGGTATTGTAATAAGGCACAACCGCGTCCCCAGCGTGTTATGGCCCTGTCACACTACGACGTGACTACGTCAGCGTAGCCAGAACGTGAAAATAATTATATTACGTCGACGTTATGGGCGTAATATGCATATTGTGGACGTGAGCGTAACGTGAAAGTAACGTTGGTGTACGTCGTGACCTTAGCTGTAACGTGACAACGTTAAGGGGGAGGGGTAATTGGCGACGTGACCGGGCGTTAGTGTAACGTGAGCGTAACGTCGCCGTAACGGGTGCGACGTGGACGTAACGTGACCGTAACGCCACCGTAACGTGACCGTAACGTGACCGTAACGTGACCGTAATGTGACCGTAACGTGACCGTAACCGTGACCATAACGTGACCGTAATGTGACCATAACGTGACCGTAACGTGACCGTAACGTGACCGTAACGTGCAAAACGCTGCCCACACGTTGCTCCCACCCGGGCCGTCGGTCTGATGTGACATAACATGACTCTAATGTCATTTACGCTGCTATAACGATCGCGGAACGTCAACCTAACATCATTGTCACATCATCCCAACGTAACGGCTTCATGTTGAGATACGTCGAAAGTTTTGAACAGGTTCAAAACCTTGACGCGCGCCGACGTAACACGACGTAACATGATGTAGCTCGACGTCACTCTAACGTCATTATGACGTCATCATAACGTGACCCAACGTACGGCAACGTAATGACGAAAAATTATCACGTTAGGCTCACGTTGGCTCGTTACGTCGTAGTGTGACAGGGGTATAAATGTTTGTTTGGTTGTTGTTGTTTTACCTCCTAGCAACATCTAAGGTCATATCAGGATGGGTCCCGTCTTGTGATAGTATGCACTCATGGCAATTTTAGTGCTGCCACACTGAGAAATCAGGCTGCCAGTACCATGACCTGATATACCACTCAGTCCCATTATCCTGACACTGAGCTAACCAGCCCTTGCCCTATCCTAATAATGCCAAGCACCAGGCTAGGAAGCGACAAGTATCAATTTTTAACTCATTGTTTTGACTCGACCATGAACCAAACTCGCAAACTCCTGATCTTCCGCACGCGAGGCCTGTGCTCTACCGATTCGGCCACCGCGCCCGGTGCGTAAATGCCACATGCACAGGTAGGTGTGAGGTATATGATTGTATTAGGGAGCCTAGGAAATGTAATGCGTACTACTCTAGCCCTGCAATAGCAGAAGTCTGGGTTCGAATCCCACTATAGGCACAATTTATTTGTATTTGTTTGGTACATTAGTTGTTTAAGCAGGGGAAATTTCAATCATAGACTATTGGTCTTCCTCATTCCACTGCTCCTTGCCCTATCCTAATAATGCCAAGCACCTGGCTAGGAAGCAACAAGTATAAATTGTTAAGTCATTGGTTTGACTCGACCAGGGTTCGAACCCACAACCCCACGATCTACCAAACACGGGAGACGGACGCTCTAACTCATTCGACCATCCCGTCTGGTAATATTTCCCCATTTCCGAGAAAACAGTCCTCATGACAGGAATATCTGTCACTACTATGTATGACATTTACCATTCGTTAAAATTGCACAGTCTGATGAAAGCATTAAATTTTCAAAACCAAACCACTGACATAGATTTGACTATTCATATCTAACTTAGATACCAGTGCACTTAGTAATCATTTGTTTCTGCATGGAAGGGTGTAGAACCTGTTACCACTGAGGCCTATGCTGTCAGAGTTGTGGCGTGCTTATCAACATTATTTTGGCATATTTGCACTTCAAATATCCCAAAAGCTAGCCATTTAATGTAAAAATTACTTCAAACTAAAGTAAGGTAGATTATAATAATCAACCTAATATATTTATCTCAGAATGTGACAAAAACTCAAAACTAACGGACTATGCAACCTTAAATAGGATAGTTGCTTAAACAATCTGGATAATGTTCCTGGTTGGGACGTCAATTGTTGAGTGCCATTGCCATCGAGTGTACCAGCGCTATACAGCCGCCACCAGGGTGCGCTGTCAGAAGTCGGTACCGGTCCCGATAGTACCTCAGATGTTACTAGGGTGTAAATCTCCAACCAAAGCCTCCATTCCATCAAGTCAAATCAAGTGTCCATCGGGCTAGCCTTAATCCGCCCTTGTCACCCACACAGTCAGAGGCTGGTGCTTGGTTGGCTGTTGGAGTTTTACATCCTGGCAACATCTAAGGTAATGTCAGCACGGATACCGACTTCTGACAGTGCACACTCATGACAATTTATAGTGCTTCCCCACTAGGAAATCAGGCTACCAGCATCATGACCCGATATCCCACCCAGTCACATTATCCTCACACTGAGCTAACCAGTCATTGCCCTATCCTATTAATGCATAGAGCCAATGCTAGGAAGTGACAAGTATCAGTTTGATAAGTCATCCGTTTGACGCGACCGGAAACCGAACTCCCGATATCCCGCACGTGAGCACTCGCGCTCTGCCGATTCGGCCACAGCGCCCCGGTGAGGCCGGTGCTGACAGATGCCGGGGTTAGGGTGTGACATGCCGGTAGAGCCTCGCTCTCGTGAAGCTTAATTACCCCGGCCGAGCCTGAATCTTCCCCACCGGCTCTGAAATATCATTACCTTTTAAAGGTAAACCTGACACGGGCCAGCTTTGATATTATGTGATAATCGATCGGCGGGCTCTGTCGGTGCTGGTTCACGTGAGGACGTATCAACAATTCAGTCCACACCCCGCGGTCACATGGATACTCTAGCCCACCCACTCCTCCCACCCTGCCACACACCCACTCCTCCCACTCACCCACCCACTACCCCGCCTCCTCCCACCCCCACCCATCCTCGCACCCAGTGTTGGAAGTCGACAGTGACGGTGGTGGCCCCGCCTGGTGTGATGTGTGACAGCCGTGGAATATGTGCTTGTGGAATATGTATGTACATGTGTATGTGTATGATGATGTGACTGTGCAAATGTATCTGGGTATGTGAGCGTGAGCGTGTGTGAGAGTGCGAGTTGCGTGTGGGGCGAGTGTGGCCAGTGTGTCGAGCGGCGCGAGTGTGACGAGTGTGGCTAGTGGGGTAAGTATGGCCACTGGCATGAGTGTGACGAGTGTGGGGAGTGGGGTGACTGTGGGGAGTGGGGCGAGTGAGGTGAGTGAGGCGAGTGGGGTGACTGTGAGGAGTGGCGCGAGTGTGACGAGTGTGGGGAGTGGGGTGACTGTGGGGAGTGGCGCGAGTGTGATGAGTGTGGGGAGTGGGGTGACTGTGGGGAGTGGCGCGAGTGTAACGAGTGTGACGAGTGGGGTAAGTATGGCCAGTGGGATGAGTGTGACGAGTGGAGTGACTGTGGGGAGTGGGGTGACTGTGGGGTGACTGTGGGGAGTGAGCCGAGTAGGGTGAGTGTGGGGCGTGGGACGAGTGGGGCATAGACACGAGTTGCTGGGCAAGGCGTTCGCCGTGCGTTGTGCACGCATACGCGTGTGCGTGTGCACGTGTGTGCGCGTGTGTTGAGGTGCTCACCGGCGCTCGTCATCATACCGCACCGTGCAGGTATTGATTGCCGGCCCGTGTCTCTTCGTGCACAACAGAACGGCCTCCGGGGGCAAATTACATGTTTGGTGACTGGCCGCCCACAGCAAGCACTGCGTCCACACTCACTCACACCCACTCACTCACTCACACACTCACACTCACGCACTCACACTCACGCACTCGCACACTCACGCACTCACACTCACACACTCATCACACGCACATCAACATTCACAAACGTTCACACGTACTCACACACACTCACTAACACACACACTCACTCACTCACACCCTCCGACACTCTCATACACCCACACCCTCACATATGTACACACACTCACTCACACACACTCAATCACTGACTCACCCACACTCAACCACTGACTGACCCACTGACTCACACATTCACCCACACACACTCACACACACTCGTACACATTCACACACTCTCACGCACACACACATTCATACACACTCACACACATTCACACACACTCACACAGGCCCTCACGCACACACTCACATATTCACACACACTCAAATATTCACATACGCTCACTTGCTCACATACTCACACACTGACTATCACGCTCTCACACTCGGATGCTCGCAAACACTCACACACGCACACACTCATTCACACACTCACACACTCACGCACATACGCACACACGCCCACACACTGACAATCACTCACAATCACTCACACACACTCACAATCACTCAGAACAACTCACACATACACTCACTTGCTCACATCCTCACACACTGACTATCACGCTCTCACACTCGGATGCTCGCAAACACTCACACACGCACACACTCATTCACACACTCACACACTCACGCACACACGCCCACACACTTACAATCACTCACAATCACTCACACACACTCACAATCACTCAGAACCGCTCACACATACACTCAAATCACAATCACTCATAATCACACAAATATGCACACCCTCATACGCGGTTCAACACTGGGACAGAACCGCCCACATAGTCAGGTCTTTCATAACCCCAACCTTCAAACGCCCTGCGCTGGCGGATTGCACTGGAACTGGACAAAGGAGGAGAGGGTGTGGCTATACACCGCACCCCGCCCCAAACACACGTACACTCACGCGCTTTATTCGCTGACATTTAGGCTGATAATCTATTTTTAATGTTGTATCATCTTCTTTTTTTTCTCTTGCTTAAAAAAAAGAAATTGTACATTTACTTTGCCAACTATATCCAAACAAAGGTAAAAAGTGTTCTTTGTGCGTGCGCTATGTGATGCTAGTGATTACTTCACTCCCCCCGCCCCACCCTCTTACCCCGCCCCACCCTCCATCACTACCTGCATCAACACCACCTTCCAATGAAATACACACCCGGATGAATCCCCTTTCATAACAATATTTTCTGTGCACTCTGACACACCCATGCACCCACATTCGCACACATTCACGCACACACCTTGCCGGCTTAATTATATTAAAGATCTAAAGTGTGACCAATGATGTGTAAGTTCATGAAAACAACATGGACACATCGCTAAGTAATATTGAGGATTTATCTGTAGAAGTATGCAGGTAGTGCAGGTATTGCAGGTATAGCAATACCTCAGGGAGTTTGATGCCCCTGCCCTGCAGAATTGTAAACCACTGCCTTGTGGTACAGGTTCTTGACAGAACCGAAGGCTAAGGGAGCAAACCCTAAACAGAAAACCATGTTACTGTGGCAGCATTAAGGGTGGTTGATGTATGGAACTCCCAACATCTCCCGACCAGCCACTGCAGGTACAAATAGTTTTGCGCCTGTCTGGACATGTACTTGCCAGTGTGAAACCTCTATTTGCTCCCCGAGAGAGTGCCACTGGTAACTTGCAAAAGCCAACAGCACTTCAATACTTTTGCAGGCAGCTTTCATGAAATGATGATGATGATCTGTGGAAGTAGCAGTTAAGATTCATGTGCAGCTTGTAGAAATGAAGTTGTGTTTGATTTGATGAGATGGTGACAGAGTGTGGGGTTGGTTTGAAGGTGCGGTGAGTTATAATATGTGAGGTGAGCAAGTAATCCCGACAGCACACTGCAGTTTGGTGTAGATGAGACTGTTGAGGTGGGAGAGTGGCGGCAGGGAGCTGGACGGTGGAGGCAGCTGCTTGAGCAGTTATGGACCAAGTTCTACTCCACCAGAGGAATAAATAGGTAACACGAAAGATGCACCAAAAGTTGCTTTTAGCACCGGGCCGACCTTCGGTTTATTCGTCAAGGTCAGAATAGAAGTGACCTCATACTGCCCGGCTGGGACACAGGGTAAGCTCCAATGGGGAGTGGCCAATAGCTATGGGTAGAACATTACGCCATCCCTACTAGCGTGCTGACACCTATTAACACTTTGTATAAGGCAATGAACAATGCAGTCGAGACCACCAGCATCTGGTAGTGGAGCAGATAACTGTAACAATCGTTCATTTCTGGAAACAAGCACCAAAATTGGCATACATACTCCTTGGGGATTGCTCTTTTGATAAAACCCAGTAGCCACCTAAAAATGCAAGATGATAGTGGGGCTTATAATGGAAAGGAGCATAGTTGGTTGGGTTGTTGTTTTTTGTTTTATTGTGTTATGTCCTTGCAACATCTAAGGTCATATCACTTATCAGGACGGGTAGTGACTTGTGACAGTGCGCAGTAATTGTGACTGTTTAGTGCTGCCCCACTGGGAGCCGCTGGCAGCATGATCCGCGATATCCCACACAGTCACATTATCCTGGTACTGCGCTAACCATTCATTGTCATATCTTATTAATGCTGAACGCCAGGCTGAGCAGCGACAAGTATAGATTCTATATAACCCATCGTTTCCCATTGACTCGGCTGGGATTCGAACTCCCGACCATCTGCACGGGAAGCCTGCGCTCTACCGATTCGGTAGTTGTTTGCGTACTGGGTGGTGCTTGTTCAATGAGAGTGGGTGAGTGGCCGACCATTTAATCCCATTTAAGTGGAATGTTTAACATTATATAAATATATGAAATGTGAATTATACATAAATATATATAAATATATAAATATATATACACATAAATATATATATATATATATATATATATATATATATATATATGTGGGGAATATATAAATATCAGGGGCGTAGCTGGACCTATAATGATGTGTACTCCGAATTTCGGCAGGGGCTTTAGGGGGCCGCTTAAGCTTAAGCTGGCGGATTTTACACATTTTAGACTTGAGTTTTTGATCCTCCAGACTACTACATGCCTCCTCTCTCTCTCTCTTTATTAAATTTTTTTGTTGGGGGGGGGGGACTAAAACGATGTGGATGTTATGGCTTATGCGTGTATGCCTAGCTACGCCCTGTATATATTCCCCACACCTGTATATGACATGAGAATTAGAGTCAAATATATGTTACAAAGTGATGACAATAGCATAGGGGTATGATGGGATTAAAGCTGTATAGTCCGATTAAAGCCTCACATTTTCAAACTAAAGCACTGACATACATTTGATTCTACAAATCTAACATACATACTGATGTGTTCTGTTAAGCATCTGTTGCCACATAGAAGGAAATCCCAAGGATATTTAATAGAACATGTTACTGCAGAAGCCTATGGTGTCAGAATGTTGGCAATCTTGTCAAATTACAATTTTGTATTTTGCACTTCAAATATCTCAAAAGTTAGCCATTCAAGATAAAAAGCTATTTCAACCTGAAGTATGATGGATTATAATGATCACCCTAATAATATATATATATCTCAGAAACTGACAATAACGCAAAATCATATGACTATGCAATTTTAACTGAGGTAGTGTCCTTCTTTATATTTATATAATTTAATTATAGAATACAATGTTTTTTTTTAGTAAGCCTCCATTCCCAATATGGCTAGCTATATGTGGAACAAACACTGCTGGTTTTAGGCAGAACTAATCTGCAAGTTGTTAATGCAGCACCACATACTGACGATCCTCACTCAGAACCGATGTGTAGTGAAATTTAATGCCGTCATAAAATTCACCAGTCACGTCTATTCTATGCCTCTGGAAGCCTTCTTCCTGAATTTCCCAAAATAGCGCAAAGATGTGGCTGCAAGCTGCTGAGCCAGCAGCATATCCACCCACTTCTTTTATTTGTACGCATATTCGCATTGATCTGTGTTGCTCCAGGGAGACAACAGACATTACGTCTGCATGGTCTAAACTGCCGCTTTAATTTAGAAGTTAGTGGTGGTGGTGATGGTGGGGGGTGGTGTTTAAGGTAAATCCTTATCTAGACACACTAAGAACGACACATCGATAATTACAGATGCCGCTGGGGATTTACCCAGCCTCCCACCCACCCCCTCTCACCCACCCCCTCTCACCCACCCACCCTCCCACCGTCCCACCCACCCTCCCCTCATCCATCCCTCTCACCCTCCCTCCGTTCCACCCTCCCTCTCGCCCTCTCTCCCACCATTTCTTTTATCAACCCTCCCATCCTCCCTCCCACACTCCATTCCAGACTCCCTCCCACACTCCATTCTACACCCCTCTCACCCTCTCACTCACCCTCCCTTTCCCCCTTCCTCTGACCCTCCCTCTCACCGTCCCTCCGTTCCACCCCCCTCCCACACTCCCTCCCACCATATCTCCCACCATCCCTCCCTCCTAACCTCCCTCCAACTCTCCATCCCACCCTCCCTCTCACCCACTGTCCCACTCTGCCTCTCACCCACCCTGCCTCCATCCCTCCCTCCTTCCCTCTAACCCACCCACCCTCCCGCCCTCCCGCCCTCCCGCCCTCCATCCCATGCTCCCATGCTCATACCCGGACCTAGATGGAGAGCACCCAAAATCCAATTTCGTGGGAAATCGCAGAAAAATGATTAATTTCAGACTGGAAATTAATTGTTTTCGTTAGTGCCCTACATGTAGAACAGTGCTTGCCTTTCTTGATCCAAGCTAGTTTTTCTCTGTATAACCATATTAATTACCAGGGGCGTAGCTAGGCATACACGCGTATGCCAAAACATCCACATCGTTTTGTCAAAAGAAAATTAAATTAAAAAATAATAAAGAGAGAGAGAGAGAGGAGGCATGTAGTAGTCTGGAGTTTCGAAAGCTCAAGTCTAAAATGTGTAAAATCCGCCACCTTAAGCTTAAGTGGCCCCCTAAACCCCCTGCCAAAATTAGGAGTACACATCGTTAAAGGTCTAGCTATGCCCCTGATTACTGTTAAGTAGGTAATCTTTTGTGCCGTCACAAATTTCCAAGAGCCATATACATATCAACCAGATATACACGATAATGGTAGAGTCAACATTTCATTAGATACACAGATCATGAAATATATATTATATTAGAAATATGTGTGCTCGGTTATCCCTATTCATCTTTTAACTATAGTTATCTTGTTAAAATAGCAAAGGAGCGAAAGCCATGGATAATGATTTTTCTCACTAAAAGATTATGTCTGACTCCAGCAGTCCCTTATTGTTGGTATTAATTGGTGAGAATAATTAATAATCTTGACAGAGATTATATTCTACTCAATTCATTTGTATTATCCGTGTTCAATATCTCAGAGTGCTTATTTATATAAATCTATATGGCCATTATTATATCGCAAATGTTGGTTCTTCTTTGATCATTAAACGTAACACAACGTGTAGTTCCGTCAATACTTTGCTGGGAATCTGAGGGACCATCGATCTCCCGATACAGAATAATAGCATATGAAAATAGCAGTTTGATAACCTAACAGCGATTGCTTATAAAACCATGATATTGTGGTTTTATTTATTCAACGCATTTGTATATAATTCGTTGCTTCCGACTGGGAAATGTGAGCGTAAATGGCTTGGCTTCTAGTTATTATTTCCCTTTCATTCCTCATCCAAATTAATGTGACAATACCAAAGAGAACACAAAGAATGCTTGACAAAGGATACTGCTATTGGTTTGATGCTTATAGCACTTGCGATAATTAGCGACACTCAGTTCCTATTGGTAACGGTGGCATTGCAAAGGCAGTGCTTCTTGAATCCCTACCTGAGTCAAGCAATGACTTAAGAAATAGGCAGCTGAGCCAAATTGGCAAGGAATTACCTCGTCTAGTGCATGCCATTGCTATGATGTGGAATAATAGTAATTAGCTTTTGGGTCAGCACATGCATTATCATTGCCTTTACCTGCTGCCAACAAACCAAGTTATCCACCATACAAATTATTTGCCCAGCAAATTCGGAAAATGTGTATCAGTCTGGTAGTATTGCTATAAACATAGACACTAATAAAGTCTGTACTAGACTACTAAATGACTGAAATGTACAATCCTTCAAGTATTGTTTATCCCATCATTACTACCAACCTACTTACTCAAACTACTTCATGTAATCAAAAACCACACCCTTTTAAGCATAACCCTACAAGTTAACCACACTCTATCTAACAGAATAAACAAACCATTCTACTAACACTCCCTCTCAAAATGTTATCTTCAACAGCATGATAATTTTTCAATTCACAGTAGGCATACAAACCTATGAAGGGAAAGTATGCACCTAAGCACTCCATAATGTAAAGGTCTAATTAATACACATGTACATATCTAAGTGTGTATGAATGCAACATATAACTACTATTTTTATATGTGAATTGTCAAACTAAACCATATGTAAGTCTTTGAATGATTAATATTGTTATTTCAGCTGATTTGAGCTAGCTGCTGATGACAATATCAGACTACATATACATATATTGTAAATAATTGTATTGTCACATGGCTGGAAGACCAGCGCCACGGCGCTGACAAAAGACTTTATTCAATGAATAAACTATATTTACAACAACAACAAATTGTTGCATACCCCTATGCTGTTTGGAGTGTGCAGAGAGCACTATAACGATGATAGAAGTGGCGACTGTGAACTCCCTGTTTAGCCGGGTGTTCCTAGTTCCGCTGAAGACTGAGGCTGAGACACTGCAAGACAGGTCGCAGCTTCAGCTTGCACATAAGAAGTTGGGTTGTGGTTGGTGACACTCCAGCCCTGTCCTTCACTACATAACCTTAAATTAACTTTCATTAACGACTGAGGCTAAGACATAGCATGGCAGGTCGCAACGTTAGCTTACACATAAGAAGTTGGGTTGGAGTTGGTGCCACTCCTTATCTTTCACTACAAAACCTTGTCCTGTTTTTTTATTGACAAGGTATTTATTCTGCCCATAACCTATACAGCTGCTATAAACTCCCAGAAGGATGCTTGTTTTCAATGCTGGACAGCTGTGATACTGCTTTGGTCTGGTCCCGCGAACCAGGAGTGTTTACCTGTTCCTGCTCGGGGCAGCCTTTTGCAGCTTTGGGTTTTAGTAGTCTCTATGTTAGTTTTTTTTGTATTTTTCCAGAGTTTTTTCTAACCTGTATATGATATGTTAGCCTACTATGTACATCTACCTGGATGGCATACATGCCTGTGGGAGAGGATCCCGTCACAGTTAAACTAACTTTGCACTTACAACCATACATCTCCTGATAACCAACCTTGGTAAGGTTGTTTTCATGCATTTGTTTCTAATGAAGATTGTAGGAAAATTGCCATTGCCAATATTTTGTCAAGATATAAAATACCATTTCCTGTATCATTGTGCATGTATATTCACCATCCTCCTCACTCCCCTCAACTGTCACCTATACCAGACGCAGTGGCCCCAATCTGTAATGGTACTGGCTTCCAGTGCAGAAGGTCGGGGGTTCGAAAACCCAACAGAGTCAAACCATTGACTAACAACAGTCATACTTATCGCTACCTTGCCTGGTGCTCGGTATTGATTGGATAGGGCATGGACCGGGTAATGTTGTATTAGGATAATGCGACTGAGTGAAATATAGTGTCATGATACCAGGAGCATGCTTTAGAGGTTTACAGTGCAGCAGCACTACAAAGGCACCATGAGTGCGACCTGTCGCAAATCGAGATATGCCCGGATATGACCTTAGATGTTGCTCACACGTAAAACCCTAACTAACGACCATTGCCCCTATAAGCAGAAGGATGGGTGGTGGAGTTTTGCGTCCTGACAACATCGACGGTCATACCAGGATGGGTACCGACTTGGGACAATCCGCACTCATGGCGACTTTAGAGTGCTGCCCCACTGGGATACCAGGCCGCCATCACCATGACCTGATACCCCCACTGAGTAGATGCGACCCGGCTTCCTGAGTCTCCACCTCATTCCTTACTGAGAAACTAGCAAAGCTCAGGAATATTCGTATTCCCGCAACTCTTCTTAGAACTTATACCACCAATCCTTTAGTGGATCAAACCTATGTCCCAAACAGGAAGTTGTCTCCTGTTGACTAGGTATTGGAGGTCGGATTCCATGACTAAAAAAATACACAACGATACCGGTACGCAACACTACTCTGCTTCTGACTTTATTTCATTTAATAAGCGCAAAGAACAGAATCAGGAACTTCATCATAAATTAATCCTAAATTAGTTTTTCTCCGTTAAATTCCGGCCATTCCGTTCGTTGTGCTAGCTCCATCAAAACCGGTTCAATGTTGGCCGTGGAGGAGTTTGCCAATTGGGATTGCTCGTAACTCTTAGAAATAAGTTGAAATTAAAAAGAAGCCACGCAATTATAGAATGACCGGCAAGGGCAATTCACCAAAGTTTTATCGTGAATGTGTTCTTTGATTACATCAATTAGTATTATTGAATCAACTATTACCAAACTGTGTGGGTCTATATGATACTCTTTCTTCATGAAGATACAGTGGCTGAATGTGTAATGCCATGTACACACCTACCGTATAAAACCAAAAACTGCCTGTTTCATGACTAAGTTTGAGTTTTAGTTGGGTTCAGCCTTTCTGTGTGTGACCCCCTATCACACCAGAGCCTTCCGATTCGTGACTTAATACTCAGTTTTAGGTTTTATATGGGAGGTGTGTACCAGGTTTTATAAGATTCGAAAAATGAATCGGGCAGTTTTAGTCGGGAAATGGCACGGGTCGGGTTGTGACGGGTCCTGTCAGGCAGTCAGTTTTAGCGCATGAATCGTATACGTGAGGTATGTACCAGGCTTTAGAGCGCTTGCTTCCCATGAAGATGGTTATTACACTAATTAGTAGTATTGAATCAATTATTGCAAAATCGTGTATATATATATCATATTCTTTTTTTTTGTGAGCAGACCGGTGGCCGAATCCGTAAGACCACTTGTGGATGGTTGGAGATCGAATACCGGCTGAGTCAAACCAATGATTAACAAACTTGATACTAGGGCAAGCACTGACTATCTCACTATCAGAATTGCATGATTGAATGGGATGTCAGGGGATGCATGACTGAATGGGATGTTATGTTGCCAGCTGCCTGGTACCCCAATTGCGTAGCACTATAAAATCACATTCACTGTGCACTGTCACATGTCAAGAGCTACCCTGATATGACTTTCACATATCTCTCTGAGCATTCTAGTTCAAGAAAATATGATATAAACGATAGCTAAAGATAATTCAGTCTTAATTATAATTGTTTTACCTTACCTCAACTAGTTATGGCATGAGGGATTGGGGTTTCGCGTCTCAGCAACATACGAAGCTGCTATTATACTCCAATAAGGCCTATTAAGCTGATGTTATTCCCAATCCTGATAACAATACGCAGACTCAGCCAAGGAAGCGATACGTGCGACATCTTCAAGTCAAACTCTCTGACCTGTCGCGATTGGGGATCGAACATGTCCCGTACATGACGCGGACACTGAACAGCTAGGCCATCCCATTCGGTTGCTACCAACGGAAGAATAGAAGAAATACGCCCCGGCCACACCTGGATAACTCGAACACCGGCGGGCGACTGTCGGATCTAAATTAAAGCATGCTCTATCGCCCCCTGCCATACACAGTCTCCAAGCACAGTCGTTGCTCAAGGGACAGAACTGGACTGGGGGATCGGGGGGGGGGGGAGAGTGATTGTGATGGGGGAGGGGAGTTGTTCACAAGCAATCTCCGCTTTTCCCTGAGCTATCTTTACGACATATGCCATCCAGCAGTGATACATATGCTCGTGGAAGGTTGGCGTATTGGGGCTATGATTAGTCTGTTGTGCTTCATACATTGGATTGAATGAAGTATGAAAAGAGCTTGTCTTCCCCCACTCACCCGCCCATCACCCTTTGTATAACAGATGTTCGCACAAGGCCAGTCCCCAGTTCTTACAGTATGCCGTCTCAGTCGTCGGCAAAATGTAGGACTGTAATAAATATGACAATAAACACAGGGTGGATGATTTGAAAGGAGCGGAGTGGGCTTTAGTAATATGCAAGGAACTGTGTAAGTTGCGAGTCAGAGCTCTGTCGGTGCACACGTCTATAGATGTATACTATATATGTGGTATGCAATGTATAATAATTATGAAATTATAATTTCACGAAAGTCTTTACCAATTTATATGTCCCAATTCCTTATTATTTGGACCAGACGGGGTAGCCGAAGGGGAACAGCACAGGCTTTCCATGCCGAAGGTCGGACGTTTGAAACCCAGCTGAGTCAAACCAAGAAATTACTAAATTGATAATTGTTGCTATCTAGCCTGGCGCTCAGCATTATTAGGATGGGACAATGACTGGTTAGCTCAGAATCAGGATAATGTGTCTGAGTAGGAATTCGGGCCATGGTACCAGCTGCCTGGTATCCCAGTGGGACAGCGCTGTAATGTTGCTATGAGTGTGCATTGTCACAAGTTGGTACCCATCCTGCTAGAACCTTAGATGCTGTCAGGATGTAAAACCCCAGCCAACAAACCGAACTTATTAGTTGATATTACTGGTGGTGCCCCCATATGGCTTCCAATGATACTAAAAGCATCGGATTGCTATATACAGTCAAACCTCTCTAACCGACCACCTCCACATATAGACCGCTCCCCTATATCGATTGCTTTACTTGGGTCCCAACAATACAATTGTAAGGATATTCTAACTCCCTAAGCCGACCCCCTCCCTAAACCGGCCACTTAAATTCGGTCCCAAGGTCGGTCGATTTAGAGAGGTGTTACTGTATATCATACATGCACATACATATATGAGACTGTCTAAAAAGGTGCTAAGCAATATGGGACAAAACTTTGTCCATCGCATCGATCAACATACTATCTGCTTATGCATTTGCTCAGGATAAACTGATTTGTTTTTTATATAGTGTTTCATAATCCCAATAGAATACATATTGATTTGAAGTAAATGTCCTTGGGTTTTCAGTTTAACCGTTTCTGTGCTGTTTTGTGTCAATCATTACAATGGACACAAAAAAGAAAAGAGTTATCACCTTTTGAGACAGGCTCATATACATATACACCTACAAAGCCATAGCAGTTCTTAATGTAAGAAAATATACCCCGCATATAATCTTGAATATATTTTCTTAATGATACGTTTATTGTATAGTTAATGGTTATTTTGTGGAGAATAATCACAATTGGTAGCTACTGTTTTGCTGCTGTTGTACTTTGATTAGCTTTGTTTGGTGTTTGTTGTTATTGTCTGGGTCGGGGAATATTTATACTGGGGCATGAACTATATAACATGCATGCACAGATTGTGTGTGCATATGTAATTGGACTTTATATGACAGTGAACACTTATAATTATAAGTATTGGATGTCATATAAATTCCATGTGGCAGTGGGAGGAGAAACAATGCATGGCAATATTGACAATAGGTTATAGTTTTAAAAGTTGTTAGGGCGCCTGACCCAATCCGCCCACTCGCTATACTACTCTCCGTACACCACCCAGACTGGTGGTGGCAGTGCCGTAGTCGACTCCACCAATCTCCTATCCCTCATTCCTGTCCTATCCATACCTCCCCCATCACTAAGCCCCCCCCCCCCTCCCCATCCCTATTTTTTCTAGCATTACATTACCAGAAGCTGTACGTACTATTCTGCAGCATCCCTACCCAATGACCTCCAGCTGCCATATTCCACCCCATCCCACCCACCCACCACCCACCACCAACCCACCCCACCAACATACCATTTCCTGCTCCATCCTCTGTGATGCACTCCACACACCCACACCCACCCACCTCACTCACACCACCCATCCACCCTTCCCCCACACCACCCACCACACACACGTACAATTTCCGGCTCCATCCTGTCATGCATTCCCCTCACCCACCCACACCACCCACCCACCGCACCCCCACACCACCCACCCCACACACATACCCATTTCCTGTTCAATCCTCTGTCATGCACTTCCCCAATCATCACCTTCATTCCCCTCACCCACCCACCCACCCCCACCCACATACCATTTCCTGTTCAATCCTCTGTCATGCACTCCCCCAATCATCCCCCTCATCCCCCTAACCCCATTCACCCCCCACCCCCACCCCCATCCCCTCATCCCTGACGCACCCACCCTCCACGTTCACCCTCTTCTCCGTTTGGCATCGCGCTTCACTGAAGTTGCATATTCCGACTGTTTTAAGTTTCTTACATTTCCTGAGATAAACATATTAGGTTGCTCGTTATAATCTATCTTACATTAGTTTGAAGTAACTTGGATTTAGAAATGGCTAACTTTTCAAATATCTAAAGCACAAATATGTCAAATTCATTTTGGCAAGCATACCAAAACTCTGACACCATAGATTTAGCAGTAACAGGTTTGATTAAATTGCCTCAGTATTCCATTATATGTGGCAACAAATGTTTAATACATGCATCAATATCTCAGTTAGGTATGTAAAAGAAACCCATCAAATATTGATATTTCTTTAATTGTTTTGGTTTGAACAATTTTTATGTTTGCATCGCACTATGCAGCTTTTAAATGCATCATTGCAGTGACTATATATGAATACACATAATCATATCCTAGTAATCATAATCACATAATAGGTGTTCCCAATGGAAGGTTTATTAGTGAAAACCCATGATACTTATGTTCTCCTCACAAATATAATTTGGATAGGTAAAACGCCCAGTACCTGGTAGCTGATTGTGTTGTCGTCTGCTCGTATCTACACCCCACACCTGTTGAAATGAACTGTACTCTGCTTGTGGGTTTAGCAGCAAATCTCATCTGCGCATGCTCTGTCGTATCTTTGGTAAAACAGAGGAAGGGTGTGTAGGTGGTCGGGGGGAAATCGGATGTGTTTTTATTCTTCTTCTTTTTTTAACTTTTAATTGTTGTTGGTTTTGGTGGGTTCTCTATTATCAGACGGTTTAGCGTGCACCGCTTGGGTGCGGCCATGTGCAACTGAGCGATAATAGAGGCTAACTAGATGAGTCGTCTGTTAATCCTCCACCAGGGCGGATTTACATCGGAGACGCGTGTCTGCGGAATGAGCCGGCTTCATCAAACAGTTGCCAATGCCTGTGTTAAAATGGGATGGCGCTGGTGGGGTGGGGCAGTCTGAGAACTTTGAATGAAATAACAAAAAGTAGAAGAGTATCCAGTGAAAAAAACAACAATGAAGCATCCCGTGTGCAAAGTCAAGCAGTTCAGTAGGCTTATCATACCGAAACGTTGATAATTACATCGGTGAGGGAGGGCAAAAAAAGACATAGGGAATTTAGTGGATAGAACTGCTTTGTAGGCTTATAGCTTTTTATATTGTGCATGTATTGGTATTAGTTTTAATATTAGTAGTTTCTAATAAGTATGTGGCTTTCTCTCATTGTCATGTTGTCCTTTTTGTTGTTGTTGTTTGGAATTTCTTATTTAGATTACCCAACGCGTCCCATTGTTCCATAAGAAAGATGATAGAGGGCGCGCATAGCAATGTCAAGGTCGGATCCTCAACCATTGAATGGAAGGGCGTGGCTTACCTATTCGTTGTCTATTTTGTTAACTTGATCAGATTAGAGTAATAATAATCATAAGAATCCTATAGAACTGACGCGCTTTGAAATCGGATTGAAGAGGGAACTAGACTATATAAAAACAACACCCATTGTGGACAAACGCTTCAGTAAATATATTATTAGCGCGTTTGGTCGGATGACTTCCTTTGCAACAGCCCACCCTATTTTTTACCCCGCAAAAACGAGGTACCTGATGGGGCGCCTAATCACGTAGGCACAAAATGGTGATTCGATTTGAAAGCCCGCCGTGGGAGAACGCATCACAATGGCGGCCATGATTGTCATACTGAAATCGGGCTGTCCTATCAGAGTTAAAGGCACATTGTCGAGATGTTCCCTGGGTGTGGTGAATGGTGGCGGGGTGTGGGGTGTGCGTGTTTGGAAGAGGGGGGCCTTGAGTTGGGATGTGCGTGGGTGTGGATGTGTGGGGGAGTGGGAATGTGTGGGGGTGGGGATTTGTAGGGGTGGGGGTGTGGATATTTCAAGGTGGGAATGTGTAGAGGGGAGGCTATGTGTAGGTGGGAATATGTGGGGGGGGGGGGGAGATGAGGCTGTGTCTGGGGTGGCGTGGGAACGTGTGAGGTGGGGATGTGTTGGGAGGAGATTTGTGTGAATGGGGATGTTTGGGGTGGTGGATGTGTGGGATAGGGATGTATGGGGTGGGAATGTGTGGGGGTGGCGATGTGTGGGGATGTGTGGGCTGAAGGTGGGGATGTTTGGGGTGGGGATGTGTGTGGAGGGGATGTTTGGGAGTGAGGATGTTTGGCCTCATGGATCTGTGGGGGTGGGCATTTGTGGGGGTGGAGTGGGGGTGGGCATGTGTGTGGGTGAGGATGTGGGGGCTCAGGGGGGGGGCATGTGTGGGGGTAGGGATGTGTGGGGGTAAGGATATGTGGGGATGGGGATGTGTGATGGGAGGGATGTGTGGGGTGGGATGTGTGGGGTGGGGATGTGTGGGGTGGGAATGTGGGAGGATGTGGGGACTGAGGGTGGGGATGTGGGGGGTGGGGATGTGTGGGGAGGGGATGTTTGGGAGTGAGGATGTTTGTTGTGGTGGATGTGTAGGGGTGGGCATGTGTGGGGGTGGAGTGGGGGTGGGCATGTGTGTGGGTGGGGATGTGGGGGTTGAGGGTGGGCATGTGTGGGGGTAGGGATGTGTGGGGGTAGGGATGTGTGGGGGTAGGGATGTGTGGGGATGGGGATGTGTGAGGGTGGGGATGTGTGGGGGTGGGATGTGTGGGATGCGGATGTGTTGGGGTGGGATGTGTGGGGTGGGGATGTGGAGCTGAGGGTGGGGATGTGGGGGGTGGGCATGTGTTGGGGTGGGCATGTGTGGGAGTGGGGTGAGGGAGGGCATGTGTGTGGGTGGGGATGTGCGGGCTTAGGGTGGGGATGTGTGGAGGTGAGGGGGTAGGGATGTGTGGGGATGGGGATGTGTGAGGGTGGGGATGTGTTGGGGTGGGATGTGTGTGGTGCGGATGTGTGGGGGTGGGATGTGTGGGGTGGGGATGTGGGGCTGAGGGTGGGGATGTGGGGTGGGCATTTGAGGGGGAGGGCATGTGTGGGGGTGGGGTGAGGGTGGGCATGTGTGGTGGTAGGGAGGTGTGGGGTAGGGATGTGTGTAGGTGGCGATGGGTGTGGGTGGCGATGTGTAGGGTTGGGATGTGTGGGGCTAGGGGTGTGTATGGGGTGCGAGTGTGTGGGGTGGGATGTGTGGGGTGGGGATGTGTGTGGGTGGCGATGTGTAAGGTTGGGATGGGTGGGGCTCTGGATGGGTAGGGATGGCGTGGACACGAGGACGGGAACCAGGTGGGTGTGGTGATGGGTTGGAGGGAGGGGGGTGGGTGCTGATTGGGAGGTGTGGAGACGGGGTCATGAGGGTTGGCTTTTAAAAAGGTAATTTAATGCTTGCAGGTCAATGGGAGTTAATGGATAAATGGTCCACGGTGCTGCGCGAAGGGCCTGTGCTAATGGGGAGTTATATGGGGTTAGAACTTTACTTAAAGGGGCACCGGTAGGTGAGGATTGGTCCCCTTCCTCTATAAAAGGATCAAATCTACTTGTCTTTTCACTGTGGCAGTAAATAGTATGGCTGTGTAACATCATGCATACACACACTTATTTATATATAGAGTAGTATATATCAATATATATCAATATATATCAATGTATATATGAACAAATATATATATAGATATAGCCATATCAATATATAATTGATATAGATATATGTATATATATATATATCTAAATAACATATATATATGTATAACTATATATATATATACATATGTATATATATGACTAAATACAATATATACATATGTAAATATACATGTAAATATATATAATTATAAATATATATTAAAAAAACATATATATACTTATTTATTGCATATATTATATATATTATATAGATTATATAGATTATATATATATTATATATATTATATATATTATATATAGCACACGTATTATACATTATATATATTCTATATATTCTATATATTCTATATATTCTATATTATATATTATATATATTATATATATTATATATATTATATATATTATTTATATAATATATATTATATATAATCTTCCCCCGATACATGCTTCACAGCCCTAGCAGGGATGTCTAGTCATCTGACCATTGGCGATTTCGCCGATATCCGGTATAGCTAAGTGGCCAGTCCCCATACGCGAACACTCCCCTATCCGAGTAGTGGGGGGAGCACGATAGGAGGAGAGCATTGCAGCATTTTTATTTTGTTTAAAATTATTTTATGTTAGTTCAATACCAATTTTTTGTTCAGCACGCATGCGCTGGTTTTCTGGCCTTGGCAATTATGGTGCATGGATGAAATTATTAGATAGATGATATACACAATAGCAGGTAGCAATCAAACTCTGCAAATATTATAGTGGTCTTATTTTGTACATGTAGACTGCAAGGAAATTCGGGATACACTCCCAACACTGGACGGGGTGGCTGAATCGGTAGAGCGCATACATCCCATGCGGAAGATCAGGAGTTCAATTCCCACTCGAGTCAAACTAATGACTTACAACATTAATACTTGTCACTTCCTAGCTTGATGCTCAGCATTACTAGGATAGGGAATGGAACAGCTAGCTCAGTATCAGGATAATGTGACGGTGGGATATTGGGTCATGGTGCAATGAGCCTGATTTCTAAGTGGTGCATCACTATTAAGTCACCATGAGTGTGCACTGTCACAAGTCAGTACCCATCCTGATATTACCTTAGATGTTGCCAGGACCTAAAATGCCAACAACGGAACTCTAGCGCTGGGCGATTAGATCCAATTGCAATGCACGCATGTAGCTATCGGATTAACTTTATATGGCCAGCAGGTTTCCCGATGGAATTATGAGATTTCACCTGGTAGGTTTCGGGGAGCGTCCTGATAGTGAAAGAAAACCGATACCCGCACCACAGCTTGTCACGCAATCTGTTCATCACGTGGCGAGGGTCCATCTGCATTTGGTTACCACTCGATTATTGTCACACGTAGCCTGACTATACTCTGGTTGCCATTTACCCTTCGCTTGGTCCCGTCTTGGCCGATCGACACGAATAGTGGATGTTCGAGGGGTAGACAGAGAGGGTTGTTGTTTATTGGCATTTTACATCCTGGCAAATTCTACGGTAATATCAGGACGGGCACCGACTTGTGACAGTACACACTCATGCTGACTTTATAGTCCTGCCCCACTGGAAGACCAGGCCACCAGCACCATGACCTGATATCCCACTCAGTTGCATTATCCTGACACTGGGCCAACCAGTCCTTGCCATATCCTAATAATGCCAAGTGCCTGGCTAGAAACATACAAGTCCCAATTGTGTAAGTCATCGGTCTAACTCGACCAGGAATTGAACTTTCGACCTTCAGCATGGGAATCCTGTGCTCTACCGATCTGGCCACCACGTCCGATCAGGTAGACAGACAGTGTAAATCATGTAACCCATGTAGTGTTTCAATCATATATGATTAATAAAGTTCTATCCTCACAGAATAAGACCTACCAAGGCAGTAGCCAACAATGGCTTGACCATCTCCAACACCATAGCCGAGTGCGTATGATTATAATATACACTGTCTAGTGAGGGGAGGGGGTGGTTTCAGGTTAGATGTGATGGGGTAGGTCAGAAAGTAATAAGCAATTCATTACAATGTTTCCCATAAGGCATTGCTTTGGTTAGATAGGTAAGGGGTAGCGAAAGGGTATGAAGTCACCAATCAATTGATGACAGTGTCCCCCATAATACATTGCTTTGGTTAGATAGGTAAGGGGTGGCGAAAGGGTATGAAGTCACCGATCAATTCATTAGAATGTACCCCATAATACATTGCTTTGGTTAGATAGGTAAGGGATAGCCTAAGGTTAGGAAGTCACCAATTAATTTATTACAATGTCCCCCATAATAGTTTGTTTTGGTTAGATAGGTAAGGGGTAGCGAAAGGGTAGGAAGTCACCACTCAATTCATGACAGTGTCCCCCATAATACATTGCTTTGGTTAGATAGGTAAGGGGTAGCGAAAGGGTATGAAGTCACCAATCAATTCATGACAATGTCCCCCATAATACAGTGCTTTGGTTAGATAGGTAAGAGGTGACGAAAGGGTAGGAAGTCACCAATCAATTCATTACAATATCCCCCACAATGCATTGCTTTGGTTAGATATATAAGCGGTAGCAAAAGGGTATGAAGTCACCAATCAAAAGTGGTTGGCTTAGTGTCAGGATAATCTGACTGAGTGGAATATCAGGTCATGGTACTGGCGGCCTGGTTTCCTAGTGGGGCAGCACTATAAAGTCGCCATGAGTGTGCGCCGTCACAAGTCAGTAGCTGTCCTGATATGACCTTAGATGTTGCTAGGACGTAAAACAACAACACACAAACAAACCAATCAATCAATCAAGGCACGCCTCGCATCAGGCACGGGAGTGCTAAGCATAAATTGTTAAGTCTTCGGTTGATTCAACAGAGCTTCCGGGATTTCTCTTGGTATATAACCACTTAAACTTGGTTCTGCAGCGACAGTGGTGACACGAGGGCTGTCTGTCCCTGGCACTGGCTGCCACATCAGTTCTATGCCACCCCCACTATCGTAGTCCTCTCGCGACATTTTAAGTCGGTTGATATGACCTGCCATGGACAGATCCTAAATAGCAAATTGCCAGTATGGACGCAATTGCTTATTTGTATTTAGGAGGCGCTCGGCGGTTGGTCCTGCATGCCGATGTTCCTTTCCTCTGCAACTATGGTCGTTGGTGAACTGGTTAATTGTGACAAGCATCTGGAAAATGGCGCTTTCAATTCATTAAAATGATTTTTTATAAAAATAGGTGTTGACCTTTGCCATGGTACATGATTTTTCTCTTTAACAAACATTAATCAAGGCAGCCAGTTTTTTTCTAAAGGATGCACTGCAAAGTAGTTATGTCTACAATGCTGCTCTTCCCGCGACCCCGACTCCCCCCCCCCCTTCCTCACCCCGAGAAAACCAACCACGCTGGTGGAATGTCCGAGTGGTATACAGTGGGATGGTTTGTGTTTGATCCTGTTCCAATCACACCAAATACTTCGCAGTTGATACTTGCTGTCAGCACGTCGTACACACATCCCAGCCGACATAATGAATGTACTTAAACCAAGAGAAATATCAGGCCAGCCAGGACTTGCAATAATTGTGAACATACTAAGACCCCCCCCCCTCCATCGTCCTCCCTCAACCCCCCCCCCCCTAGCAAAAGGAGTAAAACTAAAAGAAATAACAACTACTAAAGTATAACCACTACCATATAACTAAACCTGATTAAACTAATCAAACATATACCAACCACAAAGCTATAGTTGACCAAGACAATTTAAATGAATCATGCAACCATTATCTGTATAATCCTAAATCCACTACTACCTGTAACAGCATGTCATACCCATTGTATTAATGTAACCTCACAGGTATGATCAGCAAATCAATGATATAGGTAAATGGCTATTCTCAAGTCTGCATGTACAAAATAAGATCCCCATTATATTTGTAATTCCGAATTTCAACCTGCTATTGTCTACATCGTTCATACCATCTCATCCATAATTGTTAAGGCATTAGTAGGACATGGTCATGATGGGTGCAGACTTGTGGCTCAGTATCAATTTGAGCCAGATGGGGGTATTCATTTTGCACCAACACGTGGTGGGTGGCACGGTACATCAGCGAGGCAGCATTATAAAACCACAACAATTCGATGCCTCCATCTTGATGAGGGTAGTCTTCAAATCACTCAATTACTAGATATGGCGGATAAATATAATCATATCTGCTGCGGGCCATCTGTTAATTGCAAATTGTGAAAAATTGTAAAGCTTCAGCCTTTGAGTTGTTTGGTTGGCTGTTGGAGTTTTATGTCCTGGCAACATCTAAGGTCATATCAGACGGGTACCGACTTGAAACAGTGTGCACTCATGGTGACGTTGTAGTGCTGCCCCACTGGGAGACCAAGCCCATCGCACCATAACCTGATACTCCTGCTCAGTCGCATTATCCTGACACTGAAGCAACCAGTCTTTGCCCTATCATAATAAAGTTGAGTGCCTGGCTATGATGCAACAGGTATACATTTGTATGTCATTGGTTTGACTCGATCAGTGTTCGAATCCCATGATGTGCCAAAGCGACAGACAGATGCCCAACACATTCGGTCACCCCGTCTGGTCGGCCGTTGAGTTGAAGCAATGGAAGAGGAACGTGCTTTTTGCAAATAGTGCCACAAATTACCAATTGGTGCTCCATGTACGGCTACTGCACACGGCCGTTCAGGCCACATTCGGGCTTTCTTAACAAATATTTGAGGTTCGGTGTGCCATTGTTGACCACAGGGAGGACTGCCTTCCTCTCATTCCTTCCCCCTCCCCCTCTCCCCTCCCCCTCCTTCCGCCTACCTCCTACCCTTGTACCCCTGTCTCCTTCCCCTCGGACCGCCTTCCAAACCCAGACCCGATCCCTTCCCCACCTCCTCCATCGTCCTTGCCCTCTACCCCTCCACCTCCCCCTCCTCCCCTCCTCCTCACCTCTTCCTGGCGCTTCCCTTCCTACATCTCTCATCTTCTACCTCCACTCTATCTCCCCATCCTCCCCTCCTACTCACCCCTTCCCTCTCCTCCTCCCCCCTCCCCTACTCCCCGTCCCTGATCCCTCCTCCTCACCAATTCAACCTCCTCCATCCCCTCCCCCCTCTCCACTCCACTCTCCCTTCCAGCTGCACATTTCTCTCTCTCGAATCCTCCCCTTTCCCTCTCCCATCCCCTCCATTCCCCCTTCCCCCTTCTCCACTGCATCCTTCTCTCCTGCCCGCTTCTCCCTTTCCCCTCTCCCCACCCTACGTTCTCCTCTCCCCTGGCCCTTCCCCCTGCCCCCATCCCCCTTCCTCCTATCCTCGTCCCCCCATTCCCCTCCCCCTTCCCCACTCCTTTGCCCCCCCCCCCCCCCCACGGACCCGTACGGGGATGAACCGATGAGCTGCCGACCTTCTGGTATACTCAGGGGGAATCCTCTCACAGCGTCGTCAGGTATGTGCACACAAGGGTATGCGCACACCCGCATTCCCCCCCCCCCTCCCTCCCGAACTCACTTGCCCATTTCCCTGTCTCCATCTATCCCTCTCTCCACCTCTCCCTCACTCGCCCTTCACATATGTGTTATGCAGCAGGCTGGTACTTTTGCCAGCGGAGTGATGGCATTTGGCCCTCGCTGTGCCGACACATTTCCCCGGACTCGGTGAACCTGACGCCGAGTGAACCAATCATGTGCCTTCTTCTACAATTTAGCGGCCAGCAGGTTCTGTATGATCCGTTTAGTAGATTCTAGGAGTAGGCCCTCGACGAAAAACGCACCAGGCACAAGATAAAGTGCCTGATTATCACCAGTGCGGTGACCCTTAAGATTGCATAGTCGATGTATGTGGGAAATTTTCTTTTGTAGATAAATATATTAGGTTTAGCATTATATTATAATCAAATTAACTTTTATTTAAAATGGGTGACTTGTAGATATTTGAAGTGAACATATGCAATTGCATTGTGGAATGTATCTTAAAATTCTGAAGCCATAGTCTTCATTTGTAATAGGTTATATTGAATTGAATTAGTATTCCCTCTATGCTGTAAGTTGATTAATATTATGTATAGTTAAATTAAATAAGTGCTTTGGTTTTGACAATTCTGCAGCTTCAAAGAGGTCCGATATTAGATCTTTGCTTAAGACCATGCACTTCGCAAAGCTTGTAGGTACTGAAAAGAAATGTCTCGATGGATATTTGCAACACATTCCAATTATTAGTCATGTTGGCTTTTATTTCAACTGCCACCCTCGGTAAATTATATGCAGGAAGAAGTCTGTATATGAACTATTAAAGACAAGCAGTCTGTGATCTACAGACAAGCAGTATGTGATATACAAACAGGAATTATATGATATACAGACAGTCAGTATGAAATAAACAAATCAGATGCCTCTGATGTACAGAAAAGCAGTCTGTGGTCTACAGACAAGCAGTCTGTGATCTACAGACAAACAGTCTGTGATATACAAACTCGAATTATGTGATATACAGACAGTCAGTATGAAATAAACAAATAGGCCGCCTGTGATATACAGCCAAGCAGTCTTTGATATACATCCAAGCAATCTGTGATATTCAGACAAGCCGTCTGTGATATACAGACAAGAAGTCTGTGATATAGAGACAGGTGGCTTGAAATATCGAGACAGGCAGTATGAAATATACAGACAGGCAGGATGTGATATACAGACAGTATGGAATATACAACCGAACAGTCTGTGATATACAGCCACGCAGCCTGAGCTAAACTCCATTAACCTCAATCAAAAGAATTAATTCAAATAAAAGATTGTTATCTTAGGGTTATTTTAATTGTCACTAATTCCACGTTTTTTATGATGAAATGGCGGTGGAGTAATGAACAAAAAATATAAATGCAAAAAATGTACATTTTAAAAATGTTACTCCAATGTTTATCTCAATTGTTGGATTGGTGTTTACGTGGTTTTGCGCCTGAACTCCTCTTATTATATACAGGGAGTCTTTACTATATTAGATACAGGTAACCTGTAGTATACTACAGGTAGGCACCTAACAAACCAATCACCTTCACTACATCACTTAACTAGCTAGTCTCAAGTGTAAATTGAACCACCAGATGGCAGCAGTATATGTAATACATTGGGATTGATCATGACACTTCCATTGCTTTGAATCACCAGATCCTCACACTTGATAATCAATCCTATCAGATACCAGTGCATTCCAAATCCTACTCATGGGGTTTTCATCAATTATATTCACATATAATGTATTTTGAAGAAGGAAATGGATCCTTCTCTTGGGCTTCTCATCAATTATGTGATGTATAACGCATTATGCGAGTATAGATGGGCGGAATGGAATTAAAGTCCTTATTATTATTATTGTGTGCTAATTATTATTAGTATTACCCTATATACTGTACTTCCTCCACCATGTTCGCAACTGGTGGCGCCACCCCCGGCACTCCCCGCTACCTGCATACCCTGAAAACATCACTTGCGTCGGAGGATTTTTCTTAATGTATTTTGAAGAAGAAAAATGGATCCTTCTCATGGGCTACTCATCAAATATATTCTAATATAATGTATTTTGAAGAAGAAAATGAATCCCTCTCATTGGCTAGTCATCAAATATATTCAAATATATTCAAATATAATTCATTTTGCAGAAGAAAATGATTCCTTCCCATGGGCTAGTCATCAATTATATTCAAATATAATGTATTTTGAAGAAGAAAAATGGATCCTTCTCATGGGATAGTCATCAAATATATTTAAATATAACATAGTTTGAAGAAGAAAGAATTGCCATATGCATACACAATCTCCTGTACAGACAAACGCTGGAGAGATACTCATGAGCTCAAGAATTCCACGCAGGCAACAATTCATCAGTTTAATGGTGATTGACACCAACTCATTAACAGGCAATGTCCAAGAACCACACCAGTCCTTAATCGGTCCCTCGCTGGTTCCCGCCCGCGTGGGTCATTGTCGTTTGCTGGGAGCGCCATCTAGTGTGCCTGGCGTGACCCTTATCCCAATGCCTGCGTCCCGACCCCCCACCCCAACCCCCACCCTTCCTCCCCTGCCCACTTTTCATTTCTCAGTCTAACTGTCCCTGTGACTCCGATGGGAGACCTCAGAGCGTGTTCTTATCGGCAATGTCCCAGTGGGATCATCGCCGACCTCCATGCACACACCGCAGCCACAATGCACCGCGCGTCACCCACACTACTCGTATCTGTTTGCTCATCCCCACCCACCTCACACACCCACATACCTCACACCATCACATAACTTTATGCACACCACAACCCTAATCCAAAACCTAGCCCTCACCCTAACCTCCACCCCACCCCCACATCAACCCTCACCTCACATCACCCACATCACCCACACCTACCACACTCCCACCCAACCTCACTGGGACTCAGACCAGACACCCACACCCACACCCACACACACACCCACACCCACACCCACCCACACCCACACACACCCACTCCCACACCCACACACACACACACCCACACACACATACACACACACAAACACACACTCACCACCCTCACACACACATTCACAGTGATCCACACCCACACTCACACGCACACATACCCACATTCACCCACATACCCACCCTCACTCACGCATACTCAACATATACACCCTCAATCACCCACAGACCCACACTCACACACACCCGCACAAACGCACACACTCACATATATTCACCCACACCCACACCCACACCCAAACCCACACCCACACCCACACCCACACCCACACCCACACCCACACCCACACCCGATCGTCACACCCACACCCACACGGAGCCTCTAATCTCTGCCCTCTCCGACTGGAGCATTACTGCCTATCCCATTTCACTGTAAGCCAATCAGAGATCAATACGTGGCCTCCTACCCAAGACAAGGGTTCACATGTCCCTCCCACAACGCCCCCCCCCCCCACACTCTACCCCCGTCTCACCCCCCACACCTCTCTTCACGCACATTGCCGGGGGCGTCACCTAAGTGAGCAGCCCGGGCTCGGGGCGTCACGGGGACCGTTGTAAGCTAATCATGGATCAATAGGTGACCTCAAGACAAGGAGCCAGCCCTTCGTTAACAGGCCGCCACCGACCCACCCCGGTCTCCCTCGGTACACCATGGGAGGCTCGGACCGGAAGGAGGAACCGGTGGACAGTGCGGGGTCGCCGGGCGGAGATGGGGTGGGGGAATAGGGGACTGATTTCTGAGTTTCTGGGGTGGAAGGCAAGGCCTCCAGGCGCCATGTGCAAGCACGCTGGCGGGGGGGGGGGGGGGGGGGGGGGGGGGCGGGCCGGGGCGGGGCGGGGCGGGCGAGAGGCGGGTATCTGGTTGGTTGGTTGTTGTTGGAGTTTCACGTCCTGGCAAAATATAATGTCATATCTGGACGGGTACCGATTTGTGACAGTGACCACTCATGGCTACTTTATAGTGCTGCTTCACTGGAAGACCAGGCTGCCAGCACCAGCATCCCTCAGTTACATTATCCTGAGACTGAGCCAACCAGTCCTTGCTGTATCCTAATAATGCTGGACGCCTGGCTAGGAAGGAACAAGTATCAATGTTTAAGTCATTGGTGTGACTCGACCAGGATACGAACCCTGGTATGTGGCAGGCGAGGTGGGGCATTTGGGGACGGGAGACGGGAGACGGGGGGGGGGGGGGGGGGCGAGCAGGGTATTGGGTGGGCATGAAGCATGGCGGGATATTAGTGAAATCATGGTGCACGGTTGGTATGGGGGAGGGTAGGTAAGGGGGAGGCGCAATGTGAGCGGGCAGGTGGGTGGGTCTTGTGTATGTGTGTGTGTGGGGGGGGGGGGTGACGTGTTCGCAGGCTATGGAAATCCTGCCTATTTCCCGCCCGGAGACTTCTGAGTGTTACACGTGTCTGTCTGTGGCAGCTGGTGAATAAAAGCCGACAGAGGGCGCCACCTGATAGCCGGAATAATGGCGCCGGGAGAAAGCACCTCTTTGATAAGTACCTACAACCCAGCCGCCTCTGGGTGCACTTGACTTATGCCGGGTGGTGACCGAACCGAGCCGAGCCGAAGCAACACGGCGGGGCGCCCGACAGTGGGTCATTCAAACTGCCGACAGCCAGGGGGCATGACGCGGACCAGCGGAGTGTACAGATGGTTGTTGGTTGGTTTGTGGAGTTTTCAATCTTGCCAACATCTAAGGCCATATCAGGATGGGTACCGACTTGAGACAGTGCACATTCATGGCGACTTTATAGTGCCGCCCCGCTGGGTAATCACGCCACCAGTCACATTATTCTGGCACTGAGCTACCCTTGCCCTATCCTATTCATGCCGAGCGTCTGGCGACAAGTATTGTTTTTAAAGTCACTGGTTTGACTCGCCCGGAAACGGAACTCGCGACCTTCCACATGTTGTTTTTTTTTTGTTTTTTTTTATTGAGGCTGTATTTATTCTGTCCATAGCATGTCAGCCTGGGTACCCAGGCTTGTTTTCAATGCTGTTGGTACGTTTAGTAGCCTATGTTAGTTTGTTTGGGCCCTCTTGGCATTGGATTTTTGTTCTATTCTTATTACTATGTTAGTTGTTTTCTTAAGGTTAGTGTTTTGGGGTTTTCTTGGGAAGAGTTTTCTGCTTTTTTCTACTTAATTCTATACTAGCCTATTTTATTTACATGTCCATAGGCTTGTACGTAATAGGTGGCTGAGTTATGTTTGTTTGGATTTGATTTGATTTATATTGTTGTTGGATATGTTATCTGGCTTTTATATTTCTGGTTATCCCGCCCTGGGCTGTCCATTTGGTGGGCCGTGAGGCATGTACTGTACCGATTAGGCCACGGCACCCGGTATGCACAGTCAACTGTCAGCATCATGTAGTCACACCCAAATCTGACTTTGATATGTGGGTGAACACAACCCATATTATTATTGGGCGCCGACTAGCGTGTGAATAGTCCATGAACTTTCTGCTGCTAGTACTAGGGCCGGTAGAAGTAACCTCTCTTCTCATTGATTCACCAGTTCATCCCGAGCAACAAACATCTTGCAAGGCACATGGAAAGGGCTTCGGAAAAGAAGGCACACAAAGGAAGATGTGAGAAGACAACATCCGGGGGTCGACAGGCCTGGAATTTGCCAAATGTCGAAACAGAAGACAATTGTGAAAACTGGTTAGACTTTCATATATGGTGCCCCGACGACCCTTGTAGTTAAGGGATTGATGATGATGATAGTGATAAAAAGAAATAACCTTGAACATTCGGCAAATAGCGATATGTCGGCTCTGGTCTGATTGGTTAGAGTTGTGCATAACCGCGTGCGTGTCGAGCGGTACGCGTGAGCTGTGAGTGGTAGTACACACGCCGGTACGTGTCTATTATTACACCGTTCTCTATTCCTGTTTCCCAGACTGCAGTGCGTCTGTACCGTGCATGCCCCATGGCCGCAAGCCCTTGCTGCGTGTCATCTGACTCGTCTGTCATGCGCAGTGCTCTGCGTTCCTCCCATGCGTGGAGGCGTCTCCCTTAATTTGGCAGCCATCACTCAGGCGTCTTCCTGTTCATCCAACAGTAGGAATGCCCCGCTTCTCATTTCCCTTACTGTCTATGTCCATGCATACTGCAGTTCCCCCCTACCCCCCACTCCCCCCCCCCTTACCCTCACCGCCACCCTAACCCACACCTTCACCCTCACCCTCACCCCCACCCCCACCCCCACCCCCACCCCCACCCCTCCCATCGATTCACCCCCCCCCCCACCACCCATCCAAGATCCTCCAACCCCTCCAGTCCCCATCCCCCCAACCACCACCAGCCTCATTTGCCTTCCTATCTATGTCCAGACATACCTCACCCTACCCCTACCCTCACCCCCACCCCTACGCCACCCCTACATCACAGCCACCCCTGCAAGATTCCACCAACCCCGCCCCAGCATCACCACCACCATCCAGCCCAATAGCAGCATCTTCTCATTTGCTTTTCTGTCTATGTCCAGACATCCCTCGCCTCTTTCCCGCTCCTCCCCCCACCTCCACCCCCACCCATCCAAGATCACTATCAGTTCTACATCACTTTCGCCCATCTCGTGATTCACCGATTCCTCCCCAGTCCCTTCTCCCCGTATTCATTCCTCGGTAGCTTTGCAATGCCCCCCCCCCCCCCCTTACCAAACACCACCATCTCCCCAACCACACAACCAGCAGCAGCAGCAGCCTCATCACCACCACCACCCAAACCACCACCACCACCTGTCCCACTACCACCACCACCACCCACCACTCACCACCCAACACCCACCACCCACCACCCACTGTCAACAGAAATCACCACCACCCCTCACACCATCATCACTCCTCCCACACCGGAGGCGGTGGCTGAATTGATAAGGCACAGGCATCGAGTGTGGAAGGTCAGGAGTTCTACTCCTGGTTGAGCCAAACCAATGACTTACAAAATTGATTCTTATCGCTACCTAGCATGGCACTCGCCACTACTAGGATAGGGCAATGACTGGTTACCTCAGTATTAGGATAATGTGACTGAGTGGGATATCTGGTCATAGTGCTGGCGCCCTGATTTCCCAGTGGGGCAGCACTATAACGTTGCTCTGAATGCACACTGACACAAGTCAGTACACATCCTGATATGACTTTAGAAGTTGCCAGGACGTAAATCTTCATTCAAAACCACCACCCATTGCCCCTCCCACCACCATTAACCACCACCAGCCCACTCACACACCCCACGTAATCAACAAACACTCTACCACCTCCATAAACTATTCCCATTTCTTCTCTGATCCTATTAATTGTTCCTCATCTATTTCGCCAGCTCCAGTGCTTTCACTTTCAATCAAGTTGATAGGCAGTTGCTAAGACGTAAAACCCCAACCAATCTAGGAGGTCATATCAGGACGCCGCAGTGCATCTAAGTCAAAGATGGTCATCACATCAGTTTCCTCCCTCTAATCGACTTCGACGCGCGATAGGAAATCACAATTATGCATAAACAGTGAGAGCCCGTTTATCTGTGTCCAGTGAGCGGGTGGCTGAGTAGCGTCATTGATGGAGGATGTATGGAGGCTGAGAATGTGAGATCAGCGGGACTAAATTTAAATCTGAAAACTTGGCAAAAATATATATATATTGCTTTAATCCGCGAAAGAAGTAGACACTGTATCTATGGATGTGACTTCTGGCGCCATCTATATTGTCCTTTTGAACTAATATTTTTATTCTGACTTAGGCGCCACCTGCTGTAATTCTCTGTAACGAGTTATGACGCAGTTCCATTTCTAGACACTTCAACCAGAGCATCTCGATCGGAAGGACGTGTTTCGCTAGCTTAGATTTAACCATCCCACGCACCCAACTAATTGTCATAATTGATGGGGTTAGTGCCTGGAATCCTCAAACTTTACTATCAATAAGACTTCAATTTCATGACTTAGCTGTAACAAGAAAGATTAGTAAGAAGAAATGCCACTTATATACTACTGTGCTTGTTTTGCGTTGGTTCAATTATACATTACAATGCATTAAACTCAAAGTCGTCGGCAATTCTGATCAGCTTGAAAGGGACACTATTGTCTCTTGTTGTTGAGATGGGAACATTTGGAACTATTCCAGATTGACCGTTATATCGGTGTGAGCGTTATATCGGGGTATCCGTTATATCGGGGTGACCGCTATATCGATTTGACCGGGATGATCGTTATATTGGAGTGACCGCTATTTCGGGATGACTGCTATATCGATGTGACCGCTATTTCTGGGTGACGGCTATATCGGGGTGGTCGCTATATCGGGATGGTCGCTATATCGGGGTGACCGCTATATCGGATGTACCTGTGTGTAGGTGTACACTGTATGTTTTATTCTCACCAATGCACTCTCAAGGCCGATCACACACACTTTAGTGGACGTAGTTGAACATAGGCGTGGGTGAAACGTGGGTGAAACGTGCTGTCACTACGTTCAAATACGTTACGGTACGGCAGGTTTTGGGTTGATGACCCACCTAATACGTTATGGTATGGATCCTGGTACGATATGGTATGGATCCTGGTATGTCCAACTACATTCAACTACATTCAAATGTTCTACTATGTTCAACTACGTGACCTTCCACTATGTTCAACTATGTTCAACTTTGTCCACTAACGGCTATGTGACCACGGCAGAACGGCCAAGTTTTATGTGGGTCAGTGTACACTAGGGTATGATGGAGTATGCTAGAGTATGCTAGAGTACATTAAGACGTATGCTAGAGTACACTAGAGTATGCTAGAGTATGCTAGAGTACGTTATCATCATGAAGGCTAGGTCTGCCTCAAATGTACCTCTCTTTGAACATGTCCAAAGCTTAACTCAGAACTCACGGCCCACACATGTTCTTATCACGTTCTCATCATGGAGAAGTATGGATGCTGGTACTTTGCACTACGTTCAACTATGTTAGACTACGTTCAACTATGTTAGGCTCCATTACGTTCAACTACATCCACTAACGTGTATGTTACCGGACCTTCACCCGAGGCTCTGTTACCTTAGCTCTGTACCCTCTGGCTCTATATATACGTGTACCTTTGTAGTTCAGTGTCTCCGTGCATCCAATGTAGAGAGCTCTGTGAGATGAGGTGGGGTGCGGTGCGGTGGGGTGGGGGGAGTGGAATTGATTGGCAGTGGAGCAGAATTAGAAGAACAGCCTCTGTGAGTGGGTATAAATATATCTTCCCACTGTTTCTATACACTGAGCAAGTCCTTCATGTGAAGCTTGGCCAAGTGGTTCCCTTTTGTGTTTAGATATATATATATGTATATAATATATTACTGTAAAGTAGATACATTTCTATGCGTTATATATATATATATATATAACATACCTATAAATTATATATATATCTATAAATTATGTATACATATCTATAAATTATATGTACTGTTATATATGTACATTATATATACATATCGACAAATTAGATATATATATCTCTATACATTATATATATACACATAGCTATACATACATATGTACATATTTATGTATACATGACTATACATTAATATATACATATATATATGTACATATTTATAAATTATATATGTATGCATACCTATACATTAATATATACATATCTATAAAGTATATATACATAGCTATTCATTAATATGTACATCAATATACATTGTATATATATATAACTATACAGTATATATAGCAATATCGCTTGTCTAACTAGATGGAAGGCTACATCCGCGCATTAACTACACATGCCTGCACTTAATGGATACCCATTCGGTAACTAGATATCTATGAATTATATATAAAAGCATATTATATATCCATATCTATACATTATATATACATATCGATACATTATACATACATGTACATTGTATATACGTGTACAGTGTATATACATGTACATTGTATATACATATCTATACATTATATATATATATATATAACTATAGATTGATTGATTGGGGGGTTGCTTTACGACGTGTCAGCAGCATAGGCCATATTCCCGGCGAGAAATGTTAGTTTTTTGTTCAAACCATCACTTTTACATGTAAAAGCAGACAATCAATTATGTGCCAATAGACACTCATTAAATTAAAAAGTTTCCAATTATATATTTGTGGCCAAGGGAAACAGATTCCTGTAGAAAAAAACGAAAAGTTTGATTAATAATTGATAGAATTTATTTTGTAAACTATATGAGGTGGTACAGACCAGCTGCCCTCAAAAAGGCTAAAATGTTTGCTTCTTTTACTTTATTAAAAAGGTCATGTATACTGTCTGCAGTGTAAAATTGTTGGTGGAGGGCAAACAAATCAACACATCTTAGTCAAATGTATTTGAGTGTCAGTGGGGACTGGCACCCAATACATTCAGGGGGAGGCTCCCCCTTGAGCAGAACAGCATGTGTAAGCCACGAGTGGCCAAGACGGCAGCAGCTAAGGACCACATGGTCCCGCCGACCTCCCGGATGAGTCTGTTGGTTCAATTTCTTGAAGTTTATTAATGTTTTCATCCCACTCATGTTGCCATTTGGATTTTATGTAGATGGTTATTAGTGGTTTCAGATCAGAGTGAGGGGTCAGACACGGTTCAATATCACAGTTCAGGGCCTTCTTTGCAGCCCGATCAGCTCATTCATTTCCTTGAATGCTGGCATGGCCAGGCACCCAGCACAGCTGGATATAATACCCAACTGCTACCAGTTGGTTCATTTGATAAATGACCATTGCTAGAATAGGGTAATCCATTTTTATTCCAGCAACAGCCAGGAGGCAGGAGAACGAATCACTGTATATAACATAGTTAGTGTGGTTGGATACCTTGATACATTCCCACATGAGAAGGAGTGCTCGGGCTTCCGCAGTGAAAATCAAGCTTTGATCGGGCAAGCATATGCCAATTATTTTCCATCTGCAGACTGCTGCAGCAGCTGCCTGGCTTAGGTCTTTCGAACCATCAGTGTATATGGAGAGGTGGTCTGCAAACTGGCCTTGAATCTCTGCATGTAGTCCTTGATATTCAAGTGGATGTGTCCCAGACTTCCTCAGTTCTGTGAGTCGGAGGATAACCAAGGGCTTCCTCAACGACCAAGGGGGATGTTCTGGGACATTGACATCCTCCTGGGACAATTACATCCAAGTCCACACCTAAGGCCTCCAAATCAGGTTTCATTTGGCGCCTCAGTGGCCGGATGTAATTTGGCCTGGCTTCATACCTGGATTCATCATGCTGCTTGAATAGACAATTCTCTGCAGGATTCAATGCATTAGTTTTTATTTTACTACATATTGCATGGCCAGTTTGATTCTCCTGTTGTTAACTGATGCTTCTTTGGTTTTGATGTAGAGGCTATAAACTGGTGAGGTGCGGTAGACCCCAAGGGCCTGGCATAGCCCCTGGTGGTGGACCATGTCTAGCAGCCCAATATACGATTTCCTTGCGGAACTGTATACTATGCGGCCGTAACCCACTCATGACCGAACCAAGGTTCAGTACACAGAGAACAGAACATCTCTGTCTGCTCCCCACTCTGACCTGGACAGACACTCAGAATATCTAGCACTTTCAGGCAGCTTGTTTTCAGGTACTTTATATGTGGCCTGAATGACAGCTTTGCATTGGAAATGAGCCCCACAATTTTATTTCCTTAATGACTTTAATTGGATCCCCATCAAGGGTCAGCTCCTGTTCCTCATGCATTCTACGCAGCAGGCAGAAGTGCATGCAGACTGTTTTGATCTTGGAAAATTTGAATTCATTCAGAACTGACCATCGATAGATCCCATTTATACTTAATTCTAGCTGACTCTCTATGACATTCATGTTAGCACTGATGTAATATAAGACAAAGTCGTCCATGAAAAGACTACAGGAGACCCCCTGCTTCACTGCAGCAGTACACCTTATATATAAAAATCCTTAAATTATTTATAAACATATATAAATTATCTATGCATATCAATAGATTACCTAAATACAGTTAAGTATATATTATTTATAGCAAAATTGCTGCTCGAAGGATCCGGGGGTACATCCTCAAGTCGGAAGAGCGGGGTAGGAAACGGATGTCCCCAGGTTGACTCAAACCGGTGACTTCTCAAATTGATACTTGCCGCTTCCTATCATGGTGTTCAGTATTAATAGGATAGGGACAGGACTGGTTAGCTCAGTGTCAGGAAAATGTGACTGAGTGGGATATTGGGTCATGGTGCTGGCAGCCTGATTTCCCAGTGGGGCAGCACTATAAAGTCCCCATGAGTGCACGCTGTCACAAGTTGTTACCTGTCCTCATATCACTTTGATCTTGCCAGGACGTAAACTTCAAACAACCAACCAAACAATGTATATATATATATATATATATATATATATATATATAATATATATATATATATGTGTGCCCTTGTGATCTATTATTGAAATGTAAATAGTAAATATGCTTGTTCCCGGACCTTTTATTTCCAGGACTCTACCATTCATCCCCTCTGCCCGTTAAATATCATGACATGTGGCGCCACCTACGTTCACTGGCGTCATTACCGATTACAATGCTGTTTTCGCACTCACTGCAAAAAAAATAAGTAAATAAACTGCAACAACTTTCCCTTAATCTCATTTATTTCCTCACTCCTTCGTCACTACACACTGCTAGAGTTTTACGTCTTGGTCCATCACTGCAAACTATTCGCTTTCTCTTGAATCATCACCTCCATCTGCTTTGAATGCTTATTACTGCCATACTTAGTTATATTGCACATATGGATTTTAAATCAATCCTGTTACCCGCGTAAAAAAAATCCCGGTTTATGTAACACGCCGTGCTCATACCATCCGCCCTACACTCATGAATAAATATGTGCCAGCGCTGTTATCCACCAAATAAGACAGTTCCAGAATTGGACACCAGGGGCAGGTCGGTGCTTTCATGTAGTAATGCCACCTGAGAGCCATCACCGATACCAGTCTGGAGACTTCCGGTCAAATGTTTGACCCGTATTTGTTTATATATATATACTTATATATATATTAAAGAAGTGATGTAATAGATTTAGCACACTTCTTACTGCTAGTAATAACGCCTTTGTTGGGGATATAAAACTCGCAGTCAATAATCCTCCCTCACCCGTATATATATATATATATATATATTTATGGGAGAGAGATTAAGAAAGTGCATGGACGATTGTGCGGACTCCCTCCATGAGTTTTGGCAACTATTGCACCGTAGAAGCAGATCTAACACTAACAACATTCGAGTAACTCTAAATGTGTTGTGCAAGTGCACCCCCCATTAACATCTTCAAGTCGGTGACAAAACGCGCACCGATTAGTGCACTCACCCCCGACACCGGCGCACAGTGCGCCCGGGCCTGATTGCGTCCCACAAGTTCACTTAGTGAATTACAACGCTTCACATAATGACACAAACCAGGTTACTGCCTCCCAGTGTCTTCCTGTTGACGTGGTGTTGTCCGTTGGTGTTCAACTTAAGTGTGCAATGGGTGAAAGTTGCATAATCCGATGAACACTTTGAGATTTTCAAAACTGAATGATTCACCTCTATTTGATCCTACAATCGTGGGGAAGTGATGAAAATGGGAAATATTGCGCCTAGAGGAGGATTCGAACCCATGCCTCTTGTATCTAGGGATAGTCTGCTAACCATTACACCACCTAGTGTCCCTATCCACACGTATCTGTATATGTGGCTCCTTGCCTGAGAGGTCAGTGCAGACTACTACACTACCTATCCAAGTTTGATATGACTAGTGTATTCTGGTATCATTTATTTGGGGGTTTCCCTCTTAAATAACCAGACGCGGTGGCCGAATCGGTAGAGCGCAGGCCTCTTGTGCGGGAGATCAGGAGTTAGATTCAAACCAATGACTTACAGAATTGATGCTTGTCACTTCCTAGCTTGGCACTTGGCATTAATAGGATAGGACAAGGACTGGTTGGTTCAATGTCAGGATAATGTGACTGAGTGGGATATCAAGTAATGGTGTGGGGGCCTGATTTCCGAGTGGGCTAGCACTATATACTCGCCATGAGTACACACTGGCACCAGTCGGCACCCGTCCTGATATGACCTTAGATGTTGCCAGGACGTCGAACTCCAGCAACCACCCAACCAACCCTCTTACAATTTTGAAGTCGGTAGCGTCATCACGACCTAGATAATTAAGATGACAAAGGTATATTGTCGTTGGCATCACATTGTGTGCACTCACAAATAGGAAAGGCAGTCATGCAATATAATCTCCAAAGTTAGTCAATTAAGATGAAAGCTGGTATTTAAGTAAACATAAATGCAACAAAAATATTTAAAACCAAAGAGTTATGCAAGTTTACCAATGTCGCGATATGGAGTAGCCTAGTGATAGTTGTCCTACTAGTGCCGTCAGTCTAGGTTTTTTGGTAAATGATCATTTTATTCAACGAATAAAGGTATATTTTCAGTGATAAGACACTGGTCTTCCGACGATATCAATATCATTCTACATTCATTCATATTAATAATAGTCTAAATTCAACAAAAGTTTAATACAAAGACAAAAAGAATAGTGCCGTTACCCAACAGCATTGACAAATAACAGGGTGTATATTTTAAATTGTCTGTGTCATGGTTAGGGTAACTCTCTATAAAGAGTAACATGTTCTGTTGTAATTCCAATTCAGATTGACGCGAAATACTATCATGTACACACACTTTTGTCAGTAGTGGAACTATAAATTCTGTGTATCCTGGAGTGGTCTTCACTGGTGAACTAACCAACCCAACCGAGGCAATCTCACAATATTTAGTCAAAATATCATGATCCTATACAAATAGTTTATTACAGTCCTGATATTACCGTAGATGTTACTAGGACGTAAAACAACAATACACAAACAATCCTGGTTCTTGTTTACTTAGAGTGAAAGTGACCGGGTTTGCTTATTACCCTGAGAGGTCAAGCGATGTTTAGTAGGGTCAGCCATTCTTGATGACTTTCCACAGGGACAAAAAGTTAGTAGTGTGGGATAGCACGAGGAAGGCTCACACACAGATTGATATGGCTGCTCAATGAAATAGTACAGGGCTTACTCTCACAGGTCATTCGTAATAGATGAGGTCACACACAAAGAAACAATGCATAGACATTGTAGTGTATATCAAGAAATCCATGGGAACAAAATATCAAGGTGCCTACCTTGAATCATTGCCAAATGGAAGTCCTTTCCCTATATAGCATAACTTATATTATTTCTTATTTCACCAAATAATATAGCTATGTAAACATATATTATATATATATATATACAGGGTTTTTTTTGGGGGTGGGGCGGAATAAGTTAAGGATTCACAATACAAAATTAATTTCAAGAACCATCGCCTACACAGACTCAACCACGAAATCTAACAGTGAAATAGTGATAATAACGCACTGTACTAACTGGATGTTTGTCTTTGTTTCTGGTTGTTTAACGTCGTAGCAAAATCGAAGTCACCTCACCATGGGCACCATCTTGTGAGAATGTGCATGCATGACAAGTTGATAGTAGTTCCGCACTGGGAGACCAGACCGCTGGCACCATGACCCGATATCGCACACAGCTTTACATCATCCTGATACTGTGCTAACCAGTCCTTACCCCATCCTATTCATGCCAAGCACCAGGTTTGGTAGCGACATGGGTCAATTTGATAAGTCATCGGTTTGATGCGACCAGGAATCGAACTCCTGACCTTCCGAATGGGAAGTCTGCGCTCCACCGATTCAGCCACCATCGTCTGGTATACAGATTAAATCAAAAGATGCACCACAATCACTGCTTACCTCTTCATATTTCTCTTTGGAAACTGAACCAGAGCTAAATATATAAATATTCATATATATATATATATATATATATCCATATAAACATATATGTATATATATATATATATCCAAGTTGCACGGTGCCGCGCATGCGCCAACTTGAACTAGCAAAAATCCCCTTGGAGGATTTCTGTTATTTCAATTCGCGATATGTTTACTAATGATGCCTATGAAAATGGAATCAATTTCAGAATATCTTTCTTTCTTCTTATTTCCCTTTCTGTGTATGTAAGCTTACAAAGATTTCCGCCTGCCACGCCTAGTGAACAGACAGCCTGTTGGGGATTAGAGATGGGCTGAAGTGACGCGGTGGAGGGAAATTTTGATGAGATAAATGGCCAATTGATCCGAAACGAGCAGTCTTTTTACACCGCTTACACGCCCGGTGCACAGGCAATCTCAGTGAGCGTCTGGCTAGAGGCTAAATGTAATCGGAGGTAAACCAAGTGGTAGCACGTGTAAGTGATCCTATAAAAGTATGTCCGATTAGTAGCAAACGCATATGTCTGTTTACTAACCAGACGGGTGGGAAATATCTAGGAAAGTAATTATTGCCGCTAGGGGCGCCCCGCTTCAATATAGCTGATTCGGCGGTTTGGGATGGGTGGGTGTGTGTGCAGGTGGGGGGTTATTGTGGGGGGTTGGGGTGAGGATTTAGATTTGTTTTTCCTTCAGCCTCTGAACCCCACAAACCTCATACTCACGAACCTCTCTTCTATCCCCTCTACTCCGCGACTCCTCCTCCTCCCCTCCTTATCTCCCTCCTCGCCGCCCCATATCCCTCCCCACCACACCTCATCATACTGCTCCCCACCTCCCTCCTCCCCTCCATCCCTCCCCTCCACCCCTCTCCACCTCCCTCCAACCATCCCCTACATCCGTGGCCCTCCCCACCTCCCTCGTCCCCTCCATCCCTCCCATCCATCCCTCCCCACCTCCCTCCGACCATCCCCTACATTCCTGCCCCTCCCCACCTCCCTCCTCCCCTCCATCCCTCCCATCCACCCCTCTCCACCACCCTCCGACCATCCCCTACATCCCTGCCCCTCCATACCTCCTTTCTCCCCATCCCTATATCCCTCCCCACCATACCTCTCCGTTCCTCTCAACAGCTCCCCCATCTCCTCCCCATTCCCGCTCTACTTCCACTCCCCCCTCCCCAGTCATCTCTCCCTACCCATACCGCTCCCCCTCCGCTACCCATCCACCACCACTTTACTAACTCCATCCTCACCTTCCCCATTCCCACTCCTCTTCACCCCCCTCTCTCCCTTTCCCCATGCCACTCCCCCAATCCCTTCACCCCTACCCCCACAAACCGGCCCCAACACACACACTATGCATTGGGTGCACCGTCTCCACAATGACCTTATGAGTGTGGCGATGGAGGTAGCGAAGGGTTCTTGTGAGGGGAGGTGGGGGTGGGGGTGGGCGGAGGTCAGTTCCTGTTGTCCACAATTCGCCCGGTCCACATATTTGACCCTGTATGCTCATTACCTGTGCTACTCTAACATCTAACTACCTCCCCCCACCGCCATTACATCCCCGGCACACACACCCCTCCCCCCTGATCCAGTTCAAACTTAGACCTCTTGCCATCCCATTATCCTATATTATAAGTGCATCTGCTATTAAGGTGGGGAATAGAGTGCCGCAGCTCCAAACTGTGTGCAACATACAATTGGCCTGCAAGTATGACCCAACTCAAACCTGTCAAAAGAATAATAGTTTTCTTTGTTTAAGAGCAGGACAAAACAGGAATCAACAGGTCAGTTCCGGTTTGCAGCAACCACGTGACTGCAGCATTCCAAGAACTGACTTCCGGGACTTAAACTAGTGCGTGGCAGACGCGGCCATCAGGACACCGTGTCACGTGTCAGTGTTCCAAATTGACCGCAGCGATGGACTTCTCCTCTGTGACCTATATGAATGCGACTGAGTGGGATATAAGGTCATGGTGCTGGCAGCCTAGTCTGCCAGTGGGGCAGCACTACAGAGTTTGCCTGCGTGTGCACTGTCACAAGTCTGTACCCATCCTGATATGACCTTAGATGATGCCAGGACGTAAAACGTCAACAACATACCAAGCAAACCTATGAGCTCTGTGAAGAGTTCAAGGAGAATTCTTCCCAACAACTCGTGATCGTCGTGGATGGGGATTCTATACGAGGACCCGTCCCGGAAGTGTCATAAATGGCGCGCATCGGGAAGTATTGAAGAGGGAGCACTGCAGCCCGCATTTAAACAGGGCTCATTAGCCCGCCTCTATCCAGGGATGTGAGCTCGGAGAAACCTGGAGGCGTCGCATCAAAAGTATGGTGGTAGTAAGGCAGTTCCACGGCCCACCGCCCACGGCCCACGGCCCACGGCCCACGGCCCACGGCCCACGGCCCGCGGCCCACGGCCCGCGGCCCACGGTCCCATGGTCCCCTGGTCCACCGCTCCACGGCCCAGGGCCTATGACCCGCGACCGTTGATTCACAGCCCACGGCCAATGGCCCACGGCCCACGGCCCGGGGGCCGCACGGCCCACGGGCCATGGACCACGGCCCACGGCCACGGCCCACGGCCCACGGCCCACGCACCACATCCGCTCACCCCAATGGCCACTATCCAGAGGGAGAACGGTACAGGCAAGACAACGCCATAAATAGTTAGGTCTTTTTTGTTGGTGGCCGAGCGGTCGGCGGCTGGTGGGTGGCGGTTGGCGGGCGGCGGTTTGCGGGCGGCGGTTGGCGGGCGGGTTCGGCGGGCGGCGGGCGGTATTAGATGTGTGGGGAACTTGAAGCTGACGGGTGGTGACACTGCTAAATTGGAAGCGGTAAGTTCTGTTTGTAAACCATAACTAATAGTAATACAGCTCGCGGTTAGGGTCTTCACCAACGACACGCTAAATCGACTGAGTTTGGTCTAGTGACCATGTGGCCATATTAGTTGTTACTCTAGGCCTAGTACTTGTTGTGTTTGTTGGAAGGAGGCCACTCCTAAGCTAGCTTTACACGGACATTGATCTGACCGAAAGTAGTGAGACAACAGTGAAAAAAAGACAACACTAAGCCGGTGGTGTGGTGTAAGGGGTGCGGTGGGTAGAGCCCCACCCGACATGGCTTCTGTTTGTAAACCATAACTAGTAATAGACTACATCTCGGTTCGAGTCGCATGGTGCATTGTCGGATGCGTCAGAGCAAAACAAAGCCGTGAGAAGCACATGGCACATGCTAATACACTGGGGCAGCTATGAAATGTGCTAGTTTCAGCTCATCCCAGCTCTTGTTTGAAACATAGAATCCCAACTAAAAAATATATATAATAAATTAAGATATTAATCTTTTATCCAGCATTGCATTTACATCAATATAATCAGCATATCTTATGCCATGGGCATTTAGATTTAAACAAATCTAGGCACTCAGACTAGTGTTAGAGCCATAGCCAGAGTTAGTTTTACTTACTTTATTCATGTTTTTATTTATATCTTATGGCTAATGACATATGTAGAAATAGAAAATGAGTAGGGTTAACCAGATATTGGTTATATATTTCTTTGAAACAAGTTTTTGTTGACAGATTTGACATTTTAATATTTAGAACAAGAATTACTTCTGGCTAATCAATGGTGATGTAAACATCAGCTTGTAAAGTGACTGAAATTGTATGTTTCGTAGCTCAAAATGCTTAATTATGGAGAGTTGTGTCTTAAACATATTCATTATATTATTATATTGCATCCTTCCGTCCATATCTGTGCCAAATTGTTATGTATTTCTATTTATTTTGAATAAAATCGAAGGTTTGCCCTATGTGTATCGGCAAACTCAATGGCTGTACTACTTTGCTTTGCTCCCATTGTCCCAATGCCGTTTTCAGCACTTGCGCATTTGGAACTGTGATGTAGTCTATACAGCTCGTGGTTAGGGTATTCGCCAACGAAACGCTAAATCGACTGAGTTTGGTCTAGTTGTCATGTGGCCATATAAGTTGTTCTTGTAGGCCTAGTACTTGTTGTGTTTGTTGGAAGTGGGCAATGCCATAAGCTAGGTTTACACTGACATTCATCTGACCGGAAGTAGTGATACAGCAGTGAAGAAAAAAAACCCACAAAAACCAAGCGGGTGATATGGTGCAGTGTGGTGTGGTGTGGCGGCGTGGAGCACCTCCCACACCAGCCGACTTGTCTGCTTGTGCATGGGGCAGCATGATTTAACGCGCACAGACACGCTGGCGGCGCGTTTAGGACGCACGCGACGGTGTAAATCGTCCTTTTATGCCGCCATGACGCGTGGAAAGACTGTCGCCGGGGCTAGTGACTGACTGACTGCGTAGAGCGCCGGGGCAAGGACCGGTCCATCCCGCCGTCCCGCCCTTTCCGCGGCCCGCCCAGCCCCGCCCCGCCCGCCAGACTCAGCCCAGCTCTGCCCCTCTCCGTCCCGCCCTGCCCCCGCTCCTCTCCGCCCTATCCACTCCACCACGACCCGCCTCGTCAGCGTCCCGCCCCGCCCCGACTCACATCGCCCCGCCCCGTCCCGCCCCGTCCCGCCCCGCCCCGCCCCGCCCCGCCACGCCTCGCCTCGCCCCGGCAGACCACCCCACGCATCAACCAGCTAGCGTAGACAGTGCAGATAATGCATACACTATAGAAATATATATGTGATGTGTAAGCATTATGCAAGTAGCTTTCACTCCTTATTATATTCTAAGTAATCTAGTCTACTGATCTATTATTAATTGTTCATCGACTATGCAATCTGACCAATTGTGCCGCCCCCTGTCTGCAAACGTGGTAACTTGCATTGCCACGCTCAGTTACTGTAAAACATAGTAGCGGATAGTGCATACAGTATATAAATATATATAGTATATATAGTAAGATAGTAGCAGATAGTGCATACAATATATAAATATGTATATCGTATATAGATAGTAACATAGTAGCAGATATTGTATACAGTAAGCATAGCAGCAGATAATGCATACAGTATGCATTGTGTATAGAAATATATATAATATACATGTATTAAGATAGTATAAATTGTGCATCGTGAAATAGTGTATTTAGTGCAAATAGTGTATTTATGTACGTCCGCGTATAGAGAGAGAAAGGGGAGAGTGAGAGGGTGGAGAAAGCATGGTTGCTTATATGATTAATTCTAGTTGACACAACTGGGTTGCTTTTTAATTATTACTATTAGATACACAAATATTACCCCTCCCTGATCGTGCCCACGTGTGGTGTGTCCGCCGGGTGGGTACCACATCACATGGTCATAACGCGAGGCATGGCCTGAGACGCACGTGAAGCGAAGATTTAGTACGCCGCGGGGTTAGGGTGGAGGGGAGATTAGTTGTGAGCAGGGCGGTGAATACCTAGCGTTAGGTAGGAGTGGAGGGGTGCCTTTAATTTATGTATCTCAATGGTAGAAGTAAGCAGGTAGTTGGTTAAAGTTGCATGGTCCGTTAAATAAAATGTTGTCAAAATCAAAAGAACTATGTACATTTGATCCTATATATCCAACTTACATACTGGTGCATTAACTAATGTGTGTATGTTTGTTGTTGTTTTACATCCTAGCAACATCTAAGGTCATATCAGGACGGGTACCGACTTGTGACAGTGTGCACTCATGGCGACTTTATAGTGCTGCCCCACTGAGAAACCAGGCCACCAGCATCATGACCTAATATCTCACTCAGTCACATTATCCTGACACTGAGCCAACCAGTCCTTGCCCTATCCTAATAATGCCAAGCACCAGGCTAGGAAGCAACAAGTATCAATTTTTAAGTCATTGACTCGACCAGGATTCGAACCCACAAACTCATGGGTTCGGATCTCCCGATCTCCCAAAACAGCACACGGACACTCTACTCATTCGGCTGCTGCGTCTGGTTGTATAGTCTGGTTCAGCTAGCTTTTTGTCAGTTAGAGCCAACTCGATAAATACCACACAGTTTTACTCCGATGGCCTGACAAACAACATTACCGCAAATACAAGTACGAGAGTACCAACATTGTTAGCAGCAAGAAAAACACTTGTGTGACGTACTTGATGTAAGCCCGGTAAGCTGCATCCCAATACAACTCGTCAGTCAGAACCACCAGTGCCCCATCCTCGTTCCAGTGTGTATCTCCGCCGGGAGGCTGGGTGACCATCAAAAAGCACCAATGCAAATATGTAAAGCTGATCTCCATTGTGGATGTGTAGACACATGCTCATCGGGCAGCATTACTAAGAAGTTGCCTCTAATTTTGGACCTACTCCTCTCGCCTTTTCTTCGATGTCCCTGAGTTGCACAGTAGTATTTGCAGTTAGAGAGATTCAGACTGATCACAGTCAAGCACCAACCATCGGCTGATTTGATTGATTGATTGCTGATGGTTTAAAGCCGTGCTGGCAGCAACAGTTTTGTTAATGGGAAGATGTTTGTGGCGATTATTCTGGCAGTTTTCTTAATTACATACATAATTATACCGATCTTGAAACTAACATGAACATGAAAAAGAGATCAGATTTATGTCAAATGGTCGGAAAGAAATCGTCTTAGATGTTATCTTGAAGTGGATAAATTTGTCTCAAATGGCAGCAAGATTTAATTGACAACATTAATCGTTGGTACCACTCCACCCCATTTATTGATGAGAGGGGAGGGGGGCACTATACATAATTTTAATAATATGGATGATAGTGGGGATTATAACTGTACAATAGTATTGACCTTCACATGACAAATTTGCATCCAGATCAATGTTGTCCTGACATTGCTAAAGGTTTGTGAGATGAGGGACAATCAAATGAAAACAGATAGTTTGTACATTGAACAAACTATCTGACTATAATAGGGGCTCCCCCATGATCTGTCGATACCATTTTGCATACTGTATTACAAATACATATAGGATGTATAATGAATTATGCAGATATAAAAACAGGCGGAGTTTCATTATTATTTATTATTTCGAATACTTTGTTACTTATATTATTGTCCAATCGCTGACCTGCCCGGGATTTGCCCCAGCTAGCCGGGTGCGAGCGCCACCACCAGCCGATCTCTGCACCAGGCAGTCACTCTGCCTTCGGATTTCAAACTCAATTCATACTCGATAACCAGGCGCGGTGGCCTAATCGGTAGAACTCGGGCCTCGTGTGCGGAAGGTCGGAAATTCGGTTCCCGGTCGAGTCAAACCAATGACTTTAAAATTCATATGTGTTGCTTCCTAGTGTGGTGTTCCGCATTGATAGGATATGGCAAGGAGTGGTTAGCTCAATGTCAGGATAATGTGACAGTGGGATATCGGTTGATGGTGCCAGTGGCCTGATTTCCCAGTGTGTCAGCACTAAAAAGTCGTCATGAGTGCAGACTGTCGCAAGTCAGTACCCATCCTGAGATGACCTTATATCTTGCCAGGATGTAAACCTCAAACAACCAACCACAGTTTGATATTCTACCAACTTAAGATAGAAACGCGACCTCAATTGCATTATGTTGTGTTACACAAAATGTTGATTGTCCATGATGTGCGCAACATGGGTAATTGAATGAACGAGACTGTGAATCTCAGTAGATTAGGGCACCATGGCGCCGACTATATTCTATTCTTAGAACTAATAACTTTGGCCGCTGATCGACGCGCCATCTACATGATACTTCTTGAACTACGCAGTTAGATTAAAATCAGACTGGTGGCGACATCTATATTCGCTTTTAGAACTAAAATGGCTGCCGATTGACGCGCCACCTATAGTGATTTCCAGTCAAAGCCGATGATGTGGCACTGGAGATATTCACTTCGACCAGACTTTTCAAACCGAGAGGACGTACTTCTGCCGCCCAGATTTGCCGTCCCACCCTCCCAACTAATATGATGTATCGATAGGGTTAAGTGCCTGTAATCCTTGAAATATCTAAGGTCATCTCATCATGAAAGAGTAATGTAACACGCTAAGATGGAAAGAATTAAAATTGCCACTTTATACTACTGTCTCGTTCTGTTTTCAATTAGGGTTTATGGTGCGGTAACTACAAAGGTCAGGTTAGGCCATCTCGTCACTTTGGGACAGTGCAAGCTTGAAAGTGCTTTTCTAGTGCTGCCTGACTGGGTTATTATGTTGTTAACAACATGACTCGGTAGCTCAAGCAGTCCCGAAACTAACCTGTCCTTTCCCAAAAGCAACACATGCAGTCATGGCACCAACCTGTCACTGCCCAATCCATATAATGTCAAGTACCAAACATTACATGTGCAGCCACTGAACCAACCTGTCCCGGCTCAATCCATGTAATGTCAAATACCAAAGGTAATGCGTGCAGCCACTGAACCAACCTGTTCTTGCCCAAACGATGTAATGTCAAGCACCAAACGTATTGCATGCAGCCACTGAACCAACCTGTCCTTACCCAAACCATGAAATGTCAAGCAACAAACCTAATGCATGCAGCCACTGAACCAACCTGTCCCTGCTCAATCCATTTAATGTCAAACACCAAAGGTAATGTATGCAGCCACTGAACCAACCTGTCCTTGCCCAAACCATGAAATGTCAAGCAACAAACGTAATGCATGCAGCCACTGAACCAACCTGTCCTTGGCCAATCCATGTAATATCAAGTATGAACAAAATGTGTGCAACGACTTGTAAAGTCCACGGCTCGAATCTGTGGTTGTCTAGGCAGGCTATAGTAAAATCAATACAGGCAAAGAGAAAGAAAGAGTATAAAAAGTGAAAAAAGAGAGAGAGTCAAGGCCTCAGGTTTATTATTTATATGCTACATGGATCCAGTATTGGTATGCAGGTATTGCAGGTATTTCAATACCTCAGGGAGTTTGATGCCCCTGCCCTGCAGAGTTGTAAACCACTGCCATGTGGTACAGGTTCTTGACAGAACCCAAGGCTATGGGAGCAAACCCTAAACAGAAAACCATGTCACTGTGGCAGCATTAAGGCTGGTTGATGTATGGAACTCCCAACATCTCCCAACCAGCCACTGCAGGGACAAATAGTTTTGCACCTGTCTGGACATGTTCTTGTTGCCAGTGTGAAACCTCTATTTGCTCCCCGAGAGAGTGCCCCTGGTAACTTGCAAAAGCCAGCAGCAGTTCAACACATTTGCAGGCAGCTTTCATGAAATGTTAAACCTGAAGCTGAGAGACATTAAGACCGACTCATGGACATCCCTCTCACAGCAGAGAGCTAAATGGAGAGCGGCAGTCAAGTAATGAAAGCAGTCTTTGTCACATCGCGACTGACATCCTGATGATGATGATGACATCGCGTATAGTGTATCACCCCCCAATATTCCCAATGAGAAACAAGCATTTCTAGCTCCACCAATGAGAAACAAGCATTCCTGGTCCCCATGGTTACAGTGATCTGCCCACCACCACCAAGCTGTGTGGCTCTCCTGGCTACCACCGCCTTGAGCTGAGTGTGGTGATCCTGACTAGCAGAGGGGGTAGGGGGTAGGGGTAGGGCTCTGAGTGCCCCTTACAGTTACACACTATCTTACTAGCACCACAACATCTATTTACCTATTAATCAAGCACCACAAGCAACTACATAAACACATCTATGCACCTGGCCATGTATAACTGTTTCACAAATAGGACATTTGCATTCCTCGACCAATGCATCATTATCAGAATATTTTACACACTGAACGAACCTATCCCTGCCTAATCCATGTAATGTCAAGCACCAAAGGTAACACGTGCAGCCACTGAACCAACCTGTCCCTGCCCAACGTATGTAATGCAAAGAACCACAGGTAACGCGGGCAGTCAGTAAACCAACCTGTTCTTGCCCAATTCATGTAATATCAAGCACCAAAGCTAACCCATGTAACCACTGAACCAATTTATCCTAGTCCAATCCACGTAATGCCAAGCATCAACTAAGTAGCTCTGTGTGCAAGTCCTTTCTTTGACTCAGCTGGGGATCGATCTCATACACGTGTAGCGGATAACCTAATCGCTACCCCACCCTGTCCAGTCTTCCCAGAAATAGAATGGAGCAGTTGTTTTGTTATTCTTAATCTTAGGGATTTCTTTTTGCGAAAACAGTCGAGGAACTGTTAGAAAAACGTGCCCTTTACCGGAAGTGCCGTGATGGGAAACAAAAGACCAGTCGCATGCCGCTAGGCGGCGTGCCTAGCAGTACTCCAGGGTGTAACGACCAGCTAACATATTGTTTCCCTCCGCTATGACTTTTCCTCTCCCTCCCACTCCTTTCCTTCATTTTCCCTTCTCTTTTTCTTTCATGTTTTTTCCCGCTGAGTTTATTCCCGCCTACAAATGCCGCGTAGCAGCAGTGGCAACAATACACACACGCACACAGAAAGGTCACACTGGTGACACACAATAATAACAGAAAACAAGTTTGTTTTATTTAACGACGCCTCTAGAGCGCATTGATTTTTATCAGCGGCTATTGGACGTCAAACATGATCATTCCAACATATTTCTTTGGAGGGAATCCACTGCCGACACATAGGCTACTCTTTCCGATAACCAGCAAGGGGGTCTTTTATAATGCACTTTCCCACAGACAGGACAGCACATACCACAGCCATTGAGGAACCAGTTGTGAACCACTGGATGGAACAGAAAATAGCCCAAACTGCAAATGTGTTCACTGAACAGGATGATGCAGACCTTCTCAGGTGTGTTCACAGTCTACTGCCTGAGCTACATCCCGCTCCCTACACACAAGAATCATGCACACAGCTACCGAGCAGGATGGCTGAATCAGTATTAACACTGGCTGAATTCCCATGCAATAGCTCAACCATCGAGTTAAATCAATAATTTACTTATTGTAGCCTGGCGTTCGGCAGTACTAGGATATGGAAAGGACCGGATTGTTCTGTATATGGATAAGGTGACTGAGCTGGATACTGAGCAATGATGATGGGAGTCCGGTCTTCCAATGGGGAACGGGAACTACTACAAAGGCACACTATCACAAGTTGATATGGGCCTAGATGTTCTTGGGACGTAAATTCCCAACAAACAACGCACACAGTTAGAAATGAATGGCTTCTAAGTTAAGGCCCTGTCAGAACTTACCGGACTGAGTACCGGACACCACCCGGCAAAGAATTGTCTAGTCCGGTGGTCTTCGGTGTCAAACTGTTGCAACGGCCGCCGGACGAAAAGGAGGCTAAACGGACGCTAAACGGATGCTAAACGGATGCTAAATGGACGTTAATCGGAAGCTAAACAGATATTAACGAATAGTGAATGGACGAGAACCAGACGAGAACCGGATGTCAACCGAATGTCAAACGGACGGACCGGACACCAAACGGACACCAACCGGACACCAACCGGACACCTACCGGACACCTACCGGACTGTTCACGGATGCGCCAAAAACCGACGGACCTAATTCCCGCAGCACCGTCAACATACTCTTCAGGATACAAAATGGACACCTAACGGATGAGTAACGGACATGAAATGGATGAAACGGACGAAACGGACTTAAAACGGACACCAACCATACACTTCAATCTGATGGTGTCCGGTACAAGTTGTGTGCATGTTCAAAACTTGTACCGGACACCGCTGGACACCACCGGACACCACTGGAGAGATAACGGACACTCCGGATGCCAACCGTATATAGACCGTACATTGCCATATTTCACCAGACAGTGTCCGTTTTCTATCCGGTTCCTCAATCCGGTGAGGTCTGACTGTGTCTTTAGAGTTGTCGCCATCTAATGCGGGGTGTTTATATATATATATTTAATGAATGAATGATAATGTATAATGCATTATGAAAGTATAATTGAAGTAGCTTTCTAATAGTCCTATTTCCTAATCAAGTATCAAATGTACCAGACTCTAACTCATGTGATGGTGGTTCTCCCAACTTCACTGCCTCACTACCTCATTACCTCACTCAGGGATGAAAGATCTCCGCGGTTTCGCGGATTTCCGCGATTATTTATATTTACCGATTAACTTTAATCATTAAAAAAAAATTATATGTATATGACAACTCTTGGGGGAGTTCGAATCCCATTTTTAGATGACTTTAGATGTTGCTAGAACATCAAACCCAAACAAGAGCGAGTCCTGTATGGGCGATAATACAGTCCCAACAAGGTTAATTGAAAACTGACTTCCGGTATTTTTCCGCGAATCCCTGACAGTGCTAAGTCTATGGGAGATGATCCGCGTTATTGCGGAAATTTGCCATTGGTGGCCTGATTTCCGCTATTTTAGCCGGAGACCACTTTCATCCCTGCTCACTACATCAGTGCCTCACTACCTCAGTACCTCCTTACCTCACTACCTCACTGCATCCTGACCTCAGCAACTCATTAACTCATTACCTCACTACCTCAGTGCCTAAGTACCTCACTACCTCACTGCCCCCTGACCGTAATACCTTGCTACCTCATTACCTCACTAGATTACTGCATCAGTACCTCACTACCTCACTGCATCCTGACCTCAGTAACGCATTACCTCATTACCTCACTACCTCACTACCTCACTGCCTCCTGACCTCAATACCTCGCTGCCTAATTACCTCGCTACCTCGCTATCTCACTACCTCGCTACCTCACCACCTCATTACATCACTACCTCACTACCTCATTACCTCGCTACCTCGCTACCTCAATACCTCATGACATCACTACCTCGCTACCTCACTACCTCACTACCTCACTCCCTCACTACCTCACTACCGCCTCACTTGGCGCCGACAAAAATATAAACGCACACAGCACGGTAAGGACGTGAGCCTTGTATTTTAATTTCGCGGCTATATGACCTTAGATGTTGCCAGGAGATAAAACTCCAACAACCAGCCAACCACTTTCGCGGGGTCCCAGAAGAAGGGACAAACATGAGACACACGTCCAACTGCAGGCTCACCTGCTGAGGCATATAACTCAGTCAAAGAATCTAAAGCTCATCCTTCAACTCGACTGCATAATTACCACAACATAACTAGTACATACCTCCGTCCTGATATTACCTTAGATGTTGCTAGGACGTAAAGCAACAACAAACAGTACATACCTGGTATCAGGCTATTGTTCTTAATAATTGAAAACCCCACTGATAGGACTGACTGAAATATCAAAGATAACAACTTGATAGAATGAACCAGGATGTGGTGGAGGTTATTCTCAGGTTGTTTTTTGTGTTGTTGGAGCCGGGGTGTTTTTTTTTCGGTGGTTTTTTTTTTTCCATTTCGCAATAAGGCTTAATAATTTACTGACTAGTAATTCAATTATTTCAACTTTGATTTTAATTCTGATGGTAGATATTAAAAGCAATACGGCCAGATGTACGCGCGCCGACAAGACAAGTTTGAAATGGGTTCTCGAAAAGCAATCTATTAACTAATCTAGTAGAATATAACTCATCTGTGTACCCTCCCCCTCCCAACCCCCAACCCCACCCTCCACCCTCCATAACCCCACCCTCCACCCCCATTCCCCACCTCCTCGCCTCTCTTCATTCCCATATCTCGGGACAGCCGCGTCCCTAAATCCTACTTCACCACGAAGCCAGCAATGTTGGAGCACTGCTTCGGGCACCAAATGCCTCATATCCATTAACATTCTTGTTGGTCGACACATTTTCACAATCGCGCCGATTCATCTGCCGTGTGCCTCTAGCGCTCTGATTGAATGTAGGGTTGATAAGATAGTAGATAAACACATCGGTTAATACGCGCGTGTATCCTGCTGCGGATACGATCGCCATTTCCTGGGAATATCGCCCAGGAGCGACTCCCAGGGGGTGGGGGTGGGAGTGGGGTGGGGTGGGTGGAGGCGAGGAAGGGTGAGAGTGAATGGTAAGTTCCCGTTGGGCCTACTGCTTGCGTTCTATGCTTAAATACATCACATTGTCTGGATGGTTTATCTACACTAAGATTCAGTCGTGGATGGTAATTGCTTGGGGGCACGGGAGTGGGGGGGGGGGGGGGGCTGGGGTATATTGCTTCCACTGTTTGGTAAAACATGGCTGGAAATGGTTGGTTAGTTGTTGGAGTTTTACGTCTTGTCAAGGTCATATCAGGATGGGTACAGACTTGTGACAGTGTGCACTCATAGTGCACACTGTCACAAGTCCGGCCTATGTAAATTTAATGCCGAGCGCCAGGCTAGATAGCGACAAGTATCAATTTTGTAAGTCCGAAAAAAAAACGAAGAAGAAAAGAAGAAGAATCTCAATGGTCTCCGGTGATTTTTGTATCGTGAAAACTCCCAATCAATGAAGCGATCACCGCGGAAGGTAATCATGCGCTCAGTGAGTAATTGGGGCTGATTGCACCCATTGTTCTACGATCCAAATAGAAGCTACACACGCCTGCCTGTTGTAAATCTGCTGCCTCGGTTTTCTTGTTAAGATGTAGCCCCCACATGTCGAAAGTGGAAGGATATGAAGAGTTCAGGAGCAAAACCACCTACACACCAATCCAAAAATCTAGTTTAAATACAAGATATTTAGATGAAAATAATTTTAATTTTCACTAATTCCACTTTTCGTATGGTCATATGGGTATGAAGCAATGAAAAAAGAATAGGAATACAAATAAATAAATGTTGGTAGATTTGATTCCAATGTTTATCTCCATTTTTGGATTGGCGTTTACGAGGTTTTGCGCCTATGCTCTTCATATTTATATCCATAGTTGTTTCCATATCATAGTCGTGTTTAGACTTTCTTATGGAATGCATATGGGTGGCTGCTATCATGACTATCCTTGGGAAGTTGTCTAAAGCTGCATAGTCCGATGAAGACATATGATTTTCAAAATCAAAGCAATTATCTAGATTGTATTATAGATATCTAACCCATATATAGACAGGTGTATTTAGTAAGCAGTTGGCCAAACACAGAGAGGAATACCGAGGCATTTTAATGGAATATGTTACTGCAGAAACCTATGTTGTCAGAGATTTGTCATGCTTGGCAACATTAATTGTGCATGTTGGCACAAATATCTCAAAAGTTAGCCATTTAAAATAAATGTTCCCTCAAACTAAAGGAAGGTAGATTAACATGCTATATTTATCCCAGAAAATGACATACCATCAAACTTTAGTCTTTTAATTCGTATGGAAAACAATAACACTTTAGAACCAGACCTGCATATTGACCAAGGAGAAGTTAGCACACTAATAGAAGCAAAGTGCTCTTAATTAAACATTAACAGGAGCGCTCTTGAATATAATTCTGCTGACATCAGCATTTTCAAAGAATAACCACGCAATGCATTTTCTCTGACGGAGTAAACAGTTCATACTTTAAAGCAGACTTATATTATGCCACCTACGCATTCCTGACAATTATCCTCAATGCAGGGACCATCCGGTATGGTCGAATGAGTTGAGCGTCCGTCTCCCGTTTTGGTAGATCGTGGGATTAGAGCCCGCGGGTTTGAACCCTGGTCGAGTCAAACCAAGGACTTGAAAATTGATACTTGTTACTTCCTAGCAATGCGCATGGAATTACTAGGATAGGGTCAGGACTGGTTGGCTCAGTGTCAGGATAATGCGACTGAGTGGGATATCAGGTCATGGTGCTGGTGGATTGGTCTCCCAGTGGGGCAGTACTATAAAGTCGCCATGACTGTGCACTGTCACAAATCGGTACCCAATCCTGATATGACCTTAGATGTTACCAGGACGTAAAACTCCAACAACCAACTAACCTGCACCCCTAGTGGCAGCCTCCTCCACAAGTCTTCGGGCCTTTGCTAATTCCGATACACTTCTGGAAACAATATCTTTCTTTCACCATCCAATGGTTCATCCACTTTCTCCACTTCTACCTCCATCAACCGAAGTCTTCCACATCATTCCACCTGTCAGCCCTATGCATACCGTCCGTTCACACTTTCCGCTCGGATTCTAGTCTATATTAGTCAGGCACACACACGATTAGCAGATGTCCATTTACATCGCCGTTCCCCAGCCTCGCTTTCAAGTTTCAGCATTCCACATACCCGTCTATTTCACCCAGCAACCCTTTTCTCTTTCACCTCATACCCGTCCCTCCACAGACTTGATTGCCCATAGATCCATATCCATGTACAGTATAACCCCGCTAAGCCAAACTTGAAGGGACCCTAGAAATTTGTTTGGATTAACCCATCATTGGTTTAACTGAGCTTTGACTTTGACTTTGACTTTGAGTAAGAGTGTATTGGAAATGTAATATACAATGTATGTGGACACTTTGATTATTGTTTTTTTATGTATGTACAGTATAACCCCGTTAAACCAAGCTCAGTTAAACCAAACGATTGGTTAATCCAAACATTTTTCGGCGGCCCGGCAAAATACTAACATTTATCATATAAAACAAAGTCAGATGACCTTATAACCACATGAAAGTTTGCTTTAACCGACAATTTTATTTGGATTAACCGATAATTTGGATGAACTGACGTTGGTTTAACCAACGTTGTTATATGATAAATGGTAATATTTTGTCGGTCCGCTGAAAAAAGGTTGGATTAACCGATCATTTGGTTTAACCGAGCTTAGTTTAACGGGGTTGTACTGTATACATAATATAATATATAGTATATATATTTACAACGTCATGAACAACAAGTTGAAGGATAGAACAATTTCATTTACCAGAAAAGCTACCTTAACCCAGGGATTGTTGGGGACAGTTTACAATTTCTCAAAATACACTGATTTACCCAACTCCTCCCAACCCGTTCTACAACATTCGACCTAAAGGTCGAATGTTGTAGAACGGCCATACCAGACGGGATGGCCGAATGAGTTAGAGCGTCCGTCTCCCATGCTGGTAGATCGTGGGGTCGTGGGTTCGAGTCCCGGTCGAGTCAAACCAATGACTTTAAAATTGATACTTGTTGCTTCCTAGCCAGGCACTCGGCATTATTAGGATAGGGCAAGGACTGGTGTGCTCAGTGTCAGGATAATGTGACTGAGTGGGATACCAGGTCATGGTGCCAGCGGCCTGGTTTCCCAGTGGGACAGCACTATAAAGTTGCCATGAGTGCGCACTGTCACAAGTCGGTACCCGTCCTGATATGACCTTAGATGTTGCTAGGATGTAAAACAACAACAAACAAACAAACAAACATTCGACGACCTGCCAGACAGGAGACACAGCTCCGGCATGATTTTGAGGCTAGACAAATACATATAAAGACTCTGAAAGACAGACAGACTGACACAAGCCATGTACAATCATCATGAACCAGGCTGACCTGCAGACATCGGTCCAGACCAAACAAGACTACCCCAGACCTACCCAGACCTTCAAGGAACTGAACCAGTTCCAGAAGGTCGGGAGTTCAATTCCCGGTCGAGTCAAACCGATGACTTACACAATTGGTACTTGTTGCTTCCGGGCCAGATTCTCGGCATTAATAGGATAGTAGTACTAGTAGTACAAGGACTGGTTTGCTCAGAGTCAAGATAATGTGACTGAGTGGGATATCGGGTCATGGTGCCGCCAGCCTGATTCCCAACACTATAAAGCCACTATGAGTGCACACTGTCACAAGCCCATACCCATCCTGATATGACCTTGACAGGACGTAAAACTCCAGCAATTAACCAACCAGTTCCAGCCATGTTTTACCAAACAGTGGAAGCAATATACTGCAGCCCCTCCCCACTCCCGTGCCCCCAAGCAATTACCATGTCATTTTCCGAGATAAACATATTAGGGTGATCGTTATAATCTACCTCACTTTCACTTAAAGTAACTTTTATTTTAAAAAGCTAACTTTTGAGATATTTGAAGTGAAAAAAACCTAAATTAGTTTTGGCAAGCTTGCCGAAACTCTGACACCATAGGTTTCTGCTGTAATAGCTTCTATTATATTGCCTCAGTATTCCCTTCTATGTGCTGACAAATGTTTAACAAGTGCACCAGTATTTAAGTTAGATATGTAGAATAAAATTGAGATACTTGTTTTGGTTTTGAAAATTTGATGCTTCATCGGACTATGCAGCTTTAATATCATACCACAAGGACGGGTTAGCACAGTTTCTGGATAATGTGACTGAGTGGGATACTGAGTGTCTGTTATTGAGTGCCTGCTAGTGAATACGTTGCAATGTCAGTATCGGGTCATGGTTCCGGTGGCCACTTCCAGTGGTGCAGCACTATAAAGTCACCATGAGTGTGCATTGTCACAAGTCTGTACCCATCCTGGGCCGCGTTCAGAGTACGCTTCCGAGCCGTCTCAGAGAAATTTCTGATGTCACGCTAATCTGACCGGCAAAAGCAGTCGGTTGCCTCGAAAATCGATGCTGCCATAGGGGGCAGGCATTTGCAATGGAAAAGAAGCGCTCTGATTGGCTGAAACCACTTAATTTGGTGGCCATTTCCAAGGCGCTGTTTGTCTCCAGTCTGAAAAGGGAGATGTCACCGAGACGACTCGGAGGTGCACCCTGAACGGAAATAAGCCAAAAGGCGTCTCCGAGATATCTCGGAGCAGTCTCAGAGGCATACCCTGAACGCGGCCCTGATATGACCTTAGACGTCGCTAGAACAACAAATCTTCGTTTTTCTCTTTTTTCCTTTTTTTGAAATGTTGGATCACTACCCACCCTTGCGTGCAATGTCAGTATCGGGTCATGGTGCATGAGGTAATGAGTTACTGAGGTCAGGATGCAGTATCGGGTCTTGTCTCCCACTCCGAGTGGGGAAACACTATAAAGTCACCATGGCTGTGCACTGTCACAAGTCGGTACCCATCCTGATATGACCTTAGACGTTGCTAGAACGTCAAGCAACAAAGAAATCTTCGTATTTCTTTTTTCTTAAAAAAAAAAGATTTTCCCATTGTTAACGTTTTGGCTCACACATTCAAGTATTACTCTATACTGCTGACGGAGGTTGTGCTTGACCGTCAGTGACAAGAGAGACCGCCTTACCTGTTGGGTCTTGATAAGCTCCAATGTGGACGCACGGGCTACGGGAGGCATTGTTGCATATTATATAGTATGTAAGTAGACTCATATTCTCCCATCCTAAATCTCCCTCCTATTTTGGCTCCCCTCCCCCTTCTCCCAGACTGCTTTTCTCTAACCTTATAAATCTACCCTGAGACGGAGGTCCGAGTGTCTGGGTGTGGGTCACGTGACCGTGCTGCTCATTTGGACCTCGCACCTGCAACATCTCCAAGCCCTATCACCTGCACACACGCACACACACACAACGCATACGCACACAGACACGCGCAGTCTTCCCAAAGCCATCTCCGCCACCTGCTCCTGTAGCCAGCTGTTAACCTTTCCGTCTTCAGCAGGTCAGTTTAGCCACAGACAATCATTCACCCACGATGCTGCATATCGGCCTTGGTCACCCACCACCTTGGGCAATGGGTAATTGATGATGATGATGATGATGGTTGTAATTAACATCGTCACCATCTGCATCGTCATCACCATCACCATGATGCAATACAACATTATAATTATGAATATCAATAAAATTATAATCATCTTCATTATAATCAGCAACATCAACCAAATTAGTATCAACACCAATAAAATTATAATCATTAACGGGAAGACAATTATTATCAACACCAACACAATTATAATTCGGCATAGGACCGACATGGGGTAGTAGGGCAGGAAATAATGAGTTTATCAGGCAGACGCTCTGCCCTAAAATAAAGATTTTTTTTTCTTGAAGATTTATAGTGCCTATCATGGATAAGTCTGAATAGACTTGTTTTCACCATTAGACAGTTTGTCGATAGAAAGCCTGAGTCTACACTTTTACCGACCCAAGGAATTTTTAACCTCCCACACCACATAGACATGGTATGAGAGCAACTGGCCTTTGATGATGCTGTAAGTTATACACAGCGGTGGAAATCCAAATTGGCAGAGGTGGGGTCACAGGGAATCGAACCACTGACCTTCAGATTAGGAATCTGACCTAGAAAAAAGTCAGACACCCTAACCACTCCGCCACAGAGAACATATGTAGGATTAGAGTGAGTGAGTGGAATGCTGGGAGACTGGACTCGGTGGATCAATAGATAGAACGGAGGATTCCTGAGTGGAAGGTCGGGAGTTCGAATCCCAGCCGAGTCAAACCAATGACTTACACACACTGATACTTGTCGTTTCCTAGCCTGGCGCTCGGCATTATTAGAATAGAGCAAGGACTGGTTGGCTCAGTGTCAGGATAATGTGATTGAGTGGGATATCAGGTGATGGTGCTGGCTGGCAGCCTGGTCTCCTGAGTGGGATACCGAGTCATGGTGCTGGTCTCCCAGTGGGACAGCAATAGCACCTAGTCGCCATCAGTGCACGCTGTTACAAAGTCGGTACCCATCTTTATATGACCATCTATGTTGTTAGGACGTAAAAGCCCAAAAAACACATGGATAGGGTCGCCAAGAACTGGCGAAAGAGGGTTGAGCTATGGTGGATGGTGGAAAAGATGTGCAGACCTACTGACCAATCAGGCGGACAGAAGGTGAACTCGTCCGTCCACCGGAAGTAGAGTCCAAGGTAAAATGGGGAGGGGCAGGAAGTGTGTTGTTCCCACCAAAATCAAATGCAATATGAGCATTTTGACAAATGAACATCAACAAAATTATAATTACCATCAATACAATTATAATAATCATCAACAAGATCATAATAATCAAAATCAAAGATATAATAATCATCAATCAAATATAAAAATATTCAACGCTATTATGATACTCATCATAAGAAATTATAGTAACCAACAAAGTAGTAATTAACTAAATACCAACCAGCAAAATTATAATCATAAAAAATATCAACACAAATATAATAATCATCAACAACATTAGAATACTCATCAGCATAATAACAAGCATCATCAACATTCATAATAATCACCAACACAATTATAATAATCATCAACACAATTATAATAAACATAACCACATTATTAGAATCATCAACAAAATGATAATCATCAAAAAATGATAATCATCAACAACATACTAATCATCAACAAAATAATAATCATCAACAGCATAATAATCAACATAATAATAATCATTCGCAAAATAATACTGATCAACACAAATATAATAATCATCAACACAAGTGTAATAATCAACATTATGATAATCATCAACGAGGTCACAATCATCAACACAATGACAATTATCGATATGAATATTGTGTCTGCCGAAGCCAAGCCACGTTCGCACTTACACGTTATTTCTACCAGTCTACCTATCACCTCCCAATCCTGATATGACCTTAGATGTTGCTAGGACGTAAAACAACAACAAACAAACCTCCTAATCCTTCTCCCCTATCCCCACTAGTAACACACATATACTACCAGCACTGCACCCCTCCCCCCCCCCCCCCGAGAGAATAGCGGATTTGCATATAATGTTCAGTCAGATAACCATCCATCCATCCCATCGTCGAAATCTAAAATGGCCACCACTGTGCCACCAGGGCCCGTATGCATGACACAGTGTTAGCGTTGCATGGTGTTAAAACCTAACACCGGGTAGCTATCCCCACCCTAAGGAAGTAGGTCATGCAGTATCTACGGGCGCCTAAATCCTTCATGTTAGCTAAACGTGCAGTTATTTATAGATTTGGGGAATCCCACTGAGCCTGTTCCTGGCAAACACTGCTATTTAACAATATCACTGCCAATGCGGCAGCGGTGGCGGCATTAATATCACTTCGATTTTTGGTTTAATTAGACCAAATTTCACTTTTTGAGGATGTTATTCTGTTAAGTATGATAGCATTGAATAGATTTGGGCCTAATATATCGCCGCCGATGTGGCGGTGGCGGCGGTGATTTGTTTTGTTTACATTCAACAATATGAATATCGCCGCCGATGTAGTGGCGGCGTTAATATAGCCTCGATTTTGGGGTTAATTTGACCAAATTTCACTTTTTGATTATGGTATTCTGTTAAATATGATAGCATTGAATAGATTTGGGCCTAACCGATACCTAACACTGCCCTTAAACCTGCTATGGAGTGGTGTTAGCTTACACGACCTTAAACTCATGGTGTTTCTGTAACACTGCTCCATGCATAGTGACTTTTCGCCACTAAACTAGAAATCCCGTCCAAAACCAGTTTTTGCTCGCTAACACCACCCCATACCTACGGGCCCAGGACATACACCACTGTCTTAGTTCTGTATGCACAGGAAGCACCTGCACTTCTCGGAGGTTGCCATTTCGTCCCTAACGCCTCTATTGGGACATGCCTAAATGATGCATGCACACATTTTCATCATCTGACCTACTGCTTAATATGTGATGCTTACGCGAGGGGACCAGACGGGATGGCTGAATGAGTTAGAGTGTCCGTCTCCCGTGTTGGTAGATCGTGGGGTAGTGGGTTCGAACCCTGGTTGAGTCAAACCAATGACTTACAAATTGATACTTGTTGCTTCCTAGCCTGCCACTCGGCATTATTAGGATAGGGCAAGGACTGGTTGGCTCAGTGTCAGGATAATGTGACTGAGTGAGATATCAGGTCATAGTGCTGGTGGCCTGGTCATCCCGTGGGGCAGCACTATAAAGTCACCATGAGTGCGCACTATGACAAGTCGGTACCCGTCCTGATATGACCTTAGATGTTGCTAGGACGTAAAACACCAAGAAACAAACAGCAAACTTGCGCGAAGGTTTGCTGGCCTTTTTTTTTCTCTGGACTACCCTATGGTTGTCCATCACGGCACCCCCTTCATAGCCGGCGTATCCTTGACGTGGATAAGGCACATTAAGAGGCATCAGTCCCAATCATTACCCACTTGGTGCCGCCAGGTCCTAAATCATCGCCCACCCCTACTCACCATTTACCAGCAATCCACCGATTCACTGCCCGCGAATATTACGAGATATAATTCATGAGATTTTGTTTTAAGTAACACAAATTAAATGTGTGAATGGCCTATCTGACGCACATTCTAATCGTGGTAATCTATCGTGTTCATACTGATTTGGTGGCAATGCTTGACGGGTTTATTGGTGATATGATAGTAAGTCGGTGCGGCGGCCCGGTATGCCGCCCCTGGTGCCACTAAACGGTCATGGTGTCCGGGCGATCATTACACACGAGGCGCAGCATTCGGCTTACCCGGACGCCGTCAAATGGTGTTGTTGGTGCTTTCATTTGGGGGTGTTATGTGGATGTGGATTGTGTGTGTGGGGGGGGGGGGGCAGAGGGGGTGGGAGGGGGTTTTCTATGAGTATGAGTATGAGAATCTGACGTCATGCCCCAGCAACACCTAAGGTCATAGCCAAAGACCATCTTACCAACGACGAAGTCCCTGCTAAGATCCAGCCGGCAATTGAACCACACACAATTCTCCTGACAATCATAGAGAGACACAGATTCCAGTGCTATGGCAATATTTCACATCTATCTGGCCAAAACGGTCTTGCAAGGGACAGTGGAAGGAGGAAGAAAAGTAGACGGACAAAGGCAGAGGTGGGAAGAGAACATCAGGGAATGGAGAGGCCTGGAGTTTTGGCGAGGTCCATCGGCCAGTCAATAACAGGAGAAACTGAGGAAAACTAGTTGCAATGTCATTTGTGGTGCCCCACCGACTCTCGGAGTCAAGGGATTGATGACGATGATGCTGATGATGATGATGATGAAAGTCATAGAAAGACGGGTACTGATTTGTAAGGGCTGTACACCCTTCTACACTTACACTAAGCTCACCCATTTTTTTTTTCTTGAAGATTTATACTGCCTATTATGGATAAGTCAGAATAGACTTGTTTTCACCATTAGACAGTTTGTTGATAGAAAGCCCGAGCCTTTACTTTTACCGACCCAAGAGATTGTTAACCTCCCGTACCACATAGAAATGGTATGAGAGCAACTGGCCTTTGATAACACTGTAGGTTATACACAGCGGTGGAAATCCAAAGTGGCAGAGGTGGGGGCATGGGGAATCGAACCACTGACCTTCAGATTAGGGGTCCAACCTAGAACAAAGTCAGACCCTCTAACCACTCTGCCACAGAGGACAACCCATATTCTCATTGTGGCATTGTTTGAGAACTATGATATACTAATTCATAATGCACATACGCGCTGAACTTGGAAGTTGGAGCTGTTTGTAATTCCTCAATTATCGACTGGGAGGAACTAGGCATCTGACCCTCATATAGGGAAATGCGCAGGATCAGTTTGCCTAGTAAACCCTAGTATCATAGCATAAACATCATAGCAAAAACATCAAAGGATGTACTCAGGTATGAATTATTTTTTAAATGGCAATGAAATGGATTGTAACACAAAGCAACACTCTAAAAATAGAACTTGAATAGAAACCGCACTGGTGAACAGGTGTATAATATTCGATATAACCTTGATTGGCTTTTATATAAGTCAGGATTTGAACAGATTTCCCTTTGCTGTAGAAGATGAAACCCCACTAAGTCGACCCGCTCAGTGTTTTATGCAGCCCAAAGATGTCCGTATTGATCGTGAGCAAATCTTTACAAATTGTCGGTGTTGATTCCAACATGGGTAATTTAACCCGCAAGAAAAAGTACATACTAAATATGAAGGCGACTACTGGGGCCATCTATAATTTCTTTCTTAATAATAATTGCTCCGACTGTGGTCCCATCTTCTGTAACTTTCCATAATGAGATGCGACCCATTTTCATTATAGACACTTCCACCAGAGCATTTCGATCGATAGGATGTGTTCTCTCCTTTGGATTTACCATCCCACCCACCACACTACAAGTGACATTCATAGGGCTACGTGCCTGAAATCCTCGAAATCTTAATAAATCAAACATCTCATGACTTAAATGTAACAATGGAATAGTAAGAATAAATGCCACTTTATACTGTACTTGTCTTGCATTGGTTGAATTATGATACAAATCAAGTATACGTAAACTACACATTGCTAAATTAAAATCATGAACTGCTTAATATGTGGAAATGGTATTTGTGATTGGATGTAATTTATTACTAGTGTTTATTGTTTAACCCTTCTTTCATTCTTTTTTTGGAGATGGCTAAACCCAGTTGTTCCTTAAGTGCGTTTCGCGGGCGTAGTGCCTGTGGATTACTTGTAACGTGAACCAATGGGTCATAAACATGATCTAGACTCGGATGCCATGGTGCTCATGGGGCTTTGGGGAGCCGGTTGTGTGTATCCGCGGGTATGTGGGGAGGGGAATGTCATTATAAATGCGTCAGTATATAGGGTTAATCCCGGCTCCTAGCCACCCATATGACTCTGGGTCTCATTTCGCAGACACAGGTATGCGCTAAAAGCATATATGGTTGCTGCTAGTACGGTACGCCACGAATGCAATTAGTTCAGGCAATAAACTCACGACTAGACAATAACCCTAGTGGGCTCTAATGAAACTATTATTTAAGATAATATATATATATATATAAATATATATGAATATATTGATTGACATGTGTACACTACTTTATATATGGCCGATATATAGATATATATATATATATACTGCCAACATTTGTGTATATATGCAAATGGCATATATATGTATATATGTATGATACTTGTTGCTATCTAGCCTGGAACTCGGCATTATTATGATATGGAAAGGATCAGTGGAATGAGGAAGACCAAATTGTATGCAATTGATTTTTCCCCTGCTTACTCAACTAATCTAAACCACAAAACCAAATGAAATGCACTAATCTTTAATGAGCAGGATTAAACGGCCAGAAGTTCACGTTTATTTTTATTTACATCTTCCAAATACCGGAAATTAAATTTCATGGGAATTACTTTTATTTTTAATAATTAACTTCTTCAGGTTATTGCATGCATATTATGAACACAAGTAACGCCCACATTCGCTATCGCACCAACTCCCACAGTATGGTCCAAGGGGGATTCCCGGAGTCTATGACGTCATAACATAAGAGGGCTATTGGGGATTCCGTGGTCGGGTGCTGCTGGTCTATGAGAGTGAGTCCAGCGCCTTATCTGGCCCTGCCACACGGCACTGTTTATATAGCTTGTTACACTTTAAACCGCACCCAACAGAAAGAAGCCAGATCCTTAAACCGAACAGAAATCTTGCTGGAACAATCACTAAATTACCTTCGCTAATTTATATTAATAATTCTCTTGTAAATGGTATATGTTGATTCTAATTGTGATGAGCTTTGATCTGATATGTAATTTCAATTTGGTTAGAGGTTTCAAGGTGGGTATTAATGGATAACGGCTGGTCGATTCTTTTTGTTTTTCAAGTGTTTTTATTCCTCTGAATAACATGTTGTAAGTGCTATTGCTAATGCACCGGTCTTCCAGTCCTAATAACAATTGCTTGTTGTTTGTTTGTTTGGTGTTGTTTTACGTCCTAGCAACATCTAAGGTCATATCAGGACGGGTACCGACCTGTGACAGTGCGCACTCATGCTGCACAATTGCCAATACAGAGTAAACAAATCTAATATCGATAGGCAATTACAATACAATAAGCAGACCATTGATAGGAATGACAAGTACAGAACAACATAAGAGAAAAAATAAACAAATGTGGTAACTATGTTAGAGTAGTATGACTTACTAGGGATGCACTGCACTGTCACCTGGTCTGGGAGACGTAGGGGTGTGGTTATTATTTAGTGATACGGTATAGTCATATAGCCCAAATCCTCGTACGTTATATATTACACTGCAACTACTCAATCACTGCGAGTTGCTCAAATACCATGCCAATGCCTGTCCTAGATATGGGTAACTAAACAAACCTCATTTATTATTTGTAATGTCATATGGACTGGGTTTTCTTTTTAGTTCTTCCTTTTCTCCTCGTTTGTTTTGTGCAGAGAGAGAAAGTAATCTATATGTGCAGTAGTAGGTGATACCGTAGTGAATATACAGGTAATAAATGATAAGTAAGTATTCTTTCTAAATGCCACTTAATCTGGTGTGTGTTCTTGCACATTTCTATTTACAAAGAAAAGCCAATCTGGGTGTACCGCCATACATATGTGTATAATTAATAGTAGCCGTGTATAAATAAATAAAAATCCTATCCAATGCCTTCGTGTGCCCAGTGTATATTATATCAGCACCAAGCTATGCCAGTTCAGACATTTAATTGAATTATAATGATATAAATAAATGTTAATAACAGAGTAGGAATTGTCATATGTATAATTATTTATTCAACACTAATTGATCACATATTTAACATTTATTAACCAGACGGGATGGCCGAATGAGTTGAGCGTCCGTCTCCCGTGTTGGTAGATCGTGGGATTCGAACCCACTGGTTCGAAACCTGGTCGAGTTAAATCATTGAATTAAAAATGTATGCTTATCACTTCCTAGCCGGGCGCTTGGCATTGTTAGGATATGGCAAGGAAGGCGCTTGGATTTTATTAGGATAGGGCAAGGAGCTGTGGAATGAGGAAGACCAATCGTCCACGATTGAAATTGCCCATCCTTGCTTAACTAATCTGCACACAATTCGGGTTATATATATATATATATATATTGATACATAGGTCACTACTAGTAACCTTTGCACACTATTGCTTCCATCAGCTGGGTATATTGCTGAGCTATTTGCTATGTGTTTTCTCTATAATAAAGTGGCATGGTTCTGTTTAATGGACCGTCTCCTACTGCTTGCCCCACTGCACTAGACATTTAACATATAATTATCTGACCAGGACCCATAGACCGTATTGCTATAAATAGGCGCGTGTTGTCGTGATACTGCGGTTTCGTGTTAAGGGTGGCAGCAACGTGATCAGTTGAAGCGCTTTGAATTCCATCTGATAACGAGGCTGGAATCGGGGAAAATTAAGTGCAGAACATTGAATCTTGTCTGAAGCTGAAGCAGGACCCAAAGAAAGGAGCTGGAACTCATTGAATCAGATCGAATGATGAGGCAGGGACTAATGGAATGTGGCAGAACACATTGATTCTCGTCTGAGTACGAGGCGGGAACCAGTGAAACATGTTGAAACATGTTGAATTCAATTTAAAGTTGCATAGTCCGATGTTTTTGATTTTCTGTCATTTTTCTGAGATTAACGTATTAATTTGATTGTTATGATCTACCTTACTTTAGTTTTAAAGCTGCATAGTCCGATGAAGCATCAAATTTTCAAAACTAAATAATTATCTAGAATTGATTTTACATATATAGCTTAGATAAGTGTTGCACTTATTAAGCATTTGTTGCCAAATAGAAGGGAACACCGAGCACAACTTAACAGAACCTGTTACTGCTGAAGTATATGGTGGCATAGCATGCCAAAACTAATTTTACATGTTTATTCTTCAAATATCTCAAAACTTAGCCATTTGAAATAGAAATTAGTTCAAACATAAGTAAGGTAGATTATGACAATCAGTTTAATATAATTTTCTCAGAAAAGTGACAGAAACCCAAAACCATCGGACTATGCAACTTTAAGTAACTTTGATTTTAAATGTCTAACTTTCGAGATATTTGAAGCATAAACATGTCAAATTAGTGATGGCACGCACGCCAAAACTCTGACACCATAGGCTTCTGCAGTAACAATTCTATTAATTTGACGCAGTATTCCCTTCTATTTTGCAACAAATGCTTAATAAGTGCAGCAATAGCTAAATTAGATATGTTGAATTAAATTTAGATAATTGTTTTGGCTTTGAAAAGTTGATGCTTCATTGGACTATGCAGCTTTAATGTAGAGGTGGGAACTAATGGAATGAGCTAGGAGCACATTGACGATTGTCTGATGACGAGGAAGGAACCAATGAAAAGAGCTGAAACACACTGAATCTCATTTGATGAATAGGCAGGAACCAATGAAAAGAGCTGAAACACATTGAATCTCATTTGATGAATAGGCAGGAACCAATGAAATGAGCTGGAACACATTGAATCACATCTGATTACAAGGGAGGAACCAATGAAATGACCTTGACACACTTTGAATATTGTCTGATGATGAGGCAGGAACCATTGAAATGAGCTGGAAACATATTGAATGTTGTCCAATAACGAGGGTGGAACCAATGGAAATTACCTGGAAACACATTGAATCTCATAGAATGACAAAGCCAGAATCAAAGGCATCGGCAGTAACACATTGAGTCTTATCCGATAAAGCACGCGGTGCTGTTCCAAGTGTCAGAATGTAATAAGCTCGTGTACAACCCTTTCACTCTAGCTGCCCAGACTTGTTGTCAGCGCCCTCTATCACCCGGTCCGCCCGTCACTTCAGATATAAGCCGACCCCATATACCCGAAGCGCTGCAAACAAGCCTTTCGCCCCGCAGAAATATATCACACCAGGGGAGTGAGTGACTGGACTTCATTGACCTAACCAGATGCACATGTCCAACGCGCGTAAAGCGGCCTGCATTACAGAGGCTGTCCACACACACACACACACATTCAGCTCCCACTCACCCCCACCCCCCCCCACCTAACCCTCTCCCTCCACCCGCTACTTACAGCTCCAGCCACCCAACCACCCTATTTCATACAGGGTTTTAACCAAACCGACATAGGTCGCCCAATAGTTTGTCAATTCTATCACCCACTGGCTCTCTTCAGTAGATTTATTTGAGCGATGCTGCAATTTCCAGTCAGTATATCGAATTCATTGGAAGAGTGGGGCGGTCTACGTATTGGTTGTGGTGTTTTGTGTTGTTGTTTTTTGGGGGGGGGGGGGGGGGGGGGGGGGGTTAGGGTCGGGGCTGTTTGGGGGCGGCGGTTTTTTCAAATTGGGGATGGGTGGTGTAAAAATTGCTTCAGTCTATCACAATGTCACGTCCTTTCATCGCTAAGCAAAAGTGGTCCTATTTTGTATCGCTCTGATTTATAAGGTATAAGGGTGTAGAACTACACTTATTAGCTATAGAGCGGTCTCTGTGTAAATCCTGCTGACTGGTCTTTGACTATGGGGTTAGTTCTCAATGTTGTCAACTAATGAGCATTTTCCTCCATCGATATTTCTTTCCTTGAAACTAAAAAAAAAAACATGTAGAAACTGTTACTCTAGGGAGTTACCAGAAGCCAGAAAATGATAGAATGTGTGTCTGGGATATATGGCTTGCGGGGGAAGGGTATTCAACAATGCAAGAGTACAGGTCCATCATGACAATACCAATTGAAAATCACCGAATGAGTTGGTGGATGGCAACCCTGTAGCGATACATGTCTCATCATAGTTGCCCTTTTTTTAAATATCTGGGATGCAACAGTTATTCAGTGCGCGGATATACTGCTATTAGCATTTACCTTCATATCAGCAGTCATGAAAATAATATACAAAACATATGACATGTTAACTTGTGAGCAACATCTCTAAGATGAACGCTAAATCGGCTCCTCTGATTGGTTAGGACTGAGCATTAGTGTTATACTTATAAACAGACAGGCTCCAATCCCAGTAGTGTGGTGCGCATGCGCGTACACCCTCCACCCATACCCATGGACATACAAACGCAAACATACACAAACAGACATATATACACAAACACCCACGCATACACATTCTGATGCCACAAACTCCAACGCATAGACCATCCCACCCACACTTACACCACAAACACCCACACCTACACCACACACACCCACACTTACACCAGAGGTACACACACTTACATCACAAACACTTACACTTGCACCACAAACACCCACACATATGCCACAGACACTCACATACACATCACACCCACTCCCACATACACATACACCACAAACACCCACACTTACACAACAAACACTCACACATACAACACCCACACCCACAACCCACACCCACACCACAATCTCCCATACTCGCAAACTTCCCCACCCAAAGTCCCGGACCCTCCCTCACCCAGAACCTCCCACACTCACAAACTCACACACCCACAGCGAAAAACTCCACCGAAACCCCCACACAACCCACAAACTCCCACACCCACAAACTCCCGCACCCACAGACTCCCATACCTACAACCACCCACACCCACCTACACTAACACAAGCACCCATACCCACATAAGCACCCACAAACACCCACACCCACACAAGCACCCATACCCGCACCTACACAAACACCCACACCCACACAAGCACCCATACCCATACCCACACACACCCACACCCACACAAGCACCCACAAATATGCACAAACACACACACAAGCAAACACACACGCACCATTCCACCATCATGCACACAGATGCGCCCCTGGTTTCCACGGTGCACCCCCATCCGTCTCCACACCGCCTATTAAAAAACGACGCACTGCTCGCACACGGCGTCTTGTAGTTGTACGGCGAGTAGCAGTACATCTCCCCACCGCCGGTGTGGCGGTTTCAGCCGTGCGCCAGTTTCAGCCGTGCGCATACTCAAACTCAAGGCATTATCAATGTTCGAGCAATCTTCAGATAGAAAATACCGAAAAAGTGAAATATCTCTAAAACCACACCACCTATTAACAAATCGCTTGGTACGCATATAGAAACCATCTTTACCAAAAACATCATATTAAATTTCTACGGTTAGGGTTCTTGATTTCTATTAATTTTGAATAAAACTAATGTTTTGCACTGCGCGTACCATCAAACTCAAGGCATTGTCAATGGTGGTGAGCAATCTTCATACAGAAAATCCAGGAAAAGTGAAATATCTCTAAAACCACACCACCTAGAAACAAATCGCATGGTACACATATAGAAAACATCTTTACCAAAAACATTATATTAAATTGATAAAGTTAGTGACTCACGACCATTGACAATGCCTTGAGTTTGATGGTATGCGCACGGTTGAAACTGGTGCATGCCTGAAACCGCCACACCGGCCTTCACACACAGAGCACGTGTAGCTGAAATAGGTCAACGGAGAAGCTCGTCACCAGCTCCAACTGTACACACAACGGGCCGGTGTTCTCCTCCTCTAAAAGTGCTTCATTCACCCTCCCAGAATGGATCCTCAAAATGGCCGCTCAACCCCCGACCCAACGGTTTTAACTGACGTGGTGTGGCCGAATCGGTAAGACTCAGACTCCGAGTGCAGGCCTCCCATGCGGAAGATCGGGAGTTCAATTCCAGACGGCATGGCGTAATGAGTTGAGCGTCCGTCTCCCGTTTTGGTAGATCGTGGGATCTTGGGTTCGAACCCTGATCTGGTCAAACAAATGACTTAAAAATTGATGCTTGTTGCTTCTTAGCCTGGCGTTTGGCATTATTAGGATAGGGCAAGGAGCAGTGGAGTCAGGAAGACCAAGCGTCAACGATTGAAATTTCCCCTGCTTAATCAACTAATTTACACACATAAATATAGAAAATTCCCAGTCGAACCAATGACTTCCAAAATTGATACTAATTGCTTACTAGCGAGGTGCAAGGCATTATTAGGATAGGGCAAGGACTCGTTAGCTCAGTATCAGGATAATGTGATTTAGCGGGATTTCAGGTCATGGTACTGGTGGCATGATTTCCCAGTGGGGCAGCACTATAAAGTCGCCAAGAGTGTGCACTGTCACAACTCGGTACCAATCCTGATATATATTTTGTTTGGGGGTACGTTAGTTGCTTAAGCAGGGGAAATTTCAGTCGCAGACGACTGGTCTTCCTCATTCCACTGCTCCTTGCCCTATCCTAGTAATGTTGAGCGCCTGGCTAGGAAGCGACAAGTATACATTTTTAAGTCATTGGTTTGACCCAACCAGGATTCGAACCCACGATCTACCAACACGGGAGACGGACGTTCTAACTCATTCGGCCATCCCGTCTGACCTTAGATGTTGCCAGGATGTAAAACTCCCAATCAACAACCAGTTTTGGTAGGTCATGGGATTTGAACACCCAGTTCAAGCCATGGCTGAATGCTGTAAAACAAATTGATACTTGCGTTAGACACTATTAGGATATTGCAAGGAGAAGTGGAATGAGGAAGATCAATTGTCTGTGATTGAAATCTCCCACGTTTAATCAACAAATGCTAGCTACACACCTACCGTTTTTCCGCACCCACCTACCGTATTCGATCTAAAATTGCCCCAAAGTCTTGAGGTGTGCACTCCCCCAGCACACCTACCGATTGCGATTCGCGACTTAAAACTCAATTTTAGGGCTAAAAGTGCTTCCTTATGATTGCGATTCGCGATTCGAAAAATGAATCGGCCCATTTTCAGTTTAACCGGGTTGGGTCAGGTCGCGAGTTTTAGTGCACGAGTCATAAACGGTAGGTGTGTACCTAGCATTAAACACAGGAACAACAAGTTCAATGCTGGAGTAATATAAAGACTAATCATTGTTTGCTTACTTCAATTGAATCCTTGAGCTAAGTCCCGAGATATCACTCTACTTACTACTGACTGATTATGGGTGTGGCTATGAAGGAAACCTTTTGCTTGATATTCCAAATTATGACCTGCAATATGACATCATTTCTTATTCAAATTAAAGAATTATTTATTTGATGCTGATTCCTACCTTTGCTCGATGCTTCTCATTATTGTGATCGATATCCCTATCCCTGCCGGCTGTGTGTCAGGATAAGGTGACTGAGTGGGATATCGGGTGACGCTACCGGTGGTACGCTATCCAAGTGATGCAGCACGATAACATCACCATGAGTGCGTACTGTCACAACTCGTTACCGGTGCTACTACGTTGCTAGGGCGTAAAACCCAAATGACACACTCTGCACTCTGAGGGTCATGGTTTATGGTTGTGATCAGGGAAGGGTTAATTAATGGCGATGTAATGAACAGTTCATATCTGGCTATAATACTATACGTTGTGGTTGTATAGACTACATCACGGTTCCAGCGGCGCGGTGCATTGTGGGATGCATCAGAGCAAAACACTCTCGCAAGAAGCACATGGCACTGGGCGCAGATATGAAATGTGCTAGTTTCAGCTCATCTCAGCTCTTGTTTAAAACATAAAATACCAACTAAAAAAATATATATAATAAATTAAGATATTAATCTTTTATCCAGCATTGCATTTACATCAATATAATCAGCACATCTTATGCCATGTGCATTTAGATTTAGACAAATCTAGGCACTCAGACTAGTGTTAGAGCCATAGCCGGAGTCAGTGTATTTATTTTATTCATGTTTTTATTGATATCCTATGGTTAATGACATATGTAGAAATAGAAAATGAGTAGGGTTAATCAGAGTTTGGTTATATATTTCTTTGAAACAAGTTTTTGTTGACACATTTGACATTTAAATATTTAGAACAAGAATTACTTCTGGCTAATCAATGGTGATGTAAACATCAGCCTGTAATGTGACTAAAATTGCATGTTTCTTGGATCCAAATGTTTAATTATGGAGAGTTGTGTCTTAAACATATTCATTATATTATTATATTGCATCCTTCCATCCATGTTTGTGCCAAATTGTTATGTATTTCTATTTATTTTGAATAAAATTCCAGTTTTGCCCTAGGCATATCGCCAAACTCAATGGCCGTATGCCTTTGCTTTGCTCCCGGCGCTGTTTTCAGCGCATGCGCAGTCGGAACCGAGATGTAGTCTATTATTATTTATTTCAGTGTTTCCCTCCTCGATGTTACTTAGTAATATTATTCTAACGGATTTTAGCTGGAGGTTATGGCGGTGTATCTGTTTTTGAAGTGAGGGAATATTAGTATGATTAGTATGCACGACTTGATATATATCTTTTTTGTTTAAAGGAAAATTCCTCCTGTGTGTGCGGCGCGAGGGGAGGTGGGACCCGAAAACAGTACCCCGACAGACGGCGGTGGGGAAGATGCACTCCAGCTCAGTGCCTATGGACGAGTACAAGTTTGTAATACAGTATATGTTCCCTTACAATTTATACTCGTATAATGAGTTGTACGTCACATATGAACCTGTCTCAAAAGGTGATAACTCTTATTTTGTTGCCCTCATAACGATTGACACAAAACATCACAGAAACGGTCACACTGAAAACACAAGAACATTTGCTTCAAATCAATATATATTCTATTGGGATTATGAAACACCATAAATCAGTTTATTCTGAGCAACTGCATAAGCAGATACTGAAATAGTATGTTGATCGTTACAATGGACACAATTTTGTCCCAAATTACTTATCACCTTTTGAGACAGGCTCATAGGTGAGAGAGAGAGAGCGAGCAATGGTTGGTTATTGGAGTTTTACATCCTGGCAACATCTAAGGTTATACCAGGGCGGGATATAGAGAGAGAGAAGTGAAGGTTGGCGCACTTAGAAGTTGATGATAAATAAGGTACATAATCGGTTGGTGATAATCTGGCCTCCAGCCAACTGTTATAACGTGACTTCTTAAGATATAGATCTACAGCATGACCTTGACCCAGATACAATACATGAATGCGTGCATGCACAAACTGGGCGGCTCACAGTCGGGAGCCGGGCTAGTTGTGTATGCGAACAGCGCCGAAGAAAGGTGTTTTTGTTCAAGCATTGACTGCTTGCTGTAATCTTGTCTGTCATAATCTTGTCTTTCCCATCAGGTCTCTGGTCTCCGTCTGCAACCAGTTAGGGACGTGTAAACGTGAAGGTTGGGGTTCTGATAGCACGGCTCTGCATCGCACGGGTCGGGCCAGGGGTGCCTACCCTCGAACCTCCAGGGTCGACCAGATGGTCCCCCCGATTCCCACCCCCACCCCACCGACCCTCCCACACACACATATATACACCTCGCACGGCGCTACATTCAGCAGAGCAATGGGCGTTATAACGGGTATGGAAAGATGTGTGGGTGTGGGTGGGGGTGGGGGTTGTAGTGGCTGGAGTGTGTTTCACCGGTGAGTATTTACCGCAAGTTCCCTGTAGGGGAGGGGGGGGGGTGCAAGTTTTGAAAGTGACGAGTGAGTAGATTGATGAGGAAGCCAGGCTTTTTCATCACATTTCACGCCTTGACCGCTGGTTAAACTATATAACCATGGCAGCCCGACGATTGACCCCCACAGACACACTCACATCACCCCCACCATCCCCACACCCTCAGCACCCCGCACTCTCACCCAGACTACCCCCAGCCGCACACCCACACCATTCCCACACCATCTCCATCCGTGCACCCTCACCACACACACACTCTCACCACACCCCACACGCCGACACCATCACCATCCCGATACCTTCATCCCCCCCACACCATCACCACCCCACACCATCACCCCACCCACCCCACACCATCACCACCCCCATCACCACCACACTCACCCCACCCATCACCACCCCACCCCACCACCCCACACCATCACCACCACCACACCCCCACTCACCACCCCACCCCATCACCCCCCCCTCACCACCCCACACCATCACCACCCCACACCATCACCACCCCACACCATCACCACCCCACACCATCACCACCCCACACCATCCACCACTCACCCCCACACCATCACCACCCCACACCATCACCACCCCACACCATCACCACCCCCACACACACCACCCCACACCCCACCCACAATCACCACCCCACACATCACCACCCCACACCATCACCACCCCACACCATCCCCACCCCACACCATCTCCACCCACACCATCTCCACCCACACCATCACCACCCACACCATCACCACCCCACACCACACCACCCCACACATCACCACCCCACACCATCACCACCCCACCACACCCCACCCACCCACCCCACACCATCACCACCCCACACCATCACCCCACCCACCCCACACCATCACCACCCCACACCATCACCACCCCACCCCATCACCACCCCACACCATCACCACCCCACACCATCACCACCCCCCCACCACCACCCACCACACCACCCCACACCATCACCACCCCACACCATCACCACCCACACATCACCACCCCACACCATCACCACCCCACACCATCACCACCCCACACCATCACCACCCCACACCATCACCACCCCACACCATCACCACCCCACACCATCACCACCCCACACCATCACCACCCCACACCATCACCACCCCACACCATCACCACCCCACACCATCACCACCCCACACCATCACCACCCCACACCATCACCACCCCACACCATCACCACCCCACACCATCACCACCCCACACAATCATCACCCCACACCATCACCACTCCACCTACACCATCACCACCCCAACCCTCATCCCCCGTACCATCATCCCCCGCACTTATACCACACCCACACCCTTACCACCCCCATTTCCCCACCATCCCCAGACCATCACCATCCACACACCTTCATCATGTCCACACCATCACCATCCTCACCCCATCACCTATCCAACACCATCACCACTCCACACCGTCACCACCCCCCACACCCTCACCATCCCCTACACCCCCACACACCCTCCGACGTAACCAGTTAATCAAGCAGACGGTTCGCGCACAATTCGTGGGATCACGGGAGTCGTTAAGCCGTGTGCTTTATGCCGGGAGGCTAACTCATAGTATGGCCATCAATACTGGGGCAGGTGCCGGGCTGTTTGTGTGTGTGTGGGGGGGGGGGGCGTCGCGCTGGACTCTGCCGCGGTGGATCCCTTCTATATCCACTGCGGTGACCCCCTCCCCCGCCCCCCCCCCCCCATTTGCGCTCACTCCCAACCTTCTTTCCCCGCCCCCGCCCCCGCCCCCGCCCCCGCCCCCGCCCCCAGCCCCCAGCCCCCGCCCCCACCAACGCCCTAACTCGTGACCCCGTCTTTCTCTCCCTTGCGTTCACCCCTTCTCCTCAACCCTCGTCCCCCATCCCCGCCCCCGTCCCTCTCCCACCTGCCCTCACCACTACCCCTCATTGCCCGCCCCGCCCTCTGTCCCGTCCCCGGTCCCCGACCCCTAGCCCCTGACCATCGGTCCCCGCCCCCGGACGCCACGCACCGGCCCGGTGGAATGTGCACCCTCCATCTGCTGCCAATTCTGTTATCTGTGTAACCGCCCGCTACTGGTCATTAGGGATAGCTGGTGAGCGCTCAAGTTAGTTACTTTTACTGCGGGTTGAAGAGTCACTGCGCAGTAGGTGTGTGAGTGTTAGTGTGAGTGTATGGGGTAGTGAGTATGAGTGTGAGTGTGAGTGTAGGTGTGAGTGTGAGTGTGAGTGTCACTGTGAGTGTTACTGTTAGTGAGTGCATGTTTGTGAGTGTATGTTCGTGCGTGCATTTTCAAAATGGACGGTAGTATGTGTGATATTGAGGGCGTGTTACTGAGTACTCAGTAAAATGTGTATGAGTACATTTTAGGGAGTGCCTGTTAGTGTCTGTTTGGGAGAGCATGTTACTTTTTTAGTGAACGCGGGTTAGTGAGTGCATGCTAGTGAGTGGGTGTTTGTGAGTGCACGTCAGTGAGTGTGTGGTTTGGTTGTGGGTGCACGCTAGGGAGTGAATCCTAGTGAATGCATATTATAGAGTGAATCTAGTGAGTGAGTGTGTTTCGAGTTCATCTTAGTGAGTGAATGCTAGTGAGTGAATGATAGTGCATGTATGTTGTTTTTTGTGTGTGTGTGTGTGGGGGGGGGGGGGGGGTTCGGGTACATTAGTTGTTTATGCAGGGGACATTTCAATCGCGGATGATTGGTCTTCTTCATTCCGCTGCTCCTTGCCTTATCCTAATAATGCCGGGAGCTTGACTAGGAAGCGACGGCTATACTTTTATAAATCATTGTTTTGACTCTACCAAGATTCGATCCCACGGTCACACGATCTATCAACACGGGGGATGAACACTCTAACTCATGCGGACATCCTGTCTGGTATATTATTGAGGTCATGTTATTGAGTGCATGTCAGTGAGTGCATGGTGCCGAGTGCGTCTTGACTTTGTGCGTGTCAGTGATTGCATTGCAATGTCTGTCCCTTTAGAATTATGCGATGTCATAATGTTCACACTGCACCTACTGCTGGTTCATACTGATCACAGCCAGTGAAGCCAAAATACATCCGCCTCAAAGGGGCAGCTCCGTGTGAGCGCCCAGAGCACCTCGTAACCCCGCGCTATGTCTAGTATGCTCACTAGTACATACTTTATGCATGACCCTTGAAGGCCCGGTCACATACACGTTAGTGGACGTAGTTGAACGTAGTGGAGGCTAATATGGTTGAACGTAGTTCAACGTAGTTCAATGTAGTGCAACGTACCAGTATCCATACTTCACGTGTGTGGGCGGTGAGTTCCGATTTAAGCTTTGGAGATGTTCAAAAGAGAACTATGTTTGAGGCAGACATAGCCTCAATGATGATAACGTACTCTAGCATACTCTAGCATAATCTAGCCTACTCTAGCATACTTATGACTGTCCTCTAGTGTACTCTAGTGTACTCTAGCCTACCCTAGCTTACTTTGACCCACACAAAACCTTTGCCATTCTGCCATGGTCACATAGCCATTAGTGGATGAAGTTGAACGTAGTTGAACGTAGTGGAGGGTAACGTAGTTCAACGTAGTTGGACGTATCGGGATCTGTACCATAATATTCCAGGATCCATACCATAAGGTATTTATCCGTACTATTAGGTGGGTGATCAACCAAAATGTGCCTACCATAACGTAGTTTAACATAGTGATAGCACGTTTCACCCATGTTACTCTATCCTATGTTCAACTACGTTCAACTACGTTCACTAACGTGTATGTGACCAGGACTTTACAATGAAGTAGTAGGCAACACTCACCTCACCAGGCCGGCACCCACATGTACAGAGTGGCTGTTGGAGGTTTACGTCCTGGCAACATCTAAGGTCATATCAGGACAGGTACCGACTTGTGACAGGTACCGACTTGTGACAGACAGCACACACGCATGGGTACTTTATAGTGCTGCCCCACTGGGAGACCAAGTCGCCAGCACCATGACCTGGTATCGCACTCAGTCACATTAACCTGACACTGAGCCAATCAGTCCTTGCCCTATCCTAATAATGCCGACTGCCTGGCTAGGAAGTGACAAGTATGTATGTCTATGTCGGTAGTTTGAGTCCACCAGGTCTCGAACCCGTGGGTTCTACTCCCACGATCTACTAAGATGGGAGACTGACGCTCAACTTAAATTTTATTCATATAGATATTGTGTCAGTGCCGTAGCACTGGTTTTCCGACTGTAGGTTTTGCACTTCAAGGTATATAGCTATTTACACCATTTTGTGTACATGGTTTATATAGTAAATTGAAGTATGGAGTAAATTCTGAAATTAAATTGTGCATAATGCAATAAGTAAAACCAGTAAAGCCGAAACCAGTAACTAGTGCCAGTGTTAGGACCTAATACCCCAACAAACAAAGCTCCCCACCAACCACTTCAATGACACTTGCATGCGGTTAAGGGAATGAATGAAAGCAGTATCGTAACCAATGGCAGCGTGGTTCTCAGATGGTGAGAGCTAATCTTCCTGGTTCCGACTTTACTACTAACAAATCATCTGTGTAACATTGCTATGGCGAGTTCTCCTAAAATGCATGTCACACCTCACTGGATCGAGAACCGGACACGACCGGACAAAGAATTTTCTAGTCTGGTGGTGTTCGGTATCAAAATGTGTTGAAATGCTGCGCTTTCCACCGGACAAAACGGACAGTAAACGGACAAGGAATGTACATTAATGAATACCCACTGGATGATAACCGGACGATAACAGGATAATAACCAGACGATAACCGGATGACAACCGAATGTCTAACAGACGGACCCAACATCAACCGGACATGTACCGGACTATTCATGGAAGCGCCGAAAACATATTCTGACTGAATTCCCGCAACACCATCAATGGACTCTGCAGGAAACAATCTGGAGACGTAACGGATGGGTACCAGACATGAACCGGACAAAACGGACTAAACAGACTTAAAACAGACACCAACCATACACGTCAGTCCGGCGCTGTCTGGTACAAGTTGTGTGCATGTTCAAAACTTGCAGCTTTAATTAGATACACACCGGGCGCGGTGGCCTAATCGGTAGAGCGCGGGCCTCACATGCGGATGTTCGGGAGTTCACTTCCTGGTCGAGTCAAGCCAAAGACTTTAAAATTGATACTTGTCACTTCCTAGCCTGGCACTCAGCATTAATAGGATAGGACAAGAACTGGTTAGTTCACTGTCAGTATAATGTGACTGAGTGGGATATCACTATCAGGTCATGGGACGAGCGGGACGCCCAATGGAAGGTAACCATGACAAAAGTAGCCAGATAGTACACCACACAGCTACATACAAGCCTATGATATGTAAATAGGAGTAGGCTAGTCTAGTACTAAGAGTAGAACAAAATAAAATACATATATGCCAAGAAAATCCCCCCAAAATAGCATAGGCTACTAACCATGCCAATCAACTATATTTCTGCTACTGAAATGCAGGCAATCAAATAGCTTATCAGCAGCTACTGTATGCTAAGATAACACCAACACTACAGCTGATCAGCATTGAAAACAAGCCTGAATACCCGAGTGTATATGCTATGGAAAGTATAAATACAGCCTCAATTTTAAAAAATAAATAAGAAATGGTGCCGGCAGCCTGATTTACCAGTGGGGCAGCACTAGAAAATCGCCATGAGTGTGCACTGACACATGTCGGTACCCGTCCCCTGGATGTTGCTAGGACATAAAACAACAACCAACAAACAATGATATGAGATTAGATGTTGCTAGGACGTAAAACAACAACGAACAATTTGTTCTAACTAAGTATACCCACATACCTCAATTCCTATTTTGGTGATATTTCCAAACACTGAGGCTTGGAGACTGATGCATTTATCATTGAGGATGTAGGACCATAGTCCATCAACTTTAAGTAGGGCATCAATTATTCAGCCACCACATCATCATTGAGCTCAGATCAAGTCACGTGATTTATATTCTGTATTCCTTACATGAATATTCGATGTAGGTTAAGTTTACATTTAGAAAAGGCTACTTGAGTTTGAACAAAGGAGGCCAGGATTGATCTGCCGAAAACCATTTACTCTCTTATCTGAGTGGCCAATGCTTATTAGTATTAGTAAATCTGTGACGTCACAAAAGGCCGAGAAGGGTGAACTTACATACACTATAAGCTATGCCTAAAAACCTTCAAATTTCTTTTATGTGATAGGGTTTGCCCTAATTTCCCAGACCGGACGCGGTGGCCCAATCGATAGAGCGCAGGATGCCAGTCGAATCAAACCAATGGCTTATACAATTGGAACACGTCGCTTTGTAGCCAGGACTGATTAGCTCAGTGTCAGGATACTGTGACTGAACGGGAAATCGGGTCATGGTGCCGGCGGCCTGGTCTCCCATTGAGGCAGGATTATAAAGTCGCCATGAGTGCACACTGTCACAAGTCGGTACCCGTCCTGATGTGACCTTAGATGCTGTTAGGACCTAAAACCCCAAACAAAAACTATTTTCCCAGTTTGAATGTGCCCTATCGTAGACCATTGAAGGCAGTATTTAGAGCTGAGTGACACTACTAGCCACAGCTTAACCACATAGCCAATCAGTGAGTGACTCAGACCATGAATGCCTTAAAGTTGCATAGTCCGATGCTTTTGAGTTTCTGTCATTTTTTTAGATAAATATATTAAGTCGATCGCTAGGATCTACCTTACTTTTGTTTGAAGTAACTTTTATTTTAAATGGCTAACTTTTGAGATATTTGAAGTTCAAACACACAAAATTAATTTTGGCAAGCACGCCAAAACTCTGACACGATAGGCTTCTACAGTAACAGATTCTGTTAATTTGATTTAGTACCCCCGTGTATGTGGCGACAAATGCTTAATAATCGCAACAGTGTCTAAGATAGATATATGTAATCAAATGTAGATAAATGTTTTGGTTTTGAAAATTTGATGTTTTCATCGGACTATGCAGCTTTAAGTGACTCCTAGCAAATAAGTTGCCTAAAGCTATCCATATTATTACCGGTCATATTTGATGATAATAATTAACAATCATAACAATATAATATTGATCTCCCCATGATCATTGTACATGCAAATTGATATTTATATTAGTAATGTTTCACATGATAAGAGAGAAAGCAGAAGTACAATACTTATGAGGCGTTTTGCCCAGTTAAAAATAACAAATATAGATTACTAATATTCTGAATAAGTAAAGTTTCTTAGGTAATGTTTTAGGCCCTTTAACCGTCCTCCTTGGTTACATGCAATGATACAACTAATGTAGCTTACTTGTCTGTCATATTTATATGATCGCGTTAATTAAGGTGTCTTGCTTTATATGGCAATCTCACAAGAATAGAGTGACTGATTGGAGTGTTGGGGTCCTAGATAGGTATGTTAGATTCCGATAGGGGTGCGTCGGTCACCATGTCTATAGTAAAATGTTCCTGCATTTTCACGATTCCGGCCTTGATTAAAGTGCTTTTGCATTGGAATATTTTCATAAACTTTATATCATTGGAAAGAAGATGACCTAATCTCACCGAAAATATACATCAACATACCAAATCTAAATATTTAGAGCATACAAAGCTGTAACAATGTGGCAAGGGTCACAGTTTATTAAAATGCTGAATCCAGACTAAATTTGACAATTAAGCCGACATTAGAAATGCCATAACTTTCTCCCCTATTAAGATATTTTCAAAATTACAACAGATTTGAGTTTGTCTCACCAAGATCTGTTGAAAGAGCTTACATTTATACTGTTTGTTGTGTTTTGAAATTTTAGCTGATCTACCTATCCTAGTATCAGCAAAGGCCATAGCATATATAGACTAGCGACGTGTGACAATGGCCAGGCTAATGGCTGTATAGTGCTTCTCTCCTGCATTAATTTTACTAGCACCACGATGTAGTCAAAACAGCGCTTATCAGTAAGCTAAGATAATCAAGACATATTGGATAATTTCGCATTTAAACATAGCTAAACTATTTCGAAACCTAACCTTAAAACCTCGTTGACCAGTTGACCAATGGATCAATTAGGAGTCGCAACCTCCAATCGTTACATTTAGCCCCGAAATGGCCAAGACGCCAGGCTCCGATGTCCTGGTCTCCATTCCCCCCCCCACCTCGCCATCCACACCCCCCCCCCCTCCCCCCGCCGCCACACAGGACGACATGCTCAAGCCGGGCTCTACACGGATAGTGAGTTGTTTACCTTTAGCAACAATCCATCACTGACCAGAAGTGCGCCGACTTACTTAGACATTACTCTGCCTTTCAACTGGGGGTAAGACCTGATAGAATGATGGAAGATGAAGAAGCAGGTCACGTGGTTTGTATACCTCTGGGACGCTATGCCGGTAGGCCCTTTGGTGGTGGTGGTGGTGGTGGTGGTGCTGTGGGCGTGGGTGGAGGAGGGGAGGAGGGAGGGTGAGTCAGCTGGTGACTCTTATTGATTACCTGTACCGCGTAAGACATGCTGTAATTATGGTCAAGGCGGGCTGCCCGTTATTGACCGATGTAAGGATGTTCCCATCGTTTTACAAGCAGTCATACCCACCCCACTCACCATGTCCACTCCCACTCATCCCTCCAACTCTCATTCCCATCGCATATCCCCCCCACCCCCCACCCCCACTCCCACTCCCGCTCCCACTTCCAGGCTACGACCGTACTCCATGCCCGAACCCAGAATAAGTGCCGTGGTATGAAACATTGAAGAGGTGAATTATTGTCGTGCTATGTATATATATATATATAAGATCATGTATATGTGTTATGTATTTATATATGTAGCTATGCTTAGGCATATAACTGGACATCTATACGTATGTGTATATGTATATATGTGTAACTGTTTATATGTATGTATGTATATATGCATATAATTATGTATACATGTTTAACCATCGGGCTATTCCACCCCCTGCTTAAGGCGAGCCTACGTGTTAATTTATGTAATTATTTCCATGTTTAATTTCCAGGGCCTGACGTGGGCCGCCGCTGCCTCTCGTCCCATCTGCAGGTAGTCCGTCGCCGTCGTGGACATTCCTGGGATAAGGGCGACCAGCCAGAGTATTGTCTAAATACATGATTTTGCCCTTCTCACATTTATCGGCCTAAATCAATTACTTGGTTATTTCAACTAACTGGCTGTCCTCCCCGCCTTTCGGTGTATATTAATATGTTTAAATTAATCCAGAACTAAGCAGACGCGCTAGGGTTGCTGCCACTGTCACTCTTAATCAGCCTAGGTTACTGTCATATTTTTAGCCAAATATACCACTCATCAAAATTGGGGCGTACAAGTGGGTTCCCCCCCTACCCACACCCCCACACCCACCCCCACCCCCACCCCCACCCCCACCCCCACCCCCACTACTGATCCATCTGGGAGTTTACCATCGACCCCCCTCTCCCATCCCTGATCCGGACCCGTTTTACATTGCGTATGCATTTATGTACAGATGTAACTTATAAGCATATCTGCATACATATTCATGATATGTATATATATATGTATTTATAATGTACATATATAACTAAAGATGTATGTGCCTTTATATTCGCATAATGTGATATACATCACACATATATGCTACATATATGCATACATGTACACCTGTATATATACACAAAGTAATGCATACATATATGTATCTAGGATAATAATAATAATAATAATAATAATAACTGTATGTATGCATACATATGATTTGAAAGTGAGCAGAGTGACAGTTGGCTCACAGCGTATAGGAGGCAGGGGAGGAGAGAATGCCCGCTCCGCAGTAAATAAAATGGAAGTTAAGGTGGTTAGAGAGAAACTTTAAGGGCCTGCCGTTATTTATATCCCCATAATAAATTATATAGTACATACATATCTATATACATGCATCTAGATAGATCTGAGATACCCATTTATATATATATATATATACATGGATATCTCAGGTAATTTTGCGCTGTTGGTTTCCATCACTGTCTTTATTGCCTTGATGAGAATGGATGGCTGCCTGGCTCCAGGAGAGATTTGACCTACAGTGTTACATATTGGCAATGCCAGTTGCCTTGATGCGGGGATAATGTACAGTCGGCCACAGTAACGTGAGCATGCGCACGACAAGATCCGCTGCAAAATGGCACAATTTCCAAAAACTAGCCAATTCAAGACGAACTGCGACAGCACCAAGGACACACCCCATGAGATACAGTTATTAGAGACGCCCAAGGTATTGTGACAAAATGGCGACATGATTTAAGATGTTGTTCTGGCCTTCTAGCAGTGCGCGGTTATTTAAATTTGCAGTGATCTCAAAATAGAAGCACTCTCAGGATGCACTGGTGCGGGTATTGACAAGTATTCATCTTATAGTCACATTATAAAAGCAACATATTGAATTTACATTTTGAATTCACCATTGAGCTGCCACAGCCGAGCAGTATGATGATTCATAACATTTCAAGTCAACAGCCGGACGATCTTGGTTGGCTAGTTTTCTTCTATTTTGGGCGGGGGTAGGAAAGGAGGGTGAGTTTTTAAACAAAATAAAAAGATTCTTCCATTTTCTAAAATTTCATTACTCGTGTGACTTTTTGGTTAGTGAAAATGTATATGCATACGGCAAATGCCAAATTGGAAACGGTCGACGAAATGTTTGCAGAACGGGTTGGAAAGCCGGACTGGCCCGTAATGAGGTGACCCAGCCAATCCTGTCGTGAGGTAGTAGAACTGATGATCAGGGGCTTTCCTTGGGTGAGCTGGCTGAGCTGGCAGTTGGTTGTCATGAACTGACGGCTCTGTCGATTTCTCCCGAGGTGTTGTATGGGGGGGGGGGGGGGGGGGGCGGGCTTTGGGTGGTGGTACTGGGGATTTTGGTGGGAGAGAAAAGGGAGATTGAGGTGATGGCTTCTCTCCTAGTCCTAATTCTGAGATGTAAGGTAAACCGATATATATATATATATATATATATATATATATATATATATGTGTCTGTGTTGCTTTGGGTGGTGGTACTGGGAGTTTTGGGTGTGGGATTTTGGTGGGAGTGAAAAGGGAGATAGGGGCTATGGCTTCTCTCCTAGTATTAATTGTGAGGTGTCAGGTAAACCAATATATATATATATATATATATATATATATATATATATACATATGTTTGTGTTGCTTTGGTGGTACTAGTGAGTTTGTATATATGTGTGTGGGGGTGGGGGCGATTAAATTAAATACCTAAATACTGTTGATAGCGCATGTTCTATGTTGAGGAGCTTGGGTATCAAGCACCGTCTGTATGTATTAGGGGGTGAGCAAATTAAATTCCTATATAATGTTGATTGTAGTGAGTAGTGATGACCTCGCATTGAGGTCTCTAGTGATGACCTCGTGCTCCAACCACACTGTCAAGTAATAACTGGTAATACCCCTGTCACATTATGATGCTTCTCACTGGCGCGCCGCCAACACGCAAAATCACTTTTAATCATCAAGAAACGTCAAACTTTTCGGCATCAGTGCAACATATTGGTAGCGTGCGACCGATGCTGTGCGAAAAAAAACAAAAAAGGTTTGGCGTGCCATCCTGATATGATCTGAAATGTAGCTAGGATGTAAAACAACAAAGCAATAGTTTGGCGCAACAAGCCTCACATGCACGCGGCATGTGCCTAGCATTTGCATAACGTTATTCCAGTGAGCTTAACATATCTCAACATGCCCCTAACGTCGCCATAATGTTAGCAACCGCGCGTTGTCACATGTCGAAAGTTTTGCACAAGCACAAAACCTGGCCGATTCCCTGACACATGCTGCCGACTGTCGCCGTCCATCAACGAATACCAACGTGCGCCTAACACGCACATAACGCTTCCTGACGTATCCCGACATTGCAGCAAAAAATCGATGCGCATTGGCGAGAAGCATCATAATGTGAGAGCCCCATTAAAGCTGCATAGGCGCATAGTTGTACGTTTTGGTAATTACTTGTGATAAAGATGGTAGGGTAATTGTTCTAATCTACCTTACTTTCGTTTGAAGTACCATTTATTTTAAATGACCAAATTTTGAGATTTATGAAATGCACAGCTGCAATAATAATGTCGGTAAGCACGGTACAAGTGTGACACCATAGGCTTCAGCAGTAGCAGGTTCTATTAAATTGATTCAGTGTGTCCTTCTACACAACAAGAAATGCTTAATAAGAGCACCAGTATCTAAATTTAATATGTGGAATCAAATTTAATTCAGTGTTTTGGTCAGGAAGGTTGCATGCTTTCACCACACGATGGAGCTTTAATCTAATTCACAGTGATGTGGCTTCTTTTTAAGGGGGTCTTGCATCTTAGCAAGATTTCAGGTCATGTAGGATACCGACTTGTTATAGTGCGCACTCATGGTGACTTTATAGTGCTGCCCCACTGAGAGACTAGGCCACCAACATCATGACCTGATATCCCAGTCAGCCACATTATCCTGACACTTAACCACCCAGTCCTTGCCCTATCCTAATAATACCAAGCGCTTGGCTAGGAAGCAACTAGTATCAATTTTTAACTCATTGCTTTTACTCGAACAGGGTTTCCAGATTGTGGAAATTTGCTATTAATAATTGACACCGGGATGTAGCTTTACTGGTTCGTGAGGTTAAACATTTATAACTTTGGCAGAAGGAGTAAGTCACGGATTCATGGGTTGTGCAATGTGGTGGTGGTGGTGACATAGGTTAGGGGGTCAGCTGCCTCTAGATCAATATACACGGGTCCGAAGGTCGCAGCTGCCTCGTCGGGCATCTTCCGCCCTACATTATGTATCAGAAGCCAAAGGGCTGGCATACCCTATGACGTCAGAGGGTCCAACAAGCAAACAACCCACCCCACCCCATCTACCCAACAACTGTGCACTGTTGTATTTAATAGTGCGACTGAGGGTCACCGCAGAGGTGTCGGTCATCCCATCGATCCTGCTCAGTGGACCCATTTTCAGTTTGGGCTATTACCCGTTCCAACCAGTGGTCCACAACTCGTTCAGCAAACGTTGTGGTATGTGCTGTCCTGTCTGTGGGAAAGTGCATATAAAAGACCCCTTTGCTGCTTATCAGAAAGAGTAGCTAGCCTATGTGGCAGCAGTGGGTTTTCTCAAAATAAATCTGTCAGAATGACCATATGTTTGAGGTCCAATGACTGATGAGACAACAATCAATGTATGCTAGAGGCGTCATTAAATAAAACAAGCTGTACTTTTTGAAGGTCACTCCATCACATGGACACTTCTCTGGTGCTTCCTAGTTAGCTTTATTTTCTTTATTGTTTTTGCTTTTGGGAAATTGTAGAGAGAGTTCCTATTCATCGCATTATGAAAAAAGTGGTCATGTGTTTTGAAGTGTTTGTGACTTGATGTATTCAATATGAGGAGCAAGGGGAATGGTTCTAGGAATGACATTGTGTGAATAGAATATGAATGTATCTGGATACAGGTTCATAGTATATTCATTTATATGGATATATGTGTAGTATAAATATTATTTATGCAAATATTATTGAGAATGGTGTCCGTATCTGTAGGGGTGGTAATCCGATACAGATACTTTGATATGCTATATGCTTCTATTGAGTTGTTGGAGCAGCCTGGTGAGCCGGGTGTGAGCTGATAAGTAGGGCAGTTGCGTCTGGACCGCAGGCAACCAGCCAAAATAATAGAGTGCTGGTCAGTTGGTATTTGGATGTTTGACTTAAATAAAGTGTGGTGTTTTAAAAGAAATGCCAGCCAAAGGTAAGAGCCAATTGTATTTACTATTTTGCGTTCATTGAATTAATAATATGGTTATATATTCTTATATATATATACTGGACGTGGTGCCCGAAGCCGTAGTGCGCAGAATTCCCGTGCGGAAGGTCGGAAGTTCGCTTTCCAGCCGAGTCCAACAAATGATTTATAAAATTCATACTATTCGCTACGTAGCATGGCACTGGACATTAATAGGGGAGGACAAGGACTAGATGTATACTCATTGGTTAGCCCTACCTTGTTATCATTGTATATAAATACTTTCTATTCCAATTGGCAAAGTCCGTTATGTATAAAGGGTAAGGTTGTGTGGCCGAAAGCGTAGTACCTTGGCGTTGACATAACTTGACCGAATGAAGCTTCCTTTTCTTTGATTAAAATATGAATGTTGCAATAAATATTTAGGATACACATGTATACATGTCATGTCATCTATTATATTTATTACATATATATCAATGGCAGTGTCTTGGCATTGACATAACTTGTTGAATAAATAAAGCTTCTTTTTTATAGTAAAATATATATTTTGGAACATATATCTTAATATATATACGTATGTATATACAAATATACCTATCTATAAATATATATATATATATATATGTGTGTGTGTGTGTGTTTACCTACCTACCAATCATGTTACTTGAGGCTCTACACTTCATTTTTCTTGTATTTATTTCTGATACCCCTACACATGTCAAGGAGACTTGGTTGCAACTCATAGAGCCCCGAGAGTGTTTGTGAGTGCGGGTGTAGGTAGGGGTGGGGCTGGATAAAGGTACTACTACTTTACTGGCTCAAGTCATGCACACCAACACCCTGAATAGCTCAGTCAATATTGTAGTATATGCCGCTGGCAGGATATGGAGGTTGGTAGAGCTAGTGATATATAGACTGGGGGATGATGATAACTGACTCGATACTGCGTAGTATAGTGGACATGACAGACGTAAACATAAGCCTGGGATCCAGTAGGTTGACCTTCTCCTTGTAGAAACAAGATCTTTTACTTGCCGCTGTGTTGGTTGGTTGCTAGAGTTCTATGTCGTGGCAACATTTAAGGTCATGCCAGGATGACTACCGCCTTGTGACGGTGTGCATTCAGGGCAATTGTATAGTGTTGCCTCACTGGAAGACCAAGCCATACCATGACTTGAAATCCCACTCAGTCACATTATCCTGACACTGAACCAACCTATCCTAATAACGGTGAGTGCCTGGCTAGGAAGCGACAAGTATAAATATTGAAGTCATTGGTTTGAGCCGACCGTGGGTTCGAATCCCACAATCTATCAAAACAGGAGATGGACGCTCAACTCATTCAGCCATCCCATCTGATACCAGTAGGTTGATTCTCTCCTTGTAGAAACAAGTTGTTTTTATTTGCCATTATGTAATACAACCTATGTCCGATATCGCAAACTCAAGGTAGGTGTCATGAATTTCACTTATGGCCCTGTCACACTACGACGTGACGAGCCAACGTGAGCCTAACGTGATGTTTTTCGTCATTACGTTGCCGTACGTATGGGACGTAATATGCAAATTGTGGACGTGAGCGTAACGTGAAAGTAACGTCGGTGTACGGTCTTGACCTTAGCTGTAACGTGACAACGTAGGGCGGGGAGGGTAATTGGTGACGTGACCGTGGACGTTAGTCGTAACGTGAAGCCGTAACGTCGCCGTAACGACGTGCGACGTGGACGTAACGTAGGACCGTATCCGCCACCGTTACATGCACCGTAACATGACCGTAAGGTGACGTTAACATGACCGTAACGTTACCGTAACCCGGGTGGACGTAACGTGACCGTAACGTGACACGTTACCGGTCACGTTACGGTCACGTTACGGTCATGCTCCTACGGTCACGTTCGCTCACACCACCCGGTCCGTTCGGTCTGACGTTACATATCACGTGACTCTAACGGTCACTTTACGCTGCTATACACGATCGCGGTATACGTCAACCTAACATCACTGTGACGTCATCGGCGACGTTAACGCGTCACTTCACGTACGAGGTACGTCGAAAGTTTCTGAACGGTTCAAACCTTGACAGCTCGCACGACGTAACACAACGTAACATGACGTAGCTCGACGTCACACTACACGTCATATGACGTCATCATAACGTAACCCAATGTACGGCAACGTAATGACGAAAAATCATCACGTTAGGCTCACGTTGGCTCGTCACGTCGTAGTGTGACAGGGGTATTACATAGCTACTCGCACCACACTCCGAATCACATGAAGGTTTCAGGTGCAAGCACCTTCCGGATGAAATGAAACCATGACTACCATGTATAAGCTGAGGCTGCCCTCATTCCGATAATCAAATCTGTTTTTATGCAGAACCTGCCACATCCCTTACTTAATGCCCTACTCAATATGGAATTGATAGATTTAGCTGGAATGTGCAAGAATAAATTATATTTTACAGAAAGAAACTAAGGTGGATTTGTCGGAGTTTTGCTCCTCAACCCTTCAGATGAAGCAGACATTATTTAAAATGGAGAAAAGCCACATATATATCCACAAAAGAAATTATAACTAAATATAGTTTGAAATCATCAGCGAAACCCCAAAGGCATATACATTTCAGTGTGTCATATTTGGATATAATCTTGAAATATGAATATGTTTGAGGTTGGTGAAATCAGTTCGTGTTCAGATAGGGGATTGAGGAAATGGCTTTGGGTGATCTACTATAAGTTCACGTGGGATGAGCGTCGGGGTGGGTGTGGGGATGTGGGTGTGGGGTGGGGGTGGGGGTGGGTTAGGATGCGCTGGTAGGTTACTGTCCTGCTCCAGGCTCTGATGCATGGTGGGAAAAATGGAATTGCAGTGTAACCGATATCTACTGCGAAACAACATTGATAAAAATAACCTTCTAATTAGGATGCCACTTGGATTCGTACCCTAGTGCCTGAGGATCAGAAATCTGCATCCAATTTGTTGAAGTTTCTGTGGAGTGGAAGGAGAACGCTCACTTTCTTTTCTTCGCGGTATTAATTTCAGCCTATTCCTCATCTATTCTACATATAATTATTTGAACAACAAAGTGGAAAATATTTAGCCCAGCACAAGCAGTGATTGAGCTAATCTGGAGACATGATTAATAGGGATTAATGTACAACATGACTGATGGGTAGGTCACCCCACACTAATAAATGGACTTGTCCTGCACACACATAAACAAACATGCATCCCTTAAAGATCTGGTCACATGATTTTGTAACGCCTGTATTTTTGTATGATTATTCGCTATTTGTTTAGCAATATATTAAAATTGTCGAGCAATGCTAACAGTGGCGTTGCATTTGGAACTACTAAGAATAACTCTAACAGCTGAAAATTGTCATTGGGGTCAGATGACACGAACAGTAAGAACTTGACTACAATGGCCCTAACCCGTGATTGTACCCTAACAAACTTGCGGAGAAAAATAATTTCAAGATATATGTAGTGGTCTGCACTAATCTTCTCAAGCAAGTAACCACATAGACAGGTAGGCGTGGGTAGTGTGGGGATATCAGGGAGCCTAGGTGGTGTAAAGGTTAACACACTGGCCCAGAGTGCAAAGAGATGTGGGTTCGAGTCTCACTCTACGCGCAGTATTTCCCATTTTCATCACCCCCATGACACTGGTTGCCATGACCATGATCCTGTACAAGCTATGCGCTGTATGGTTGTTGAACCTACCCTGTGTATGTATGTGTTAGTGCTTTGCCTGTATGTATGTAATTGTAAGCATTAAAAGAACAATTCCAGGGGGACGAGTGTAGTGGTCTCCACTGACCTCTCAGGCAAGTAACCACATAGACAGGTAGGCATGCGTAGTGTGGTGATATCAGGGAGCCTACATATTGTAATGGTTAGCACACTGGCCCGGAGTGCAAAGAGATGTGGGTTGGAGTCCTGCTCTATGTGCAGTAGTTCCCATTTTCATCACCCCCACAACATATATAAAACATTAGTAGTCTAATTTGATCATGATAACAGTGAATAATTAAAGCTCTTTGCGTCATGTTAGTGTCCCTATATGTGTGTAACAAGCAATTGCTCGTCACATTTTATGCAACGGATCTAACTAGTATGGTTACAAAGAGTAATGATCTGGAAGAAATAATGGTGGATACCTTCAGTTTATTTCAACCGTGATTAATTTGCTTTATATTATATTTGTCTTATTTTTGCCATGTCTTGTTTCTTGCCCTTACTAGTTTTGTCCATGTATATGCACCCTGGTTATCAATTGCGACAGCTGAGGTATTAATTCACAGCTAGTATACCAAGGAATTTGTTTGATTGTTTTAGTTGTATGTCCTGCCAACATATAAGGTGATTCATATCAGGACAGGTACCGACTTGTGACAATTTGCACTCATGACAACATTGTAGCGCTGCCTTACTGGGAGACCAGGCTGCCCTGACCTGATATCCCACTCAGTCACATTATCCTGGCACTGAACCAACCGGTCCTGGCTCTATCCTAATAAGCCGAGTGCTTTGCTAGGAAGCGACAAGTATACATTTCTTAAGAGATTGGTTTGACCTGACCAGGGTTCGAACCCGTGGGTTCGAATCATACGATCTACCAAAACGGGAGACGGACGCTCAACTTATTCGGCCACCCCGTCTAGTCGATAAGGAATTATATTATGTTCAGTTCGGATATTATTATGGTTCTTACTGGAAAAGAGCTTTCAATCCAATATTCTGTTGAATGCCTGCAGTGCGCAATCAGCTATGGCGTGAAGATTGGCAGTGGGGATTGGTGGGGTTGGGGTTGCTGTGGCGTGGGGTCACAGTTAAATATAGCATGGGGGGAAAGGTCTGGCTTGATAAGGTCACCAACCACACACAACTGTTTAGCCTATTGGAGTGTTACATCCTAGCAGGGTGGGGAGCAACTTGTAACAGAATACAATGATGGCGACTTTAGTGTGCTGCCTCATTGGGATATCATGTTGCAGGCACCCTGACATGATACCCCCCCCCCCCTTTCAGTCACTGACTGTATATACACTACACTGTTCTGGCCATATTCTAGTAACACCGAGGGTCAGACAAGGTAACACTTTCCACCCACACACACACCCACACACCTACACACACACATGCCCAGCGTCCACAATCCCATACCTCCCACACTGTACACCTCACACCCTGAATACCCCATACACACCTCAGATACTCTACACCTCACACACTCCACACGTCACACACGCTCTGCACCTCACACAAGCTACACCTCATAAACTCTACACCTCACACACGGTAGACCTCACACACTCTACACTTCACACACTCTATGCTTCACACACTCTACACTTCAGACACTCTACATTTCAGACACCCCACAGCTCACACAATCTACACCACACACACTCTACACCTCACACACTCTACACCTCACAGTCACACACTCTACACCTCGCATAATCTGAACCTCGCCCACTCTACATCTCACACACTCCACACCTCACACACTCCACACATCGGCCACACTCTACACCTCACACACTCTATACCTCACGCACTCTACACTTCACATACTCTACACATCACACATTATACACCTCACACACCCCATAGACCTCACACACCCCATACCTTGCACACATACACACCTCACACAGGCCACTGCACACCCAGCACCGGCTACCCACACTATACCCGGCCCGACGTCGAATCCCGTCAGGACCACCGGCTCCTCTTACTAAAAATCCACCGAGCGATCTCAATTAAAATAATGCCCGACACAAGACAATCTAAGAACCACCCAACATAAATACTGTCCCTCCATCTATCTCACAATACTTTCGGTGTAGCTATTAAAATATATCTTGTAATCTAGTCTAATAAACACACTCTGTTTGGGTCTGCTATTTTACCAATTTTTATTTCCGAGTCTTAGGGAGGTGAGGCGATGGCGACAGGACGGGGCTAGAATGGGAATGCCTGAGCCATAAGCCCGGCCCTACGCTATTAAAGCTGCGCTCCAGGGTGGCCTGTCCCCAGTTGCCTTCCTGACCACCTGGGTGGAAGGAGGTGGGTGAGGAGGCGGGTGGGGGTCAGGGTGGTAGGGGTCGGTGGGTGAGGGGGGGGGGGGGCGGGCTCAGCAGGTGCCTTCCCACTTCCTACCTGCTGTAGTTAGATGGGATCTCACTGTGACAGGCCATCACGGGTTGTCCTTGAGCAGGTGCCGTATTTACGGTTTAACTAGGGCAGAATTAATGTCTTTCAGTCATTTGGGTCAGTTAGGGGCAGCCGGGAGATGGCCAGGACGCGGGGTTACTTACTTACATTGTGGAAGTTTGGGAGTTTGAATCCTGACTGAGTTAAATCAGTGATTTAGTAAATTGATAATTGTCATTACCTAGCCTAGGAATGGGAATTACTTTCTAGGATAGGGCAAGGACAGTTAGTCGCGGATAGGGTGATTGCATCAAGGAGCCTAGGTGTTGTGATGATTATAGCGCTATCCCTCCTAATGGCAAGAGGTTTGTGGGTTTGAATCCTGGTGTAGGCGTAATATTTCTCATCTTCGCACGACAATATTCTATTTTGAATAATTTCAATGTTTATTAATTCGAATTTGTTTAATGGATGGAATATATTATTTTATAGATTAGTGGGATAGCACAATGATAGTTACTGCGTTAGGCGTGGATAGGATGATTGCATGACGGAGCCGAGGTAGTGTGATGATTATTACACGAGCCCTTGAATTGCAAACTATCTGGTTTTTAAAGCCTACTCTAGGTGCAATTATTGCCATTTCCTCACCCCCCCCCCCTCAATGACAGAATCTTATTGTGACTAATTTCCATGTTTATTAAAGCTGGAGAGTCCGATGAAAGCCTAAATTTTCAAAAGCAAAACGGTGACCTAGATTTGATTTTTCATATTTCACTTAGATACTTGTGCACTCATTAAGCATTTGTTGCAACATAGACGAGAATACTAGGGCAATGTAATAGAACCTATGTCTGTAGAAGCCTGTGGTGTCAGAGTTTTGACGCGCTTGAAGAAGTTATTTTGGCATATTTTCCCTTGAAAGGTTAGCCATTTAAAATAAAAGTTACGTCAAGCTTAAAGTTGCATAGTTCGATGGTTTTGGATTTCTGTATTATTTTCTGAGATAAATATATTATATCGCTCACTAGTATCTACTTTACATTAGTTCAAAGTTACTTTTATTTTAAATGATAAACTTTTGAGATATTTTGAGTGCAAACATGGAAAATTAGTTTTGGCAAGCTTGCCAAAGCTCTGACACCATAGACTTCTGCAGTAACAGGTTCTGTTAAATTGACTTAGTATTGCCTTCTACGCAGAAACGAATGCTTAATAAGTGCATCAGCATCTAAGTTAGATATGTAAAATCAAATCTAGATAATTGGTTTGGTTTTGAGAATTTGATTTTTCATCGGACTATGCAGCTTTAATAATGTAAAATATGAGTTACTTCAAGATTAATAAAGATAGATTATAACAACCAACTTATTATATTTATCAGAGAAGATAACAAAAACTCAAAACCATCCGAATGTGCACCTTTAATTGCAATTTCTTGCTAATTGTCTATATTGAAACCTCCCTAACAGACCACCTCCACAGATCGATCACTCCCCTATATCGAAGGCTTTATTTGGGTTCCATTGTAAACATATTCTAAATCCGTTAAACCGACCACCTCCCTAAATGGACCACTTAAAGGCGGTCCCAATGTTGGTCGGTTTAGAGAGGTTTTACTGTAGCCTAAAATTGAAAGGAGTATGATAAGAGTACCGTTAGGAGAGAACAACTGACCATCCCAGACAGCACCGAATAAAGCACTACCCACCGATAGGTGTTTCCTTAGTGAGAAACCGGCGCCGTCTGAATGGCATGCATTACCAGTAACAGAACTAGCATTGATGCATTTACATGAAATTGTTGGGCACCGACATCCCATGCTTTCTGAAACCAAGAGCGTGACATGGCGCTATTCAAATGAGCGGTGCATCTGATCATTTTAATCAAGCATCGGGCAGACGACCATCGATAATGTAAGCGCTTTTTGAAATGGCTTCCCGGCATGCACCGAGCGCCTGTTCGGCGTCTATGGTACTCGGATGGCGCAACTAGTGTGTAGTTCAATGAAGTCTTTGAAGCCACACATGGAAGCCAGTAGTGGGCATAATGGTCTGCAACACTTCTGAAAATCAGAGTCCAAGTAAAACTTCGGTGCAAATAAAACCGAAGGAATTATTTATGCTTTGCTAGGCGACAATGGCTAGCCCAACTGCCATTGCCAATAGACCACATCGCCGTTCCAGCAGTGTGGTGCATAGTGGGATGCGTCAGAGCAAAAGAAACCCACAAGAAGCACATGGCACATGCTAATACACAGGGTGCAGCTATGAAATGTGCTAGTTTCAGCTCATCTCAGCTCTTTTATCCAGCATTGCATTTACATAAATATAATATGCACATCTGATGCCATGTGCATTTAGATTTAGACAAATCTAGGCACTCAGACTAGTGTTAGAGCCAGAGTCGGTTTTACTTATTTTATTAATGTTTTTATTTATGTCCTATGGTTAATGACATATGTAGAACTAGAAAATGAGTAGGGTTAATCAGATATTGGTTATATATTTCTCTGAAACAAGTTTCTGTTGACACATTTGGCATTTTAATATTTAGAACAAGAATTAATAATGGTGATGTGGATATCAATGATTGTTTTGTGTGGAATTGTTTGTTGCTTAGCTCAAAATGTTTAACTATGGCTAGTTTTGTCTTAGCTATATTCAGCAGATCATTATATTGCATGTGTACATACATGTGTACATACATGTTTATGCCAAATTGCTATGTATTTCTATTCATTTTGAATAAAATCTAAGTTTTTCCCTACGCGTATCGACAAACTCAATGGCCATTCACATTTGCTTTGCTGCCAACGCCGTTTTCAGCGCATGCGCAGTCGGAACCGTGATCCCGTCTATAGCTGCCACTGAAACTGTATACAGTGAAGCCTCCCTAACCGACCACCTCCACAGATCGACCACTCCCCTATATCGATTGCTTTATTTGGGTCCCAACAATACCATTGTAACCATATTCTAACTCCCTAAAGCAATCACCTCCGTAAATGGACCACTTAAAATCGGTCCCAATGTCGATCGGTTCAGAGAGGTCTTTACTGTAGTTGAAATTTGGTTGGTTGGTTGATTGTGTGCTTGCTTGTATGTTTACTGGGGTTTTATGTCCTGGCAACATGTATGCACCATCTGGCAACAGGAGGGGTACCCACTTGGGAACGTGAACCATCGTGGTGACTTCATAGTACTTCCGCGAGTGAAACACCACTCAGTCACATTATCCTGACACTCAAACAACCTAGTAATGCTACAGGATATATAACATTGACACTTGTTGCTACGTTGTAAGTGTTTGTCTTGACTCGGCCGGGGATTGATCTCACGACATCCGACACAGAAAACGAGTAATCTGCGCAGTCAGCAATCCCATCGGGTTGAAGAGATAAAGTCTGTGACATAACACTTAATGGATTATTTTGTTTAAAGGGGCAGTGGGAGCTGAATATTATATGTTTGTGGAATAATGTATGGAAACTCTGAATAAAACATGTCTTATAACATGTCTTAAGACTGGATTACCATATCCACCTTCTAACCTGAAACCACTACCGAAGCCATTACTGAAGTCAGGGGTTAAATAAATTTGTATAATTCTGTGATGGACCTGGTTCTACTCCACCTGTGGAATAAGGATGTAACAGTACAGTATTCTCCTGGTTTCTTCTGCCATGGTCAGATCTGTCGCTGCACAGTTAACCTCTTCCAGGAAGGTTGGTTGCTTGTTGGAGTGTTACATCCTGGCAACATTTAAGGTCATATCAGGATGGGTACCGACTATTGACAGTGCACACTCATGGCAACTTTATAGTGTTGGCCCACGGGGAGACTAGGCCCCCAGCACCATGATCTGATATCCCAATCAGTCACATAATCCTGACACTAAACCAACCAGTCTTTTCCCTATCGTTATAATGCCGAGTGCCTGGCTAGGAAGCAACAAGTATTTATTGTTAAGCTATTGGTTTGACTTGACTAGGGTTCAAAGCCATGGGTTCGAATCACACGATCTACCAAAATGGAATATGGATGCTCAACTCATTTGGCCATCCTGGCTGGTTCTTCCAGGGAGTGGTCGTTAGCCATTCAGGCTACTGTCCAGCATAGGGATCTCCCTCTGATACCTTTGACTAGCAAGGGTAAGTGCAGATGAGACTGTCATCATGTGGTGATAGGTCTCATTATGGACTACTAGCATTCTATATAAAATAAATATGTCAAAGTACTAACTATTGAGCATCTGATTTTATTTCCACAAGATACAAGTTTATATTTATATCAGTAATGTTTAGCATGAAAGGGAGAAAGCAGAAGTACAATACCTATCAGGTGCTCTCATCAGCTAAAAATAACACAGGATTGTCCGTACTTATGTGTAAGTGTCACAAATAATATTAACAATTTCAAAGCGCAGCAGTACCTTATTAATTGATATAATCCTGACTGAAACACTGGGAGGATAGTGGAAAGCCAAAAAAGCCCAAGAAAAGAAAAAGCATGTCCAAGCATATGTGCTATACATCAGCCTTCTGGCGCTCCAACTAAGGCACAACGACTCCCAGAGGTCAGTTTGCGTGAGCTGCTCTGTGTGTTGTCATCTGCTCGCAGTAACGTATGGGCAACGACAGCAGCAGGATGTGGGGCCCTAACAAGCCCCTTACCCCAACGTCAAAACACCCGCACCAGGTGATGTATTGAGAGCATTGAGGCCACGCCAATAAACCCTCCAAGTCGACCACCACTAGGCCACGCCCACAGTAAAATATATGTGGGAATATTATAAAAGTGCACATATTTGAAAATAAATGTGGGAATATTATAAAAGTGCACATATTTGAAAATAAGTCAAATGAAAAGTCTGAAGGAATTGTGTGAAAATCCATAAGTATTACTATTTATTAGATGTGTGTTGAGTTTAGACCGCCAAGTTGGTCCTTACGCGGGTTTGTATTCTTTATGGTGGACACTTCCTACAGCGACACCTACAGGGGATGTATGTAAGCTCGCTCCGAGACACAAGCGTCATAATTGACACTACAAACCTGACTGATAGCAAGCGTTTGGTAAACTTTTACAGGGCGCAAACTGGCTTCTTTCTCCATAACTCAACGTCATTTCCGGTGAGGGGGTCACGTGACTGACAGATACACACTCGCATTTCCGGTGACGGCTTGCAGTTTTTGTGTGCAAATTGCACCTGTGCAGGGACAGGAAGGAATACAGGCTGCGGTGTCAGCGAGCCGATTAAACAGGAAGTTACAAAGAAACGAAGAAAAAAGGGGAAGGAAGGAAGGAAGAAAGATACGCGTCTTAAATAATAATAATAATAATAATAACTACTCTCTCCTTGCATTATAACATTGCCACCGCTGAATTCATTTCGGTCAATGTATTTGTAGTGATGCGGGATCTTTTTGGGACCGGGATCAATTATTGCAGGTTACCTCAATCAGGATTCGACCCTACTGTGACCTGAGTGATAAGGGGAGACCAGGTCGGGCTGCTGTAGATTAGTGACCAGCCTGCCAAGGTCACTGATCCGGTTCAAGGTTATACTCTCTCTTAAGCGGGTGGCGTGATTTTGGCTCGTGAGTATTGCCCTGTAAGTTCGGTGTCTACTGGACCTGCTTAGTCGTATCCCATCACGCTTCCACACCCTGGTCGCCCACACCCATACTCACATGCACACCCACATGCACACCCACACCCACACCCATACCCATACCCACACACACACCCATATACATACCCACACCCATATACATACCCACACCCACACCCATACTCACATGCACACGCATACCCATACCCACACCCACAGACATACCCACACCCACATCCACACCCACACCCATACCCACACCCACATACACACTCACACCCACAACCAATCCCACTCCAGCATGGACTTCCACACCCACACTCACACCATCTCCAGCACGCACTCTCACACCCACTCCCACACCCGGACCCATGCACCCACACGCACACCCACAAGCAACCCTCAGCAACACCATCACCCACAGCGCACACCCACTCACACTCACAGCCACACCCTCACCCACTCCCACACCCATACCCACACCCACAATCACACCCAACCTGCCCACCTCGTTGGCCCCCTGTCCCCGCCTCGCCATTCTTAAGTCACGTGTCAAGGCGGACTCTCTGCGCAGACTCGTGCCTGGAATATGTAGCCACCTAGCGGTGGGAACGAGGCCCTGACTGGCGTCCCTCCTCCTCCTGTATGCACCGTCGGTCGTGCGAGATCTTGTGAGACGCGGCGGCGGGGGGAGGGAGCAGCGGCGAGCAGAGGAGGGGCGGGCGGGGCGGGGCGGGGCGGGGGGGCGGGGGCTGGCGACCGGAAGTCCACTGGATGACGTATTTGCGCGCGCAGCATTGTCCAGGTGTCAATCCGGCCATCCATCACCCTGACGTGTGGCGCCCCCTGACAAACGACCTCCCGCCATCAGCGGCACCACCTCCGCCGGTAGAGGACGCTGCGGTCAGCGCTGGTGGCGCCACACAACACAGACCAGCGCCGGCGTGCACTATGGGAGAAAGGACCCACACAACTCCCAACGATCCCGACCCCCGGCGGACGTGATCCCGACCACCGACCACCGACCACCAACCCCCCACACGACCACACCTGACACGACACGTGACGTCATGACCAGACGGGAAGGCCGAAGGAGTTGGCAGGAAAAATGGCAGAAAAAAGGTCTACCAAAATCTGGAATGAGATTAATGCGTCACGATCACCTTTTCAAACCCAAAACACTTAAAGTTGCATAGTTCTACGGTTTTGATGTTCTGCCATTTTTCTGAGATAAATATATTTAATAGGTTGTTATAACCTACCTTACTTTAGTTTGAAATAACTTTCATTTTAAATGGCTAACTTTTGAGATATTTGAAGTGCAAACATTGATTTTCGCATGCATGCCAAAACTCTAACACCATAGGCTTATGCAGTAACAGGTTCTGTTAAATTGACTCAGTATGCCCTTCTATATGGCAACAAATGTTTAATAAGTGCACCAATATCGAAGTTAGATATGTAGAATAAAATCTAGGTGAGTGTTTTTGTCTTGAAAATTTGATGCTTCATCGGACTATGCAGCTTTATGGCCCTGTCACACTACGACGTAATGACGTCAGCGTAGGGAGAACGTGAAGAACGTTGAACTTCTCAGCGTAGTATGCAAATTTGGGCAGAAGTTGAACGTGGATGCAACGTAGTGGACGAGAACGTAACGTCGGTAAAGCGTAGTGATACCGTCATTCAACGAGAGAGGACAACGTCACTACGTTCACGGAACGTTATGAACGTTATTCCATCGTCAGAAGAACGTTATGTGACGTTAGCCACGTCATGAGACGTTGAACGTACGTTGAATGCACGTTCTCCTGACGTTCTCCTGACGTTCTCCTGACGTTCTCCTGATGTTCCCATTAAGCCTCGTAGGCATTTGCACTCGGTTTAATGTGGGTCAACGTAGTGGAACGTAGTTGAACGTAGTGAGCAGCGTTGGAATAACGTCCGTTTAATGTCATTGACGTTCACTGAACGTGAACAGAACGTACGGCGAATGTAAACCCTTACGTTCGAGCTACGTGGAAAGTTTTGAACATGTCCAAAACCTTGACGTAACTCGACGTAACACGAAGTAATGTGACGTAGCTCGACGTCATTCTAACCTCATTCTGACGTCATCATAACGTAACCCAACGTCATGACGAAAAATGACCGCGTTAGGCTCACGTTGGCTCATTACGTCGTAGTGTGACAGGGGTATTAAGTACATGTCAGCATACATATCCAGTTTAGATATTGGGACACCTGTTATGAATGTGTTGCTGCATAGAAGGGGACGCTAATTCAGTTGATTAGAACATGTTACTGTTGAATCGTAAGCCTTCAACATTGCTATGACCTCTCAAAAATTAACTTGGCATGTTTTCACTTGAAATATCTCCAAAGTTAGCTATTTAAAATGAAAGTTATTTTGACCTAAGGTAAAGTAGATTATAGCAATATCAAGAAAATGGCATGAACTCAAAATGTTCCGATTACCATATATGTCCCATTAGAAGCATGCTACCCAATAGATTGAAAGCACGCACAAATGTATGATCATATTCAGACTGAATACACAGAGAATAAGACAATCCCACTTTATTTCAGAGGCACAACAAAACTAAATAAAAATTTCCGATCCTATTCAGACTTAATGCACATAAAATAAGACAATCCCACTTTATTTCAGAGGAAACAACAAAAACAAATCCATGAAATTCTTTAACTTGGAAAAGATGCGTGTCCATGTGTCTGCACTCATGCACTTCGCATCTATTGGGACATACATGGTATGCAACTTTAACTGCAATCAAACTCCACTGGCTGACAGAAATCCAGTCCAACTCTTTTTTATACAGACAATATATTCAGCGTTCTTGTCTCGCACATTTCTACTTTAGTGGGTAGACAGAGTATGTGAGACATCACAATGAAAATACACTATTTTGGATATGCGATGGTGAATACCTGGTTGTGTGGGTAGATGTCTGGGTGAGTGGATAGGTGGATAGGTGGATATTTGGATAGGTGGATAGGTGGATAGGTGGATGGGTCAGTGGGTGTAGTCGAAGGGTTAAAGCCCATTTGAAAACACTGCACCAACCCACAAGGAAGAAATGTGGTCATGCCTACAAATATGTATAATTGAATGTCCTCTTGGTGACTTTATAGTGCTTCCCCACCTGGCCACAAGCACCATGGCATGATATCCCCCTCCGCCACATTATCCTGACATGGAACCAAACAGTCCTTGCCCTATCATAATAATGCCGAATGTCTGGCTAGGAAGGGGCACATATCAATATTTTAGTCATTGATCTGACTCGAATCCCACGATCCCACGATCTACCAAAATGGACGGTCAACTCATTTGGCCATCCCATCTGCTCCACTGTGGTTTACTGTGGACTATATTCCACTGGCTTCATATGGCACTACTGACAAATCCACCACGCAGCCGCGCTTAGGTTATTAGTGCCCGTTCATCGGTGCACTATGCCCATTCATTGGGTCATGCAGTAGTGTGGGGCCAGCCAGCCCTGCCAGAGGCGGCTATTTACCTCCCCCAGGGTAGGTGTCCCGCCTCACCACTCAAAGCGGTGAGGTGCGCCATCACAGCGGAGTGTCCGCTTTGACGTGTTGCTCACTCGAAAGCTAATACAAAAGTGACGAGAGCACGACCGAAGCGACATCCAGTAGCGGTTGGCCTCGTGGCCTGATTACCATCAATAATCGCTCGAGCAGAAAGCACCCCTTCATCAATGTAACTTATATGCGCAATCAATTTTGGAACACACAGGGCTGCGAGGTGGGAGGGTGGGGGGTGGGGAGGCTTTACTGGGGGAGGGGCGGCGTAGGCCCCTATCACTTTCACTAGACACACCTTACACCCAGTGAGAAGTCTGTCTCTCATATCTCACCCATCTTCGGGTGTGTTTTTGTTGTTTTGTAGTGTGTGGTGTTGTTGTTTTTAAGCGGCTGTGTTTTCTGATGCCTTATTAGCCTAAAACCCGAGCTGATCTTGTTGCCGCTTGCTGATTGTTTTACCCCCCGAACACCAGCACAACAACACCAACACCTACACCCACACCCCACAGTTCAAACACCACCCCACCCCCGTCCCAACCCACGCCAGTAGCAACGACAAGACTGCGATTAAAGCTGCATGGTCCGATGGAAACATCAACTTTTCAAAATCAAAGCAATTATCTAGATTTGATTCTACATATCTAACTTAGATACTGGTGCAGTTAGTAAAGATATGTCACCACATGTAAGGGGATTCTGAGTCAATTAAATATAATATGTTACTGCAAAAGCCTAAGCATGCTTTCCAAAATTAACTTTGCATGGTTGCACTTCAAATATCTAAAAGGTTAACCAGTTAAGATAAAAACTACTTCAAGCTATACGAAGGTAGACTAAAAGGATCAAGCTAACACATTTATCTCAGAAAATGTCAGAAACTGAAAACCATCATTGTGTCCAATTTTAACTACGGTGCCTTTCCCGATAGGGGACGCTGCGGCACAGGCGGCTCCAGATATATACATATATATCTATATATATATATATATATATATATATATATATATATAGATACATAGTAGGGTTTATACATATACATATATATATATATATATATATATATATATATATATATATATATACAGAGCCTGATAAGCATATAAAGAAGTCTGAGTCAGTACGGGATCCGCCTGAGATATGCGTCAGTAGTAAGAACTATAAACGACGTCGTTTATTTTGTGTACTGGTTGTAGGAGGCCCAATCAGACTGGAACTGCGCCAGTGCACCACGTACGCGGAAGGACACAGCACAGAGCCCCCTACCGGGCTGTAGATAATACGTGATCGATGTAGGCGGAGTGCGGCGCGTCCCACACCGGATAGAGTCGGGCGCGCAGGAAGTGGTCGTGTTTATTGAAATGTGGACTGGTAATATCTGAATCTAACCAGAACCGGTGCCTACATTTTGTATATTATTATTAAGGTGATCCGAGTTATTCCTTAGAGAGAGGGCGGAGAGGGGGAGAGGGGGAGAGGGGGGAGAGGGGGAGAAGGGGGAGCGGAGATGGTGGGAGGAGGGGGAGGGGAGAGTAGGAGAGAAGGAATGGGAGGGGGCAAGCAGGAGGGATGGGGAGGGGTGGAAAGAAGGAGATATGGGGAGAGAGGGAGAGAGAGGGAGAAGAAGAGGATGAGAGAGGGAGAGAGCGGGGAAAAACAGGGGAGCGGAGGAGAGAGAGGGAGAGGGAAAGAACGGGATAGAGAGGGAGGGAGAGGCGGGAAAAGGGAAATGGGAGAAAGAGAGGAGGAGAGAGAGAGAAGGACAGAGAGGGAGAGAGGGGGAGAGAGAAGGGAGATAGGGGGAGAAAGAGGGAGAAAGAGGGAGAGTAGGGTTTAAGGTTAATACCCCTGTCACACTACGACGTAACGAGCCAACGTAAGCCTGACATGGTCACTTTTCGTCATTATGTTGACATATGTTGGGTTATGTTATGATGACGTCAGAATGACATTAGACTGACGTCCAACGTATGTTCAGCGTTTCGGCAATGTTTAATTACATAAGTAACGTAAGGTAATGTAAAGCAACGTAGTTCTGGCGATGGAATAACGTTCATAACGTTCTGTGAGTGTCATTACGTTGTCCTCTCTCATTGAATGACGCTATCACTATGCTTTACCGATGTTATGCTCTCGTCAACTACGCTGCATCCACGTTCAACTTGTGCCTAAATTTGTATACTACGCCGAGAAGTTCAACATTTTTCACGTTCTCCCTATGCTTACGTCATTACGTCGTAGTGTGAGAGGGCCTTAAATAATCTAATGGTTTTTGAGTTTCTGTCATATTGAAAAAGTCTGTGATTATTCAGTCAGTATCAGTGCTGCCCCCTATATTAGGATAGTCAATGGACCGTTATGTAAATCAGGGTAAGTGATCTGTTTTTCAGTAAAAAAAATGGTTTGCTAAATTTACTTATTATTAATTCTAGCCAGTAATAACTTTTAACAAGTACATCAGTATCTAAATGGATATGGAGGGTAAAACTAGATCAGTATTTTGGTATTGATCTAATCTATCATATGTAAATTGGGCTTGCTCTGATGTGTTTTGGGTGGTTTGCTTAACATTGCTTATTTCATAAATATTCAGGAATTCTCAATAAATTTAAACCTACATAATCGGATCAAAGTATCAGAAGTTCTGAACCAAGCCCCTCGCCTAGATTTGGTTCTACATATCCAAATTGGATGCTGGTGTACTCACTAAATATTATTGCAGTTTAGTGTTCCCATGCTATGCTCTAAAACAGTTAAACAAACTTCCCAGTGTATATACCAGACCAACGTAATTTAAGTTAACATATTTTAGATCAAATATCTCTCAATTTAACCATTTAAAATAAAAGTTAGTTAAAATTGAAGGAAAATAGATTCTAGTGATCAATGCTAATATACTTATTGTTTAAATATATCGGGAACTCAAAAGCATCGGATTATGCAACTGTAATTTTCATTGGGGTGATGAAAATGAGAAATATTGCGCCTGGAGCTGTATTCGAACCCACATTTCTTGATAAACTGGGGCCAGCGTGTTAACGATTTCATCATCTAGGTTTCCTAATGCAACCACCCTATCAGTATCAGACGTCAACCTGGCTATATGACTCCTTGCCTGAGAGCTTAGTGCAGACTACTATACTATCAACGAATGCTGAGGTTTAGATGCACTAATACTAGCTACACATATCTTCTTAGGTAGATTTGTAGTTGTCATGAGTTTTAGGCATTATGGTAGGGGGAACAGTTTGGAAATTGTCCAGTAGATAACACCGGGGTAGATATAAGGCAGACCTAGACCCCAATCATGGATGCCATAGATCACGCCAGTCGCCTGCAAGCGAAATGAAAGAAATGTCCCAGACTGACAGCTAGTTGGGAGTTTTAAAACGTTTTGAAACTCATGAATCAACTTCTTGAAAGCCCTGTCCGATCTGTCAGCAGAACGGTTTGTTTATCAGTATTAGCAGTTATCATTGCAGGAGTTTATAGCAAGTTATATTATTGACCCTGGAATTCCGATGGGAAGAGGACCTATAGTAATTAGCAAACCAAATATGCCCCTAAGCTAATTTTTACCATCGTGATATTAGGATAATTATTACCACAGTGACATTAAGCTAATTATTACCTCAGTGACATTAACCTAATTAGTACAATAGTGATATTAAGCGAAGTATTAGCATAGTACCATTAAGCTAAGTATTACCATAGTGGCATTAAGCTAATGAGTACCACAGTGACATTAGGCTAATTATTACTATAATGGTATTAAGCTAATTATTATCACAGTGACATTAAGCTAATTATTACCACAGTGACATTAAGCTACTATTTTCACAGTGATATTACGCTAATTATTACCACAGTGACATTAAGCTACTATTATCACAGTGACATTAAGCTAATTATTACTATAATGGTATTAAGCTAATTATTACTACAGTGACATTAAGCTACTATTATCACAGTGACATTAAGCTAATTATTACTCTAATGGTTTTAAGCTAATTATTACCACAGTGACATTAAGCTAATTATTACCACATTGACATTAAGCTACTATTATCACAGTGACATTAAGCTAATTATTACCACAGTGACATTAAGCTACTATTATCACAGTGACATTAAGCTAATTATTACCACAGTGACATTAAGCTACTATTATCACAGTGACATTAAGCTAATTATTACTATTATGGTATTAAGCTAATTATTACCACAGTGCCATTAAGCTAATATTATCACAGTGACATTAAGCTAATTATTACTATGGTGACATTATGCTAATTATTACGACAGCAACATTAACATATTTATTACCGCAGTGACATGAAGCTAATTATTACCAATGTGCCAATAAGGTAGTTATTACTACAGTGGCATTACGCTAGTCATAGACCTATTTCAATGTTTACTAATATCGTGTATGCATACGCAGCTTGGCTGCAGAAGGAAGGCATACTGCAATTGGGCTTGCCGATACATGCAGTTCAAAACGTCAGTTTTATTCAAAATTAATAGAAATGCAGAACCCTAACCTTATAGATTTAATATAGTCTCTTATTTGAATATGTTTTATATATATGTTCCAAGCAGTTTGTTTCTAGGTGTTGTACTTTTAGAAATATTTAACTTTTTCTGAATGAAGATTGCCCACGGCCATTGACAATGCATTGAGTTTGCCAGTATGCACAGCTCAAAACGTCAATTTTATTCTAAATTTATAGAAATGCAGAACCCTAACCTTATAAATTTAATATAATCTGTTTGTTGAATATATTTTCCATATGTGCTCCAAATGGTTTGTTTCTAAGTGGTGTATATTTAGAGATATTTCACTTTTTCTGTATAAAGATTGCTCACAGCCATTGACAATGCATTCAGTTTGCTGGTACGTGCAGTGCAAAACGTCTATTTTATTCCAAATTAATAGAAATGCAGAACCTTAACCTTATAAATTAAAAATAATCTATTCGTTGAATATGTGTTCTATATGTGTTCCAAGGGGTTTGTGTCTAGGTGGTGTGGTTTTGAAGATATTTCACTTTTTCTGTATGAAGATTGCTCATAGTCATTGAGTTTGCAGTGTGACAGTGTGTCTACCTTGGTCTAGGTAGCAGGGTACCAAGCTACAGTGTGTCGTCTTGCAGCCAAGCAGTGCGCGCACTGACCTAGATACCTATGCTGACCTCATATGAAATAGGTATATTAGTACAGTAGCATTACACTAGTTATTTCAACAGTGGCATTACCCTATATATTATATCGGTTACATTGAGCGGGTCTTTAAGTAAAAGGGCAACATTGGTCATGTTAGTGCGAACATGGGTAATTCTTGACGGAACGTGAAGTGGTAGGGATCCGCATTTGTCGCCACCTGGCGGAACCCGAGTGAACTAGATGGTACCTAATGCGGCGCCCCCTTCCATCAAACGCCCGTAATCTCCCATTGCTTCCACCCGGCCACTATCAGGCTACTAGAGCTATGGTGGTGCCACCTACCATTAAAGCCTGGAACTAGCCCATCGTAGGGTCACCCCCTTATGGCCCCCAGTCCGTGTTGACATCACACAAACTGCTCACTCGCTCACTTGCATCTGGACACGAGCCCGCAAAATCAGGTTGATCGCCCATAATTTGCCCCTTCCAAACCCTCAACTAATCAAAAGGCACTTAAAGATGGGGCTGAGAGCGCTGATTGTCCATCGTTCAATTGGCCGGTCTACATTGTCCTCTATTTTTTCTATTATTCTTAGTTGTCTTAATGCCCTGATTGTACTCTTCATTGTTCTAGTAGTGCTCTTAACGGTTGACCTTAATTGATGCTGACTGTATTGATCTGTAGTCTGAAGGTTATTGTTTCTTTATCCTTAATTGTCCTATTGCTCTGATTGTACTCTGCATTGTTCTGATAGTATTCTTGACAGCTTGATGGTGATTGTTTGATCATTAGCCTGAAGGTCCCATTACTTCCCCAGATGACCTGACAGAATAAAGGCACATTATATCACTTCTGTTTCGTCGCGAATTACCCCAATTATTACAAGGGTGACATTAAAATAATTATCAGCATGGATACATTGACGTAATCCATGGTGGCCTTAAGCTAATTATTAGCTTTGTGGCATTACCATAATTATTACCTTGCCGGCAGTAAGTTATGTATTACCAGGCTAGTATAGGCTAGTATAGAATTAAGTAGAAAAAAGCGGAAAGCTCTTCCCAAGAAAACCCCAAAACACTAACATAGAACCTTAAGAAAACAACTAACATAGTAATAAGAATAGAACAAAAATTCAATGGCAAGAGGGCCCAACAAATCTAACATAGGCTACTAAACGTACCAACAGATCTATCTGCTACTGAAATGCAGACAATCAAATAACTTATCAGCAGATACCGCTTGGTAAGACAACACCAACACTACAGCTGGCCAGCATTGAAAACAAGCCTGGATACCCAGGCTTACATGCTATGGACAGTATAAATACAGCCTCAATAAAAATAAAAACTATTTTTTTTATTTTTTTTAAATAGCGGTATTAATTATTTCCATTAAAGCCTTACCTTATTTATCACCATGGCAGCGTTGAACTAAATATTGCCATGGCGACAGTAAGTTAATTGCTACCAAGGCCGCATTGAGCTAATTGATACAAATGGCGGCCTTTGATTAATTACTATTACCATACCGGCACTGGCCTCATTGTGAGCATGGCAATATGGAGCTAATTGTTAGTACCATTGTGATCATAAGCTAATCATTACCATGTCGGCCCAGCGCGAATTTCTAATACCCTTAGATACGATTATAGAATGGTGGACCGCTCGTTATGAGAGGGTTTGTTTCTAATGGGGTTTTAAAAATAAATATTAATATAGATCTTATTTATAAAAACAAAACTCACTGATCCATATTTAGGTGCATCTCAATACAATGGTTATTATAATCAACAAGAACAATTGCCGAGAACAAAAATACATTGGAGGTAATATTATCCGAGTTTCTTTTAATGACAATCAGGGATTACTCGATTTGTTTCATCTATAATGGAATCATGTCAGCACTCCCCCCTCCCTCATCTCCGCCGCACCCCCCCCCCCCTCTGCCCCATCCCCCATCCACTGTTACAACATACCAGTAGCCCAACTTCCATTCCCACATACACACATGTCTATGATGTACCACTTCTAAACCGTCAACCTAATCCGTACCCCAAACGCACATCTACACCCACATCCACATCTACACCAACATACATATCTACACCCACATCCATATCCACATCCACACCAACACCCACCTCCACACCCACATCCACATCCACACCAACACCCACCTCCACACCCACATCCACAACAAGACCTAGACCCACACAGAAGCCCACATTCACACCTACATCCACTGGCACCCACACCCACCAACCTGCACTTGCACCCACAACCATACCCAAACCCACCCACACCCGCACTCACACCCACACTCACATCCACGCCCATCTATACCCACACCCCAAATTCGCATCGACACATCCACGCCCACACTCACGCCAACACCCATATCCACACACAGACATCCAGACACACACATATTTCCACCCATACTCATACCCACTCACCCACAGACCCACACCTCAGATCTTTGACACCCATCCAGTCGCTTCCCTAAACATGACCAGTCAGACAAGAGGAGCTGACGCAAAAGCACTAATTAAATTAGCCTTTGTCACCAGAATTCTTCGTTTCCCGCCACACCAGTAGGCATAAGTTCTGGACAGTTCTGGTTCGCACCGTCGCCCACGTCCAAACCAATGCTAATCTTGCACTGTGAGATCTTCCACAATCCTTTCTCCATCCACAACCCCTTCGTCTCAGGGATCCATGCGCCCTACTAATATCCAGGACTGCTGCCTCACCACCTCGAGTCACATTCAGATTGGATCTGCACGCTTACATTCCCTCTCCACCTTAAAGCTGCATAATCCGATGAAAGCAAAATATTCCCAAAACCGAAATTAAGCCATCACCAATTATCATCTTTCCAAAACTGCCTGATCTACATGTAGGGCCTATATTTGATATTGTAGTGGTCTGCACTGACCTCTCAGGCAAGTAACCACATAGACAGGTAGGCATGGGGAGTATGTTGATATCAGGGAGCCTAGGTGGTGTAATGGTTAGCACACTGGCCCGGAATCCAAAGAGATGTGGGTTTGAGTCCCGCTCTAGGCACAATATTTCCCATTTTCATCACCCCCACGACACTGGTTGCCGTGATCAGGATCCTGTACAAGCTTTGCGCTGTATGGTTGTTGAACATACCCTGTGTATGTATGTGTAAGTGCATTGCCTGTATGTATGTAATTGTAAGCATTACAAGACTTACAATTCCAGGGGGACGAGTGTAGTGGTCTGCACTGACCTCTCAGGCAAGTAACCACATAGACAGGTAGGCGTGGGGAGTGTGTTGATATCAGGGAGCCTAGGTGGTGTAATGGTTAGCACACTGGCCCGGAATGCAAAGAGATGTGGGTTCGAGTCCCGCTCTAGGCACAGTATTTCCCATTTTCATCACCCCCACGACAATATGATACTTGTGAGATAGATACTATTGCGTCCAGTTTTTGTTTTGTTTGTGTGTGTGTGTGTGACTTTATTTTGGTAATTTTTGCGGGTTATTTTGTGTGTGTGTGGGGGAGGGTTTTTCCCCAATCGGAATATCAAACTTGCTGTCTTTATAAGGCAGTAACGTTACCTACTAAATGTAGCAAGGACTCGATTTGTACTTGGGTTCAACTGGAGTGCATACAAATAATGTTGTATGATTACATTTCAAATATCTTCATATGATACTGTATAGATAAGTAAAAAATGTGTCCGATAACCCAGGTGTCAGCTGACCGCTTTCTTGGCCAGGACCTGACCACTGTGAGAAACTTGTGGGAGGGGGGTGGAGTACTAAATATTCCGAAGGAGCTGTTCTTGCTGATCAAACAAATTAACGGGGCGCCTCATGTCTGTCTGATTCAAATCTGGGCACTTGCATGCGACAAAATGGTTGAATATTAAAAACACTAAATACCATTATTGAACATTGTATATGCTGATTTGCGCGTTGTGCGCTGCATTATAAATGTAATATATTAGTAAGTGGCGCCTAGTGTTATCGGATCCAACAGGCTAATAGGATTAAACCTAAATAATCGGCCCAATATGCGTTGTCGTGATCCCGATCGGCGTATGGACTGGGGAGGCGGTCATTATAGAGAGAATTAGTTATAATCTGAGGGGTCTTTACATGGGGGTTAACGCTGCGTAATCCATTCCTCTAAAAGAATCATATTTTTAACCTAAATAAATCAGATTGGCTGTTATATCGTAGTCTACCTTAGTTCAGTGTAGCTTCGATTAAATACTGACCTTAGATGTTGCTATGAAATAAAACAACAACAAACAGACAGAATATCATATACAATAAAACCTCTCAAAATCGACCGATCTTGGGACCGACTTTAAGTGGTCCATTTAGGGAGGTGGTCGGTTTAGGGAGGTAGAAAATGTGTAAAATATTCCAATTAAAAGCACATTGGTGGGTGATGTGATGTGGTCTATATGGGATTACAAATGTTGTACAAAAGGTAAATGATGTAATGTGAACAGATGCATGTGGTAGTGTGTAGTGTTGGTGATCCTTTACCAAGATTAAATAGGCATTGTGTATTATATAGATATTGTGAGAGGGGCACTACTGTTAGTGTGATAGGGCCTTAGCAGCTCTGCTCACAAGCCCCCCCCCCCCCCAACTGTTAGATGCGGATCACTGCACACCCAGACACAACAGGGCAGTGAGGCCAAAACAACCAAGGCATGGATACAAGCATGCTTACTGTTAATTGGTAGATATGTCAATGCTTACTGTTGATTAGAGGATCTGGTCATGTGACAGGCCATCTTGGATTCTAAAACCACTATATAATAATAAACCTGAGGGTGCAAGCTCCTGCACACTTTATACTCTACCTTTCTTATACTTGCCTGTAGTGATTTCCTATTTAGCCTGCCTACACAACTACAGCTGCCAGACGACGACTTTACAATATGGTTACAATTGTATTGTTGGGACCCAAATAAAGCCATCGATAGAGGGGAGTGGTTGATATGTGGAGGTGGTCGGATAGAAAGGTTTTACTGTATATACCTAACATTGGTGTTATTTCCACTGCCAGCATCCCAAATAATGTGTGTTTGTACACCAGATCAAGCCATGCACCATTGCTATGATCATATCGATCCAAGCCACTGAGTTTTAATGTTTTCAGGGGGGGGGGGACTAAGGAAATCAGTAGAAAAAAATGTATGAGTATCTATGTTGCATATAATATAAGATCAAATCGAGGTAGATGCTTTGGTCTTGAAAATATTATGATTTCGTCGGATTATGCACCTTTAACTGCTCCTCTCAGAATTTCTAGGTATATGTTTTTGTTTAGAAAGTATTATGATTCCGTTGGGTTATGCACCTTTAACTACTCCTCTCCGAATTTCGAGGTAGATGTTTTTGGTTAGAAAGTATTATGATTCTGTCGGGTTATGCACCTTTAGATACTCCTTTACGAATTGCTCGGAAGGTCCGTGTGTCTGCACCCAGTACACCCTCTGTCCCCCAATCCCCAGTTCTCTCAGTTTCCCTGGTCCCCCAGTTCCCTCAATTCTGCAGTACCCCAGTTCCCTCAGTCCTCCCGTTTCCCCAGTGTTTCCCCTGTGTTTCCCCAGTGCCCCTAGTGCCCCAGTTCCCCAGTTGCCGAAGTTCCCCCAATTACTCCAGTTCCCCCAATTCCCCCAATTATGCCAGTTCCCCAAATTCCCATATTTTCCCCAGTTCCTCCAGTACCCCAATTCCCCCAATTCCCCAAAGTTCCCCCAATAGACCCCACAAGTTAAAGTTGCAGAGTTCGATGGTTTCGCCTATTTCTCTGAGATAAATATATTAAATTGATTGTTATAACCTACCTTACTTTAGTTTGAAGTAACTTTTATTTTAAATGACTAACTTTTAAGTTATTTGAAGTGCAAGCATATGAAATTAGTTTGGCAAGCACACCAAAACACAATTGGCTTTAGCAGTAACAGGTTCTATTAAATTGACTCAGTATTCCCTTCTATGTGGCAACAAATGCTTAATATGTGCATCAGTATCTAAGTTAGATATGAAGAATCAATTCTAAGTGATTACTTTGGTTTTGAAAATGTTAAGTTTCATTGGACTATGCAGCTTTAAGGCCCCAGTCACACTATGGCTTTCGACCAAATGCCTCTGACCTTGTGACCTAAGCAAAAAAAAAGGCGTGACAAACAATGGTTTCAGCGCCCTGTCAAAAGCCCTGAAAATGGTTGGTGACCTCATGGTGACCATTTTGGTCGCAAGGAGGTTTTGGTGCAGCATCTGCAACCTCCTAGCAGCCACTATGGTTGCCCGGAGGTCGCCGACTGATCGCACACCACTTTGCGATCAACCCTTTTTGATGTTCGCAAGCGATCGCAATTGTAGTGTGACTGGGGTATAAGCTGGAAAGTATGTGATTAGAGTGGTTCCAGATTCTGCCAATAGATGTCACAAGCTGCATAGTCCGATGAAATATCAAACTTTCAAAACCAAACCAATTATCTAGGTTTGATTTTACATATCTAACTTAGATACTGATGCACTTATTAAGCATTTGTTTCTGCATAAAAGGCAATACTGAGTCAATTTAACAGAACCTGTTCCTGCAGAAGTCTATGGTGTCAGAGTTTTGGCAAGCTTACCGAAACTAATTTTCCATGTTTCCATTCAAAATATCTCTAAAGTTTACCATTTAAAATAAAAGTAACTTTGAACTAATGTAATGTAGATACTAGTGATCGATCTAATATATTTATCTCAGAAAGAAATACAGAAATTCAAAACCATCGGACTATGCAACTTTAAGTGCAGGGGTGTAATACGTGAAGAGAGCGGTGGTGAAATTCCAGAAGAAAAATAATTACATGGGCGAGAGCTTGAATTCTCTTGCAATATGAATATCTGCATATAATCGGGCATTTTATTACTTGTCCAGGCATTCTTTACTGAGATATAGCATGTGACATCCTAGGCACTCGGGAATGTACCCGAATAGAGTGGTTCCACATTCGGCAGATAGATGTCACCAGCTTAACTGGTGGGGTCTATCCCTCCAGTTTCCCCAAGTCCCCCAGTTTTGCCAGTTCCCCCAAGTTCCCCAGTTCCCCCAATTTCCCCAGTTTCCCCAGTTTCCCCAGTTCCCCCAGTTCTCTCAGGTCCCCAAGCCTCGGCCTGAGACACCCAGCGGCACCCACAGCGCCGACCAGCACTTGCTCCTTTCCGCTCCCCATTATTTCACGGACGGAGACGTCGACGCCCTCTCCCGTCGCACCTGGGAATTACCACGGGCGCTGATGGGTCAGGTGCCGGGAGGTTAGCTTTGTGGGTGCCGAACTGAGCTAGTAGCCGAGAGACCATAGAGACTTTTATAAAAAACACACAAGAGAACCACAGCTTCCAGTGGTTTGTTTCCATTCCACAAACCCGGTGGGAGAGGAGAGGATGGGGGATAGAGCAAGAGATTAACATACAAGAGAGTCATAACTGACAGTGGGTTGCTTCCATTCCACAAACCGGGTGGGAGAGGAGTGTATGGGGGATAGAACAGAGAGATTAAAATACAAGAGAGTCACAGCTGACAGTGGTTTGCTTCCATTCCACGAACTGGGTGGGATAGGAGAGGATGGGGGATAGCGCAAAGAGATTAAAATACAAGAGAGTCGCAGCTTACAGTGGTTTGCTTCCACTGCACAAACCAGGTGGGAGAGGATACTATGGGGGATAGAGCAGAGAGAGTAAAATACAAGAGAGGCACAGCTTACAGTGGTTTGCTTCCACTGCACAAACTGGGTGGGAGAGGAGAGGATGGGGAATAGAGCAGAGAGATTAAAATACAAGACAGTCACACCTCACAGTGGTTTGCTTCCATTCCACAAACCGGGTGGGAGAGGAGAGTATGGGGATAGAGCAGAGAGATTAAAATACAAGACAGTCACACCTCACAGTGGTTTGCTTCCATTCCACAAACCGGGTGGGAGAGGAGAGTATGGGGATAGAGCAGAGAGATTAAAATAGAAGAGAGTCACAGGTCATAGTGGTTTGCTTCCACTGCACACACCAGGTGGGAGAGGAGAGGATGGGGGATAGAGCAGAGATATTAAAATACAAGAGAGTCACAGGTCATAGTGGTTTGCTTCCACTACACACACCAGGTGGGAGAGGAGAGGATGGGGGATAAAGCAGAGAGATTAAAATACAAGGCAGTCACAGCTGACGGTGGTTTGCTTCCATTTCACAAACGGGGTGGGAGAGGAGAGTATCAGGATAAAGCAGAGAGATTAAAATACAAGACAGTCACAGCTGACGGTGGTTTGCTTCGATTTCACAAACGGGCTGGGAGAGGAGAGTATCGGGATAGAGCAGAGAGATTAAAATACAAGAGAGTCACAGCTGACAGTTGTTTGGTTCCCTTCCACAAACGGTGTGGGAGAGGAGGGGATTAGAGTAGAGAGATTAAAAACCAAGATATCCACAGCACCCGTGATTTTCTTCTATTCCTCAAACCGGGTGAGAGAGTGGGAGGGGGGGGGGGCAGAGAAATACAACACAAACCCTAGAAAACCACGCATCTCCCATTGAGTTGGTGCCAGTACATGGAACCTAAATGACTACTACTTGACTACTATTAATATCTTTAATGAAACTGATCTCGCGGGCCGAGATAACCTAAAATAAATCACAAGAGAGGCGTAGCTACCCAAGGAAACTAAAATAATCATCCTCGTGCTTGACAAAACTGAGCAACTGGCGCAGAGCCCAGAGAGCCTGAAAGACCAGAGAGATTTAAGTCTCAGGGACTTGAATGAACATCTTAACGTGATGGGCAGGGGGGAGTACAGAACGATGCATTCTAACTTGTCTTCCTGAATTGTATAATTAATGTCATGAATTCATGAGGAGACTTAGCAGTCGGAATACTGGGACGCTGGGAAGCTGGGACGTTGGGACGCTGGGATGTTGGGACGCTGGGACGCTGGAACGTTGGGACGCTGCGAGGCTGCGACGTTGGGACGCTGGGACACGGGGATCTTGTGAGGAAATTATGACTGAGATTTCAAGAGGGCTGTATTTAGAATACTGAGTGAGATTGTCTATAAAAGTGAATAATTTGAACTTTATTCGTCTTACTATTAATTTTACACTTGATCTGCGGCAATCAACCACAGATATCCTCATTGAATGCGGATTCATCGCCTATGAATATGCAATGAAACTCAACCGGGGGCGCCATGAAATATTGATGTGGCTATGTAATGTGTAGAACATTATAATTATAATAGCGCTATTAAATGTACCCGGATGCCTATCTGTAATGATGCTAGAGAGGGAAGGGTGGGGGTATGGGGGTGTGGGATACGGTTCTTGTAATTGAATAAGTTGTTTGTCATGTTAAATAAAGTTTCATTCGTTGGTGGGAGGGGGCGATACTGGTAGAACTAATACAACTTAGACAGAATTACTTATATATAATATGAGCCTGTGCCTGTGCAAGTGCCTGCGCATGTGCCTGTGCCTGCGCCTGCGCCTGCACCTGCGCATGTCCTTGCCCCTCCGCCTGCGCTTGTGCCTGCCCCTGCACATGCCCTTCGCCTGCCCCTGCCCTTTCCCATGTACATTCCCATCCCCATGCCCATATGCCTGCACATCTGTATGTGAATGAAGTAAAACCCCTCTAACCGAACCCCCCAACAGATCGACCACTCATATCAATTCGACCATTTATAGTCGGTCTGTTGATTTAGAGAGGGCGTACTGTACTGCTTACTGTAGTTGTTATTATATGGCTGGACGGCAAAGCGCATGTAAACGCTCCTAGCAGTTGATCCTGATACATCGACGCCTCACCCGCCCGAGATGGGTCATGTGCCCAGTTTAGTACTCATGATTAGCCTAGCACTTTCTCTTATTAACACTGATGATAAATTGCTACAAGTATATGTTAGTTGCAATGTTCCATATTGTACACAAACCAAACTGCACCAATTTCTAGCACATTCAGGTAGTTTCTCGAAGTAGGCAGTTTGAATTAAAAGTAAGAAGAACAAACTGTTTGATTTAAATATGCTGATGTTACAGTAGGATTTATATTTTGATGTAAATGGCCTACACATAAAATCGTATGCAATTGCCGTCGCTATTACAATGCTGTTCTTCTCCTTGTTGTTTCTTTTCGGATCGGGTGGAGCCTGTCTTGGTAAGCAGGGCACATATTGCATATCACATATTGCATATCACATATTGCCTATTGTATATTGCATAGCACATATTGCATATTGCATGTAGCGCATTGCGTATTGCATATTGCATATTGCATAGTACATATTGCGCATTACATATTGCATGTTTCATGTTGCATGTTGCATGTTGCACATAGCATATTGCATATTGCATAGTACATATTGCACATTACATATTGCATGTTGCATGTTGTGCCTTGCATATTGCATATTGCATATCGCATGTTGCGTATTGCTTATTGCATATTGAATATAAGTTTCCTTTTTCAATTGGATGGAGGATGTCTTGGTAAGCGGGACACACATATTACATATTACATAATTCATATTGCACTTTCCATATTGTATGTTTGATATTGCATGAAGTATAATGCATGTTTCTTCTTCTTTTTTTTCCTTTTTTTTTGAGGGTGTACTTATACTGTCCAAAACATATAAGCCCGGGTATTCAGGCTTGTGTTTTTTCAATGGTTGCCAGCTGTAGTGTTGGTGTTATCTTATCAGACAGTAGCTGCTGATAAGGTATTTGATTGCCTGCATTTCAGTAACAGATAGATAGTTGGTTTCATAATACATAATACATATTACATATCAAAGACATTACATATTATATATCACATATGGATCACTATCAGGCCAATTGCTACATTAGGAGAAAACTAAAAGTACATTTCTGATGTCATACCTCTCATACACGCCCCACTCTCTTGAATGGACCCCACCGTCTCCTGATTGGTACACCTCTCTCGCTGCCAGGGGCTTGGCGCCGTCAGGGTTGTCAGGTGATGTGTGCAGCAGCGGGAAATTATATGTTAATGCATGCACATATAACACTGCATGCATGCGGAATATTCCGAACAGAATATAGCGCCACGATACCGTCAGCGCCGGCTGGCCGGGAGAGGCCGAGCGAAGCCCCGGTATGTAGTGCAGCCCCCTCCCCGGTCCCCCTACCCCCCCCCACCTCCCCTCACCCACACATATATAGCGATGTTGTCTCTGTATGTATCTGATCAGCTTGATTGGTCAATATCGCTGGCCCAGATAGAGTCGCTACAATGGACTTCTGGGCCCTGGATTGCTGCTGGCACTTTGTGATTTTTGTGGTGCTTTTTTTACGATGTGTTCACCCCCCTCCCCCTTTTGTTCTAAGCAATTGACTACGTGGAAGAAAGGCTAAGTAATATTTCAGAGGCTCAACGGTTTCAACTCTCACTCATGCCGCTATTAAGTATTATTAGTAATATACTAGTACCCTATTTATATTAGAGTGGCGATGTATTCATTAATTACACAATGTCTCAAATTTTAAATTATTAGGAATGATGGTTCAGCGGGATTTGATATTTTAGGTATTTGAATATGTAGCTAGACCATCTCCAAACACGAAACTTAGCATTAGGTTGGGACTGGATATTCGTTTTTTCATGGATAACACCATAGAAAATATGTTATCAGTATACTATTATCACCATCAAGTATGTATTAAATGTATATATATTATACATATTAGATATAATATGATATACTGTATGCGTATATATATTATACCTATTAGATATAATATGTAGTAAGTATATGCATATCATGTTAGAGACAATATGTGTATATGTTATATGTATACTTTTCATGTACAAATCTGTTATTTAACCTAAAGCTTTGGATTGGCGTTTACATGGTTTTGCGCCTGAACTGCATATGTGTGCATATCATGTGTATACATGTGTATATATATATATAGTATATGTATGTGTATATATTACATGTGTATGTGTATAGTATATGTTTATATCTGATATATATATACATGTGTATATTCTAGCTATATAGTAGTGTATATATTAGAGACCTATGTTAGGGTATATATTATAGATTACATATATATATATATATATATATATATATTAGTGTCTGCATTATATACGCATAATAGTGTATATATGTATTATGTGTATAATGTTATATATGTGTATATTTAGTGCAGGATTTGGGGTTTAAGACTTGGTAGGGTACCAAATGAGATTTCATTAAAGCTAAGCCCAGGCCTGTACACAGAAGAATACATCAGTCATATTAAGATGATGGGACATTCAGTAAATGACATGGGTGATCGGAATATAGCATCTTTTAACATGAAAATCTTAAATTTAAATGTACTTCGGGGTATAACTGGTCATATAATTGATTGGCTGATTGATTGATCGAGTTATTATGATTGTATGCCCTGTCGGCCATAGCAAGGTATAAAACAAGCGGTACTATTAGACTGGGGCCAATCCAGATATCAGTTGTATTAAACTTACAATGAAGGTAATATCAGCTGGTTTTAACACAAATTGTGAATTGAATCAATAGCTACTTACGGGTGCTCTTTATACATCAGATGCATCTTTACATTTCCTTATTGCTTCGCCATTTTTAACGCAGGTCAGACGGTACTAAGATTGAGAGACCTCTTAGTACAAACGAGATCCCATATAGTAAGGTAAGGCGTGGTCCAATATATATTCAGTTAACGATCTGCGATGTAAAAGAACTGACTGAAGCCCATTAGATGCTGGTACAGCCTGAGCTGTTCCCTACCACCCCCAGCCCCCCCCCCCTCCGCCACACACACACTTCCTGCCCCCAGCCCATCCCTGCTCTCCCTTCCTACTCCCCTTCCCGCCCTCCTCCACCCGTGTATCTCACGCTGCAGTTGGATTACTTCCAGCCGCACCCCACCACCCCACCACCCCCACCCCCACACACCCCACACCGTCGCACACAAACACCTACACACCACCCAACAAACCACCCCACCCCACACACCCACACACCCTATAAACACCCACACACCAACACCCCCACACCCCCACAAACCGTACAAACCCCCACCCCCACACCCCCACACCCCACACCCCCACACACCACCCCACACACCCACCCCACACACCCACACACCCACACACACCCGCACCCTCGCACCCACACACCTACACACCACCCCACACACCACCCCACCCCACCCACCCACAGACCCTACACACCGACACACCCACCCACCGCACAGCCCAACACCCCCACACACCACCCCACACCCTACCCACACACCTTACACCCACACACCCACACACTACATACCCATCCACCCACACCCACACCCACACCCACACACCCACACACCCACACTCACCCAAACACCCACAGACCAACCACCTACACTCTACACACCCATACACTCACACCCTAATCCCGTGGGAGTGCTCAGTCATGCGAAGCAAACCAGGCAATCCCGGTTCCGTTATACCGATGCACTGCTATATGTCCACTCACAACTGCCAGAAAGAGGCAGGCGGCTAGAGGTGGGTGGCTGGCTAAATGTGCTGACGCCTCTCTCCGACACCACCCCCCAACCCCAACCCCCACGCCCTCCCACGCTCTGCCCCACCCGGCCCTGCCTCGGTCAGCACAGCCGAGCCTCTCCCCGCCCCGCTCCATCCAGCCGAGCCGACCCGAGCCCAGACTCTACCCGTCCAGCACAGCTCAGCCCAGCACGTCTAGTACCCCCCCCCCGCCCCGCATCGTCACGCCCAGCCCAGCCTAACATAACCCCGCCCAGCCCAGCCCAGCCCAGCCCAGCCCAACCCAGCCCAGCCCAGCCCAGCCCAGCCCAGCCCAGCCCAGCCCAGCCCAGCCTAACCTAACCCCGCCCAGCCCAGCCCAGCCTAACCTAACCCAACCCAGCCCAGCCCAGCCCAGCCCAACCCAGCCCAGCTCAGCCCAGCCCAGCCCAGACCAGCCCAGACCAGCCCAGCCCAGCCCCAGCCCAGCCCAGCCCAGCCCAGCCCAGCCCAGCCCAGCCCAGCCCAGCCCAGCCGAACCCAACCCAACCCATCCCCTGAGGATGTGCCGGGTGCCGGGTGCTGGGTGCCCGGCTGCACAGCTTCCCAGCTGTCCGGTTGCCCTGTTGCCTGGTTGCCTGGTTGCACGGGTGGCCGGAGGGCCGGAGGGCCGGAGGGCCGGAGTTCCAAAATGCCAGAGTGCCGGAGTGCTGGAGTGCCGGTGTGCCGGAGTGCCGTGGTTCCGGTTGCCCGGCTTCCCAGTTGCCCTGGTGTCAGATGCCCGGATGACCAGATGCCGGGTACCCGGGTGCCAGGTAGCAGGGTTTCCGGATACCGACAGAGTATGACTCCTCTATGAGACCATGTTTGGCAGAGTTCTTCTAGGGCTCTTAATTTGATCACGATCTGAGACACCAGCCGTGGCTGATCTAGGTTAATTTGGGTGTGCACAATATGAGGCCCTCACACTGGTCTCACTAGTCTCAGTAGACGGCGGGGGTATCGTGTTGGTGGGTCCACTGGGAAACCTCTGCTGTTGGCGCACCGCCGACGGATGGGGGTTGGGGGCGGGGTGATGATGGTGGTGGTGGTGGGGTGGTAGTGGGTGTGTGTGGGTGTAGGGTGTATCTAACTAAATGTGTGTGTAAGCTGGGATATTGTGGAAATTCAAGAAGGTATGGGTATATATAATATGGTCGTGGTGGTGGCAGTTTTCGTGCTGGCTGGGTTGGAGGTTGGAGGGTGTGAGGGTGGGTCGATGAGGTGCAGATTGCAAGAGGTGGTTCTGATGATGGCGCTGGATCTGATGGTGGTGGTGATTCTGGTGGTGGTGGTTCTGGTGGTGGTGGCTCTGGTGGTGGTTGGTTGTTGGAGTTTTACGTCCTTGCAACATCAGGATCTTGTGGTGGTGATGGTGATGGTGGTGATTGTGACGGTGGTGGCATTGGTGGTTCTCGTGGTTCTGATGACGAAGGTGATGGTTTTGATGACAGAGGTGGTAGTGGTTGTAGTTCTAGTGACGGATGTAGTGGTGGTGGTGGTTGTGGTGGTTCTGATGGCAGAGGTAGTAGTGGTGGTGGGAGTAGTTATGATGATGGAAGTGATGGTGGTAGTGCTGGTCTTGATGGTTCTAATGACAAAGGTGGTGGTGATGGATTTGATGACAGAGGTAGTACTAGTGGTATGTAGTGACATAGGTGGGATTTGTGTTGCTGATGACAGAGGTAGAGATGGTGGGTTTGCTGGTTGCGGTAGTTCCGATGACACCGGTAGTAGCGCTGGTGGTTCTGACGATAGAGGTGGTAGTAGGGGAGGTAGTTCTGGTGATTGAGGTGGTACTGGTGTTGCTGGTTGTGATGGTTCTCATTCCAAAGGTGGTAGTGGGAGCGGTGATTCTGGTGACAGAGATGGTGATTCTGGTGACAGAGATGGTGATTCTGGTGACAGAGGTGGTAGTAGCAGTGGTGGTTCTGTTGAGAAAGGTGGTAGTAGCACTAGCAGTGGTGGTTCTGATGACAGAGTTGGTAGTAAGGGTGGTGGTTCTGGTGAAAGACGTGGTAGTAGTAGTGGTGGGTCTGGTAACAGAGGTGTAGTAGCAGTGGTGGTTCTGTTGACAGAGGTGGTAGTACCACTAGCAGTGGTCGTTCTGATGACAGAGGTGGTGCTGATTATGTTGATAGAGTTGGTAGTATCAGTGGTGTTTTTAATGACAGAGGTGTTAGTAGGGGTGGTTGTTCTGGTGACAGAGGTGGTAGTAACAGTGGTGGTTCTGGTAACAGAGGTGGTAGTACCATTGGTGGTTCTGGTGATGACAGAGGTGGTATTAGCAGTGGGGGTTCTGCTAACAGAGGTGGTAGTAGTGTTGCTAGTTCTGGTGACAGAGGTGGTAGTAGCAGTGGTGGTCGTCTTGGGGACAGAGGTGATAGTGTTGCTGGGTGTGGTGGTCCTGATGACAGAGGTAATGGTGGTGGTGCTTTTGGTGACAGAGGTGGTGTTGCTGCTGGTCGTGGTTGTTCTGATGACATAGTGAGTCACGTCGTACTTGTGGTGACAAAGGTGGTGGTGTTGTTCGTTGTGGTGGGCCTGATGACAGAGGTAATGGTGGTGGTGCTTCTGGGGACAGAGGTGGTGTTGCTGTTGGTCGTGGTTGTTCTGATGACGTAGATAGTCACGTCGTACTTGTGGTGACAGAGGTCGTGGTGGTGTTGCTGGTTGTGGTGGTCCTGATGGCTGAGGCAATAGCGGTGGTGGTTCTCATGACAGAGGTTGTAGAATGGGGTTGTGATTCTGATAACAGAGGTGGTACTAGGGGGTGGTGATTCTCATGACAGAGGTGGTACTGGTAGTAGGAGAGGTGCTGCTTCTAGTCACAGAGGTGGTGCGGCTCCTAGTAATGAAAGTGTTTGAGCTGCTCCAATCCATATGACACCTGACTTTGTCGGCACCTTAAAGGTGGCTGGTGCTCGACCTGGTTAGTATGGATCTCCCCCCCGCCCCTCTCCCCCACCCCTCACCTGCAGGTGTTGGTCCATTATGGCCGCGGTGTATACACAGAGGACATCACACAGACAGACGCACACACAGACACCCACACCACCACTGCACCCCATGACCCGAAGGCTTTAATCCTCTTTCCCTTAACACTAGTCGTCAATGTGTATCCTCCAGTGCAGTGTCCTCTAGGTATACCTGCTTTCATACTTTGTGTGTTGATTCCTTACACAAGTCGTCAATAGAAGCGGGAACTTGAGAGAACACCACTTTATTCTACTCCTGCTATGCTTGAACGCCCCTTGAAGTAGTACTGGTCTATAATCTCCATATCTGAAATCTTTGGTGCCAGTTGCATTTCGGAATTCGGAATTTTGAATATAGGTAGTTATCAAGCATTAATTCTGCACTCGGAATGTGACTAATTGGAATAAAAAGATGACTAATACTAGTATTTCAGTTCATTTATGGACTCCTGTTGATAAATTAAATAATGGGATAAGTGTAGACCTTAAAATACTCTAGTACATTTCATTTCCAACAAAAACAGTTAGTCAAGCTTAAATTCCAAAGATCAATAATCAAAATGAATATTAATATAATAAAATAATAATAATAATATCAACATAGGCGATTCAGAGTAAGGGGGATAAATAAAGAATAAACTGTTTTTCACTTTTCAGTTTATATTTAAGATGTATGAACAAGAAACTTCGGTTTTCTGAGCTTTTCGGATTTCAGAATTTCGGATACGGGATTATATCACCCTGAGATGGTGGTACATTTTAGCAATATATAATGTGACAGCAGCCACCCACACCACATTGACAACATATGACATCTGAGAATTTAGACAATTCTACCGAGGTTATGTTGCAGTTCTTAGCCAAGAAAAGCGTTACATATTCCTGTTGCATATATATTCCTGTGAACACTATTATTTCAATATTTTTGTTAGCTGACATTGCTTTTCTTGAATTTTTGCACATATATCCAGTTAATCTGAACATTATGATCGTCAGTATGAAAATTTCCATTTCCATACACATCATGTGTGGGGGAGGAGGTTTTGTATGGGGGATGGGAAGAGCTGTCTTAGCCATGTTCTCATGGTCCCAGTCAGGTGTAATCAACTTATTCTTCGATAGCTCCTTGACCTCTATATATACACTAATAGAATACTGTATATATCTACATGTATGTATATATGCATTAAGCTTTTCTGTATATCGATAGCAGTGCCACATTTCGTTTGGTATAATCGTCTCTCTAGTTGTCGCATCGACCCTTGTCTGAGTTAAACATGCAAGGCCCATGTTGCTACTAAAAGTTACATAGTCCGATGGTTTTGAGTTTCTGACATTTTTCTGAGATAAGTATATTAAATTGATCATTATAATCTACCTTATTTTAGTTTGAAGTAACCTTTAATGGAAATGGCTACCTTTTGAGATATTGTGAAAATAATGTTGGCAAGCACGCCAAAACTCTGGTACCATAGACTTCTGCAGTAAAAGGTTCTATTAAATTGACTCAGTGTTCCCTTCAATATGGCAACAAATACTTAATAAGTGCATCAGTATCTAGATTAGATATGTAGAATCAAATCTAGATAATTGTTTTGATTTTGAAAATTTGATGCTTCATCGAACTATGCAGCTTTAATCTAACTCCTTATATTTGGTATTATTAGTAATAGAGTGCAATGACTGGGTGGCTTATTGCCAGGTTAATGAGAGTGAATGAAAGATCATGGTTTGGTGGGATATCTGAGGTGGGAAGCACTAAACAAACACCAAGGTTGAAGTTAGACCTGTGAAAAGTTAAGCTCGTGCTATCAAAGAGCTTCAGTGTCTTGAGAACCAGCAGATATCTCAGATAGTGGACTCCATAAAAAGGAAGAATCAAAATCGTGTGACACTTCGAATAAACATATACAATATGTGCTTCAATATATATATAACATTAATGAACAAGATCACTTATGATATCCATGTGTATGGTGCTTTAATATTGCAATAATATTTAACTCTCAACTGTCTTCTGGTTACAGTCTCAACTGTCTTCTGGTTACAGAAAGAGAGGACACCGTCATCTCCGGTTCAATGATACCATCAAGAGAAACCTGAAGCTGAGAGGCATTAAGACCGACTCATGGACATCACTCTCACAGCAGAGAGCTAAATGGAGAGCAGCAGTCAAGTAATGAAAGCAGTTTTTGTCACGACCGACAGCATGATGATGATGATGAATATTTAATATTTGAACCTACACTCTAGCTCATGCAAATTATATCCTACACAATGAATCCATGGCATAGCATAATATACCCTATATCCTACGGAGTGCAGTCACTGCCCTACACATTGGACCATGGCCCTGTCCAGTGGGGCCCACAACCTAGGGGGAGGCCCGTTCCCAATTCGCTAGACCCAAAGCTCGCCATTATACACCAGCCACCCCTTAGCGGGAATCACTGGAGTGCATAAACACCATCTGCTATGCCACCCCCCCCCACACCCCCACCTCCAGCCCCAGTCATACCCCACTCCCACCCCTTACTCTCACCCTCACTCTCTCTTTCTCATGGCCCATAACATACCACATTTCACACATAGCGTCATACGTAGTCGCTAGGTTCGGACATAAGATTGGGTGGGTGGGTGGGGGGGGGGGGATAAATTCACTTTCTTAATTAAACATAAGAATTTAAAGCATTAGGCTTAATCCATCACGACCCATGTTTATAATGAAGCTGACATCGGCTGCCAAATGGGGTCTGAGCAGATGAGGAGGGACCGGAGTGTTTATCTGAGAGATGGAGAGAGATTGCAAGTGTGTGTAAGGGGGAGAAGGGAGGGTTGGTTGGTGGTTGGAGTTTTACGTCCTTGCAACATATAAGGTCATATCAGGATGGGTTTGATTGATTGGTGGCTTCTTTACGCCGTATCGGCAGCATAGGCCATATTTAAGGCGTAAACTGTCACTCAATCAGGATGGGTATCGACTTGTGACAGTACACACTCATGGCAACTTTATAGTGCTGCCTCACTGGGAAATCAGGTCAGTGGCACCATGACCCAATATCCCACTCAGTCACACTATCCTGACACGGAGCTTACCAGTCCTTGCCCTATCCTATTAATGTAAAGCCAGGCTAGGAAGTGACAAGTATCAATTTTATAAGTCATTGGTTTGACGCGAACCGGAAGCGAACTCCCGCCCGCGCTCTACCACGCCCGGGGGGAGTGGAGGGGGCAGAGGCTACAGCCAACCCCAGGCAGTGACCTGTCCAGCAATCTTTACACTAAGTCACCCTGAGGAGGGATTTACTTTAAACCTTCACTATCTGTGATTCGCTTCCGTACATAGAGTTAAATCTTTGCATTAATCAGGGAAGCCTTAAACTTTAAAGAAGAAGAAATGACAGGGGAGTGTCGAATATTTAATTCTCTTCGGCAAAAATAAATTACAATATTGTTTTTATATTTTGTTAAACTGAATTTATAAAGTCACTCAACTTGGCCGTGTTGCGCTACGACTGGCAAGGAAGCCTTTCCTGGGGTTGAAATATCGGACAACTCCCCCTTCCGCTTTCCCCCGCTCCCATCCTCCCCCTCCCCTCCCCCTTCCCTTCCCCCCTCCTCCCACCCCTTCCCTCCCCCCTCCCCTTCTCCTCCACTCCCCCTGTGGGTAGGATATATACGGGTTAGGGGTGAGCGGTCGGCCCCTGGGGGCTGGGAGTGGGGGCGGTGGGAAGGGAGATGCGGGGGCGGGGACGGTGGGAAGGGGGGGGGGGCTTGTGGGCGTGGGCGCTGGGAGTAGCGGTGAGGGGAGGGGAGCGGGCGGGGGAAGCCAGGGGAGGGTGGGGGGGATGGGGCGTGGAGGTGGGCACCGGGACGCTGCGACGGGATCTCGCCTCCGATGGCCCGCCCGCCCGCCCGACCGACCGCCCGACCGCCCGACCGCCCGCCTGACCGGCCGTCCGTCCAGCCGCCGGCCAGTACACGGGCAGGTGGCCGGGGTCCCGGCGAGGTTTATATGTGTAATAAGGAGCCAGGAATGGAGGAGGACATCTCAGCAATAGATCTGACAGATCCATCACGGCGTCGGGCGGTCGCCCGACCGGTTTTGCGAGAGGTTCCTTCCCTGTGTTGATAGCAGCAGCCCTCTGGGTAGTTGTAGTTATCTTCGAAACAAAGTGTTGTTCAACAAGCAGAATGCACGGTGCAGCTTTATGGAGTTGAGATGTAATTTAAAAGCAGGATGGTCTGGTGAAATTGAAAAAAGTATCACATTTTGAAATCTCACCTAGATTGTATCCGACAAATTGACTATGATGCATGCACTCATGGGGCAATATTAGCTACTTGGTCAATAGAAGAAACACAAACTCAAATTATTGACTTAGAATTAGGTACTGCAATTCATGTCTAAATTTCTGTGGGTTTTTTTGGCATGTTTTCTCTCCGGATGTGATGACCGAATCGGAAAGAGCGCATGATTCCCAAGCGGAAGGTCATCCCAGCCGATTCAAATGAATGACTTACCAAATGTATACTTGGTGCTATCTAGCATGGAGCTCGGCATCACTATGATAGGGCTAGAACTTGTTAGCTTTAGTGTCAGAATAATTTGACACCGACACCACATATGAGTTTAAAGTTGGATTTATTTCTTTTTCAATAATGAGTCAGTAGTAAGCACATGTAAATTTTAGTAAGCACATACTAAGTTCAACAGAATAAGCACAGTGAGATAAGTCAATGAGTTATGCACCCTTAAACCTTAGCCCTATATAGTCTTTTAGCAGGGGTGGGTGGGATGGCAGTTCAAAGCCAGCTAGTGTCCTCCTGTGGCCATGTCGAAGTGAGCTCACCACCGCTAAGACGGTCCTTATATAGGCGCTTGGGCCAGTAGTTCGAGTGGGCGACCACAGAGGGCAGGTCAGTACGACAGAGTTAGCATCTCGAAGTATTTTGTATCAAAGTATGAATAACCAGACGGTGCTGACGCAGAAGTCAGAAGGTAGTATCGCCGAAAGTAGATAGGTGGCAGCATAAGTATTAATCTTAATGCTATGAGGCTATGGCGGCGAGCGAATGCCAAATTACCCGTGTTGCTGAGCATCACAAACAATGTGACTGGGCAGGGAATCGGGTCATGGTGCCAGTGGTATGGTCCTCCCAGTGGGGAAGCACTATGAAGTTACCATGGGAGCACTCTGTCACAAGTCCGTTCCCGGCTCGATATGATCCTAGATGTTGCCCGGACGTAAAACCCGAACAAACATGCAACATATGTTCACTTCAATTGTCTCTTCAAGACAACCATTGCGAAAATAAGTTCAAACTGAAGTAAATGAGATAATAAGAATAAACTTCATACATGCAAGCAGGACAGAATTTCCAAATCATTAGATTGTTCACCTCTAACGTTTTATTGTGTCAGGCGTCACCTTTCACACCTACACCCACACCCACATCCACACACGCACACGCACACCCACACCAACACACCCACAGTCACACACACACATCAACAGCTACACCACATCCACACACCCACATCCACACACCCACATCCACACACCCACATCCACACACCCACATCCACACACCCACATACACACACCCACATACACACACCCACATACACACACCCACGCCCACCCACACACCCATAGTCACATGCCCCACACCCACATCCAAACATCCACACCAACACACCCACATCCACACACCCGTACCTACCCCCACACACCCACATAATCACACCACACCACACAATACACCACACAACCACAGATACACACCACACGCACCGCACAACACACACACCCATACATCCACAACTACACAACACACACACCAGACACCGCACACCACACATCCACAACTACACACCACACATACCACAATCACCACACCACACACCACACATCCACAACTACACGCCACAGACCACACACTACACACCACACACAACACACCACACCCCACACACCAAACACCACACACCACACACACCACACACACCACACACTCCACACCCACGGCAACCTCGTTGAGAACTAATGGAGACGAACCAGATGGGATGGCCGAATGAGTTAGAGCATCCGTCTCCCATGTTGGTAGACCATGGGATCCGGGGTTCGAAACCTGGTCGAGTCAAACCAATGACTGAAAAATTGATACTTGTTGCTTCCTAGCCAGGCGCTCGGAATTATTAGGATAGGGCAAGGACTGGTTGGCTCAGTGTCAGGATAATGTGACTGAGTAGGATATCACGTCATGGTGCTGGTAGCCTGGTATCCCAGTGGGGCATCACTATAAAGTCGCCATGAGTGTGCACAGTCACAAGTCGGTACCCGTCCTGATATGACGTTAGATGTTGCTAGGACGTAAAACGACAACAAACAAAACAAACAAAATAGAGGACATGCCAAATAGCTCACGACCCGAGTCGACAAAGCGGTCATTTTTAAATGTGGGAAATAGCGGCGGTTTGAATGGGGAGAGAGAGTATTACGGTGGGGGGGGGGGGGGGGTGAGAAGGTGTGGTTCCTTGAAAATATCAGAATGGGGGTGTCGGAGGGTTGGAGCAGTTGGTGATGGTAAGGTATCGGGGGTGGGGGATGGGGGGGGGGGGGGGGGTAGTGGGGGGGAGAGGGGTTGGACCGGGGTCTGTTCGCCCCCAAGCCGCATACAGAGACCACGACTCTGATCCCACCCCTAAAACTGCTCGTCTATTTGGATCATTTGTAGTCCAGGCATCTGAAGGCCTGGCCCTTTCCCGGTTGCATAACACGATTCTGGAATGTCGCCGAGGGGCGAAGTGTGTAGCCATGGAAGTGAATGGATGGGTGTGGGCAAAGTGCAGGGGCGTGCGTGTGAGTGGTTGGGTGGAGTGGGGTGGAGGGTATTCGGTGGAAAAGACGTAAGGTGTTAAGTGATTGGGTGAAATCTACACGGCTTCCGGTCGCAAGTTTTCTGTAACTCGTTGGTGTTCTGTGCGCCTGCTGAAATGGACATGGATGTGGTGGGTGGGAGGGTGGGAGGGGGTATTGTAGGCAATTGAATGCGCCAGTATGTACTGGTGACCAGAATGGGTATGAGTGTATGGGGCGGTGCGTGGAATGGGTATGGGCGATGCGAGTCACTGGAACGGGCAAGGAATGGGGGAGGGGGGGGGGGGGGTGTTGAGCTTTGATATGTGTGTGTGTGTGTGGCGGGGGGGGGGGGGTGAAGGGGAGGTTGCGGTTCAACGGAATGGAATCGGATAGGAAGAGTGGAGAGGGAGGGGTTGCAATGGAGTGTGGGACGGATAAGTTTGTAGTATCCTAGTGCTGAATGACCGTGCATGGATATGTGTTTGTTTTGTTGTGTTGTTGTTTTACGTCCTAGCAATATCTAATGTCATATCAGGATGGGTAGTGACTTGTGACAGTGCACGCTTATTGGGACTTTATAGTGCTGCCCCACTGGGAGACCAGGCCACCAGCACCATAACCTGATATCCCACTCAGTCAGATTATCCTGACACTGCGCAAACCAGTCTCATTAATATCAGGTGCCAGGCTAGGAAGTGACAAGTATCAATTTTATAAGTCATTGGTTTGACTCGACCGGGAACCGAATTCCCGATGTCCAGCATGCGAAACCCACATTCTACCGATTCAGCCACCGTGCCCGGTGTATCTGAATAAGGAACTAATATTTAAACAAATAGTGTCTACTACATGTGAGATATCATATCATAATGTCTATATTCACATAAAGCATTGTATATCACGTTGATATTATTATGATTATTGTTATTATTCCATTCACAGTTGACACTTCTGTGTCCGACTTACAGTTATACCGCTGTCACACTACAAGGTAGTGGGGCACGTAGAAATCACTTATTTATGTCGAGATACGTCGAAATTCTCTGTGTTTCAGGGCCAAGTTGGACGTCAGTGCAACATAGTGGACATAGGCGAAACGTCGATCCAACATAGTGGTAACGCATGAGAACTTTTATTTTTAACTCACGGAATGCTTGCAGAACACCAGTGAACGTTATATACATTCGATCGGCAGAAGTATGCATTTATATGTTAACTATGTCAAAACACAGTGGAGAAATGCCAATCATACGTCAGACATATGTTAGATGTACATTATGCATACATTTTCAATACATTGTCAATATGTGGACTGTACGTTTTTGCTGGCCTGACATAGTTCAATGTATGTATAATGTATGTGTGACATATGTCTAGCATACTTGATGTATGTCTAATGTATACATAGTGTATGCTAACATATAAGCCACACGTTGTCTTGCGTCGAGCTATGTCGAAAGTTTTGGGTATGTCCAAAACCTTGACGTGTGTCACTGTATCTCGATGTAACTCGACATACCTCGACATACCTCGATGTAGGCTTAATGATCGAGTAACATATCTTGACGTAATGGCCAAATTTCACCTACGTCAGCATACGCTAATGTGTTACATCGTAGTGTGACAGGGCCATAAGGAACAACTAACTAAACAAAGATAATGTCTACTACATATGAGACAACATTTCATTCGTACTACAGTGTCTATATTCACATAAACAAGTGTGTATCCCATTGTTATTATTATTATTATTCCTCCTAGATACCTAAGTTCAGCATAAGGCGGGAAGGGTGACGATACAGTCATGTTAGTGTAATAATAAATGTCGACCTGCGGTAGCAATAGTAGTAGTAGTAGTAGTAGTAGTAGCAGTAGTAGCAGTGGCAGTAGTAGTAGTAGTAGTAGTAGTAGTAGTAGCAGTAGTAGTAGTAGTAGTAGTAGTAGTAGTAGTAGTAGTAGTAGTAGTAGTAGTAGTAGTAGTAGTAGTAGTAGTAGTAGTAGTAGTAGTAGTAGTAGTAGTAGTAGTAGTAGTAGTAGTAGTAGTAAGTAGTAGTAGTAGTAGTAGTAGTAGTAGTAGTAGTAGTAGTAGTAGTAGTAGTAGTAGTAGTAGTAGTAGTAGTAGTAGTAGTAAGTAGTAGTAGTAGTAGGAGGTAGTAGCGGTAGTAGTAGTAGTAGTAGTAGTAGTAGTAGTTAGTAGTAGTAGTAGTAGTAGTAGTAGTAGTAGTAGTAGTAGTAGTAGTAGTAGTAGTAGTAGTAGTAGTAGTAGTAGTAGTAGTAGTAGTAGTAGTAGTAGTAGTAGTAGTAGTAGTAGTAGTAGTAGTAGTAGTAGTAGTAGTAGTAGTAGTAGTAGTAGTAGTAGTAGTAGTAGTAGTAGTAGTAGTAGTAGTAGTAGTAGTAGTAGTAGTAGTAGTAGTAGTAGTAGTAGTAGTAGTAGTAGTAGTAGTAGTAGTAGTAGTAGTATAGTAGTAGTAGTAGTAGTAGTAAGTAGTAGTAGTAGTAGTAGTAGTAGTAGTAGTAGTAGTAGTAGTAGTAGTAGTAGTAGTAGTAGTAGTAGTAGTAATACTAATAGTGGTAGTGTTTGTGGCGGGCCGAGGGGTCGGCGGGTCGGCGTGGTCGGCGTGGTAGTGGCGGTATCTCGGCGGGCTGCGATGACTGACGGCGGTATGGACAGCCGCTTGCCGGGGTCTGCAAGCCCCGACCGCCGGCTCCTGTGTCCAGATGGCGTTGCGACCGCAGGGGCGGCGGGGAGTTGGGGTAGGGGAAGGAGGTGCAGAGTGGGGTTGGGGGTGAGCGTGGGTATTGGGGGTGAAGGGAGGGCTTAGGTGGGATTGAGGGGCGGTGTGCGAGCAGATTCCGTCATGAGCCGCTCGTGGGGTCTCCGGCCCTGCCTGACGTATGGCCGGATCTGCGTAGTATATATATATAAAATTATATATATATATATATAAGTGCCAGTGTTTGTGTGTAGGTGTGTAAGTATATATGTGTATAATATATAAGTATATATATATGCATGTACACACGTATGTATGTGTATGTATGTGTATGAATGTGTATGTATGTGTAGTATGTGTATGCGTATGTATGTATATGTATGTGTATGAGTATGTATGTGTATGTATGTGTGTATGTGTGTATGTGTATGTATGTGTATGTATGTGTATGCATGTGTATGTATGCGTATGTATCTGTATGTATATGTATGTATGTGTATGTATGGGTATGTATATGTATGTATGTGTATATATGTGTATGTATATGTATGTATGTATGTGTATGTATGTATGTGTATGTATGTGTATGTATGTGTATGTGTGTATGTGTGTATGTGTGTATGTATGTGTATGTATTTGTATATATTGGTATGTATGTGTATGTATGTGTATGTATGTGTATGTATGTGTATGTATGTGTGTATGTGTATGTATGTGTATGTATGTGTATGTATGTGTATGTATGTGTATGTATTCTGTATTCGGATCGCCATGGCTCCGCCAACTACCACCCCCATCCAGCATCAAACCACCACCCACCCACCAACTACCACCCCCATCCAGCATCAAACCACCATCCACCCACCAACTACCACCCCCATCCAGCATCAAACCACCACCCACCCGCCAACTACCACCCCCATCCAGAATCAAACCACCACCCACCCGCCAACTACCACCCCCATCCAGCATCAAACCACCACCCACCCACCAACTACCACCCCCATCCAGCATCAAACACCCACCCACCCACCAACTGGTAACCACCCCATCCAGCATCAAACCACCAACCACACACACACCTTGGACGTAATACACTATGGTGCATTATGACTTTCGGGTCACCCTTATCATGCTTCAAACATATGGTAGCCATTTACTACAGCGACGTGACGTCATGGAGCTACGATCAATAGTTGTATATGAATGTCCTGAGCATCTGCTTCGAAATTGGTCATGCTTAGAAGGTCGATGGACAATTCAGTTCTGTGTGTGGTAGCTGCGTATATGCGCGACAGAGATATATGTTGGCAAATTTCATAAGCAAAACGCCGAGACAAAGACTTTGAAAAAGTTGCCCTCTGTTTGTGGAACGCTGGGTTATTTTCATGTGTTGTTGTTCTTTTTGTTTACGTATTGATGCCCATGGTTATAGCTAATATAAACGGGAGTCGATGTAGGAATTAGAAGAGACATTTTAGTAACACGCTAATTTAACAAATTAAATTATATAGACCTATAAAAGCTCAATGTGCTTTACGGGGAGACCGAATGAGTTGCTAGGTCATGGGATTCGAACCCTGGTCGCATTAAACTATTGACTCAAACCTTGATGCTTTTAGATACCTAATCTGGTCTTCAGTAATTCTAGGATAGGGCACGGAGCAGTGGAATGAGGAAGACCCTATTGTCCACAATTGAAAATATACTTGCTTATCAACTAATGTACACAAACAATTGTTTAAAAATCTGCATGTGAAAACCCAACGGTAACATTAGCCCCCCTCCCCATCCACCCAACCGGGAAACTAAATTGTGAGGCATACTAGACAAAATACGGCAGTTGTTGGTTGATGGAGTTTTACGCCCTGGCAACATCTAAGGTCATATCAGGATATGTACCGACTTGTGACAGTGCACACTCAAGGCGACTTTATTATGCTGCCCTACTGGGAAATCAGGCTGCCAGCACCATGACCCGATATCCCACTCAGTCACATTATCCTGATACTGAGCTAATAACTCTTTGTCGTATCCTACTAACGCCGAGCGCCAAGCTAGAAAAAGACAAGTATCAATTTTTAAGTCATTGGTTTGACTGGACCAGGGTTTAAACTCCGGGTCTGCCGCATGGGAGGCCTGCGCTCTGTCGATTCGGTCACGGCGCCAAACAGCACTATGCCATCGGAATAAATATATCTACCAATGGCACAGTCGATCAGGAAAAGTTTCCAAATCCTGTCAAAAGAGCAATCATAAAGCACGTGCTGCTACACTACACCCGGAAGTGCAGCGGCGTATTCATACCCTCGGTAGATAGTGGCCGCCGGGTGTGGAGAGATTAAAGCGGGGGCACGACACCATGAATGCCCAAGTAGTCACCTACCTCTCTGACTGCATCAGGAGGTATCCAAACAACTATATTGACTCGCGTTGGGGGCCGTTGTATGTATATGTGGGAGGCCGAGCTGGGGGGGGGGGGGGGTGGTCTGGTTGGATGGGTGGTAAGTGTTAGAGTGTGGGGTTGTGGGAGTGCGGGAGTGTGGGAGTGTGGGAGCGTGGGAGTGGGGGAGTGGGGGAGTAGGGCAGTGGGGGAGTGGGGGAGTGTGGTGGGAGTGTGGGAGTGTGGGAGTGGGGTGGTGGTCGGGGAGTGGGGGGGGGGGAGTGGGGGAGTCTTGGGAGTGTGGGGAGTGGTGGGGAGTGGTGGGAGCGGTGGGAGTGGTGGGAGTGTATAGAGTGCGGGGGAGCATAGAGGGTGTGTGGGGGGTGTGGGGGTGTGAGGGTGTATGGAGTATGTGGGGTGCGGGGAGGGAGTGAGGAATGTGTGGGATAGTGCGGTGGAATGTACGGGTGGTTTTGGGGACGGGCAGGGTGTGGTTACTACTAGTACTACTACTAAGTACTAGTAATACTACTTTAGACACTGCTGCTACTACTACTAGTAATACTACTATAAACACTACTACTAGACACCCACTACATTGACCAGCAGTTTCTGTTCATGGTCAGAAAGAGAAGCTTAGCACTATTCCAGAAAGATATCTAAATTAATCATTTACAGCTAAACAGGGAAGGAATATATTCTACATAGTAAACTTTGCTTGTCTTTCAACGTCTTTGTTTGTTTTACGTCCTAGCAACATCTAAGCTCATATCAGGTCGGTACCGACTTGTGACAGTGGGCACTCATGGGGACTTTTTAGTGCTGCTTATAGTGCTGCCCCGCTGAAATACCATAGTAGATCCCCCCTTGCAGTTATGGCCCTGTCACACTACGACGCTTCTCCCGGCGATCCGTCAGCGTTGAAAATAAAATCTTGCGCGTCGAGAAACGTCAAACTTTTCGGCGGTTTGGGGGAAAAGATCGGCGTCAGCGCGGCGCGTTATGCGCGCGCGGCCAACGTGTGTCGACGCGCTGGGGAAAAAAAAAAAAAAGTTTGGTGCGACGTCTTCATTTAACCTTAAATGATGCTAGGGCGTAAAACAAAAACGGCCCAGTTTGCGCAACGCGTGAGCAACGACCCTCCCGCGCGCGCGCCGTCTTCCTACCGTTCCCATAACGTTATTCCGGCGCGTCCAACGCAGCGCGACGCGCGCCTAACCTCCTTACCCATATATTTGCGCGCGCTGGCGGTCGTTGGGTTGTTTTGGACATGTTCAAAACCTTGGGCGATAGGGAACGCGCGCCGGCGTTTCGCGCCGACCATCAACGTCAACGATAATGTACCGACGTGTACCGACGCGCGCATAACGCGCCCCCAGCGCGTCTCGATATTTCACTCATTATCGCCCAAAAACACCACACGTTGACGGGTCGCCGGCGAGAAGCGTCGTAGTGTGACAGGGCCATTAGGTACTGCATGTGACCATGTCTCAGTACCCACCTGTTATGTTGCTGGGACGCAAAACCCCAGGAAACCACCAACTGGTCTTAACTAATATCTCTAGTACTGGCAGCGTTCCTACATATACTAAAACATGGGGGGGGTGGGGGGAGTAACCAATTATTCATACTCAGACAGATATGTAATGATATGCGAGCTCTGCCTCAAGTTCTAACTTCGGTGTCCAAACTCCTGACTACCAAGAGATTTTATATATATATATATACATATATATGTATATAATATCCAGGGGATTGGCGGTTCATCCCCTAGAAAGTACTGTTGCACAGGGCACGCGGCCAATCCCATTGGAGAGGACGCCCGACGCTGGATGAGTGGGTGGGGGCGTGGGTGTTGGGGGGTGGGGGGTGGGGGGACAGCGTCGGCCAGCGCGCCATACACAATACATAAACATCACCCCGAGGCTGCCGGATGCGGCGTACTCTCGGGGTGGCCACGGCTAAATGTCACTCTCCATAGCTTTCAACCTCAGGACAGATGTGTCCCAATATATAAGTGCCCCACGGTATCTGCATTTGTCATATCTACCCGTGTTTGCCCCTTTGTTACTTAGCCTTCTCCTGCTCCGCATATCTTCTTCCTATGCCCTCCTCTTCTAGTACTTTTAATGTGGTTGCTACTTCCGGCTCCTCTTCTGTTACGACTATTCCTTCTCTTCTGCTTTTACTTCTTCCACTGTTACTACTAGTTCCCCCCATTTCGACTACTACTTCCTATTCCTCTTATTCTAGTATCACTACTCCTCCTCTTCACCTAATACTTCCCCCTCTTCTTCTGCTACTTCCAGCTCTTCTACTTCCTCCTCTTCTATTATGACCTTCTCCTCTTATATCAGTTCCTCCTCTTCTACTATCTGCTCATCGTCTATTATGACTTCTTCCTCTTCTTCTGTCACTTCTTCCTCTTCTACTTCTCGCTCCTCTTCTTCTATTACTATTCCTCTTCTACTTCTCGATCCTCTTCTGTTATGACGTTCTCCTCTTCTTCTATTATTTCCTCCTCTTCTACTATCTGCTCCTCTTGTATTATGAATTCCTCCTCTTCTTCTATCACTTCTTCCTCTTCTACTTCTCGCTCCTCTTCTTCTATTACTATTCCTCTTCTACTTCTCGGTCCTCTTCTATTATGACTGTCTCCTTTCCTTCTATTACATCTCTTCGATTTCCTCTTCTGCATCCTCCTGTTCTACTACTTCTTACTCCTTCCCCTTCTATTACTTCCTCGTCTTCTACTACTTCTTATTCCCCTTATTCCTAACCAGACGGATGGCCGAATGAGTAGAACATCCATCTCCCGTGTTGGTAGACCATGGGATCGTGGGTTCAAACCCTGGTCGAGTCAAACCAATGACTTCAAAATTGATACTTGGTATTGGCCTTATTAGGATAGGGCAAGGACTGGTTGGCTCAGTGTCAGGATAATGTGATTGAGTGGGATATCAGGTCTCCCAGTGGGGCAGCACTATAAAGCTGCCATGAGTGCGCACTGTCACAAGTCAGTACCCATCCTGATTTGACATTAGATGTTGCTAGGACGTAAAACAACAACAAACAAACAACAATCTAATATTCCTTCCCGTCATATATAACCTTATCTTCTTCTACTTCGTCCTCTTGTCCTTTGATGGCATCCTCCTCTTCTTCTGCTCCTCCCTTTTCATACTCTCCCATTAGTACTTGTTCCTCTTCTATTACTTCGTTTTCCTTTTTTCTTTACTGTTATTACATCCTTTTCTTATTCTTCTGCTACTACCTCCTATTATAACTACTTTCTCCTCTACGAATACCATTATTACATTCCTCCTCTCCTGCTATTATTATATCATTTTCTTCTTCTATTGGTACTAGCTCCCCCTTTTCTACTATTAATACCATTAATGCTTCTTCCTCCTCTTCTCTTACTTCTTCTCCCTCCTCTTCGTCTACTGATACTTCCTCCTCTTCATCTATGTGTTCCACAGTAGGCGATACCTGTCTGCTAATAGAGTACCTGTTTACTATGTAGAGCTATCTTCCAGAGAGTCGTCTGCATACAGGGCACAATATTGATTCTTGATTTGATCAAATTGAAGAATTGAGAAATACTTGTCACTACCTTGCCTGGTGTCCAGCATTAATGGGTGTCTAACTGCTACAGTAATATGACTGAGTGGGATATTGGCTCATGGTTCTGGTGGTATGGTTCCCCAGTGGTGAGGCAGCAGTATAAATCCAGCATGATTGCAGACTGTTACTCACTTGCTATCCAGACCACACTTCATCCACACCTCTTTATCTCCGCTCTGCTGGCCATGCTCCTCCTTGATATTGTCTGAAAAGAGTTCCAGGAGGGGGAGCCCGCCAGCATTTCACTTTCTACTCTTATTCTGTCTGTGTCTTTGGCTTGCCGGCTGGTCACCATAGAGCAAATAGACACAGTCCTTTAACTCAACTCTCCTCATTTCTCTTTCCTATACTTTACCCTTTTCTTTTTTTTTCTCCAAGGTTTACTTCTCCCCCTGATCAAGGGAGTTGTTTGCTTGGGTGGGGCCCTTTACCTTATCGGTTCTCTCGCTTTGTTCTTGTTGCTGGAACCACTGTACCCACCTTTGCCCGTCCCTTCCTCCTAAACCCTTGCTGCTGTCAACTGGATACAAGGGCTCTGCTACCGCCAGACTGGAGACATTCCGGGCCGCCCCAATGCTTCACCATTTTGAATGTTGTAAAGACATCCCCAGCTTCTACAACGGTCCCTACTGAAGATTAATCTTCAACCAAAGATTGGACTGATTTATCGGCGCCTTTCTATATTGCTGCAGTTCTCCAGCCGGTAACCGTTGTAAGGTTACGAACAGCCCCAAAAGCAAGACTGTTACAAGTCGGTACCCAATAGATAGTTCACATGTTGCTACGCCATAAAGCCCCATGCAATCAATCAATCAATCAATGTTATTCTTCTTAATGTTGCATAGTCCGATGGTTTTGAGTTTCTGTCATTTTCTGAGTTAAATATATTAAATTGATTGTTATAGCCTCCCTTACTTTAGTTTGAAGTAATTTTTATTTTAAATGTCTAATGTTTTTGATATTTGAAGTCCAACCATCCACATATAATTTTGGCAAGCACGCCACAACTCTGACACCATAGGCTTCTGCAGTAACAGGTTCTATTAAATTGGTTCTGTATCCCATTCTATATGGCGACAGGTGCTTACTATGTGCACCAGTATCTAAGTTGGATATGTAGAATCAAATCTGGATAATTGTTTTTGTTTTGAAAATGTGATGCTTCATCAGATTATGCAGCTTTAATGTCGTTTCGTCTGGCGTATCAAGTTATTTCTTTTCAGCCAGTACTTCATTTGTAAGTGGTAAAGGGGAGGATAAATTATCTTGTAGGTGACATTCCGGTGAAACTCGTACTGTTTTCTAGCAGTACATGACACCGTTGGAATTACTCAAATCGGGACAGTCCCATTATGGCCAGGCTCGACATTATTTCTCACAAAACCGAACCCACTGCATTTGAAAAGGAAAATAAGAAAACAAAGCTTCCAATTGTCACCAGTACAAGGTCGGTGCCATTCCTGGTTCACTGACCTACATGATGAAAGTAGGTCAGAGAAGCGGATAGTGTGGATACATGTGTTCGGCATTATAGTACGGAGAGTGGCCAATAGGCGGGAGGACTCGTCGGCTGGCAGTGATTTAAAAGTAGGTCACGATTAACCGGGCACATAACTAGAAGTACGCGCAAAAGGAAAATTTGAGCGATTGAGGTTTGCAGACTAGTGAAATCTGAGGTCATAGTGAGGTAGGTAGTGAGTCTTAATAGTATGCACCCATGGTGGCTTTATAGTGCTGCCCGACTGGGATCCATCCACCTGGTACTGGTTGTGGTAGCCCCTTTTTTCTGACTCTTTGAGTAAAGTCAATCCTTGCTCTATTTAAAGTTGCATAGTCGGAAGGTTTTGAATTTCTGTATTTTTTCTGAGATAAATATTGTGGTTTGATCACTAGTATCTACTTTACATTAGTTCAAAGTTACTTTTATTTTAAATGGTAAACTTTTGAGATATTTTGAGTGCAAACATGGAAAATTAGTTTTGGCAGGCTTGCCAAAACTCTGACACCATAGACTTCTGCAGTAACAGGTTCTGTTAAATTGACTCAGTATTGCCTTCTACACAGAAACAAATGCTTAATAAGTGCATCAGTATCTAAGTTAGATATGTAAATCAAATCTAGATAATAGGTTTGGTTTTGAAAATTTGATATTTCATCAGACTATTCAGCTTTAGATGAAACCAAGTGCCAGGAAATGCATGGACAAGTATGACAAGTATCAATTTTATTCAGTATTTTATTTTACTTGGCCGGGGATTGATCCCATGACTTACCTCACGGGAAGCCCCCAACCGAGACTATGCCACCAGCCGGGTAAATAGTAGAGATACAGCAGGTAAGCCCATGGTGTCAGAATTTTGACATGCCAACATAAATTTCATGTTAAATATCTCCAAAGTTAGTCATGTGAAATAAACCTTTCTTCAAAAGTGAAGTAACGTTCACTCTAATGCATCTATCTCAGAAAATGACACAAGTGAAAATAGTGATGCACTTATCTATCATTTGTTGTTGCATAAAAGGAGATAGTAAGCCACAACCTAGATTTATCTCAGAAAATGGCAGAAAGTCAATCGGAGTATGCAACTTTAAATCTCACGCCCACCCATCGCCTTCACCATAGCGACTGCCATTGTATCTCGCCTCGTCCCCAGTGTGAGCATTCGTGAGCATATTTACATATCGAATTAAAACTGCCGACGAAAGCAATCTAACGCTCTGCTTCACAATAACGAAATGCCAGCAATTGGTGTCATTCCATCTTTGCTTTGGTTCCACCCCCCCCCACCCCACCCACCACCCCGCACCCTCCTTTCACGCCTAAAGTCACGTGGTCAGCCACAGGTTTTCTGTGGATTAGCAGGGAACTTGATTAGAAATGAGGGTTGGGGGGGGGGGGGCATGGCATTTTAAAGTGGCACAACTCAATGGTTTTAAGTGTCTGCCCGATTTCATTTTGGATAACTATATTAGATTGATTTGTACATAATCTAATTTACTTTACTTTCTAATTTTACTACATTAATTTCCTTTTGAAGTACTTTTTATTTTAACAGATTAACATTGCATGTTGTCATTTCAAGTATTTCAAAAGTTAATTTTAGTGTGCACATCGAAATTCTAAACTTAGGCTGTGTTTAGCAATTTGCTGCTCGAGTATAGCAGTAGAGCCTACAACATAGTATAAACTATAACACTAACTGCAGTAAAGGTTAAAAGAGTATAATCTCTAGGTAGGATTAAATCTAGGTAAGAGTTTTGGTTTAGAAACTTTGATACTTTCATCTGACTACACAACTTTAATACACCAAGTGATGATGGCAATGTTGCAGGAATAGATGCTATTAGTATTACATTGACTTACTATCTCCCTTTATGGCGTAACAACTTATTACTAAAGTGCATCAGTATTTTTGACATTGTGCTATTTTCTGAGATAAATGCATTAAATTGCTCGTTAATTTTAGTTTGAAGTAACGCTTTTTTAACATGGCTAACTTTGGAGATAATTAAAGTGAAAATATGCCAAATTAATGATGGCAAGCACTTCAAAATTCTGAAACGATTGCCTTCAGCAGTACCAACTTATATTAAATTGGCTTAGTAAGTATCTTCTTTTATGCAGCAACAAATGGTTAATAAGTGTATCAGTATCTGAGTTTTTTTTACACAGGATCAAATCTAGGTAAGTGTTGTGGTTTTGACAAGTTGATGATTTCATCAGACTGTGCACCTTTAAGAGTCGGCTGCTCCTGTATAACCGCCACTGGTAATATGCATCTGGTAATCTAGCCCAACCAATAAAGATCCCTGTGGCCAAAACACGCACCACGGATGAGTGATTACTCGCGTGGGCTCTATGGGAGTAGGTGGGTGGGGAGGCTGGAACGTGTGATAGATAACGTGTATCTGTAGTTCACCTCTTGATTCGCAGATTTTTTGTTGTTGGTGTACATTAGTTGTTTAAGCAGGGGAAATTTCAGTCACAGACATGACTGGTCTTCCTCATTCCGCTACTAACCCATATCCTAATAATGCCGAGTACCTGGCTAGGAAGCAACAATAACTCATATGTGCTAAATTGACAAAGTAAAAATGGCAATCAGACAATTTGTGAGTTTCAGCCATATGTTTTAGATATATATTAGGTTAATTATTTATTATAATTGACTTCACCTTAGGTTTAAGTAAACATTTGTTTTAAATGTTTAGTTTGGATATATTTGAAGTGAAAGCATGGCAAATTAATGTTGACATGCAGATGCCAATGATGGACATGGTAGGTTTAGGCAGTGACAGGTTCTATTTGACTTAGTAATAGCATTCCTTCTATGTGGGAATATAGGGTTGTTTTAAGGGAACCGGTATCTAGGTTGGATATGTAGGAATAAAGCTAGTTACACATCTCGGTAGGGGTTATATTGCTGTCGACAATGATATGCTCTCATCGGGCATATCTATGCAGACAAATCACCAGCAGACATGTCAAGTAAGAATGGATTTGGGGGTGGGGGTATATGGATGTGATCTGTGAATATGTGGGGTTGGACGTGTGAGTGCGGGTGCGGGTGTAGATGTGGGTGTGGGTGTAGGTGTGGGTGTGGGTGTGGGTGTGGGTGTGGGTTGGGTTGGGTTGGGTGTGGGTGTGGGTGTGGGTGTGGGTGTTGGTGTGGGTGTGGGTGTGAGTGTGGGTGTGGGTGTGGGTGTGGGTGTGGGTGTAGGTGTGGGTGTGGGTGTGGGTGTGGGTTGAGGCTGCCAGATTTATCTGACCGTCATTACATAAGCTAAAGCACTGCCCCCATATCACGCTATTCTTGTCAAAATAGTCGATGACTTGTTAGTTAAATGCTACACTGCAATGAGTCATTCTAACCATGAACGCGAGCTATCGATAACGGCGTGTAACAGAAATGAGAAACTAGCTGAGATTTTTTGGATTTTATTTAAGGGAAGAAAAAGAGGGGAGAGTTGGGATAAAAATGTGCTGTTTCAAAAAAGTCAAGACCACACAATTATAGCAGCTGTTCATACCATTCGGAAGCTGTGCACATGCATTAGTGATAATGCTAACAATATCTAATAGTAATATAATGGTTGTAGACGATTGATATAAGAGCACTATATCCCATATCAATGGCAATACCTAGTGAAATAATATTTATTTTAATGATTATAATAATGGATATCATCATCATCATCATGCTGTCGGTCGCAATGCGACAAAGACTGCTTTCATTACTTGACTGCCACTCTCCATTTAGCTCTCTGCTGGGAGAGTTGCATCCATGAGTCGGTCTTAATGTCTCTCAGCTTCAGGTTTCTCTTGATGGTATCCTTGAACCAGAGCTGAGGGCGCCCTCTCTTTCTGTAACCAGAAGACAGTTGAGAATAGAGGATCTGCTTTGGTAGCCTGTCTGATGACATCCTCATGAGGTGTCCAGTCCACCGGAGATTATTTTTGATCAGAAGATCTTCCATAGAGGGCAGCCCCGTCCGTTCGAGTGGGTATAGTCGAGTTTTAAAAGACAACAGAAAAACAAAAAAAACATCTGAGCATGAATGTGTCGATAGTTGAGGACATGGCGTAAAGCCCCAGGTCACTCACTCATATTTCACATATACGCATATATTAAAATCAATTATGTGATTAAATTAATGGAAGGTTATGTGTTTGCTACTATGCGGAACTACGGACAGTACATCACCTCAACCCTCTTTTGGATTCACATGCCGCTCGCTATCACTCGCGGGTAAAATGCATATGAATAATATACACGTATATATATGCATATCCAAATATCCAGATGTACTATGTGCATATATATATATATATATATATATATATATTATATATATATATATATATATATTATATATATATATGTCGATGGTGATTTCGAGTGCAAGCACATTAGTAATGTCAAAGTAACAAAGTTGTCCATCAATTCAGCCTCTACACACGGGCAATAGAAAAATAAAATTATTTATTTATCACCCACCACTGAAAATGCACATATGACACCCCGCTACTCTGAGTGCGATGGTAGTGCATGATCCGACCGCCATGGGTTATATGGCGCCATAGAGCGGGTGTATGTATATATATATAATATATACATATGCACTATATCACTCAATTTCAGCAGTACAGTGAATGAGGTTAGCTGACCGTTACAGAGAGGAGCAGGAGGTGGCGCCACTGTCTGAGCTGAGATTGAGGAGGTTAGAGCAGTAGATGACTAGCCCAGGATCCATCACCCAATGACTGAGGGGGGAGCTGCCGAGCTGGGGGGAGGAATTCCTGTATATTCTACTCGTATAATTCTTATACAGGATATACCCATTATATATATATATATATATTTATATATATATAGCCCACTACCCCGGCGGCTGAAATCCGACAGTCTACATTGAACTTTAAAGCTAGACATTTAAAATAAAGGTACTTCAAAGTAAAGTATATTTATTTCGAAAAATGCCAGAAACTCTAAACCAACGGACTATGCAACTTTAGAAGAAAAAAATGTATATGAGCAGGGAATTACTAACGTAGCCACATATATGCATGCATATACATATATATATGTGTATGTATATATATATATATGGGTCAGGATCACAAAAAGAGGCCAATTGGTGGAAGTTGTCAGTGTCGAGCATGGATGTCGGCGTCGATTGGTATAATTATAATTTAGCATTGACAGAGGTGTTGGATAGTCTTTAAATTTATCCTGAATGTAAAGGTCGAGAAAATACAACCATATTTGTTTCTAGGATAATTTAATATAAAACAAAGAAATGCACAAGACTTTAAGAATTGCGACACTGACATCTGTTAAAGTTGTCAGCGTCGATCATTGGATGTCGGCATCGATCAGTATAATTATAGTTTAGCATTGACAGAGATGGTGGAAAGTCCTTAAATTTATACTGAATATAAAGGTCGAGAAAATACAACAACCATATTTGTTTCTAGGATAATTCAATATGAAACAAAGAAATGCACTACACTTTTAAGAATTGCGATGCCGACATCTTCACTTGACCACCGATTGGCCTGTTTTTGTGAGGCTGACTCATATATATATATATATATATATATATATATATATATATATATATATATATATATACAGTATAACCTCGTTAAACCAAGCTCGGTTAAAGCAAACGATCGGTTAATCCAAACTTTGTTCGGCGGCCCGGCAAAATACTACCATTTATCATATGCATCCACATCACGGTGAATTGAACTGCGAACCACAGGGGCCGCGACGCGTATATATTAATCAGCATCTTGAGTCACTTTGGAATTTCTCCCCTCCACCTCCCCCCCCCCCTCCCCCCCCCCCCTCCCTCCCCCCGCCCCCCCCGCCCCCCGAAAAGGGCGCGGTAGAATTCCGACGAATCGATGACGACAGGCCACCGAAGTACGGTAATGAGTGTCGTGTCTTGCTCTATTATATGCAAAAGCGCGCCTCCGAGCCGAAGCGGGGCCGATCTATATGGCATCGATTATGTAAGCCACGGTGCGCTGGGACCAGTGTAGCGTCACCGAGGGCTTTCACCGCAGTGGAACGCGGCAACCGTGTGAAATGGGCTGGGAAAATGGGCGCTACCTAGAATACGCCGGTATGTATGTGCATGTGTGTGTTGTGTGTATGTATGTATGTATGTATCTATGTATGTACGTATGTATGTATGTATGTGTGCATGTATTCAGGTATGCAGGTATGTATGTATGCATGTATGCATGCATGCATGTATGCATGCATGCATGTAAGCATGTATGCATATATGCATGTATGCATGCATGCATGTCTTGTAATCTTAACCAAAATGGACCAATCCTGGTAATGTATAGATAGATAGGTGAAGATATTCCAAATGTTGGCATGAGTTTGCTATTTGTGGCATTGAGAGATTTAATGTTGCATGATCCGACAGTTTTGAGTTCCCGTCATTTATCTGAGATAAATATATTAAGTTAAGTGTTATAATCTACCAAACATTAGCTGGAAATTATTTCTATTTTAAATGGCTAACTTTTGAGTTATTTGAAGTGACGTGAAAGCAGTAAAAGGTTTCATTAAATTGACTCAGTATTTCCTTCTATTTGGCAACAAATGTTTAATAAGTGCACCAGCATCTAAGTTAACTATGTAGAATAACATTTAGATAATTGTTTTGCTTTGGAAATGTTGATACTCCATCGGACTATGCAGCTTTAACTTGGAATTGTTATGTTTTGCTGTGAGGTAGGGTAGATGGTGTTCTTTTGTGGTGGGGGGGAGGGGGTTGTTTGTTGGGTGGCTTTTTTTCTTTTCTTGGGGTGCTTTTTGTTCGGTGTGCCTTGCATAATCAGGCATGGTGGATTTCCTGGCGGCCGGTCGACTGTGGCAGTGACCCTGGTGGTTATTCCAGTGGGCGCTGGGCCCGGTGGACATATGTATGCGGGGCGCAGAATTGCAGGGACAGTCATCGTGGTGGCGGTGTGCTGGGTCCCATAAAGCGACCATCTAACCATTTCCTAACTACAGCAAAACCTCCCTAACCGACCACCTCCACAGCTCGGCAACTCTCCTATATCGATTGGTTTATTTGGGTCCCAAACGATCGCCCAAAAAAATACCATTGTAACAATAATAACAAATATCCCTAAACCGACCACCTCCCTAAATGGACCGACTATGCCACATTGATATCAATGTGGCATAGTCGGTTCTCAGTGAATCTGCCCTAAATATACAGTTAAGCCTCTCTAAATCGACCGACCTTCGGACCGACTTTAAGTGGTCCATTTAGGGAGGTGGTCGGTTTAGGGAGTTATATTATGGTTACAATGGTATTGATGGGACCCAAATAAAGCGATCGATTTAGCGGAGTGAGCGATCTGTGGAGGTGGTCGGTTCGAGAGATTTTACTGTATACCCAAATATTCACACCGTCCCTATTTTCGCGGTTCTTTTTGAAACAACGCTCTGGTTAAGCATACTCACAGGACCGCCACTTTACTCCAGTAGTACTACTACTAGTAGAGTGCCGGTTGTTGGGTAGTGTTGTATGTAACCAGAGTGGATCATAATCCTAAACAGCTTCCTCTCTCGACATCTGGCTAAGCCATATCCGGCAAGGCGGCTTAATACTAGCGTGTATAACCGCGCCGGATGTCCGCTAAACAACCGACGCTGACCTCTGTTGACTGCGCGTGCGCGTCCCTGCCACTTCCGCTGCCCTCCCGTGCCCCGCCATCGCACCCGGCATTCTGGTCACGTGTACGCGCCCCCTGTCGGCAACCAGCGGCAGGAGTCGGTATGGGGGTTAAGGGGAGGTGGGTGGGTGGGAGTGTGTGAGGTTGGAAGTGTGGATGCGGGGGGGGGGGGTATGGGAGGGGGAAGGGAGGGGCGACAGTGAAGCATTCCCCATATATCGGCCAAGCTAACGCACATGTGTGAAACAGTTCAAAGTTTGCCCATGCATAAATCAGCCGTCACATTTGTGAGGCGGGTGCAGGCGCGGGTGCAGGTGCACGTGCAGGTGCACGAGCATGTGCAGCGTCGATCTAGTTGTCGGAAGTGACATCGACCGTACGGTTAACATCGCAAATTCTGTTGGCAGTTTTGTGAGTTGGCCACTGTCTGATGCGGATGCGGAGGTGGAAGGTCTGCAGCGGCTAGTATGAGAAGAGCGGAAGGGGTTGGGCGGGGCGCGGAGGGCGGCGAGGGCGGGGAGGGATGGAGATAGTGGCGGGGATTGTGGGAGACTAGATCGGCCGGGTGATGACTATCGGCATGTAGGCCGAACAAAGCTCTCCATCCACCCGATGGGTCGCCAAAGTTTGGCTTTTTTTTTGTCGCCTTTTGTGTGTGTGTTATGGTTTCTTTACCCTGTCCGTAACACTAACAAGTAAGTCGCCCCGCGGCTTGTTTTGATCGCTGAAGAGCAATAGTCTCAATTTTGTAGTTGTCTTGTTATTTTATGTGTTAGTAATTACATTATTTTTTGTTGGTGCCAGATTTGCAACATTTTGGTATATATCTATCTACCCGCGAAGAGCAACAACAAAAAGTGTTTCCAAGGAAATAGTTGGTGAAGCTGGAGATGTTAGAGCTAAAATTCCTGGATCTGTTTGTTTAAAAGATGGGTTATATATGGTGTTTTTGGTGGCTTTTTTTTGGGTTAGTTTAACAACAAAAAGTGAATCTACTTTGGGGGAATTATTGCGCTGGTCACGGGTGTGGCTAGTAAATGATGTGTGTGAACACTTTGTCACTGGCTGCCTTCATGGCGTGTATAGGATGCGATTCGGTGTGTGTGTGCGTGAGAAGGCTTGGATAGGTTTCTATCAGTCTGGACCAGGCGATGTGGGTGAATCGGTAGAGTGCGGGCATTGCGTGTGGAAGGTCGGGAGTTCGGTTCCCGGTCGAGTCAAACCAAACCTAATAAAATTGGTACTTGTCACTTCCTATCCTGGCACTCGGCATTAATGGGATAGGACAAGAACTGCTTAGCTCAGTGTCAGGATAATGTGACTGAGTGGGATATTGGGCATGTTGATGGTGGCCTGATTTCCCAGTGCAGCAGCAGTATATAGTATTAGTAACCAATGAGTGCACACTGTCACAAGTCGGTACCCATACTACGACCATAGATGTTGCCAGGATGTAAAACTCCAGCAACCATCCCACCATCCACCAGTCTGGTATTGGTGTGTTGTGTATTAGAAACCCAACAGACGCTAGCTAACAGTACAACAAAGCACAACACAGGGACCTACACATCCGCGAACAAATTACTTGAACCGGCGTCAGCAATTCTGTGAAGCGCTCAGTTCACGGTGGTTCGATGGGTTTTAAAGGGATAAAACATTGAGCCCACGGAGCGGCTCTTGGAGTAGCCCGGCAGAGGGCGTGCACTAGATAAAGCTGCCTCGGGCCAGTGAGGCGTTGGGGAGCAATACAGCCCTCAGAGCAGCTCAGGGTATCGCTCAATGTGGCATAGTTTTAATCTGAGCAAGTATTTCGGGAAACAGCTAGCTTTGCGTTCCACCAGGAAACTAGTGGTCTAGGGAAGTTGTTGTAGGAAGTCACTGTATATAATATAGAGTGACATTTGTTGGACTGAGATTAGTGAGTCTCCCACGACGTGGTTCCTGGTAACATATCTATTATATATGTGTATCATATATGTCTGGATGTGTATATATATATATATATTTGTATGGATATGTTCATCTATATGTGCATATGTATGGATATATGTGGATGTGTATGGATATATGTGGGTATGTATGGATATATGGGGTTATATGGGCAGATATGGGCATGCATGGGTACATATATATATATGTCTGAACATATATGGATATAATATATATGGATGTTGTATACATTGACGCATAACGATATATATATGGGCATATATGGAGATATATATGGAAATACAGATGTGCATCATGAGGGTGTTGAAAATGGGATACATGTACATATATATATGTACAGATATCTATATATGTACATATATGTACATGGTTGTGTATGTATTTGTTTGTATGTGTCTGTGTATGTATGTATATGTATGGATACATATGTATATATATATGTATATGAGACTGTCTCAAAAGGTGCTAGGCAATATGGGACAAAACTTTGTCCATAGTAACGATCAATACACTATCTCCTTATGCATTTGCTCATGATAAACTGATTTGTTTTTTACATGGTGTTTCATAATCCGAATAGAATACATATTGATTTGAAGCAAATGTCCTTGTGTTTTCAGTGTAAACGTTTCTGTGCTGTTTTGTGTCAATCGTTACTATGGACAAAAAAAACCGAAGAGTTAGCACCTTTTGAGACAGGCTCATATGCATGTACATGCATGTATGTGTATATGTATATGTATGTATATGCATGTATGTGTATGTAAGTGTATGCATATGTATGTATATGTATGCATCTATATTGTATGTGTCGGTTCAATAATAGTCTTGGAGAAGTCAATTGTATAAACCCGGTGTGGTGGTTTCAGCGTGTTCCCGTGCTCAGACGTGTCCCTCGCTTCTGCGCATGCGTCAGAATCTAATAAACATGGCCGTAATCGATTAACACTACCCGGGCGACTCGGGCCATCCCAGTCGTCAGAATTTCAAATAGAACACGGCGAGTGGAGTCGACAAATACACGTGCCGTGTGCCAAAAAAGAATAACTTAGATTAATTAAATGGAAATATAGGTAAACTAGGCCATCATAAAATACTTTAAATCCTATTTTGCTGTATTTTTTATCGGCTATTAAAAAAAAAAAAAAAATTCTCCACCCGAGCGCGGAGAAGCGTATTCAATTATTCGACCCGAGATTGTAGGATGTGCGCATGCGCCAATAAGTGTCTCGGGTGATCCGAGTTGATGCGAAATCCGCGCATGCGCAGAAGCAACGGGACACGTCTGAGCACGGGAACACGCTGAAACCACCACACCGGGAACAACTCCATGCACCTATAGGTTTTTGTGCGCTGTTTTTTGTATTAGTTTCTTTTTTGCTCAATCTAACTGAGCGTAACAATGTCCTATCATCCAAAGTAATGAGCATGTCGTCGCTGTAATAGGTATGGGGATATTGCCACTGTGCAGCGGATATGACATTAAGACGCCTCCGGCTACAGCTAATACAAGTCGAATGTGAGCAGCTCATGAGGAACAAGGGGAGCTGCTCGATCAGCTTAGCCTTTACCCCCCAAGAGCAGTGGCCCGAGGCGAATGTGATGGGGCTGGTGCGGGGCGGGACGGGGAAGGGAGGGGCGGGGGACGAAGGCAGGGGCCGGGGTTGGTAGTGGGGCGGGTAGATTAACTTGTGTTCGCCCGGGGTTAATAAAAAGGGTCTTGAGTCTGGACCCTTCCACCACAGATCATGATGCGGTCGCTGAGGATCCCGCGCGGTTTGGTAGTGCTCCGGCCACTTGCCGATGAATGGGTTTCCTACGGCGTCCTCATTCAAGGCAATTCGCCGCCACTTTCCCCTCCGCTCTCCCCTCCACTTTCAGCCGCCCCCCCCCCCCAACACATCCTCCGACACCGCACCTCCCCAAACCCTCCTCCATTCCTCTTACCATCCTCCACGCCTTGTCCACCCCCTCCTCCTTCCCTCCTCCACCCGTCCTCCTCCTCCTCCCCCTCCCCTCGGGCTCCCCTCCTCCCGGCCTCCTCCACCTCTCCTCCTCCCTCCTCCTCCCCTCCTCCTCCGCTCCTCCTCCCTTCCCCCTCCCCCTCCTCCTCCCCTCCTCCCCACCCTCCTCCACCCGTCCTCCTCCCTCTTCCTCCCTTCCTCCTCCCCTCCTCCCCTCCTCCTCCTCTCCTCCTCCCTTCCTCTCCCCTCCTCCTCCGCTCCTCCTCCGCTCCTCCTCCCCTCCTCCTCCCTTTTCCCTCCTCCCCTCCTTCTCCCCTCCTCCTCCCCTCCTCCTCTGCTCCTCCTCCCCTCCTCCTCCCCTACTCTTCCCTCATCCTCCCTCCCCAAGCACTTCCCCACAACGTTCCTTTACCCCTCTTGACAAACCCCAACCTCAAACACCCCCACCCCCACCCCCAGATCGTCTTTCTGTGACTAAGAGGCGTAGAGTCCATTAGCGGACTTGCGCATGCGCGTACGGCTTTTATGCGCCTGGTTTTGGGTTCCTCACGGTTGCGTAGTGCGGTGTTAATCACAGTTAATGACGACTAAATGTCGGCCAACCGCAACAACCTGTGGGCAAATATAACTCCCGGAATGCTCATAGTGTCAGGAACTAATGACGCGGTAGCACTCTTAACTCATTGGGAACAGTATGATGCGCCTGGTGGCACTGGTAGTGGTGCTGGTGATGATGGTGAGGGGGGGGGGGTGACTAACCATTACAGCACTTCCATATTTGGGGTTTGGCACCCGCTTCACTGCGTGGGTACCAGAACACGCCACAGTGCAGAAGTAGTTAGGGGTTACATTATATCAGGCTAGGAACCGACCGTATTGCTGCTGAACATCTATTTGTATAGGGGTATTTCTTTAGGATATATTTGTATATTGTTTGTTTATTGCAATTTTACATCCTCGCCATGTCCATGGTCATAATATCAGGATGGGCTCGGACTTGTGAAAGTTTGCAGTCATATGCGACTTTACAGTGTTATGCTATTGGGAGACCTTGTCACTGACGCCATGAACTCCGATATCCCACTCATATCATACTAGTACTGAGCAAGCCAGTCCTTGCCCTGTCCTATTGTTGAAGATTTATACTGCCTATCATGGATACACCTGAATAGGCTTGTTTTCACCATTAGACAGTTTGTCGATAGAAAGCCCGAGCCTACACTTTTACCGACCCAAGGGATTTTTAACCTCCCACACCACATAGACATGGTATGAGAGCAACTGGCCTTTGTTGACGCTCTAAGTTATACACAGTGGTGGAAATCCAAATTGGCAGAGCTGGGGGCACAGGGAATCGAACCACTGACCTTCAGATTAGGAGTCCAACCTAGAAAAAAGTCAGACACTCTAACCACTCCGCCACAGAGAACACCACAATTGATTCCGAATACCACGCGAGGCAGCGATAATTCCTAACGTTGTAAGTGAATCGGTCAGGGTTTGAGGCGAAACCATACAGCGCTCTTAGTCTTAGCGATTCAGTCATCCCGTCTGGTTCATTATGCACAGTGCCCAAGTAGAAAAGAAGTCCAGGGCCTTCACCAGTTCCCTTACTGTTCCCTTCTTCCCAATCACTCATTCAATTATGGAATATGCTGCCACAGGATCTAAGAAGAGATCCATCTCTCGATGAATTTATATCTGTCTTCAGTACTCACCTGCATGATGTAGTTTGTTTTAATGGTAAAGACAATAGTTGGCAGATAGAAAGATTCCAACTGCATAGGCAATGTGCCATGTCATGATGTTCTACTAGTGCTACAACACCCAATAATGTTTCCTGCTGGAGAGGACGCTCTATTAAATTCACATTAGTATTATTATTATTATTATTAAACCCTACGTTTTCCATCTGGATTAGATCTCAAATTACATTCAACCAACTATCAATTTCTCTATCCTCATCCTACCTCCAGCACCATATCATACAGATACACAATCTGTATGATATGGTGCTAAGGCGAGTAGGAGGGGTAGGGGTGGAGGAAGGAAGGAGGAGTGGTGGACAAGGCGTGGAGATGGGGAAGAGGAATGGTGGAGGGTTTGGGGAGGTGGTAAAACCAGTTATTTCCTAATTTGGGACATGTCACTGCTTAGCCTCTCATCGGGCATTGCTATAGTAAAGTTTGTTTTATTCAGTGATCCAGTTTCCGAGTGAAGCAGCACTATAAAGTCAACATGATTACGGCAGGTTGCAAGGTGGCATATGTCCTGCTATGCCCTTCGATGTTGCTAGGACATAGTTGGTATATTTCCTGCTATGCCCTTCGATGTTGCTAGGACATACAAACCCAGACAGGCATCTCTCCGGGAGCCATGAATCTACCTAGAAGGTCTTTATGAAGGCCAGAAGCTTAACACTTTGGCAGCAGTCCGATGCATAAAAGCACATAAAGCAATTAGGAAAATAAAACAGGAGCAAACCATCCATCTATTTGGCTATCCTCTGCCATTGCACTCAGCCCCGCCCACCTCCAACCACCCATTCACTTCACACACAAACACACCCCTTTCCCATACCACCGTCCCTATCCATTTCTACCAGTGATGCAAACATCTCTCCTCAGACACCACCCCCACCCCACCCCCACCCCAACCCTCACCTTACAACCGCCCACCACCACCATCTCAGTCAGTGCGCACCCCCGACCCCACCCCCACCCCCACCACAGCGATGCATTCATTCAACCATTCCAGTCATCCACTCAGCCCTCGGCCTCACCCAATCACTCATTCATCACTCTATTTCTTCAAGCCATCGATCTATATGAGATGTGAATGACATTGAATTAGGGCTGGGGTCATTCTCGAGACCCCGATATTACCCCCTCGGAGGCTTCCCGCCACACACACTGGGTACCGGCCAACACCCAGTCAAATGCCAACTGTGACCCACACTAACATATATAGACACATATGTATATGCATTTGTATATGTATATGCATGTGTATATGCATATGTATGTGTGTATCTATGTGTATGTACATGTATATGTATGTGCATGTGTACATTATTGTTATATGTATGTGTATATGTATTTGTATATGTATTTGTATGTGTATGCATATATGTATGTGTTTATGTATATATGTAGTTAGATATATGTATTTGTATGTGTGTTTGTATATGTCTTCGTATAGTATTTTTATATGTATGTGTATATGTATGTGTATATGTATTTGTATATGTATTTTTATATGTATTTGCATATGTATTTGGTTATGTTTGTGTATACATATTTGTATATGTATGTGTATATGTATTTGTATATGTATTTGTATATGTATTTGTATATGTATTTTATATGTATTTGTATATGTATGTGTATATGTATTTGCATATGTATTTGGCTATGTTTTGTATACATATTTGTATATGTAGTTGTATATGTATTTGTATATGTAGTTGTATATGTATTTGTATATGTATGTGAATATGTATTTGTATATGTATTTGTATATGTATTTGTATATGTATTTGTATATGTATTTGTATATGCAATTGCATCTGTATTTGTTTATGTATTTTGCATATGTATTTGGCTATGTTTTTGTATGCATATTTGTATATGTATGTGTATATGTATTTTTATATGTATTTGTATATGTATTTGGCTATGTTTGTGTATACCTATTTGTATATGTATTTGTATATGTATTTGTATATGTATTTGAATATGTATTTGTATAGTCATATTATATATGTATTTGTATATGTATTTGTATATGTATTTGTATATGCAATTGCATATGTATGTGTTTATGTATGTTGAATATGTATTTGTATATGTATTTGTATATCTATTTTTATATGCATTTGTATATGTATTTGTATAATATATGTATTTGTATATAATAATTCAGGTCCAAACTCATGTAAACGCCAATCCAAAAAAATGGAGATAAACATTGGAATGAAACCTTCAAGAAGTTAATATTTTTATATTCCTACTGTTTTATTCATTGCTCCATAACCATGTGATCATATGAAAAGTGGAATTAGTGAGAATTAAAATTATTTTCAGGCAGCAAAACTTGTATTTAAACTACATTTCTGGATTGGCTTAATTAGGTAAATGTGCCCCCCCCCCCCACCTCCACCCACCCCTAGTCAGTTCAGCAGATTGGTTGATATTTGCAAATAAGTGGAATATTAAATGCCCTGAGCTGGGGGGGGCGGGGGATATGAGGATGTAGGACCAAGTACTCCCTGTTGAAAATGACTTATTATGATGGCCTCGGTGGCTCAATAACGCCGAGGTCTAATGAGACTGACAAAGAGCATGGGAGCCGCGGAGTGCCTGGGACTGGGATGCTTTCTATATGTGTGTTTGGGGGTCTAGGCGTGAGGGGTGAAGAGTTTGTGTATTAAGTGGGTGGGTGGGGAGGGAGAGTATGGGGGTCATTGTTGTGCACAAAGTAAATGTAGTACCGGAGGCAGATATAGCACGTCCGCCAGTGTGTACGGCCTGGAGTAGTAGGGGTAGTAGTAGTTTGGGTAGCATCCGGTTTTGGGGATGAGGTGGCGGGAGGGAGGAAGGGTCGGGGCGGGGAGGGAGGGGATAGGGGGAGTGGGGGTGTTAGTGGGAGAGGCGCCTCCACATCGCCTCCACCCGTCCCTAAGCGTCGGGAGCCGGCGTGACAACCACATTTATCAGAACAGAACCATTTCGGACAGGGCCCATGGGTGCGTTTCGCAAAGCACAGCTCTATCCATAAGCGCTAACATTTTAAGCACGGTTTAAGCCCGACCCCGTACACCATGTTCATATAACTACATCCGGTGGGAAATGGGCGCCACTGTGGGTTCCTGCCTCCTCCGCCCCACTCGCATGCCCCATCCCCCCCACCCCCCCCCACCCCTCTCCAACCCCCTGGTGGTTGAGGTGATAAATAGCGCGGGTGGGTGCGGTGGGTCGGGGTGGGTGGGAGTGGGGGATTAGGGTGAATGGAGAAGGGGGGAAAGTGGGGAGTGAGGGGGCGATAGTTGGAGGGAATGGGGGAGGGGGGCTGGAAGGTGCGGGCGAGGGGGGCGAGAGGGAGGTGGAGGAGGGAGGGATGGAGAGTGGAAAGAAGGGGAAAGGGAAGGGAATGGGAAAAGGGAAATGTGAGGGGGCGAGAGGGAGGTGGAGAAAGGAGGCGCGGAGAGTGGAAGGAGAGGGGGAAGGGAGAGGGAAGGGCCAGTGTGAGGGGTTGGCGAAAGGGGCGGGTGAGAGGAGGTATGGGAGGGGAGGGACACAGAGTGGTGGGGGTGGGGGTGGAAGGGTGAGTGGGAGGTGGGATAGAGGGGTGTAGGAGAGAGGAGGGACAGAGTGGAGGGAGGTGGAGTTGGACAGGGAGGGGGGCGGAGGAGTATGAAGGGGGTGCAATGAATGAGAAGGGATGGGAGGGACGCAGAGTGGAGGGAGTTGGGGGTGGGCAACGTCGGGGGAGAGAGAGGGAGGAAGGAGGAAGGAGGAAGGAGGAAGGAGGAAGGAGAAGATTGACTGCGAAGGTGAAGGGGGGGGGGGTAGGGGGCAAGGTTGTGACTTGTGAGGGAAGTAAAGGGGCTGGAAGAACTCTCCCACGTTCCCGCGTCATGATGTTAGCCGGCTTTTGATGCCTGCTATCAAAGGCTGACCGAGTATGTTATGTCCGACAGCGCGGGGGGGGGGGGTGGGGGGGGTGGGGGGGGGGGGGGGGGGGCAGGGGCGGGGTGGTGGTGGTGGTGTATGAACTGGAGAGTGGAATTATAGTGGGGGAACCCGGCAGGGCGTGTTGGCGCATAGCAGTGTATGCATTCAGCAAACCCCCTGGAATAGCTTCCGGCAGGTCGCAAAAGCTATATATAGGCAATGCATTCATATTCCAAAGCGCATGCGCATTACCCACACAAATCACAAATGTGTTTTGTTTTGTGAGTTGCTGTTAGAGTTGAATAGTCCGATGGTTTTGCGTCGCTGCCACTCTTTTTTTTTGTACAGGAATATATTAGATAACTATAATATTAGGTTGATAAGTATAGTCCATTTTAGTTCAGTTTGAGGTAACTTTTATTTTAAATGGCTCAGCGTAGAATTGTATTTGAGTGAAAACACGCCAGGTTAATTTTGCCATGCACATCAAAATGCTCTGTGCTGCTACCGACAACCTGAGTTCCTCAAGTGTAGTCAAATGGCGAGTGCAAATTATTTGCATGGTTGGCATTTTCATTTGTACATAGTTTATGAGCTTGTATGTGTATGCATTATTTTTGTATAGTTTACAAAGAAGGAATAGCAATAATATTCCAGTTTTCTGTAGATGATTTACGATGGTGACTTTACCAGTGTGTAGGCAAACATCGGTGTGTGTGTGTGTGTGTGTGTGTGTGGGTGTGTGGGTGCTACCTTGGACTTCGTCCAAACGAGTGATATCACTGAATAATAACAATGACAAAAACAACAATAATAAATCCCTTCCTCTGAGCATGCACAGATCACGATAGCAAACACCATGCATCACACAACACCCGCATCTCTAACACAGTATAACCGGGCCGCCGCGCCTCGCTTATTGGCCCGGCTACCAGTCGCCAGTACACACCACTCACTGTCCCTTCTCCCACAGCCTAAGTGGTCATTTATCCAGCCAACCCAATTATATTTTTCCCTGATTGGGACGTGGGCGCGGCCGTGGCGGTGGAGGCGGGGGGGTAGGGGTGGGAGCAGATACACCGGAGGCGGAGGCGGAGACAGCGGCGGCGCCGGGGGCGACGGCAGTAGCTGCGGGGATGGGGCGGGGGCGGCGGCGACAACGATTGGGGCGGCGGCGGGGATCGGGGCGTCGGCGGGGATGGGGGCGCTGACGCCGACGATGGGAGCGGTGTGGGCGGGGATGGGGGCGGTGTGGGCGGAGGCGACGTCGGCGCTGTACCGTTTACTTGAGTCCCGGCCGGCTGCGATGTGATATGAGGGTACCCACCACCAACCACTCACTCCTCCAATTCCTACATAGCAAGTCGGCAGACTTAATCAGGTTCTCCTGCCGGCCGGAGTCCATTGTCTGTGCGATGGAGCGAGCTCGGGCAGCCAATTAGTGCAGCCCTCGGCGCCGGGGTGCAAAGATCCGATAGGATCAGGAGTTGCCGGGAGGAAGGACGCATGAATAATTTGGGTGGATCCAATTTGTGGCTTGGTGGAAGGCGCTAACACAGTCCGCCGTGTCACGGTGGGCGTGGCGGGTTAAGTGTGGACAGCTTCACTAACAAGTTTGATCCTCCCCCTCTATCCTCCTTCCCTCTCATCCCTGCCTCCCTGTCCTCCCTCCCCCTCCTTCCTCCTTCCTCCCTCACTCCCGCCTTCTCCCCCCTCATCCCTCCCTTCTTCCTCCATCCTCCCTCCCTCGTTCCTTCCACATTCCTCAGTCCCTCCCTCCTCCTCCTTCCTTCTTCCCCCCTCCTTCCTCTCTTCGTCCTCCCACCCTCATCCATCTCTTCTCCCTTCCTCCTCACTTCCTCCTCCCTCCTCTTCTCCCTCCTTTCCTTCTCCATATCTCCCCTCTCCTCCCTCCTCCTAGTTCCTTCCCCTTCCCCACTCATCCCCAGCTTCCACACTTCCCCCTCCCTCCACTCCCCAGCCTTTTCAATCCCCTTCCCAATCCCCTTTCGCTCCCTCTCACACCCCCTCACTCCCCCTCACACTACTCACTCCCCCTCACACTAGCCCATTCAGAGGAATGGAATACACACAAATAGTAATAGTAATGATATGCGTATGACCTAAACAATCATCGACTTCATTAACTTTCAGACGGGCATTTACAAATAAGTAATCGGGACCGTGGAAACGGGGTATTAACAAATCGTAGACCAATTTTGCTCAAAGGTGTACACGTTGGAGGGTTTATGATTTTTGGTTGGGGGACAAATGAAATGGTTTGGGAATGTGTTGGCCCAACGCTTCCCCGCACTGCGCCAGTGGCCGCCCGCCGCCCGCCGCCCGCCGCCCACCACCACCAAACGGCGTCGCCGCGTTTCCGTCCCACGGAAGTTGGCAATGGGCCGGGTGCGACTGCGCAACGGAAACAGCTCGACGCCTCGCGGAGACTTCGGGGACTAACGGGGCATGTGTGAAGGGAGTGGGAGATGGGTGAGAGGGGGTGGTTGTGGGTAGGAGGGGGTCATATGGGGTGTGATGGGGTGGGAAGGGGTGGGAGGAGGTGGGAGGGGTGGGAGGGGGTTGGAGGTGGTGGGAGGGGATTGGAGGGTATGGGACGGGTGGAAGGGGGTCGGGGGTGGTGTGGTAGGGTTGGTTGTTGGAATTGTTACTTCCTGGCAACATCTAAGGTCATATCACTTATCAGAACGGGGTGTGGTAGGGTAGTAGTTGGGGGTGCAGCAGGGTGAGACTCGGATTGGGGATTAGGGATTGGTGGGGATGGTTGTGTGTGGTGTGTGTGTGTGTGGATTGGGGGGGGGGGGCAGTGACCGACGGGGGGAGAGGGACTTCTAAGAGGAAGGGCAGGCAGTACAGATACTGCCCAGAGCGCTGGTAGCCGGCGAGTCTGTCTGTCTGCCTGCCTGGTGGAGGTTTTGGGAGATATTAACACTAAGAGGGTCGGGCCCGGCAGGGATATGAAGTGATGTAGCGTTCATCAGACTGTGCCGACCTCCTCCGTGTCTTATCGGATACACGCCCGCCACTCGGAGCTGCGGGGTGCGTGACATAAAAGGCATACCACGTGACATACCACGTGATACCAGCCGCGTACTGGCGGGGTTGAGGTGTCTCTGAGCTCGGATAAAGATCGGGTTCAGGCAGTACTCGGCGGAATTCCAGGTGGGGGGATTTTAGGAGAACACCCCGGCCCGTCCCCTACTCCCACCCACCCCTCCCCCAACTCACCCCACCATTGGTCAGTTGACGTTTAAAGGCAGAGTTGCTTTGTCCGATAGTTTTGAGTTTCTGCTAGTTCTTTTTCGATAAATACATTTTGTGCGATGATTAATTTATTTAGGCTGCCACATAGCGGATAAGGGTGTTAGTACTACTGCTAAATCTTATTTTCACCACCTGGCAGCACTAGTCCAATTTTATTCAAATCTTATGAATTTTGTTTGAGTAATAATGTAGCTCTTCTTGTTTCTTGCTCACGGGTTGTAGATTGTGAAACAGTCCATTATGGCCCTGTCACACTACGACGCTTCTCCCGGCGATCCGTCAGCGTTGAAAATAAAATCTTGCGCGTCGAGAAACGTCAAACTTTTCGGCGGTTTGGGGGAAAAGATCGGCGTCAGCGCGGCGCGTTATGCGCACGCGGCCAACGTGTGTCGACGCACTGGGGAAAAAAAAAAAAAAGTTTGGTGCGACGTCTTCATTTAACCTTAAATGATGCTAGGGCGTAAAACAAAAACAGCCCAGTTTGCGCAACGCATGAGCAACGACCCTCCCGCGCGCGCGCCGTCTTCCTACCGTTCCCATAACGTTATTCCGGCGCGTCCAACGCAGCGCGACGCGCGCCTAACCTCCTTACCCATATATTTGCGCGCGCTGGCGGTCGTTGGGTTGTTTTTGACATGTTCAAAACCTTGGGCGATAGGGAACGCACGCCGGCGTTTCGCGCCGACCATCAACGTCAACGATAATGTACCGACGTGTACCGACGCGCGCATAACGCGCCCCCAGCGCGTCTCGATATTTCACTCATTATCGCCCCAAAACACCACACGTTGACGGGTCGCCGGCGAGAAGCATCGTAGTGTGACAGGGCCATTAGGTTGGTCGTTCATTTACTTTAGTTTGAAGTTTTATTTTAAATGATTAATTGTGGAGATATTTAAAGTGAAAACATGCCCAATTAATGTTTGTAAGCATTTCGGTGTAGGCTTTAGCAGTGACATGACTTTGACTTAGAGTACCTGTCAATGTAGCAACAAATGTTTAATAAGTGCATCAGTATCTAAGTTGGATATGTAGGATCAAATCTAGGTAAGCATTTTAGAAAATATGATGCTTTCATCGGAATAGGCAGCTATAAAATTATGTAGACCCATAAGATTAAGAGCATCAAAACTTCAAAACCAAAACACCTATCTTACCTACATGTTCAACTTAGATACTGGTTCATTTTATTAAACAGTTGGTGCTACATAACAGGGCACACACAGTAAGTAAACTTAAAGGTGCATAGTCCGATGAAGCATCACATTTTCAAAATCAAAACAATTATCTAGATTTGATTCTACATATCTAACTGAGATACTGATAGACTTATTAAATATGTGTTGGCACATAGAAGGGAACACTGAGTCGATTTAATAGAACCTGTTTTTTTTAAATTTATTTCTTTTTCTTTTATTGAGGCTGTATTTATACTGTCCATAGCATATAAGCCTGGGTATTCAGGCTTGTTTTCAATGCTGGCCAGCTGTAGTGTTGGTGTTGTCTTATCACACAGTAGCTGCTGATAAGGTATTTGATTGCCTGTATTTCAGTAGCAGATAGATAGTTGGTTGGTCTGGTTAGTAGTCTATGTTAATTTGTTTGGATGTTCTTGGCATAAATGTGCTTTATTTTTTCTACTCTTATTTTTAGACTAGCCTACTCCTATTTACATATCATAGGCTTGTACGTAGCTGTGTGGTGTGCTATCTGGCTGCTTTTGGTATGGTTACCTTCCATTGGGCGTCTCGCTGGTGGGCCATGACATATCACCTGCCCCTTTGCGGTGCAGCTTAGTTGGGGGTTCCTAGCCTTATTTTGCACAGATATTTTTTGTATGTTTTTAGGTCAGGAATTTGTCATTCTTTTACTGTTTGGGCATTCCACACCTTGGCAGCCATTTCTAGTGTGCTTCTCTCATGAGGTCTGCTTTAGTAGTGGTGCATTATTTGCTCTAGTTGCCCTTTGTGGTTTTGTTAGGAGTTTATTGTCTTGACTATAGCTGTATGCTAATGTTTTCAGATGGATTATTCTCCTATTTTCTAGCAATTTTACTTTGGTTCTTTTGTGTATGTCATAGGTGGGGTGCAGCTTGTCTACTCTGAGGCAGATTTTCAGGGCTCTGTTCTGCAGTGTTTGCAGTTTCTTTAGAAGTTCTTTCTTTGCACCCATGTAGTTTACATCTTCATAGTCAAAATAGGGTAGCACCATGCCCTTGAAGATTTTTATTGACATTTCTTGTGTCATGTAGTCTCTTAGCTTTGCAAATAGCCACAGTTTGTGGTTTACCTTTTGGACAATTTTGTTTATACATAGGTTGTAGTTTAGTTGGCTGTCCAACTCAGGGCCTAGGTATTTGCAATGGTCTACATTTTCTAGTGTTTGGCTTCCTAGGTTACAGTGTAGTTTTCTTTCTGGCATTTGTTTATGTGAGAAGAGAACTGTTTTTGACTTGGTTGTGTTGATGGTTATTTTGTTGGACTCACACCACTCATCCTGTTACTGCAGAAGTCAATGGTATCAGAGTTTTGGTGTGCTTGCCAACATTATTTTCACATGTTTGAATTTCAAATATCTCAAAAGTTAGCCATTTAAATTAAAAGTTACTTCAAACTAAATTATGATAGATTATAATGATCAATTTAATATAGTTATCTCAGAAAAATGTCAGAAACTCAAGACCATCGGACTATGCAACTTTAATAGCAGTTGTCACTGCCGAAGCCTGTGCTGTCGGAGTTTTAACAAGCACATCAAAATTAATTTTGCACTTTTAAACCTCAAATATATCCTAACTTAGTCATTTTCAAGCAATGTTACTTCAAATTAAAGTAAAGTAGATTATACTGATGAGACCAGTATATTCATCTCAGAAAATGACAGAAACTCAAAACCATCGGACTATGCGGCTTTAAGTGTTGTGTGGCATGCCAGGGACCTGGTAGGTATATGACCAGTGGGAGAGGGCTATCTATGGTGGCAGGAGGAGCTGGGGTGAGGTGAGAGGAGGTGAGGAGGGGGGGGGGGAGAGGCTTCGGGAAGGGGGACAGCGATGCATAAAGGGAGCTGAATTGTGTGCAAAGGCCGGGCAGTGTTGGTTTAATGCTGCCATCTGGCGGCGAACAGGGCTGGGGACCGTTCCAGCCCGGAGCATGATTCCAGGAGACAGCTTGGGGAACATAAAGTTGAGGCCGGTCAGGATTTAAATTGAACGAGCTTGTTTTTTTTCTAGGGGGAAATTTACGAAGTTCTCTCTGGGGAACGAAGCCGCTTCGAAGAGAGGTTTGAAGGTTCGGGGGGTTCGGGTAAGGATCAATAATTACTGCCGCCATACTTTATGCGAGAATTTATCTCATATTCTTACCCCCGATAGTCAAGGATTGAGAATAGATGTCTTATATATATGACTTACATATATGCATAATTATGAATATGCATATATATGTATAAATGTATATATAAATGCATATATAGTTGTATATCTTTGATGATTTATATAGGCGTTATAGAATTATTCCCGATTCTCGATTCTCGGGGGTGTGAGGTAAATTGTCGCATAATGTACGATGTACATGTATACATTTGGCTAGCTCAATAACATTTACAAATAATTTAACCTGGACTACTTGTTTAAGGGAGGAGATACACCAGTTGGTTAATGTATGAGGTATATATAAATGAATATATAGTTGTATAGTTTTGATAATATATACATATATATATATAGAATTATGGCGGATTATCGATTATTGGAGATATTGGATGAATAGTCGCATAATGTATGATGTACATACATTTGGCTACCTCAATTACAAATAATTTACCCTGCACTACTTTTTTCGCGGTTGGAGATAGACCAGTGGGTTAAAGTTGCATAGTCCGATGGTGTTGAGTTTCTGTAATTCTTCTGAGATAAATAGATTAACCTGACCATTATAATCGACCTTACTTTAGCTTCAAGTCCTGTTTATTTTAAACAGTTATGTTTTGAGATATTTGAAATGCAAACATGTCAAATTAGTTTTGGCAAGCTTGCCAAAACTCTGACACCATAGGCTTTAGCAGTAACAGGTTCTATTAAATTGCCTCAGTATTCCCTGCTATGTGGCAACACATGCTTAATACATGCATCAGTATGTAAGTTAGATATGTAGAATCAATTCCAGATAATTGCTTTGTTTTTGAAAATTTGATGCTTCATCGGACTATGCAGCTTTAAGCAGGGGTAATTGCAATCGCCGACAATGGGGGACCTCCGACTTTTTAGTTCAAATTCCTGCCGTTCGCATCGCCACTGAACCAGTGGGCCTATTCGGCACACTGTCACACTGCAAACCCAATGGCTATGAGCAATCTTCATACAGAAGAAGTCAAATATCTCTAAAACCACATGACCTAGACACAAACCACTTGGTATACATATAGAAAACATACAACGAATACATTATATTAAATTTCTAAGGTTAGGGTTCTGTATTTCTATTAATTTTGAATAAAATAAACGTTTTGCACTGGGCGTACCGCCGAACTCAGTGCATTGTCAATGGCCGTGAGCAATCTTCATACAGAAGAAGTCAAATATCTCTAAAACCACAAGACCTAGAGACAAACCGCTTGGTATACATATAGAAAACATACAACGAATACATTATATTAAATTTCTAAGGTTAGGGTTCTGTATTTCTATTAATTTTGAATAAAATAAACGTTTTGCACTGGGCGTACCGCCGAACTCAGTGCATTGTCAATGGCCGTGAGCAATCTTCATACAGAAGAAGTCAAATATCTCTAAAACCACAAGACCTAGAGACAAACCGCTTGGTATACATATAGAAAACATACAACGAATAGATTATATTAAATTTCTAAGGTTAGGGTTCTGTATTTCTATTAATTTTGAATAAAATATACGTATTGCACTACGCGTACCGGCGAACTCAGTGCATTGTCAATGGCCGTTTAGGACCACTGGTACCGATGCGCCATCTAGTGTCAACAAATGAACTACCCCGGATGTCCCCCATTGGTATTCGTCATTCCGACTTGTGCTCATTTTGCTGTCCTAGTAATGCTGAGTGCCAGACTAGGTAGCGGCAAGTTGGTTTGACTCGGCCAGGTCTCGAACCTGGATATTCGAATCTTATGATCTACCAATACGGGAGATGGTCGCTCAACTCTGACGTCTTAATCCCAGTCCTGGGACATGGCTTTAACTTCAATTATTTGACAATATAACTTATAAGGCGATCTTTAAAGACGAGGAGTGGTGAACACACACCCACAACTACATTTTAAAAAGCTCGGCAGCAGGTCTGTGTTCATGTAAATAAGGGCTGAGACGGCGGGTGGCGTTGTGACTAGGTGAAGGAAGTGAGCGACTTTGGTGCAGACCACAGGAACCAGCATGATGCTCCGGCACCGGGACAAAGCGACGGGACACCGACCGCTCCGGGCGAAGTGGCATTGGGGATCGCGGGGGTCGCACCGGAGATGGACCGGGGACGGGGCCGAGGAGGGGCGGGCCTGGGCGGGCCGGGGCGGGCCGCTGCAGAGCCGATGCAGGGCCGGTGCACGGCCGCGCGGCTAGTAGGGCTTTGGGAGTAGGATCGGCGGTGGGAAGTGAAGTCCGGAGATGGGTGCAGGCGGGTCATGACGGCGGGTCGACCGTTATCTGTGCCCCCTGGTCGCGCTCTATCCCACCTGACGTGATGAGTGGAGACTTGACTGCCAGGGGGTGCCAGGGATCGGCCGGCAGGGGGCTCTGCGGCGGCGCTCCGGCCGGCCCTACATCCGGGTAGATAGATGACCCCCGGGGTCACCAGAGGCTCGGGTTGCTTTCTGCCAGCACGCGCTCAACAGATGCAACTCCCAACACGAAACACATGTGACTCCCCCCTCCCACCACCCCTACCAGCCCCCTCCCACCCCACCCCCAATGCACCCCACTCCACCCACCCCAAGCTACCTACAGCCATCTGCCAGCGTCCACTCACTCACTACCACAGGCACCCCTTCTCCCTCTCCCCCCACGCACGCCCACTGGAGGCGCCAGTCGCGTGGGTTTGTACTTGTCATCTTTTTTCTCCCCTGTTGCCCTTCCCTTTCCTTTCCTGCAATTTAGTGGCAATCTGCACGGACCATGTTTCTGTGAAGTAGGTCGTTTCTCACGCTAAGGAGCTCTGGCTCAGGGGTCTCCATTGTTGGCATCTTGTTGACGCCTGAGGTAGGTAGGGAGGGCGCGGTGTGAGGAGTCAAGTACCTCCCTCGCTCCCATCCTCGCCCTCCCCTCTTCACCCTCCACCCTTCCACCCTCCTCCTCCACGGACTCCCGCAAGACACTCCTGTGACGTATTGTTTGGCGTAGATTATGACTATGAACTGGTATATCTTACCCCCACCCCCACCCCAGCGCCCTCCGTCACTCCCTCCCTCACCCCCTCCCTCAGACCGTCACATTAACCCCTCACCGTCTTCCTCAGTCACTCCCTCAGCCGGTCCAATACCCGTTCCGCGCCCCCTCCCGCACCCCCTCCCCTACCGCCTCCCCCACCCCCTTCCTCAACCCATACATCACCCCCTCCATCAGCCCTCCCTCGACCTCCTCCACCACCCTCCCCCACTCCTTCCCTAACCCCTTCCCTCAACCCTTTCCCTCAACCCTTTCCGCCACCCCTCCCGTAAGAGTTATCTCCTCCCCGATCCCCCCACCCTCCCTCCCTGGCCTCATCCCTCCCACATTCCCTCCTCAACCTCCTCATCCCTCTGCTATCACCCGCGTCATCACCCCGGACATCACCAACACCCTGCCGTTTGTCTGGACACCCTCACCCATTATATGCCAAATTACGGATATAGCTGAATACATGTAGTATGTTGACATGAAGCTGAATGAAAATCATTTTTCATGACAGCAATGGGCACTTTGCATAATTCATGATAATAAATTCATCAGAATTTTTCGATAATGTTTTTTTTTTTTTTTTAATGGGGTGTTTATGATGTCCATAGCATATAAGCATATCATATTCCTAACCCATGAAAACATAGGCACAGACACCCTTTTTGTTCTAATTATATGTTCCATTGCTGAGTTATTGCAAGAAAACTGATATTTCGTGACGGTGTCTGCTAATTGCGTTTTTCACTCATTTCCACCAATTTTAACGACCTGGACTGGTTATATGTTCGAAAGGGGATAACAATTAAATGCAGGGCGATGACAAAAATTCTGTTGCAATTATTCTGATGTTTAAACATAAATAGACTGGACTACATCCCCATCCACCCCACCAGACCCACAGACAAACAAACACACAGCCACAATCTCCCCTTGTCACTAACCAAGTCCAAGCACTGCTACCCTTCCATCTCCCATGCCCAACTCGGCCGTTGAAGGAAGTTGCAACGGTTGCTTATCAGGGGCCATATGTATGAACAACTTTTTATCGGCTCTGGTGTTAAGGGGCGCCACGGGTTAGCTAATGCTGGTGTTGGTAAATGGGTCACGGGGTATGTACGAGTGCAAAGCATGGTGGCATTAGCTAAACTAGCAGTTATTTATAGATTTGGGGTATCCCTCTGAGCCTGTTCCCGGCAAGCACCACTATTTGCCAATATCGCGGCGGCGGCGATTTGTTTTGTTTATATTCCACAGTATGAATATCACCACCGATGTAGCTGCGGTGTTAATATTGCTTCGATGTTAGGGTTAATTTGATGAAATTTCACTTATTGAGTATGGAATTCTGTCAAATATGATAGCATTGAATAGATTTGAGCCTAATCGCTACCTAACACCACCCGTAAGCTTGCTACAGTGTGGTGTTAGTGTAGGCGACGTTAAACTCACGGTGTTTCCGTAACACTGCTCCATACATAGCGACTTTTCGCCGCTAAACCAGAAATCCCATCCAAAACCAGTTTTAACCCGCTAAGACCGCCCCATGCATATGGCCCCTGGTGTGTAGCGGTGTGGGTGTGGGTGGGCGTTTGGAGTTGGTGGGCTAGTCGGTTTGTGGAGTTGTGCGCAGTTGCAGGGTTGGTTGGTTGGGGTGTGGGAGCGAGGAATGCCGGAGAAAAAGGCGGGATTATCCTATGATTGTATCTCACCGAGGTGGGATGGGTGCCCTCCGGTTTGTGACGGTTTCAATCAGACGGTACCCGGCAGTAGAGGGTGGGCGGGGGATGTAGGGGTGGGGGTAGGGTGAGTGGGGGGGGGGGAGTTAGAAGAAGCCAGAAGACCATACATAGACGACTGCACCGGCCAACAGAGATAAGAGCTGATAGGCTGTTGCACCCAGCCCATATATCTGGGTGGGTGGAATAGTAGGCAGTGCTTCCTCCCACAAGTGGCCGTCTCGGTGACTGGTTCCCGGCCTCTCCCGGGCACTCTACCCCATAGTCCATACATAGAAGCAGGATAATTAGGACTTCCGCCTCCTCCTCCTCCTTGGGCACTGTTGTATGTGCGCCGTTGGGGAAATGACTTGTCGCCGATAACATTGTCCATTACTGGTATGGTGTGTTTGTGTGTTGGTGGGTGAGTGGGTTGGGCTGAGGGTGAGGGGATGGGGGACGTGGTGGGTGAGGGTGAGGGTGAGGGGATGGTGGGGGACGGGGTGTGGTGGGGGGTAAGACTAACTGTAAAGAAGTCGATGGAATCTCGATGTTGAAAAGTCCCTTCGTGGCAATATCAGGACAAGGATATTAAGGAGGAGCGTGGTGTTCTCTGTGCCTGAGTGGTTAGAGTGTCTGACTTTTTTCTAGGTCAGACTCCTAATCTGAAGGTCGGTGGTTCAATTCCCCGAGCCCCCACCTCTGCCAATTTGGATTTCCACCGCTGTGGATAACTTACAGTGTCATCAAAGGCCAGTTGCCCTCATACCATGTCTATGTGGTGTGGGAGGTTAAAAATCCCTTGGGTCGGTAAAAGTGTAGGCTCGGGCTTTCTATCGACAAACTGGCTAATGGTGAAAGCAAGTCTATTCAGACTTATCCATGATAGGCAGTATAAATCTTCAAGAAAGGAGGAAGGGTCACGTGGCTGGCACAAAGAGAGAAATTGTAAAATGTGTGTCACGAAGCAAGAAGTTGTCAAGTGTCTGGTCACAATGCAAGGAATTGTCAAGTGTGTAGGCCACAAAACAAGAAATCCTCAAGTGAATACGCCACAAAGCAAGACATGGTCACGTGTCTGCCACAAACCAATAAAAGGTAAACTGCTTATGCCAGAGGAAAATAAATGGTCAAGTTCCTGTACCAGAAACCAAGAAAAATACCCTAGTGCCTATTTAGTTCACTTGGGAAGCAAATTGTTGTTATTTGCCTATCACAATAAGCGATATTCAGTTTTGTCATCACCAAGTTTGTTAGATGTTTTATGTTGTAATTTAGACTACCTATATTCTGACGTAATTAAATCATGACGGTCATTCACAAGGGCATTCATGGAAAAGTAAAAGCATAGATGCAAAGAGTAAAATATATATTTGGCAAAGGGGTTATTTGGGATATACATTGAGGAAAGCATCAAATTTCTCAAACAAAAGGACTTACCTACATATCAAACTTAGACGCTGGTCCACTCATTGCACAGGTATTGCTGGTTGTTGCTTAATATATGGATCTAAAAATAAAGCAGGGTATGCCCCCCAAACTATCCCATAATGTGCCTTTAACAGGAGTAGTGGCATTGTCCGATGCACAGTCGAAGAATGAACTACTACATATATATGTATGCATGTCGCACATGTGCAGACCTATAAAGATAAGGCACGGGCTCTGTTCTACTACTGCAGACCTTCAAATATATAACTTACATAAGCCACACCACCTGGGTGCTGTGTATGGGGAAGTAATATATAAGTCAGCCTCGCCGTAAAATTGGTCGAGAAAAGGCATATTAATTGCATAGGGACGTATATATTGGTCTTCATCTCCTGAGATACAGATTCTAAAACGAATCGATTAGCTTCTGCCGTACCACTATTATTTTGTGTCAAGAGGTTGTGGGAACATATATGATTATGACTGTGGTTGAGGGGAACGATTTGGGGGCGGGTCTACATATTATGACACGTGATCTATACCCCCCTACTCCACCCCACACCCCCTACTCCAAAACACACACACACACTCCAATTTCCTAAACCCACATCACCTCTACTCCACCTTCACACCAAGCCCTACACCACCTCTACTCCACCCTTACAGCAAACCCCACACCACCTCTACTCCACCCTCACACCAAACCCCACAACACCTCTACTCCCCCTTCACACCAAACCCCACACCACCTCTACTCCACCCTCACACCAAACCCCACACCACCTCTACTCCAGCCTCACACCAACCCCCACAACACCTCTACTCCACCCTCACACCAAACCCCACATCACCTCTACTCCACCGTCACACCAAACCCCACACCACATCTACTCCACCGTCACACCAAACCCCACACCACCTCTACTCCACCCTCACACCAAACCCCACACCACCTCTACTCCACCCTCACACCAATCCCCACACCACATCTACTCCACCCTCACACCAAACCCCACACCACCTCTACTCCACCCTTACAGCAAACCCCACACCACCTCTACTCCACCCTCACACCAAACCCCACAACACCTCTAATCCCCCTTCACACCAAACCCCACACCACCTCTACTCCACCCTCACACCAAACCCCACACCAACTCTACTCCACGCTCACACCAAACTCCACACCACCTCTACTCCACCCTCACACCAAACCTCACATCACCTCTACTCCACCCTCACACCAAACCCCACACCACATCTACTCCACCGTCACACCAAACCCCACACCACCTCTACTCCACCCTCACACCAAACCCCACACCACCTCTACTCCACCGTCACACCAAACCCCACACCACCTCTACTCCACCCTCACACCAAACCCCACACCACCTCTACTCCACCGTCACACCAAACCCCACAGCACCTCTACTCCACCCTCACACCAAACCCCACACCACCTCTACTCCACGCTCACTCCAAACCGCACTCCCTAGCCCCACCCATCTCTCTCCCCCTCCACCAACCCACCTGCCATGTACACGATATACAGATGCTTCCTGAACTCATCGTGCGACCAACTCATACCCTTAGCGAAATTAGACTACGACTGACCTATTGGTCCGGTTTATTTATTATTATTTTAAAATGCGAGACTATATGGATACAATATTTCTTATATATTGGAGATGGAATAAGACATATGGGTGCGGCGTGCAGATTGCAACGGAACTCAAGTTGGAGGTTGCCGATTTGCAGCCCCCCCACCCCCCAATATGACATTCTACTATTTGTCGCGATGGTAAAAAAAATACTACGCAATTATGTAGCAGCTGTTGCCAAAAGCTGAAACCGGGTGGAACTGGTATAGTGAGTTAGAGTGCCTGCTTCCTAAATGAGATCTATCTCCGATCCAGTCAAATCCAAAAGCTTGCAACACCATAATATGTCAATACCAATGCCATGCCTGAGTGTTTTGTGTTACTGTATTAGGAGAATGGGAGAGTGGCTGGTTTGCTATGCGCCAGAATACTGTGAGTAAGTGGTATATTGTGGCAAGACACGGTACTCGCGTTGGACAGCACTATAACGTAGTCATGAGTGTGCACTGTCATCAGTTGGAATCGGTTAGAAGTCCGGGCACGACCTCAAATGTTGCTAAGCAGTCACCCCCCGCCCCCCCCCCCCACTCACTCCCCCTTCCTTACCCCCACCCTCACCCTCCCCCTCACTCTCACCTTCACCCTCACCCTCACCCTCACCCTCACCCTCACCCTCACCCTCACCCTCACCCTCACCTTCACCCTCACCCTCACCTTCACCCTCACCTTCACCCTACCCCTCATTCATCGGGAAGGTTCTGTCTTGAAGGTTCCATCTTGGGTGACTCTGTGACATCATGTTAGAAAATGTACATTAAAGGAGTACTCTCAGGATGCTCTTCACAACAGACTGATTGTGTTTGAATCTGATATGACATTGCCAGGATGAAAAACTCCAACACCCAATCAACATTAAAGAAACTTTATTGGAGAGACCTCACCATGTCAGGAAGACCGACAGTAAATCACCCATATATGGCCATTTCCGGTTTGTACCTTCGTGCTAGCGGTGTATGGTGGCCGGGTGTGGGTGTGGGTGGTAGGGGGGTGTTGGTGGTAGAACGTAGAAGGTTTTGGTGGTCGGGGGTGTCGGTGGTCGGTGGTATTGGTGGTAGGGGGTGTCGGTGGCAGAAGGTGTTGGTGTAGGGGGGTGTCGGTGGTAGGAGGGTGTTGGTGGTAGTGGGTGTCGGTAATGCGATGACAGTAATGTACGGTTGATGTTGGTGGTGGTTACTGGCTATCTGGTAGTGGTGTTGGTAGGATTACTAGTGATGGTGATGGTGTTTCGGTAGTGGTGGTGTTGGTGGTGTGGTGTTGGTGGTGTGGTGTTGGTGGTGTGGTGTAATGTGCAGTTGGTGATGTGGTGTTGGTAGTAATGGTTGGTGGTGATATTTGTTTCGGTAGTGGTGGTCTTGGTGGTTTTGGTGGTGTTGGTGATGCGGTGTTGGTGATGTGGTGTTGGTGGTGTGGTGTTGGGGGTGTAGTGTACTGTTGGCGACGGGGTGTTGATGAGCTGATGCTAGTGATGTGGGGTTGATGCCGGTGGGTCTTAGTGGTGAGTAGACTGTGGTGATGTGGTGGTCTTAGTAGTGGTGGTGACAGGTGATGTGTTTACAATGTTGGTGTGGTGGTGGTGTTGATGGTGGTGCTGATAGTGTTGATAGTGTTGGTGGTGTTGGTGTTGGTGGTATTGGTGTTGATGGTGTTTTCGATGGTGTTGGGGGTGTTAGTGTTGTTGGTGTTGTTGGTGGTGTTGGTGGTGCTGGCGGTGTTGGTGGTGTCGGTGGTGTTGGTGGTGTTGGTGGTGTTGGTGGTGTCAGTGTTTGGTGGTATTGGTGGTGATGGTGTTGCGGGTGTTAGGGTTGTTGGTGGTGTTGGGGTTGTTGGTGGTGTTGGGGTTGTTGGTGGTGTTGGTGGTGTTGGTGGTGTTGGTGGTGTTTGGTGGTGTTGGTGGTGTTGGTGGTGTTGGTGGTGTTGGCGGTGTTGGCTGTGTTGGCAGTGTTGGCAGTGTTGGCAGTGTTGGCAGTGTTGGCAGTGTTGGCAGTGTTGGCAGTGTTGGCAGTGTTGGCAGTGTTGGCAGTGTTGGCAGTGTTGGCAGTGTTGGCAGTGTTGGCAGTGTTGGCAGTGTTGGCAGTGTTGGCAGTGTTGGCGGTGTTGGCGGTGTTGGTGGTGTTGGCGGTGTTGGCTGTGTTGGCGGTGTTGGTGGTCTGGATAGTGTGGATGGTGATGGTGGTGTAGGTGTTGGAATTGACGGTATTGGTGGTGTTGATGCTACTGTTGATGGTGGCGGATATTGCTGGTAGTGGTAGTGATGATCTGGTAGTAAGTAGGGCGGGCTGGAATCGGGTGTGGATATTATTGGCGGTATCCAGTGGGCAGGTGCCCGGCATGGAGCCTCGCATTGACTCGGTCTCAGGCAGGGCGTGCCGGCAGTGCCTGGCCCTAGTGGCGCTCTGGGTGGAGAGCTGCAAAAAGGCCAGATCTAACATGGATGTGTGTATATATAAAATGATGCCCCACACATCTCTCGCATGAATTGACCCCGCGGTCTCACAACCATTAATCATTGCTGGTCTAACACTCCACGTGACTCGGACCACGTGACTCACTGAATCATCGCATGACAGTAGTGTTGCATAGTCCGATGGTTTTGAGTTTCTGTCATTTTCTGAGATAAATATATTAGGGCAAAAGCTATAATAAACCTTACTTCTGTTTGAAGTAAATTCGCTTTAAATTGATTACCTTGGGAGAGATTTGAAGGGATTCGATGTTAAATTAATATTAGTGTGCTTGTCAAAACTCCTGATCCATATGCTTCCGCAGTAACAGGTTCCATTAAATTGAAGTTCAAATCTAGAAAAGTGTTAACCAGACGGGATGGCCGAATGAGTTAGAGCATGCGTCTCTCATGTTGGTAGACCATGGGATCCTGGATTCGAACCCTGGTTGTGTCAAACCAATGACATACAAATTTATACTTGTCACTTCCTAGCCAAGTGCTCGGCATTATTAGGATAGGACAAGGACTGGTTGGCTCAGTGTCAGGATAATGTGACTGAGTGGGATATCAGGTCATGGTGCTGGCAGCCTGGTCTCCCAATGGGGCAGCAGTATAAAGTTGCCATGAGTGCACACTGTCACAAGTCGGTACCCGTCCTGATGTTGCTAGGACGTAAAACAACAACAAACAAACAAAAGATAAGTGTTTCGCCTTTGAAGGTGTGTGGCTTTTATCGCACAATGCAGCGTTAAATAATGCAATATATATATATATATAGGTATATATATATATTAAGATATGTAAACACAATCAAAGCAACAAAGTAGCAGGCCACTCTTTGATCGAGTTCTCAGCATAGGACTGGGGGGTTCTGATTGCAAGGTGCTTTGAGCGCTAATGATATATAATAACGCAGACACAATTGGAGCTCTCTCCACCCACCCCCCAAACTGACACTTCCCATGATCCTCTAGTGCCTGACAACACGATGTCACTGACCTGGTGTAATTCATCGCTTCTTCATCGCCACTGCAAAGCAAATGCACCAAAAATTCACCTCAACCATCCACAAATGAGCTACAACTTTAGCATAACCGCAAAGCTGCACATGTGTATATACAGTGAAACCTCTGTAAATTGACCGATGTTGGGACCGACTTTAAATAGTCCATTTAGATAGGTCATCAATGTAGGGAGTTAGAATATGGGTATAATGGTATTGTTAGGACCCAAATAAATCGATCGATATAGGGGAGTGGCCGATCTGTGGAGTGATCGGTTAGACTTAGAGAGGTTTTACTGTATATGTATACAGTAAAACCTCTCTAAATCGACCGCCCATGGGACCAACTTTAAATGATCCATTTAGGGAGGTGGTCGGTTTAGGGAGGTTTAAAAAAAATCATTACAATGGTATTGTATGGGCGATCGTTTGGGACCCAAATGAAGCGATCGATATATATATATATATGCACTTATTAAGCATTTGTTTCTGCATAGAAGGCAATACTGAGTCAATTTAACTGAACCTGTTACTGCAGAAGTCTATGGAGTTTTGGCCTTCTTGCCAAAACTAATTTTCCATGTTTGCACTCAAAATATCTCAAAAGCTTACCATTTAAAATAAAAGTAACTTGGAACTAATGTAAAGTAGATACTAGTGATCGATCTGATATATTTATCTCAGAAAGAAATACAGAAATTCAAAACCATGGGACTATCCGACTTTAACTAATGGCAGGGAACCATGTGAATCAAATATACATAGAAGAAAAGCCAAGGGCTCCTGGGAGATGCTTTAATTCAATACGGAGGGCTTGGCTGTTGGCAATAGAAATGCATCGATTCTGCCCCAATTGGAGCGGCACCGTTTAGCAGCTTCATTACATGGGATTGCACTGCGCGGCACGTTGCTAAATTGGAGGGAATTGAGGGGTAGCCTCGCATATGGATTCGCACACTGGCCGTGTGCGTGAGAGTGCGTGTGAGAGTGTGTGTGAGGGTGTGAGAGGGTATGCAAGTGTGTGAGAGTGTGTGAGACTGAGAGTGTATGAGAGTGTGTGAGAATGTGCATGAGAGTGTGTCTTAGTGTGTGACAGTGTATGACAGTGTGTTACAGTGTGTCACAGTGTGTGGCAGTGTGTGCCAGTATGTGACAGTGTTACAGTGTTACAGTGTGTGATTGTGTGTGACAGTGTGTGACAGTGTGTGACAGTGTGTTACAGTGTGTGACAGTGTGTGATTGTGTGTGACAGTGTGTGAGTGTGGGTGAGTGTTTGAGAGTGGGTGAGAGTGGGTGAGAGTGGGTGAGACTATGTGAGACTGTGTGAGAGTGTGTGAGACTGTGTGAGACTGTGAGACTGCGTGAGACTGCGTGAGACTGTGTGAGAGTGTGTGTTACAGTGTGTGAGAGACGCTGCGCGCGGACGCGTTTCAAACGCGGGGACCCGTCGCTATTGAAAGTTAATAACCCCACTTTTCGCGATTAATGGCCACAGGTGGATATTAAGTAAGCCATTAACAAAACTGGCGCACTGTCAATGGCTCGTCACTCTCGTCGCCTCGTTGCCTCATCGCGCGGTGTCAATGCGACCCACGCGCCCCGCGCCCTGCGCCCTTCGCCCCGCGCCCCGCGCCCCGCACCCCGCGCCCCGCACCCCGCGCCCCGCGCCCCGCGCCCCGCGCCCCGCGCCCCGCGCCCCGCGCCCCGCGCCCCGCGCCCCGCGCCCGTGCCCCGCGCCCCGCGCCCCGCGCCCCGCGCCCCGCCCCCCCTCCCCTGCGCGCCGCGCGCACGGCTCGTGGCCTCGCTATAGTTCGATCGGCAGCCGGCAGTATGCAGATTGACTCGGGCGGGCGCTAACAGTTAGCTTACAGACCAGTGATTTGTCGTCTGATGCCCATCGATTTAAAGCCTTTGAAACTGAGAGAGTTTTGCTGCATTATGAAATGAACACACCAGCCTGCCCCGACCTCCGCCCACCCCGCCCCCGACCTCCCGCCTTCCCCACTCAGCTTGTCGCTCGCCTCTTCCTTCCTGCCACCTTCTCACTCGCCCCCTTCTCCTCTCACCATATCACTCGCCCCTTCCTCCCTCAATCTTCCCACTTGCCTATTCCGACCCACCCCTTCCTCCCTCTGATCGTCGCCATCTCCTTCCCCACCTCTCCACACTCCTCCTACCCATCAACCTCGTTCTCTCTCCTCCTAGGCTTCTCTCCGACACCTGTTCCTCCGGCACCTCCTCCTCACCGTCTCCCTCCTCCCGTCCTCCTTCACCATCGTCCTGCCCCTCCCCATCGAAATCTCCTAAAAGCCATAACCCGGCATCCTCCCCTCTCCTATCCCCGCCTCTCGCTCCCTCTCCTCTCCCTCCTCCCATCCTTTCTCTTACACATCTCCTATAACCATATTCCCGCCCCATTCTCATTCTCCTCAGCCCCCTCCTATCCGCGCCTTCTTCTGTCTCTAACACCCCCCCCCCCACTTGCCCTCTCTTTCAGCCCTCCTCCTCCGCCTCCTCCTCCTCCTTCACAGTGTTTCGTGAGACCGGAGTGAAAGCTTGGCGGGAAGACGTAATGACGCCCTTCGCATTGAATAAGCAGAGCCCGTTTGTCAATGGCATGCTAAAAGGATGAGGTGTGGTGAGGTGGGGGTGGTGGACTTAATAGTTGTGACACATGAACACGCGTGTGAGACAGTGGTGTACTAGACGGATGTCGGGTTTGAAAGGTGACGGGGTGCAAGGGGTGTGGGTGTGAGACTGAGTGTGGCTGGGGCTAAGTGGAGGAGGAAGGAGTGAAGAAAGGGGGGAAGGGGGGGGGGGCGAGGAAGAGGAGGACCGGAGGGAGAAAGGGAGGAAAAGGGGTGGGTAGGGAGGGAAGGATGGAGGGGAAGGGGGAGTGTGCGCGTGTGGTGGAGTGTAATGTCACCGTGGTGGGCTAAGCTAAGATTCCTTACACGCGGTATGCGGTAGGCGAATGCGAATGCGGCAAAAAATCGGAAAGCATCTAAGTCAATGGGGGTGATTCCTTACGTCCGAATGCAAATGCGAATTCGAATGCGAATGCGAATGCGAATGCGAATGCGAATGCAGCAATGTGATTGGTCCCTGTAGTGATCGGTGCGGCATGCAGCATGCGGTATGCGAATAGAAACCTCAGTCGCATGTGTCCATTAGTTTTACACCAGGAGAGGTGACTGATCATTACAGAACGGTCACACACAGGGGTGCTGATGGGAAACATATGGTAGTGGTGGTGGTGGGGAGATGCATGCCGCTTACCGCATAGAAGGAATCCTCCCATTCGCATACCGCATACCGCGTATAAGGAATCTTAGCTTTAGGAGGAGGGGAAGAAAAGATGGGGATATGGGAAGGAGAGGAGAGGCGATAAGGAGGTGGAGGTGTGGGGGATGAGGAGGGGGGAGCACAAACTCCAGAAGGAGACTACAGAGGAGGGTTGATGCTGGGAGATGATTAATGAAACTTCCGCAGCCAACGAACGGACTGACGGACGCCGACCGACCTTCTACCTGCCGTACCCGGGAGATATAAATCCCCGGGGCCCGTCTTCGATCGCCGGTGAGGGTGGGGTGGGGTGGGTGTGGGTGGGCAAGGGTGACGGGAGCCGGGATGGTGTACGGTGGGGTGGTGTGGGGTGGGGTGTCGAGAATGGGGGTTATACTTTATAGGAGTGATGTTTGGTAGTTGGGATTGGGAGTTTGTGGTGTTCGTGTGAGGGTTGGGTTGCGGTGTAGGTTTGTTGGAGCGGGGCAGTTGTGGAGGTGTGGCTGCGAGGTATTGTGGTGTCGTGGAATGGCAGTGTTCTGGTGTTGTGCTTGGAGTCGATTGTGATGTAGTGGTGTGCGCGAGGGTGCGGTTGTGGGGTTGTGGTCTGTGGGTGTGGGGACGGAGGTTGTGAGGCTGTGAATAGGTGTGTATGAGGCAGAAAGGGGGCGTTGTATATGTTTATGTGTGAGGGAGGTACAGGTGGCTGCGATGTGTGGCATACATATATATATATATAATTTATTGCCCAAGTATAAAGGGGCGGAGATATGCTATTATTATTTATTAACTAATTTATAACTGGGTATATGAAATGCGTGACATTGATATACATATATTATTATTAATATATGTGTATATATGTATGAAATATACTTTTTGTGTCTAAGTATAAAGGGGCGGAAATGTGCTATTATTATTTATTAACGTATTAATTACTGCTACATATTCAATTATTTATTTATTTCCATGTGCTATTCATTTGCTGCAGGTAGCCACTATTCTGCGCGGGTGGCGCCGCCAACGTTTACTTCGCACACTACTTAACGTCCAAAACGCCACTCGATCGAGAGATTTTAACTCGTCGGCTCGTGTCTTCCTTTCATTAAAGTAAACGCAGCAACATTTATTTATATACTATATCATTTATTGTGTGTGTATAAATTAAGAATGCCTCCTAACGTCTGACGCCGATTCTCCGATACGAAACTAACTCGATACTGACTAGTCGGCCATTCTCTGCATCCCGCCCACTCTGACTGCAGTATCGATGTGTCTGGAAACTGGGGCTGCGTGCGGTGCATAGTGTGTGTGTCGCAGGTGGGAGGATGTTTGGGAGGTAGATGTATGGTTAGAATAAGCGATGTGGTGAATGAAATGAAAGGGTGTGTGTATGATACCAAAATCTGAACGGGCTGGAGATGTGGTGTGTGTGTTAGCGTGTGTGCACCTGTGTTTGCGTATGTGTGACGGTGTTTGCGTATGTGTGCGTGTGGGTGCGCGCGTGAGCGCGTATATTCGCTTGTGTACGCGTATTGTGCGCATATGTATGCATGTGTGCGCGCATATGTGCACGCGTATGTGAGACTGTGTGCTTGTGTGGCAGCGCGAATATATGTGCGGCTGTGCGTCCTTGTGTGCGCGCGTCTGTGCGCTTGTGCGCATGTGTGCGCCTATGTAGGTATGTTGGGACAGATGGAGGGTTGAAAAGAGCGGGCTGTGCAGTTGGCCTGTGGACATGGGTAGGCTCCCGGGGTAGGGTTGTCCGAGCGTTGCAGTGGTGTAGGGATGAAGTGTTCCTGGTGGTAGACTACAGCAGTGGGTGTAGCGGGAAAACGCTGACGAGGTCTGTGGTGGGGCAGTTTCCAGTTAGCGCGTGAGTGATGTATAATGTCTGACGTACACACACCGACTTCCTACCGTAAACACCGGACGCGGTGGCCGAATTGCTAGAACACAGGCCTCCTGTGCGGAAGGTTGGGAGTTCAATTCCCGGTCAAGTCAAACCAATAACTTTCAAAATTGATACTCGATGTTTCCTATTATTAATAACCAGGCGCTCGGCATTATTAGGAGAGTGCAAGGACTAGTTGCCCCAGTGCCAGGATAATGTGACTGGGTGGGATATCAGGTCATGGTACTGGCGACCTCGTCTCCCAGTGGAGAAGCATTATAAAGTCGCCATGAATGCATACTGTCACAAGTCGGTACCCGTCCTGATATGACCTTAGATGTTGCTATGACCTAAAATAACAAACACCACCAATATATGTGCATTCAATTTATGTATATATACATATATATTCCTGGTTTTTATATGTTAGTCCTGGTCCACGGAAGAATTGAAAGCATGGTTACCATGGAACAATGAGAATGCGGGGAGCTAATATTAGTAGCATGTACAATAGTAAGCCAGAAGGAGGGATTGATTGATTGATTGGTGGTTGCTTTATGCCGTGTCAGCAGCATAGGCCATATTCATGGCGAGAAATATGTGTTTTTTGTTCAAACCATCGCTTTTCCATGTAAAAGCAGACAATCAATTATGTGCCAATAGACACTCATTAAATTAGGAAGCTCACAATCAAATATGTGTGGTCAAGGGAAACAAATTCCGATAGAAAAAGAAAGGTTTTATTAATAATTGAGAGAATCTATTTAGTAAACTATATGAGGTGGTACAGTCCAGCTGCCCTCAAAAAGGCTAAACTGTTTTCCTGTTTTACCTTAGTCATGCATACTGTCTGCAGTGTAGAACTGTTGGCGCAGGGCCAACAAATCAACGCAACTTAGTCAAATGTGTTTGAGTGTCAGCGGGGACTGACACCCAATACATTCAGGGGAGGTTCCCCCATGAGCAGAAAAGCATGTGTAAGCCAGAAGGAGGGAAGTACAGAATACCAGCACGCCTTCTTTATAACTATAACCACCGTCTATGTTTGAAATCCGACTAAGACACACCAGGCAGTATGATCACTGGGCAAACTACTACACAAAGTATTGCCATCTGGCACATAGTGGAACATGAAATAATATACTCTACCTTTCATATACACCAGCATTTATGTCTACATACAATGCCTCAATTATGGGTATATTAATTATTATGGAACTGATCTGATTGTGTTGGGTGCATGTGGTCTGGAAGGTTATATGGGTGCTGCTTGAGCGGCTTGGTGGACATGTGGGCTGCACTAATGTAGGCAGTAAGTCTGTGGGTGCCTACAGGATGTCACCTGACCACTACTGGCTGGTTACTTGACCTAACTCGATATATACTGACTAGTCGGTCATTCTCTGCATCCCGCCGACTCTGACTGCAGCATAAATAAATTAGATGCATGTAATATACTGGATAACATAAATGTACCTACGCAATGGTTTACGTTAGCATTGAGAGGAAGAGGTGGGGGTAGCACTATATCATGCTGCTTACATTAGCATATATAGATATATATTTATATTATAAATCCATATCCGTTGAGTGAGACAAACAACCAATACAGTTTGAGAAAGCCTAAGTGGTTCCTAATACGAGTACTAGTAGTAGACCCCACAATACTACTGTTCATAATGACAGACCATCATTTTGATCTAAAAGTAAATTTCTGATGGGAATGGGCTGAGAGGAGGGCAAACTAGGAATACACTGAAGGAACCAAGGAATGAGATTTCCAGCATACAAACCAATATTCCTCCAGACTATACCAGTGATGTCGTGGTCAGTGGCAGTGTGCATTGCCTTCATAATAATATTTGCATGATTTACAAAACATATTCATATGTATATAATATACGCGTGACCAGACGGGATGTCCGAGAGAGTTGAGCGTCCTTCTCCCGTGTTTGTAGATTGTGTGATTCTAACCCATGGGGTCGAACTCTGCTCGAGTCAAACAAATGACTTAACAATTTACACTTGTCCCTTCCTAGCAAGTCACTCGGCATTATTAGGATAGGGCAAGGATTGGTTGGCTCAGTGTCAGGATAATGTGACTGCATTGGATATCAGCTCATGGTGCCGGCCGTGTGTTCTCTAAGGGGACAGCACTATAAAGTTGCATTGAGGACGCACTGTCACAAGTGGGAACCATTCCTGATATGGTCCTGGATGAGGCCAGGATGTAAAACTCCAACAAACAAACAATATGTGATGCATAGTGCATTATGCGGACATAAAAGTGTGGAAGGGATTTATTTTGGTATATATTTTATTACTGAATACCCTATACTGCCTCCTCGGCATGCGCATGACTAGCGGGGGGAAACCTCACTTATAGCCGAGGATTTTGTCTTTTTATTAGGTTGGGCTGATATTCCTAGCCAGACAATATATTACTCATGCTCATACTAAAGAAATACCCCTAGCGAGATGTTCAGGAACAATACTGTGTACAGTAAAAGCTCTCTAACCGACTACCTCCACAGATCAACCACTCCGCTATATCACTCTCTTTCTTTGGTTCCCAAATGATCGTTCATACAATAGCATTGTAACGATTAAAAAAACTCTCCCATAATTAACTATTTTAATAGACCATTTAAAGTCGGTCTCATGGTCGTTCGATTTAGAATTAGAGAGGTTTTACTGTATTCTGTTATCACATCCTTATATGGCAATAGAGATGTACAGGGATGGAAGATTGGGAATTGGTGGCTGAGAGTAATTTTCCGCGGGTGGGTAGGGTTACCCTGTGGTAGTCATCATGCATGGTAGCAGAAAGTGGCAGTTGTTTTGTACACGCTGCCATGTACAGACTGATGGTGGCTTGGCGCGCATCACTCACAGTTTATCTGCCTTTGTATTAGAACATGGTCTAGCCTTCCGTCATCAAGTAAGTGGTCCCATGGATATTGTATCCCTCTTTGTATTATGTACGAACAACATGATTAACAATGTGTTATTCTTTACTAGAATAGAACAATGTTATGGGAACACCCATGGAGTCTCCCGTGCATGTACTGTATACTATGGGTGTGTATTGGCTGTTTTATACAGCTCCATAATCCTAGTCATGGAGCCCTGTGAGGTCCCAGTCAGGGAGCCCCGTGAAGTCGCAGTCAGGGAGCCCCGTGAGGTCCCCCAGTCAGGGAGCCCCACGAGGTCCCATTGGGGAGCCCTGTAAGGCCCCACCGGACACTGCCCCAAAACTGGGAGTCCTGTGCGGTCCTGGATACACTGGGTGTGACAGCCTCGACCCCCGCACCTACAACGTTGGTTCCCGCTTCGATCATGGATGGAGTGGGTCCTGGGGACGTGGACGCAACCACGCCCACCAACCACACCTCAGTCCAGGAGCCCTGCTGACTCTGGGCCACCCACCCTGTGACAGGGGCCTGGAGGACCAACGCACCTCCCATGGCCCTGCTGCCAATGATACCGGATCCCACTTTGCTCTCCAGTCGAGGTACAGTACCGTGGACCCCTAGAACGTATTACCACCTGCCAGGCCACCATCTCACCACACCACCACTGCACAAGACACCACGAAGAGCACCCTGCCCCTCCCCCCTCCCCCCTACCACCCATAAAGTTGGATGAAGAAAGAAGAAAACTCCCCCCCAAAAACACCAAAAACGGGCCGTTTTAACAGAGCAGTTTACCAATGCTGCAGTTCTGCAGCCAGTGACCGCCAATAAGTAAGTAAGTACATGCATATATATATATATACCTATGAATATACTTCGTGCCCATATATATATACCCATACATATACTACATTCCCATATATAGATATATACATGTATATCCATACATCACACACACATATATATAGTGATATATATAGTGATATATATAGTGATATATAGTGATATATATAGTGATATATATAGTGATATATCACTATATATAAGTGAGGTAGCGAGTGAAAGCCCGCCCAGAGGCGACAATTGGATTCAGTTCGAACCCGGGAATCGGGAGGATCCAACCTCCTAGCGGAAAGCCAAACCCAATCACCCTACACCCATATATACGCGAGCGTATATATTTGGAATATAAATATATATATAGATATATATATATCCACGCATATACGACACACACAGATATATAATACCCATGGATATACTACATACCCATATATATGTCTCAGTAATGAAAGCAGTCTTTGTCGCATCGCGACCGACAGCATGATGATGATTGACTAGAAAAATGTGCCGGGAACACATATGGAGCCGAATAAAACACCCAATGCACTGTCCCATTTATGTAACACGTTGATATAGATTGAATATATGTATGTATGTATGGAAGTACCCATGCATGCATGAATAAATGTATGCATGTATGTGAACATAATAAGATAATTCACTACACGTGCAATATAACCAACAAAAACCTAAAAGAGAGACACAATTTAACATGACTTGCTGACAAGAATGTATCAGGTAGTGGGCACACTAATTTCCATTGCACCTCAGCCTTCGGCTTTGACCAAATCAAATCAAGCTATCCCGCCTACTCAGACTATTGCTCATGTCCCACCTACATGTACAATCATGTCCTTTGATTATAATAAATAACAGTCATCATCATCATCATCATCATGCTGTCAGTCGCGATGCAACAAAGACTGCTTTCATTACTTGACAGCCTCTCTATAATTAGTTCTCTGCTGTGAGAGTGATGTCCATGACTTGGTGTTAATGTCTCTGAGCTTCAGGTTTCTCTTGATGGTATCCTTGAACTGGAGATGAGGGTGCTCTCTCTTTCTGTAACCAGAAGACAGTTGAGAGTAGAGGATCTGCTTTGGTAGCCTGTCTGCTTTGGTAGCCTGTCTGATGACATCCTCATGAGGTGTCCAGTCCACCGGAGATTCTTTTTGATCAGAAGATCTTCCATAGAGGGCAGCCCTGTCCGTTCAAGTATTTCAATGGAAGATGAGATCGAGCAGTGCAATCCTTAGTAACCCAAGCGATGACCGAGCCGGTATGATGTTTTGTGTGGTTGTACATTTCATGAAAGCTGCCTGCAAAAGTATTGGAGTGCTGCTGGCTTTTGCAAGTTACCAGTTGCACTCTCTCGGGGAGCAAATAGAGGTCTCACACTGGCAAGAACATGTCTAAGCAGGTGCAAAACTATTTGTCCCTGCAGTGGCTGGTCGGGAGATGTTGGGAGTTCCATACATCAACCGCCATTGATGCTGCCACAGTGACATGATTTTCTGTTCACGGTTTGCTCCCTTAGCCTTCTGTTCTGTCAAGAACCTGCACCACAAGGCAGTGGTTTACACCTCTGCAGGGCAGGGGCGTCAAACTCCCTGAGGGATTGCAATATCTACATACCCCTAACAGTAAAAAATCAATAATCCCAATGGCCAGTGTTGATCAGAATTTACCAGCTGTCAGCTAAGCTAGAAAACACAGAAAGCCCATTTTCTCTCCAACTATAAACATGATGCATATTGCCTTCAGTTTCCTCCATAGATGGCTGTAATGTTGATTACGGTGCTGATTGCATTATTAGAGTGTTATATGAAAACCGGTGCAGTATGGATGATATCCGGAAGAAATGTTATCTTTTATTATTTTGTTATTTTATCAGACCGAATGCTCTTCATCAATTTCACCCAATATGTCTAATGAGGGAGACGGTGGCGTGAATGTGGCAATGTGTTCGCCTCTCAGAATGATTAATGAGATCCTTATTTAGAATGGACATTAGCGAAAGCATACAGACAATGTACTCATCACATCACCGACCACTTTGCTCACAGCCTTGTCTAGCAACGCAGCCAACTCTTTTTGTTGTGTGCCACAAGCCTCCGAGAACCTTTAGAAAATTCCCGCAAACCGAAGCATTGTTTCTTCCTCTTCTAAAAAGCAGTTTTTTTTTATTAAAACAATATTTTATTTTTACTTTCCAGAGTAGGTACTCTTCAGAGGGAGTGTGTTATCAAAATGTATGACTTTCCAGCACAGTGTTAATGGAGATAGTGATTTTGATGGATTCACTAAGAAAATATGTATTATGCACGCAATTAATCCATCCTCATGAGATTAATTGATAGTAGGGCATTGAAGCAAGTCCATAAATTAGTAATAAGCTTTAATATGTTAAATAGAGTGGAACACACTGCATCTAATGCCTGCATTTCATTAGAAATAGTTTGCTAATGTTTTGGTATCGTGTGGTTGATAGTATATAACGTTGTGAATACAGAGAAGACTGTATAGCTCCACAAACGAAGCAGTCTAAAGTAAGGCCATCCCTTTTACATCACAATGAGACATGAGTACTGCAGGAACATCGATTTCCCTTAGCAATCATTGAGTTAATACAACTATATCTAGCAGCTTTTCGAGATATTAAGCAGCATGTATGTATGATTATTCCATGATGTGCAACTGTACTTGTATATTTACATTTGACTAACGCGTCTATTGGCACTGATACATTGAAGGCCCGGTCACATACACATTAGTGGATGTAGTTGAACGAAGTGGAGGCTAATGTAGTTGAACACAGTTGAACATAGTTGAACATACCGGAGAAGTACGAATACCGGTACGTTCAACTAAGGTTCAACTATGTTCAACTAAGGTCAACTATGTTAGCCTCCACTCCGTTCAACTACATCCATTAACGTGTATGTGACCCGGCCTTAGAGGAGTATAATCTGATAGGTTTGAGTTTGTGTTACTTAACAACAACAAATATATATATTAGGTTAATCCTTACAATCTGCTTTGCTTTAGTTTGAAGTATCTTCTATAATCTCATCATAAGTTGAGCCTCCACCTCCAATGTTGGTAGGTCATAGGTTCGAATCCGGGCCGAGTCAAACCAATGACCTAAAAATGTATGCTTGTCACTACCTAGTCTACCGTTCGGCATGCACATCGAAATTCTGGCATTGTGTTCCTTGTTAGAGAGAAATTTTCTTTAATTAATATTATGCATATTGTGGTGCTGGGACTGGCCGGCTATTATCCACCTCCTGGGAAATACTGACCAAGGACAGGATTTGATAGCATGCTTCTATTTGCAAATGCACAACACAGTTTTAAACTGATCATATATCTCAAGCTAAACAAAAGCATAATCAGCACAGAAAAAAACTGTCTCCTTCACCTGTAGGCCTCTCTGAATGCAGCTACACACATGTCCGATGTGCCACTGCACATTCTGAGCACATATTGAACTCATCGGTCATCGATGAGTTCACAACATATGATGAGGTGCTGTCATCATCGCCACCGCAGGACAACTAAGAAGAAGAAATCTTTCCTCACTTATGTTCTAGACACCACGTAAAGCAATGTAAGCCTTATTTTGCAATAAAGATACGTACTGGGGCTAATTTTTCATGTATAGATTAAGTTATTCTCTACATTTATAATCAGCAGCTATATTGCAGTAAGCACGTGTCTCTAATTTCTTACTGACGTTCCTGTAACCCAAATGAACCGCACAACTGCTAAATGTCTTGCAACTGGCAAAGCAGGCTATATAGGCAATACAACCCATCTGACCAGAGAATATAACTTATAAGGCATAGTCACTTTAATCAGGTGAACTATGTCAAGACTGCTTTGAACACCTCTGCACATTTAGCACAGTCTTGTTACTCTCCAAGCTGATGTCAGGTTAATGCAATCCAATGGGAATGTACTGGACGTAAGTGACTGGATGAGAGCGAAGGTCGTTAACTAACACAGGGCTTGGATCTGAAGCGATCATAGATCACTCAATGGTGTCAATGTAGCTGTGCCATTGGGTACCTTCTAAAACGTAGTAATCTTGTGACGCCGGTCACCTACGTGCAGAGTAGAGCAGAGTAGGACAGGTTCACCATTAGTAATTCAAAGACCCTTCTCCAAAGAGCAAAAAGCCAGTGTTATCCTAAGATGGAGCAACACCATTTGAACTAGCATTGTCATATCAGCATGAATGCTAAGAGGAAATTCGTAGACACAAGTAATTGATTCACCCATTTAACTAGTATGCCTGTACTGTAGGTTTAGAACTGTACTTCACGTACCAGTATTTGTTGCAATACCCAGGTATTTCAATGGACTTCCCTACATACATCAAGGATCTGGTACTTAAAGTGGCTTTGAGTTTCTGAAATGTTTGGAAATAAATATTTCAGGTTGATCACTTTACTTTGGAGTAACTTTTTTTAATTATAAATGGCTAATTTTAGAGCATATTACCATGTTCACGAGCTGGTTAGGGATGAATTTGATAATCTATCTAGCGTTGTAAATATGTCCCATGCCCCCATACTTAATTTGAGATGGAGTCATAATATTGAAGATTTTTAAGTTGCATAATCGGATGGTTTTGAGGTAATGCCATATTTATATTTATATTTATATATATATATATATATATATATATGCATGTTATTAGGTCGATCACTATAATAATTAATATAGATAACATTAATTTCAAGGAATTTATTTGAAGTAGTTAGCTTTCAGCGATATAGTAGAACCCCGTTATAACATGCCACGATTAAATGCGAAATCTGATATAACATGATGATTCATTTAACCCATAATTCCCTAATTCAAAGATAATTCAGTAAACTAAACTCCGATTTAGAGCTACCCCGCTGTTTTCGCGATGACAATTATGGACTCCAATGATACAATTACAGTAGGGCTTCAAGTGAATTCATGAAATATTACTTTTGGTGTGCACATCAAAATGCTGGATATTTTCAAGTTCTATTGAACCGGCATAGTCCAATGAAACATCATATTTTCAAAACCAAATAGCTCCCCTAGATTGTATTATACATATCTAACTTAGATACTGATGCTAGCATTTACTACTATGTTGTACTTAGAAGGGCATACTGAATCAATGTAATAGAACCTGTTGCTGCATATGCAACAGATCTATCTGCTACTGAAATGCAGACAATCAAATACCTTATCAGCAGCTACTGTTTGGTAAGACAACACCAACACTACAGCTGGCCAGCATTGAAAACAAGCCTGGGTACCCAGGCTTACATACTATGGACAGAATGAACACAGCCTTAATTAACAATTTTTTTTAAAAAGCATATGGTGTCAGGGTGGTGCCGTGCTTGCCAAAATTAAGTTGATGTGTTTGCACTTCAAATATTTCAAAAGGTAGCGATTTAAAATATAAGTTACTCGAATCTAAAGTAAAGTAGATTATAATGATCAATCTACTATATTTATCTCAGAAGAAAATGACAGAAACTCAAAACCATCGGACTATGAAACTTTAAGTTGACTTCCTACTTCCTCCATGCAACAATAAATGCTGAATGATTGCACCCGAATTTAACTTCACTGGGTAGGACCAAACCTAGTTAATTGCTGTGGCATTCTTCGGACACATTCACAGTTCTAAGACATCACCTGATCACATTTCTACATGGAGTCCATGAAGACAAACAACTAGCGGCCAGTGGGGAGGGTGGGCCACCTCCATATAACTATAAGTCACGCTATGAGTTAAGGAGCTTATACAGGCTGTCTACACACAGGCCATGAACAAAGCTGCCAGGCTGACGTCTGGCGACGGCGAATTCTGTGAGATAAGCAGCAAAGGGCTATATGGTAGGAAGGACACAGACAGGACTAGGGCCGGAGTGACAGCAAGTGTTGGGGCAATTTGGGACGCGGTTTTTGCTTGGGTGTAGTAGTATGTTTTGTTGTAGTTTTTGTTGTAGTTTTTGTTTCTGAACTGACATAGATAGACACTAGACAGCCTCCCTTCGGTATCCACATAGGGGAAAAAATTGCCTAGACCAATTACCCTTGACCTCCCCCATCCCCACCCCCTCTCTCCAAACCCCTCCACCGGGATCTTATAGCGCAGGTTGCCCAGCCTATTTGCAAGGCGAGGAACAGGGACTGATGGTTAATGTATGGTTGTGTGGTTCTGTGCATCGGGTTGAGAAGCAGAAAGGAATGGCGCGATAGAGGATTGTGATTGGTTGGTTGGTTGTTGGAGTTTCATGTCCTGGCAACATCTATGGTCATATCAGGATGGGTACCACCTTGTGACAGTGCACACTCATGGGAACTTTATAATGCTGGCCCACTGGGAAATCAATCTTCCGGCACCATGACCCGATATCCCATGCCACTCAGTCACATTATTCTAACACTGAACTAACCAGTCTTTGTCCTATCCTATTAATGCTGAGCACCAGGTTAGGAAGTGACAAGTAACAATTTTATAAGTCAGTGTTTTGACTTGGTTGGGAACCGAACTCCCGATCACCCGCATGCGAATATGTCTTTTCTCAGTGCTGAAGCACTGGTCTTCCAGCCATTTTTCAATTAAGGGTTATTTACACAAAATGTATATAGAATAAGGTATACAATAACTGTTGAATACACAATTTGCTGCATGTAATACAATGAAATTCTGGAACCCAAAAGTTCCATAGCAATATGGTAACAGTAGTGTCATATAACTAAATCAATATTAGTCAGATCAATGTGAGTATTTACATAATATTTAGAATGTAAGCAGAAGTTATGTTCTGTATTCAGTTGGTAAATTTATAGTAAGTTTTAATGTTCAGTTGCAGTTAGGCAAGCGGTATATAAATTTCAGTTTGTTAGAAATATTCTATTGTAACTCTAGTGTAGTTAGTTATGTGAGTTTATGAATTATGTTGTTTGCAAGTGCAAATATGTCACATTAGTTTTGGCAAGCACGGCAAAGCTCTGACATCGTAGGCTTCAGCAGTAACAGGTTGTATTAACTTGACTCAGTATTCCCTTCTTTGTCCCAACAAATGCATCGGTATCTAAATTGGATATATCGAATCAATTCTAGATAATTGCTTTGGTTTTGAAAATGTTGAGCATGTTGGCGAGGCTAACATGCATAATTTGCAAACAAGGCTGTCTATTTCTGTTTTCCTCGCTCTTCCTTTCCCATTCTCAAGTCAGTCCACCTCGGTGACTCTGGCTGTTCACTTCGCTTCCCCACCCTCCCACCCTCTTCCTGGGGGGTGGGCGCTGACTGTCCTTTCACCGCAGCAATCTGATTACATGATGTCCTAATACAGAACTTGAACTTTGCCCCTGCCAGCACTCGAATTGACAGGTCCTAGTCACCCACCTGCATAGCCTGCTTCAGGCCGAATTGTTACTTGATTAACCCTTTTCAAAGTTTTCTTCCGTCTCCTCTTCTTCTTTGCCGAGTGAAGCGAATTATGCTTCATCGGAATGTGCAGTTTTAACTAACTTGTTAGGGTTAGGGGAAGGGTTAAAATCCCGGTAGACTGCACGCTAAACTAGCATCGCCCTCTTTATGTTCACTCTGAAACTGCCACTTATGTCCATAGACACCCATTTCTAAAGGAGAAATGGCGAGCAGAACATCTTCCCATCAGACTATATGATGATCAAACTGAATGATGGCTTCCTTTAGGACCAATATAATTCCTAGAAGCATGTAACTTAAGATCATGCCCTTCGGATTTTTATTATTTTGTTTTGATTTGTATTGTTTTGTTGTTTTGTTGTTTATTAATTTGCATATTTACTGAGTTGGGGTAACAGGCGAGGTGGCCGAATTGGTAGAGCGCAGGCCTCGCGTGGGAAAGATTGGGAGTTCAGTTCCCGGTCGAGTCATACCAATGACTTACAAAATTGATACTTCATATGGCACTAGGCCTACGATTCAGGAGAAAAATACCCAAGCAGTTCTTTTACAGTTTCGAATGGAACTCTAGTATTAGTAGTAGTACCAGTACCATTCGAGTGAGGACAAAGCGCTCCCACTCCCAGCATCAATAGTTGTACAATAATAATGCATTGGTCGACCTTGTGTTAAGGCGTGGTGAGTATGTGGGTGAGCTGGGAGTGAGACCTAGATAAATGGCGAGCGGTTTACTTTTAAACCCGTGGATTAACCGGGCGTGACAGAAAACGGAATAAAAACCACGCCTGAAGGCTACATTCCTTACATGCGGTATGCGGCATGCGAATGCGAATGCGAATGCGAATGCGGCAAAGAATGTAAACGCATCTAAGTGAATGGGGGTGCTTCCATGCCTCCGAATGCGAATGTGAATGCGAATGCGAATGCTAATGCGAATGCAGCAACCGAATCGGTCCATGTAGCCATCGGTGCAGCATGCAAATGCAAATGGTGCTACGTTTGCCATAGAGAACAGTGTTAGAGAAACCTGACACTATGTGTGGGTGTGGGTGTGGGTGTGGGTGTGGGTGAAAGGACCCAACCCGTTCACATGCCGCATGCCACATTCGCATTCGCATTCGCATGCCACATACCGCCTGTAAGGAATGCTAGCTTTAGGGGCAGGGGGAGGTAAGGGGCAGAGGAGGGGTGAGGGGAGGGCAGTGATTTATGACAGTCCTGTCTGTCTCCTCAAGGGATCGATGCCTCAGACAGGTGCACCTGCCACCTGCTCCTCTCACCCCCTCCTTCTCTCCAATCCCTCTCCCTCCCTCTCTCCACCCCCTCTCTCCACTCCCTCTCTTCACTCCTCCCTCCCTCTCTCCAATCCCTCTCCCCTCCCTCTCTCCACCCCTTCTCTCCACTCCCTCTCTTCACTCCTCCCTCTCTCCAATCCCTATCTACTCCCTCTCTCCACCCCCTCTCTCCACTCCCTCTCTTCACTCCTCCCTCTCTCCAATCCCTCTCCCCTCCCTCTTTCCGCCCCCTCTCTCCACTCCCTCTCTTCACTCATCCCTCCCTCTCTCCAATCCCTCTCTCCTCCCTCTCTCCACTCTCTCTCCAGTCCCTCTCTTCACTCCTCCCTCTCTCCAATCCCTCTCTCCTCCCTCTCCACTCCCTCTCTTCACTCCTCCCTCTCTCTCTCCACCCCCTCTTCCCTCCCTCTCCCCACATAATATTCCTTCTATGGAATACTAATAACTAATGTTTATCGATATCAAATCAGGATATCTAGGGGCAAATCTAGGAAGATTTGGTTGTTTAGTAAAGATTTGCTGACTTTATTGTGCTATGCGGTATTACAAGTTTTAAAATATTATATCTGCTCTCCATCTGACACTGATGAGGCCTCTTGCACAGTTGCAGACATGTACATCTGGGGGGTGGAGTTATTTAGCTTCCAGGCCTGAGTGTACTACTATGCAGTGATAGTGACACTTTGAGTACATTAGTTGATTAAAGCTGCATAGTCCAATGGAAACATCGATTTTCAAAACCAAAGCAATTATCTAGAATTGATTCTACATATCGAACTTAGATACTGAGGCACTTATTAAGCATTCCATTCAATATTTGATACTTTCATCTGAATATGCAGCTTTAATTTGAACAGGAATAACTACCAACATTGACTTACACCTCTCTGTAGAGAACAGCGTGGACTAGTCCAGTCTGTAGTATATTAGGCATGTGCTATGATGTGGTTGCTAGTGAAGGGTAAGGATATCTGGTTCATCAGGGTAGCAATTTTCCCAAGTTGTCATATAATGGGATACTCATCCTCTAATGGATGTTTACGATGAGTACACTCGGCCGCTCTGCGCAGCCTCTGCCAAGTTGTCCAATCTGCCATGCACTTTCTGGCGCACACCACTGTTCTCTCTCTCCCCCATCCCCTCCCCCCCCCCCCCCCCATGTTACCCATGCAACAATGTTCGCCTTCATCTGGTATTTGTCTTTATGCACACCCACAGACACTCACATATACCCACATACACCCATATAAACTCGCACACATCCACATACACCAATGTAGTAGTATGCACTCAGCCCTCAGGCAAGGAGACACATAGCCAGGTGGATGTGGATAGGGAGGTGGCATCAGGGAGCCCAGGTGGCCCGGAATGCAAGAGATTTGCGTTCGATTGTCGCTCTGGGCACAATATTTCCCATTGTCATCGCCCCCACGACACCTACATGGGATACCCCCATACACCAACGTAGGCCCACAGGCACCCCATGACACCTATATGCACCAAGAGACACCCACATACACTAAAAAAAAGTAAAATACACCAACATAAACCAAAATACACCAATATACACCAACATACACCAAGGAAATAGTCGAATGGACAGGGCTTCCCTCTATGGAAGATCTTCTGATCAAAATGAATCTCCAGTGGACTGGACACCTCGTGAAGGATGTCCTCAGACAGGCTACCAAGGCAGATCCTCTACTCTTAACTGTCTTCTGGTTACAGAAGGAGAGGGTGCCCTCGTCTCCGGTTCAAGGATACCATCAAGAGAAACCTGAAGCTGAGAGACATTAAGACTGACTCATGGACATCACTCTCATAGCAGAGAGGTAAATGGAGAGTGACAGTCAAGTAATAAAAGCAGTCTTTGTCGCATCGCGACCTACAGCATGATGATGACACCCACTAAGCTGCACTGCAAAGGGGCATGTGATATGTCACGGCCCACCAGCGGAACACCCAATGGAAGGTAACCATGCCAAGAGTAGCCAGATAATACACCACACAGCTATGTACAAGCCTATGATATGTAAATAGGAGTATGCTAGTCTAGTAATAAGAGTAGAATAAAATAAAATAAAATACATATATGCCAAGAAAATAAAAAAAAATTAACATAGGCTACTAACCATACCAACCATTTATCTATCTGCAACTGAAATGCAGGCGATCAAATAACTTATCAGCAGCTACTGTGTGATAAGATAACACCAACATTACAGCTGGCCAGCATTGAAAACAAGCCTGAATACCAAGACTTATATGCTATAGACAGTATAAATACAGCCTCAATAAAAAAAAAATTAAAACGTAAATCAACAGACACCCACAGACACCAACAGACACCCACAGACACCAACATACACCAACATACACCAACAGACACCCACATGCACCAATAGACACCAACAGACACTCACATCCAGCCACGGATTCCCCTGGGCTATGACCATAGCGAAGTTACATCCCATTGCTCACAACCCCCACCCTTCTCGTCTTCACCCTTATTTCCTCCAGCCCCGACTATTAACTAGCTGTCTCTGACAGTGTGACTCTATGTAGCTTGCATTCCCTCCACACCATGGGGGTCCTTCAGTGTCCTCCTGACCCTCTTCCCTTCACCCCACCCCCCTGTCCCTCACCCTCACACCTCCACCCCCACACCACCCCCACCCCCAGTCGCGTTCTCTGCGTCACACCCCCCAGCGCCCATATGCCCGACGCCGTCAGAAACAAAGACCGACAGGCCGGAACTAGGACGCGTTACCGTCCCACATGTGTGACCGGACGCGACGCCCGAATCGGTAGAGTTTTGTTTGTTTGTTATTGTTTTACGTCCTAGCAACATCTAAGGTCATATCAGGACGGGTACCGACTCATGACAGTGCGCACTCATGGCGATTTTATAGTGCTGCCCCACTGAGAGACCAGGCCGACAGCATCATGACCTGATATCCCACTCAGTCACATTATCCTGACACTGAGCACACCAGTCCTTGCCCTATCCTAATAAAGCCAAGCACCTGGCTAGGAAGCGACAAGTTTCAATTTTTATGTCATTGGTTTGAGACTCGACCAGGGTTCGAACCAACGATCCCATGGTCTACCAACACGGGAGACGGACTCTCTAACTCATTCGGCCATCCCGTCTGGTGAATTGGTAGAGCACAGGCCTCCCATGCGGAAGCTCAAGATTCCTATTCCCAGTCGAGTCAAATCAATGACTTCCAAATTTGATACTTGTCGCTTCCTAGCCAGGCGCTCGGCATTATTAGGATATGCCAAGGACTTGGTTTGGATCGGAGTCAGGATAATGTGACTGAGTGGAATATCAGGTTATGGTGCTGGTGGCCTGGTCTCCCAGTGTGGCAGCACTATAAAGCCACCATGAGTGTCAGTGTCACAAGTCGGAACTCATCCTGATAATACCTTAAATGTTGCCAGGACGTAAAACTCCAACAACCAAACAACCAACCCAAATGTGTGAATAGGTGACAAAGCGCTTCCACTCCTCCTCCCCGCCCCCCCCCCCGCCCCCTCTTTCCCTCACCCACCCCCACCCCACTCCTCAAACACACACTCACAATCATCACGACGAAGGCAACACCTCCGAGGCGCCCACTGGCGGGGCGCGTGTAATGATCGCCACTATACGGCCGGATTAGACGGAGATTAGCCGTGGATGCTGGCCGTGACCCTGCTGGTAGAGGGCCGCCGACCAATCATTGTCGCCCGCGATCAAGGACAAATCCCACAAGGCACTGACCTTTCCGGCTCCCATCCTCCCCCTCCCCCCTCCCCCCCCCCCCCCCACATGTTATCCCGCCCTTCCCAATGCCAAGATTCTCCCGCCCACAGCATCTCCTCCCGCGCCCATCTCTAAGCACCGTCCTCAGTTTTGCTAGCCTGGCCTGGCCTTCACATATAGCCCCCAATCCCCGAATTTCCTACATATATATATATGAGTCAGCCTCACGAAAATGGGCCAATTGGTGTTCTATTTAAGATGTTGGCATCGCAATTCTTAAAGTGTAGTGCATTTCTTTGTTCTTATTAAATTATCCTAGAAACAAATAAGGCTGTTGTATTTTCTCTACCTTTACATTCAGGATAAATTTAAGGATGTTGCAACACCTCTGTCAATGCTAAGCTATAAGTATGCCGATTGACGCCAACATCCAATGCTCGACGCCGACAACTTTAACAGATTTCGGGGTCGCAATTCTTAAAGTGGGTTGCATTTCTTTGCTTTATATTAAATTATCCTAGAAACAAATAAGGTCATTGTGTTTTCTCTACCTTTACATTCAGGATAAATTTAAGGACTTTCCAATACCTATGTCAATGCTAAACTATAATTATACTGTTTGACACCAACATCCAATGATCAATGCTGACAACTTCCCCCAATTGGCCTCTTTTCATGATCCTGACTCATTATTCATATATATATGTTATGTAATATATATACAGACCGATCCTCTTACTGTGTCTAAATAATGATCATGACATTTATTTATTCTGTGTTCATCAACATTATTAAGATCACTATCAAATTCATAAACATGTACTCGTCAGAGCCATTGCAACACACAACCATCATTACTTTACAGAATTACAACCATTCCTAAAGTCACCATCATTATCAAAATCACAACCATCATTACTTTAAGAAAAAGCACAATCATTACAAAAGTCACAACCATCATCACTTTACAAAATCAAAACCATTACTAAAGTCACAAACATTACCAAAATCACAACCATTACTCAATTCACAACCATTATCAAAGTCACAACCATTACTAAAGTCACAAACATTACCAAAATCACAACCATTACTCAATTTACAACCGTTATCAAAGTCACAACCATTACTAAAATCACAAACATTACCAACATCACAACCATTACCAAAGTGCCAACTATTACCAAAGTGCCAACCATTACCAAAGTCAGAACCATTACCAAAGTCACAACAATTACCAAACCAGAACCATTACCAAAGTGACAACCACTTCACACAACCATTACTAAAGTCATAAACATTACCAAAATCACAACCATTACCAAAGTCACAACCATTACCAAAGTCACAACCATTACCAAAGTCAAAACAATTACCAAAACCACAACCATTACCAAAGTCACAACCATTCCTAATATCACAACCATTACAAAAGTCACAACCATTACCAAAGTCACAACCATTCCTAAGATCACAACATTACAAAAGTCACAACCATTACCAAAATCACAACCATTCCCAAAATCAAAACCATTACCAAAGTCACAATAATTACCAGGGTCACAATCATTACAAAAGTCACAACCATTACCAAAGTCACAACCCTTCATAAGATCACAACCATTACAAAAGTCACAACCATTACCAAAATCACAACCATTACCAAAATCAAAACCATTACCAAAGTCACAATCATTACCTGGGTCACAATCATTACAAAAGTCACAACCATTACCAAAGCCACCACCATTTCTAAGATCACAACCATTACAAAAGTCACAACCATTACCAAAACCACAACCATTACCAAAATCAAAACCAATACCAAAGTCACAATAATTACCAGGGGCACATTCATTGCAAAAGTCACAACCATTACCAAAGCCACCACCATTACCAAAGTCACAACCATTACTGAAGTCACAACTATTACCAAAAACACAACTATTACCAAAGTTACAACCATTACCAAAGTCACAACCATTGCCAAAGTCACAACCATTATCAAAATCACTGCCATTATTAAATTCTGATGCCTCCTTTTTCATCCACTCCCACTGTCCCTAACTTCGCTGGTTTTTCTTCCTCTTCCTTTGTCCCGAAGTTCTCCCTTCTGTATTTGTTTCTTTTCCCCCACCACCTTCACCCTCACGTTATCCTTGGCCTACTTTTTTCACCACCGCCTGTCCTCCTATCCCTAAGCTGTCCCTGCCTTGCCTCCGCCGCCGCCATCCTCCCCCACAAGCCCTTTCCATACCCCCTACGGACACACACACACACACATACACAAACACACGCATAAACTATTTTTCCCAAATCTTCCACTCTAATGGCCCTGTCACACTATGACATAATGACGTCAGCATAGGGAGAACGTGAAGAACGTTGAACTTCTCGGCGTAGTATGCAAATTTGGGCACAAGTTGAACGTGGATGCAGCATAGTGGACGAGAGCGTAAAGTCGGTAAAGCGTAGTGATACCGTCATTCAACGAGAGAGGACAACATCACTATGCTCACAGAACGTTATGAACGTTATTCCATCACCAGAAGAACGTTACGTGATGTTAGATACGTCATGAGATGTTGAACGTACGTTGAATGCACGTTCTCCTGACGTTCTCCTGACATTCTCCTGACGTTCTCCTGATGTTCCCATTACGCCACGTGGCCATTTGCAGTCGGTTTAATGTGGGTCAACATAGTGGAACGTAGTTGAACGTAGTGAGCAGCGTTGGAATAACGTCCGTTTAAAGTCATTGACGTTCACTGAATGTGAACAGAACGTATGGCGAATGTAAACCCTTACTTTCGAGCTACGTCGAAAGTTTTGAACATGTCCAAAACCTTGACGTAACTCGACGTAACACGACGTAATGTGACATAGCTCGACGTCATTCTAATGTCATTCTGACGTCATCATGACGCAACCCAACGTAATGACGAAAAATGACCACGTTAGGCTCACGTTGGCTCATTATGGCGTAGTGTGACAGGGGTAATAGATGTGTCCACTATGTCTCTGGTTAGTCCAAAACGGCTCTCCGCGCAACAGTTTTATGGGTATTTATCAATAGCCTCCTATGTTTGGGGGAGCCATTCTCCGTTTATCGCCCACACCCCATCCCACCTCCATCTGGCCGTCTCTGTCTGCTTCTCTTTCTCTCTAATAATATTAGATTCATATCAATTGTATATAATATATACAACATATATTTGTATATACGTGTACATATTTGTGTATAGAGTAAAATCTCTCTAACCGACCACCTCCACAGATCGACCACTCCCCTATATCAATCAGTTTATTTGCGTCCCAAACAATCGCCCATACCATACCATTGTAATAATTAAATATAACTCCCTAAGTCGACCACCTCCCTAAATCGACCATTTAAAGTACGTCCCATGGGTGATCGAATTAGAGAAGTTTTACTTTACTTGTATAAATTTGTATATATTTGTATATATTTGTATATATTTTTATATATTTGTATATATTTGTATATATTTGTATATATTTGTATATATTTGTATATGTTTGTACATGTTTGTCTATATTTGTATATATTTGTATATATTTGTATATATTTGTATATATTTGTATATATTTGTATATATTTGTATATATTTGTATATATTTGTATATATTTGTATATATTTGTATATATTTGTAGATATTTGTATATATTTGTATATATGTGTATATATTTGTATATATTTGTATATATTTGTATATATTTGTATATATTTGTATATATTTGTATATATTTGTATATATGTGTATCTATTTGTATATATTTGTATATAGTTGTATATATCTGAATATATTTGTATATATCTGTCTATATTTGTATATTATTGCATAGCCTTTTATATATTTGTATGTACTTGTATATATAGATATATATGCATATATGCATGCATGCATAGCTATATAATAAATATGCATACACTATACTGCTATATATGCACATCAATATATAGCCAGAAAACTCCTCTACCTACTCAGTTATGCCCCACCCCCTAACAACCATTACACACCCACATACACCCCTTCCTACACACCAGTATCTCTCCAAGCACACATCACACATGCGCGCGCATCCATGCGCCGACACACCGGCACAACTCCTTCTCGGATCCTTTGCCGGGCGGCGAACCAGCGCTTCCTGGCCGTTCGGGTATAATGTACGGGGGTCTGCCGGTGGACTGAGCGCTTTTTCACCTCCTGACACAAAGTAACGTTGCGAGGGCCTGTTTTAAACGAGGCCAGTGAATCAGCGCCTCCGCCGCTCTCCGCTTGGGGGCGCGCTGGGTGGGTTCGAGGAGGGGGGAGAAGTGTGAGTGGAGGGGAGGGGCGGGGAAGGATAGTCGCGATGAGCTGGCTGCATGGGTGGGTTGGAGGGAGGGGTGGAGGTGGAGGTGGAAGAGGGTGGGAGGGTGGGTGGAAGGGTGGGACGGGAAGGAGAGTGGCGATGTGTGTGTGTGGAGGGGGAAGGGGGGCGGGGGGGGGGGGTGTCCCCGCGGCGCAGTGGAGCAGTGGCGCGTTACAGACCGGAAGTCGCCGATGCCGCCTGGAATTACCATGTGGTGTGGATGGCGCAGCCTCCGTCACTGGCTGACGTTACTTCCTGCCAACATCCGCCGGGTAATGTTAGCGTGATGTTAGCGTGATGTTAGCGTGATGTTAGTGAGATGTTGGTGAGATGTCGGTGAAATGTTGCCAAGAGCCGTCGTGACATAATTTACCGAGACAACTGACCTCCCACAAAAATCAAATATGTGTAGCATATGCTTCATTTTTTTCCCTTTTCTTTTAGAACCCTGGTCGAGTCAAACCAATGACATAACAAAATTGAGACTGTCGCTTCCTAAGCTGGCGCTCGGCATTATTAGGATAGGGCAAGACTGGTTGGTTCAGTGTCATGATAATGTGACTGAGTAGGATATCAGGTCATGGTGCTGGCAACCTGGTATCCCAGTAGGGCAGCACTATTAAATCATCATGCGTGCTAACTGTCACAAGTTGGTACCCATCCTGATATGACCTTAGATTTTGCCGGGACGTAAAACTCCAACGATCTTTACTTTAGTACTAATAGTACTACTACTCAGTACTAGTGGTCGATTAATTAAATTGCATGAATTATTGGCCATTGTATTTTCTTAGTTTCAGTTTTAGTTTTTCTTTTCTTTTCATTTCGTTTATTGGTTCCTTGTTGTTTATGTGTTTTGTTTGTTTAATTGCTCTTTGCTTCGTTTGTGGTTCCATTTTATTCTATTTTTGAGGGCTATCTTTTTATCAATTTGTTTGTAGACCGAGAAATAGTTGTTTTACTAGAATTTCGATATGTTTTGATTGATTTACTTAGCATGTAGCCTCAAATCTATTGACGATATTTATTCGCTTTTGGGGGAGGAATTAAATGCGCGAAGCATCCGTTAATAGAGCTACATGTTTCCTAGTACAGTCAAGCCTCTCTAACCGACCACCTCCACAGACCGACCACTCCCCTATATCGATCGCTTTATTTGAGTCCCAACAATACCATTGTAACCATATTCTGACTCCCTAACCCGACCACCTCCCTAAATGGACCACTTGAAGTCGGTCCCAAGGTCGGTCGATTTAGAGAGGGTTTACTGTACTATGTAATGTATGTATGTATTGTATATATTGTATGTGTGTAAGTATGTGTGTATGTATGTGTGTCTATGTGCATGTAGGTATATGTATGTATCTATGTATGTTAGTATGTGTGCATGTAGGCATGTATGCATGTATGATTGTATATGAGCCTGTCTCAAAAGGTGATAACTCTTCTTTTTTTTGTCCATTGTAACGATTGTCACAAAACAGCACAGAAACGGTTACACTGAAAACACAAGGATATTTGCTTCAAATCAATATGTATTCTATTGGGATTATGAAACACCATGTACAAAAACAAATCAGTTTATCCTGAGCAAATGCATAAGCAGATAGTATGTTGATCTTTACAATGGACAAAGTTGTGTTCCATATTGCTTAGCACCTTTTGAGACAGTCTCATATGTGTATGCTTGTATGTATGTATTAATATTATGTATGTGTCGGCCCAACCCCTGTATATTGACCCCGGGGCGCTAGTGGGGTAGCGGATGAGGAGGGTATGTATGTGTGGTGTGTGGGTGGGGTGGGGGGGGGCGGTGATGATGCTCAGTCTTACGACTCAATGCCTTCTCCAGGCGGCAACATACCACCAGCTCGCGGCGAGATAAGTGTCTGCATCACACATGTCATTCGGGGAGCCTTTCCTGAATCCAGTTTCCAACCCTTGTCCTCAGGATGGAAGATGAGTTTTAGGAATTGTCATTCCCGCACCTTACCCAAACCCCTTTTCCTACACTTACAACGTCAGGCGTAAATACACCCCTGGAGCCCATCACTGGATACCTACAGCTCTATACGCAGCCCTGCGGGCTCTAGACCTGTCCAAAGATATGCCAATTCCATAAGTCAACAAATCTAGCCACGTCACTATATATCATAGTCTTCGCCTGCGCTGCAGTGTATCTGTTTCTGACTCGCAAATGCCAGAACTAGTCTCAACTTTTCCTATTACAATTCTCAACCAAACCGGATGGCCGAATGAGTTGAGCGTCCATCTCCCGTTTTGGTAGATCGTGGGATTCGAACCCGATTTCGAGCCCTGGTCATGTCAAATCAATTACTTAAAATGTGACACTTGTTGCTACCGAGTCTGCATTTCGAGATACATATACTAGATGTAGTGGCTGAATCAGTAAGATTAAGAGCGATACTTGTTCCAACCTAGCCTGGTGCTCTGCATTATTAGGATAAGGCAAGGAGCAGTGGAATGTTGAGGACCAATCACCCGTGATTTAAATTTCCCCTAGTTAATCAACTAATGTACCTCACTAAAAGAAATAGCAGCAGTGATATCCGACAACCAAGATCAACTAGCATCAAAATAGAGTTGATTAATCCAATGATTAGTGTATGTCATATTTGTTAGATATTGATCAATATAAATAAAATGTATGTTACGATAGATCTTTTCTTTATAATAATTGTATTTCTAGAGTTAACTTTGGGGATATTGGAAGTTAAAATATGCTAAATTCATTTTGGTATCCACAAAAAGATACTCGACATAGAGTTCGCACATTCTCATTTTCGAGATACATGTACTAGCTGTGGTGGCTGAATCAGTAAGATTAAAAGCGATACTTGTTCCTACCTAGCCTGCTGCTCTGCATTATTAGGATAGGGCAAGGAGCAGTGGAATGTGGAGGACCAATCATCCATGATTTAAATTTCCCCTGCTTAATCAACTAATATACCTCACTAAAAGAAATGGTAGCAGTGATATCCGCCAACCAAGATCAACTAGCGTAAAAATAGAGTTGATTAATCCAATGATTAGTGTATGTCATATTTGTTAGATATTGATCAATATAAATAAAATCTACATTACGATAGGTGTTTTCTTTATAATAATTTTATTTCTAGCATTAACTTTGGGGATATGGGAAGTTAAAATATGTTAAATTCATTTTGGTATCCACACAAAGATGATCGATTTGCACATTCTCATTTTCGAGATACATGTACTAGATGTGGTGGCAGAATTTGTAAGATTAAGACCGATGGCTTCCTGTGAGGAAGGTTGAGAGTTTGAAACTCGGAAATGGCTTATACATTTGATATGTGTTACTACCTAGCCGGGCACTTGGTATTAATAATAGGAATATGCAATGATTGATTAACTCATCCTAATAAGGTTGAGCGTCTGGCTAGTAAGAGACAAGTATCCAATTTTAAGTATTGGTTTGACTCGACCAGGGTTTTAACCAGTGGGTTCTAATCCCACAATCTACCAAAGCGAGAGACGGATGCTCAACTCATTTGGCTATCCTGTCTGGTCATATGTAAATGAAGCCACACTGTGCGTATGTCGTCCCAAGCACACAGTGGGCGATATTGGAGAAACTCTAGTCCTTGATATGTACATGTAAATAGACCTACGCTATATACACATGGACCGGTGACGTCACCGTCACGTGACTTGCACTCTGAATGGCCCCGGTTGGCTAAACAAAGCAGGTGAGTGTGATTTTACATAGAAAGTAATACAGAAATACTTCAATTAAATTTATCATGTTTATATTGTTCAAATGTGTGTGTGGGGGCGGCGGTGTCAAATGCATTGATTATCAGCTCGGTATGTTCTTTGCCAATGTGTGTGACTGCGCAATAATTCCAAAACATTGTGACAAAATAAAACCCATATATTTTTAACCAGAACTCAGCCATACCATGCGAGCAATCTGTGGTAAACAGAATACAGTCATGATGCAGAGAAGTATATGATTTCAACAAGTTTCAACGTCTTCCTATGTCATTGTCGCCCCAAACATATATCGGGCGATATTGGGAGAAATATTGGGACAGATAAAATATTCACTCCTACTAGTCCTAGTCCTACCGAGGATAGGAGTGAATGACAACCATCTTTACTTAGATGGCCTCAGTATGAATCAACTGTAAACAAGCTGTGGATGGCCTTGTTCCAGGGGGCAGTGTTATCTATATTGACCTAGAGTTGCTGAACTGCGGCCAATGAATGCTCTTCACATATATTGAGCGAGATGATTTCACCAATTCTTCACTCCAAAAGTAGTGGGCCATGGTGGATAAGACAATATATTTAGCGCATTATATTGGAAAACAATGTGGTTGTTTGCATAAACCAGGTTCCGTGCTGATATGACCTTAGATGTTGCTACGTCGTAAAACAACAACAAACATACAAAGCCTTCCGACACTTGTACTCATGGGTTGTTTAGCAGCCATGCCACAGAGACAGTGTTGTGGGAGTAACTATCATGGCATTAGCTTACTCTCGTATGTTCTCACGAAATAGCGAAATAGCGAATGGTAGACAGGAAGTGTGAACACTTATTTGTCTCTCATTTTTGCTTGAGTGCAAGTAAATATGCAACACAAGGAATAATTAGTAGCATGTGATGAATAAGGGGTCAAATTTCCCTGGATCATCAGCCCATGCCTTTTCTAATCTGTTCTTGAATGAATTTATTGACTCAGCATCAATAACATTTTGTGGGAGACTGTTCCATATCTTTATGATACACTCCGACGGCTGGAAGACCAGTGCCCCGGCGCTGACAAAATATGTATTCAGATGAATAAAAATATTTACCAAAAAAAATAAAAATAAAAATTATGTGAAGAGGTTAAGCGTGAATGTACAGGGCTTGTTCCTGTGTGTCCTAACTGCATCAAGGTCACTGAATAACCAAATGAGAACCAGATGGGATGACCGAATGAGTTGAGCAACCACCTGCCGTTCTAATACTAGTAGTAGGTCGTGGGTTTTGAACCTCGCGGGTCCGAACCCTGGCCGAGTCTAAACAATGACTGATAGGTTTTGCGTTTCGAACCTCCTGGGTTTGATACTTGTCACTACCTAGCCAGGCGCTCAGCATTATTGGGATAGGGCAAGGAGCAGTGGAATGAGGAAGACCAATCGTCTGCAATTGAAATTTCTCCTGCTTAATCAACTAATATACCAACAGCAACAAAACTGCATCAAGGTTACTGAAGAACCAAATGAGTGGACCACGTCGGTATGTGAGGTCGTGGGTTCGATCCTCAGCCGACAGATGGGTTATAAACTGGATTATTTTGTCTATAGTGGGAAAACAACCATTAATGGTTATAATGTTCCTACAATTTCTTTTCTTAGCAGAATAGTTTTTGATTGATTGATGGTTGCTTTGCGGCGAGTCGGCAGCATAGGTCATATTCACAGTGAGAAATGTTTCTTTTTTGTTCAAACCACCGCTTTTACATGTAAAAGCATACAATCAGTTGTCTCAATAGACACTCATTTAAATTAAAAAGCTTGCAATTATATATTTGTGGCCAAGGGAAATAAATTCCCATAAAAAAATGGAAAGGTTTTTATTATAATTATAGACAAATATATGAGGTGTTACAGACTAATAGTTTATGTTTGTGGAATAATGTATGGAATAAATGTATGAACAAATAATGTCTAGAAAAATATATAATGGTACAAAAGTGAGATTTGTCGTCATCTTGGCGGCTGCTCAGCAGAGAACAAGGAGTTGTAGAATGAGGAACACTAGTTGGCCACAATTAAGATTTGTTCCCACTACAGAATCCATCAAATGTAATTAAAAACCGATATCTGCACAGTCCATTCACATAAACTGATTGTAATCGACAACAAAAGGAAACACATTTTGTTGTCGTTCAACTGGAATAATATTTTTAAATGAGTTTTTTTTTCAGCCACGAGGTCGTTGGTATTCAGGTTTTACTATAATAGTTATGGTGCATTTGAGCTATTTATTCAATGATATAAATAATGATGAGATGGTTTGAACAAGTTAGAGAAGGGAGTTGTCATGGTTTACAAATATTAGGATTATAATTATTGATTTGTATTATATCATTGGTTGATAACCATAAACTGCGGAGTCAATCATCATCATGCTGTCAGTCGCGATGCGACAAAGACTGCTTTCATTACTTGACTGCCGCTCTCCATTTAGCTCTCTGCTGTGAGAGTTGCGTCCATGAGTTGGTTTTAATGTCTCTCAGCTTCAGGAGTAAAAGGAAACATTTCAATACCTGTTTTAAGAGTCCTGGTTGCTGGTTACAACAATACAGGAATAGTCAAGCACCGTGGGAGACGCACAGGTTTAGATGTGGTAGGCCTCCACATGTAAGCGCTGCTTTTTTTGTACCTCTCACATACTGCTATCCTTAACCTAGAATCAGCCCAGTCTCCATGCTAGATAGCATTAAGAAAAAATCACTCGCCTCATACCCGCTTTCTAGGAACTTAGCATGGGCTCCACTAACCCCCATCCCCTCCGCCCCCCCAGCCCCGCCCACCCCACCCAATTTACCCTCACCCTCTCAGTCTCACCCCGAACTCACCCTCACCCCGTTATCTCCAGACCGGGCGGGCGTTCCCGGTATGAAGCCCCAGCAAGTTCGTTCTGCTATCTTACCGCGCCCCCTACCATGGAGGAAGGGGGGGGAGGGGTGGAAACAGATTTAAAAATCCCAAATGGCAGCAACAAAAGGCAACAACAAAACGCAGCAACAAAAAGCAGCAACAAAAAGCAGCAACAAAAAGCAGCAACAAAAAGCAGCAACAAAAAGCAGCAACACAAAGCAGAAACACAAAGCAACAACAAAAAGCAACAACACTAATCAACAACAAAAAGCAGCAACAAAAAGCAACAACAAAAAGCAACAACAAAAAGCAACAACAAAAAACAACAAAAAGTAACAACAAAAAGAAGCAAAAAAGCAGCAACAAAAAGCAACAACAAAAAGCAACAACAAAAAGCAGCAACAAAAAGCAGCAACAAAAAGCAGCAACACAAAGGAACAACAAAAAAGCAACAACAAAAATCAACAACAAAAAGCAACAACAACAAGCAACAACAAAAAGCAACAACAACAAAACAACAACAAACAACAACAACAAACAACAACAACAAACAACAACAAAAAGAAGCAAAAAAAGCAGCAACAAAAAGCAGCAACAAAAAGCAACAACAAAACGCAACAACAAAAAGCAACTACAACAAGCAACAACAAATAGTAACAACAAAAAGCAACAACAAAAAGAAGCAAAAAAAGCAGCAACAAAAAGCAGCAACAAAAAGCAACAACAAAAAGCAACTACAAAAAACAACTACAAAAAGCAACTACAACAAGCAACACCAAAGGGTGACAACAAAAAACAACAACAAAAAGGAAAAACAAAAAACAACAACAAAAAACAACATCCACACACGGACAGGAAGTTAGAAACAAAAATTTACGCGAACCATCATTGTTACTAGACACATACTGAAATAGAACTAGAGTGCACACACATAGCACACCCAGACAATGGTCTGTAAGACGGGCACGGTATGGGAGCCGGAGGGGGGGATGTGTTAGTGTTGATTTTTTAAAGAGAAAATTCTCGATTTGTAGATGAAAGCGTCTGTCAGCTGGTCTCTGATTGGCTGGCTCCCGACACGTCATCTGGGGCAGGTTAAGGCGCCGAAGAACCCCTCTTGTAACACATCACTTACAGAAAATGACAACTCTAGGAAAATCGCTACTATATATATAGTAGCGATATATACAGTGCAACCCCGTTAAACCAAGCTTGGTTAAACCAAACGATCGGTTAATCCAAACTTTTTTCGGCGGCTGTATATAGTAGCGATATAGATGTATATATATATATATATATGTATATATATATATATATATATATATGTGTGTGTGTACTATGTAATTTATTATGTGGATATAAATAACGGCAGCCCCTTAATATTTCTATCTAACGACCTTAACTTCCATGTTATTCACTGCGGAGCGGTCATATATATATATTTTACCTCGGTATGCCGCCTCTGGCTAGCCGTAGGCTAGGGAGAAGGAAGCACATCCGGGTCCAGCAATTAGCATAAGTAACTCACAACGGGAGGACGTTTGTGAGTTGCTCCACAGGATTTATCTACTACTACTGCTTTTATCCAAAAGTAAGTACTGTTTTCTTCGATAACTTTGTTTATCATGCTCTATAGCATCTTTTTATGAAAGTTCAGAACTTTCTTCAGTCCTGTTTGGACTTTGTACGTTTTTTAACTTACGGATAGAACATTGCGTGCCGCTGGCACAAACGAAACCGATACTGAGTTCTATCGACACCTGTTTTTCAGACAGGGAGAAATGGCAACCCGAGTTGCTCATTTCCTAAGAAAAGTCTCCCGGATCCTAATAGAGGATGATGTTGGGGATGCTTCTGGGTGTTTTTTATAAACACCCCTGACCGGTTTAAGGCGAACCTCCGAGTTTCGTAATATTTTCTCCAACTTGTTGGCGCTGTAGCCACAGGTGGGAGAAGTGTACGGAACAGAGAGAGGGGCCGATCTCACGATCGATGCCCTCCGTTTGGTTGGTTTCGTTACCACACACCTACGGCAAATTTAGCTTCACGCCTGTACTGACACATTGCAACACACGTTCTCTGTACCATGTTCCTCAACCCAGTTTACTGGCTTACACTTGTGTAGTTGAGATGATTCCGGGTTAGTAACGCTTTGGTTTCGTTACAGTTCCCGATGGCCACTCGCCGGAATAAGCCGCCCGCTGCAGCGGTGGGTGTCCCCCCGACGGATTACGATTCGTCTCCACCGGCTACGGCTCCGCCGTCCCCACATCCTGGGGCTCATGCCTCGGATCAAGACAGTGATCACGCCCCTCAACCAGTGGGGTGGGAGGCGAAAATGGCGGAGATGATGGAGGAGAAGATGCGCCTTCTCCAGGCGCAGACCTTTCCAGATCCTTCCCAAATCCCTGATGAGGATTGGGAAGACTTTTCTGAGGACGAAGAGGACACGCTTTCGGCACCTGAGGTTCCGAAACCGAAAGCGCGGGGCAAGAAACGCCGCCCAGTGAGCAGTTCTGGTGACGAGTTCACAAAGAAAGCGAACTCTAAGCGCTCCAAAAAGTCCAAAAAGAAGAAGAAGAAGAAGAAGAAGGACTCTTCTTCAGACTCGTCGTCCGACTCTTCTTCCACCGAGTCGGATTCCGACACGGAACGAGCGGGTGTCTACGCCAAAATAGGCGTTAAAGCTGGCAAGAAAATTGTCAAAAAGAAAGCTCAGAAAGTGCGCACCACTACCATGATGCGCAAAACGGTGAATAGCCATTTCACTACGTTTAAACCGATCGAAGTCATCAACAAGTTGACTGAGCAGATTTCAGGAGTTAAGGGCATTCCTGCTTCGGTTTTCAAAGAGATGGATTCCGGCATTCATCTTTCCGACGAACGCCGTCGTTATGAAACTTCCCTCTGCCTTATCCATAAGGCAGTTTTGGGTGCCTTGACGTCTGTTATCCCTGTGGCTAACAGGATGCAGACAGAGAACAAGTTCTCGTCTTTGGCGCGGGTTATGGACCGGGGCATAGCTTTGTTAGCAGCCGCTAGTAACTACATGACCCATCGGAGATTTGAAAACGTTTTCAAATCGGTCACCACAGATGCCGGAAAAGAGGTTGCCCGCTCGAACAAGGTAACGGACCATGATGGTAAGGAATACACCGTGTATTCCGGACCTACCCCTATCAAGAGCAAACCGCTAGATAAATCCAAGATGTTTGGGGGTCAGCTAGCTTACCTGTACAAACAGGTAGAGGTCGACTACAAGAGTGCTAAAAACACTGAAGCAAAGAGTCGTCGCTTCCAAAACCCAGCAGGGTTCAGAAAGTCTAGGACGGATTTTCGATTCCGCAGAGGAGGAAGGCCGTTCAGGGGCGGACCGTCCTTCCAGTTCAACCAGCGAGGAAGGGGCCGAGGCGACAGGCCGGCCTCAAACTGGAACGACAACCGCGGCTACAAGAGGGATTTCGTTCCCAAGCCCCAGTTCCCGAAACAAGGGAACAAGTAGAGATTTCCACACAAACAGTGCAGCCTCCTGACCCTACAATGGTCACGGAGGAAACTCAAACTGAAGTAAGCCTTTTTCAAGCAGGGAATGTTTCTAATTGTTTACATCAATGGCAACAGTTAACCACTAATCCAGAGGTCCTGAATATTGTTAAAGGCATTCACATCCCTTTCACACAATTGCCTATACAAAAGAGAGCGCCTTTTCCGTATCAGTTTAATTCACTAGAAAAATCTCAGCTAGATCACCACGTTCTACTGTTTGAGTCTAAGGGCATTGTCAACAGAGTTGAACATACTGAAGGGGAATATATTTCCAATATCTTCTCTACTCCTAAACCTGATGGTTCAATCCGAATGATTTTAGATTTAACTCAGTTGAATGAAATCATTGAATACAAACATTTCAAAATGTTTTCTTTAGAAACAGCTCGTGATTTAATTACCCCAGGGTGTTGGCTAGCGAGTGTTGATTTAAGGGATGCGTACTACACCGTTCCTATTCACCAGACAGATCGGAAATACCTACGTTTTCTCTGGAATGGCCAACTTTTTGAATTTACATGTTTACCTAATGGTTTGGCCTGCGCACCGCGTCTGTTTACTAAGTTGTTGAAACCAATTTTTGCACACATGGCAAAATTGGGGCATTGTATGTTTCCATACATAGATGATTCTTTTATTATGGGCCAATCTTTCACGCAATGTGAACTCGCTGTTAAAGATTTATGCAACATTTTCACCAAATTGGGTTTCTTCATACATAACAAGAAATCGGTTTTTTCTCCTACTCAGGAGCTTAAGTGTCTCGGGTTCATTCTGAACACCACGGCTATGACCGTTTCGCTTACACGCCAAAAGAAAGATAAGCTTTACCGCACAGCGATACAGCTGTTAGACACTTCTAGGCCAAAGATTAGACAGGTCGCGGTCCTTATCGGGGTCATGGTTTCGTATAGTCCAGCTATTCTATACGGAGCGGCACACATAAAATCCCTCGAAATTGATAACAATTTGGCGCTGGCCCGCGCAAAGGGAAACTTTGAAAAGACCATGTTTATTTCGGAGAACGGCCTAGCCGACATTGATTGGTGGCTAAACCACTTTGACCATTCCCCCAATCCCATTAGAATGGGAGAGCCTGACACTACCGTTACCACTGACGCGTCTCTCCAAGGGTGGGGAGCACATCAAAATGATGTAGCAACGGGAGGAAGATGGCTAGAATCGGAACTCCCCGATCATATTAACGTTCTAGAACTAAGGGCCATTTACTTGGGATTAACCAGTCTAGTAAAAATACCCAAAAATAATGTACGTATCCTCACGGATAACACCACAGCTATGGCTTATGTCAGAAATATGGGAGGTACAAAATCGATTAAATGTAATGCAATGGCACTTCTCATTTGGAACTGGGCTCAAACCTTTGATGTCTGGTTAACTGTTAATCACATTCCAGGCACACAAAATTGTCTAGCTGACAAGATGAGTCGCCAGTTCCATGATCACTTAGAGTGGTCACTTAATCCATCCATTTTCAAACACATTTGTCACACATGGGGTTCACCTCAGATCGATTTGTTCGCTTCGCGTAATAACTTTAAAATTCCAAAATATGTTTTGTGGCACCCGGAACCCAATGCTTGGCACATTGATGCCTTCTCCCTAAAGTGGCGACATCATTTCTTTTACATTTTCCCCCCCTTTACTATCATTAGCAAAGTCGCCAGAAAGATTCAAATGGATGGGACACACGCCATACTCATCGTCCCCGAGTGGCACACGCAACCGTGGCTACCGACGTTACTAGCCACAGCCAAAAGCAGCCTTCGCTTCCCAAGATTCCGAGGAAACCTCAAACATCAGGGACCACTAGAACGCCACGGAAACGTGTCGACAACTCCGTTAGTGGCATTCCTTTTTTAAATAAATATTTAGAACAGTTTGGCTTAGACAAAATTACACAACAGCGTTTGGTTGATGATGCGTGGAGAAAAGGAACGGTGAAAATGTATACTACGTATTTAAAGAAATGGGGTATTTATTGCCTGCTTAAGAAAGTCAAGCCAATGACTCCCACAGTATCCCAGGTAGGACTCTTCCTACGTTACCTAGAGGACGAAGGCCTAGGTTATGGCGCTATTAACGCTGCTAGATGTGCTCTGTCGATAATCCTACCGCGGGTTAATGGACAAACAATGGGTAAACACCATGTTATTTGTTGGATCATACGATCAATTTATCAGAGGAATCCGCCTAAACCCAAATATAATAGGTTTTGGGATGTTTCTCTAGTGTTCAACCTCTTCAAGAAATGGCCAGAAAATAAGTTTCTGGACGTTAAACTTTTAGGTTTCAAAGTCGCAGTTTTGCTTCTCCTGGTCACTGGACACAGAGGCCAAACTATAGTTGCCCTGTCGCTGAATGGTCTAGAAATTGACAGTAAAGAGGCCACGTTTGATTTATCAACTTTATTAAAATCAAACCGATTAGGTGACCCCCTTTCTACGATAGGGGTGTCCAGTTTCACTCAGGATCGCAAGTTATGTGTCGTATCTGCGATACGAAATTATATATCCAAGACACGATTAATAAGAAACTCAAGACAGCTATTGGTCAGCTTTATTAAGCCACACAAGGCCATTTCCAGGGATACCCTCGCCCGATGGACAATGAATGTGTTAAAACTGGCGGGAGTAAATACAGACAGGTACTCATCGCACTCTACACGTGGTGCAATGGTGTCCAAGGCAAGATTGCTAGGCATCTCCGTTAAACGGATCCTAGCTCACGCGGGATGGAAAACCGCTACTTCGTTTGCTAGACATTACCACAAACGACTAGAGAAGCCTCAGCCTATAGCGCACAGGCTACTCACCAACTGAAAGAGAGAGGTAAGAAAAACATTGGTTTTTCCTCTTTTTTGCCATACAAATCGCTTTTCCATTGTTGCATACATAAGACATAATCACTAAAGAATAATAACAAAACAAGAATATCAGGATAAAAATTATTTTACGTAAAGGTCTCCCTAGCCTACGGCTAGCCAGAGGCGGCATACCGAGGTAAAATAGATTAGTTAGACGAATCTTACCTGGGTATAGATGATGGATAACTATTGTTTTACCGAGGTAGAAGCCTCGGTTAGACGTGGGCGAGGGCCCACCCACCACGCCCTGCCACGTCTAGTCAATCACTCAATTTAGCATGAGGTCACTTGACCTTAGGTTGTTTTTTAGAATCATTTTTATCCTGAATTAGTAGGTAAAGATTGCTGGACCCGGATGTGCTTCCTTCTCCCTCGCCCACGTCTAACCGAGGCTTCTACCTCGGTAAAACAATAGTTATCCATCATCTATACCCAGGTAAGATTCGTCTAACTAATCTATATATATATATGTATATATATATATATATATATATATATATATATGTGTGTGTGTGTACTATGTAATTTATTATGTGGATATAAATAACGGCAGCCCCTTAATATTTCTATCTAACGACCTTAACTTCCATGTTATTCACTGCGGAGCGGTCATATATATATATATATTGTTGTTAATGCTCCAGTAAAAAAAAAGGATACTCATAACTTGCGGGTAACTAGGAATACCATGGGCTGCTCCTACTCATAGCCACCACGGTTGAGCTGATATTTGTTGGGAAGAGGGAGGCGGGAGGAATAGAGCTGCGAAATGTTAGCAACAAGGCGCACCGTCAATCCCACTAACAATAAACCCACGTGAAACACAGGTCACGTGGGCAGCTGCCGTGATGAATGCAATTAACCCACACCATTAGGGAGCAGGGCATGAATGTGGGAAGACGCTCTCAGTCTCAGTGCTAGTGATGGTGGGACAAGAGTTCCAGCGTTGTAGGTGTATTATCGCTCATTTTAAGTGTTGGTCAGTGATGTATTGATGAAGGAGGCCCAGATAAAACCCGCTCCGGGATTCATCACGTTACCGGAAATGCATCTGGAGGCATTATGGGCGACATGTCGACAGACGCAGCCCACAAAAAAATGGCCGCCTGTGACAGATTGGCCACTTTTTAACGGATGTTCCCCGACTGTACAGTACAAACTCGCCTACGACGAAAGTTACTTATCCAACAAAAATTAACTTCTGGTTTCTTGTTGTTATGCATGTGTTCTTCAATGGAACTTTGTTGGTTGTTGGAGTCCTGGCAACATGTAAGTCAGGTCATATCATTATCAGGCCGCGTAGCCACTTGTGACAGTGCGCACTCATGGCGACTTGATAGTGCTACCCCACTGGGACTGGGAGACCAGCCCACCAGCACCATGACCTGAAATTCACACTCACTCACGTTATCCTGATACTGAGCCAACCAGTCGCTGCCCTATCCTAATAATGCTGAGCGTTTGGCTAGGAAGCGAGAAGTATACATTTTTACATCATTGGTTTATTATACCAGGGTTCGAACCTGTGGGTTCGAATCCCATGGCATCGACCTGGTCTGGTCAGATGGCACTGGATGTTCGTCAGTTATATAATATTATGTCGGGCTATCAATTTGATACCTAACTAAGCCAGACAGGATGACCGGATGAGGTGAGCGCCCGCCTCCCGTTTTGGTATGGCGTAGGATTCCAACTCTCGGGTTTGAACACTGGCCGAGTCAAATCAATGACATACAAAATTATATTTGGTGCTACATAGCCTGGCGTTTGGCATCGTTATGATATGGCAAGGGGCAGTGGAAGGAGGAAGACCAATTGTCTGCAGTTTGCATTGTCTGAAATGTCCACCTATTGTACAACAAACCCCCTCCCAAAGAAAGAAGACAAAAAACCCACCAAAACAACAAAACAAAAAATTAACAAAGATATTAAAAAAATTAACAAAATGGCGTTTTAGTTTACTTTATTTGTATACCTCATCACTACCACCATCACTTATCTTCTTCTTACATATATATATATATATATATATATATATATATATATATATATATATACAGTATAACCCCATTAAACCAAACTTGAAGGGACTCTACAAATTGGTTTGGAATAACCGATCATTGGTATAACCACGCTTTGGCTTCGGCTGTGACTTGGCTTTGGCAAAAATGTGGGTGCATTATGAATGTAATATACAATGTATGTGGACACTTTGATTATTGTTTTTATGTAGATACAGTACAAGTACAACAACATTAAACCAAGCTCGGTTAAACCAAACGATCGGTTAATCCAAACCTTTTCGGCGGTCTGGCAAATTAATACCATTTATCATATAAAAAAGTTGGTGGGGTCTCAGATGAGAGGCGTATATCATCATGGAAGTTTGGTTTAACTGTACCAGAAGTGACCTGGGGCCTGAACTTTTGTTTGGATTAACCAATAATTTGGATTAAACGACTTTGTTTTAACCAACTTTTTTTCATATGATAAATGGTAGTATTTTGCTGGGCCACCGAAAAAAGTTTGGATTAACCGATCGTTAGGTTGAACCAAGCTTGGTTTAGCGGGTTTGTACTCTATGTATATATATATATATATATATAAGACATATATATATATATATATATATACATATATATATATATATAGAGCGAAAGCTAACTATATTTTGTGCATGGGGGTTAGATGCAGAGATGGGGACGGGAGGGTGAATGTGGGATAAAGGTTGCTAGGAGGGTGGTGGGGTGATGGGGTGGCAGGGTGGCAGAGTGGCAGGGTGGCAGGGTGGCGGTGAATGGAGTGGGAGTATGGAGGGTGACAGGAGGGTGATGACGCAGATTTATTGAGTTGTTATTACTGACTGGGCCATGGTGGGTCTGTGTGACACGTGGATATGTGGGAACTGGGTGTGGTGGGGTGGGGTGTGGTGGGGTGGAGGATCACGGTAGGAGAGGGAGGTTAGATGATGGACTCAGGGTGATCTAGAACTCATGGCCCGACTGACGTGTGGTGTACCACAGTGTGTACGTACGTACACCTTATACTTATAGTTATAGTGCCCGTAGTACTAGGAGTGTTGGCTCGATGCTCAGTGTTGCCAACCTGGAGGTACCGTTAATCCCTGAGGTTTTGCGCTGAGGGGTGAGCAACTCAAGTGGTAGCAGCCATGAGCTTTCTAGGCTGTGCTGGGGCACCCCTCCCCCCGAAAAGTTGGTAACTGACCTTTTCAAGGGGTTATTATAGACTGGTATGTTAGCATATGTGTAACATGTATTTAATGTAAAAATTGAAAAAAAAACACCAAAAAAAAACAGAAAAGAGAAAAAAAAGAAGCATTAGCACACCAAAACATTCTCGATCCATGACTTGTGAGGTAACTGATCAGAACCTTCAAGTTCCGTGACTGGACGTAAAGCCCCAGTCATACCTACCCATGATCCGCGTGATCGGTGGCTGGTCCGGCCTCGTCCGGGGTCCGCCTTGGATGTTTATAAATGTTTAAAACATCCGTGTGGGCCGGGGCATTTTGCGATCCGGCCTCGATCCGGCATCGTCCGGGATGATCCGGGGGTATCCGGGGGTGGTCCGGTAGTCCTGGGGTGCTCCGGGATAGTCCGTGTACCATCCGGTTTAACTTGGACCAGCCCCGACTAGCCCGGACTAGCCCTGACATAGCCACAGACAACTCCCGGACTGCCCGGATAAGACCCAGAGAGACCAGACGGGATGGCCGAATGAGTTAGAGCGCCCGTCTCCCGTGCTGGTAGATCGTGGGGTCGTGGGTTCGAGTCCCGGTCGAGTCAAACCAATGACTTTAAAATTGATACTTGTTGCTTCCTAGCCAGGCGCTCGGCATTATTAGGATAGGGCAAGGACTGGTGTGCTCAGTGTCAGGATAATGTGACTGAGTGGGCTACCAGGTCATGGTGCCGGCGGCCTGGTTTCCCAGTGGGACAGCACTATAAAGTCGCCATGAGTGCGCACTGTCACAAGTCGGTACCCGTCCTGATATGACCTTAGATGTTGCTAGGACGTAAAACAACAACAAACAAACAAATAAGACCCAGAGAAGCCGGATGAGCAAGGATTAGTCACGGATCGGCATGGAGCAAGTCCACTTGAAGTGCAGGACTACTCCATGGACACACCGGGTAGTCGGGGTGGGGTGGTCCGGCTCAGTCTGGGATGATCCGGCCTCTGGTCCAGGGCTAGTCCATGGCTCATCCGGGTAGGTGTGTCCGCGAGGCAAAAAACAACCAAAATAGCGATTTTATCCGGGGCTGTCCGGGACAGTCCGGGCGACTGGTCCGGGGGTGGTCCAGCTCAAAATCCGGGGCTCGTCCCGGTAGGTGTGACTGGGGGCTTTACACTCCAACAAACAAATAAACAAACAAACCGTGACTCTCACTCTCATGGGAATTTCGTGAGAGTTGGCACCACTGGATGCTGGGTGATGTGCACTCCCTGGATGACCTTTCTTTTTTATCAGCCCTCCTCTCTAACCCCCTTTGCGCTGCCCCCCCCCCCCCCCCCCCCCCAAAGCAAAAAACTACGGTTGGAGGGAGGGAGGGAGAATATCGCCACTCGCACGGAGGCCGAGCGGTGCAGTGTGGAGCCCGCATGGAGGCAGCGTCCCCTATATCATCAACGAACTGTCACGTAAACAGCGACATGCGACCCCTTGTCACACTCCGGCCTCAACGTCGGCAGATGCGGGCCAAATAAACAGCTGAAACAAAGTGCATTGTTGTCTAATATAGGCGGGACTTGTGGTGTGCGGATGACGCGTGGTCTTTTTTTTTTTTTTTAATTAATTTAATTTCTTTTAATACTACAAACATTATTTATTCTATTGTATTATATTGATATATTCTAAATATTATTTTGTTTAACTAAACTTAGTCTACTCTATTATATTTATATGTTCTTATTTACTTTAAAAACTAAACATTATTTATTCTACTTCATTATATTTATGTCTTCTCTTTTTTAAACATGATTTATTCTACTGTATTATTATTCATTACACATAACAGGATACATGAATGGATTGAGTAGGTACTCTGGCTGGCCACAAAAGACCTACCGTTTATTAAACATCATAGCATAAAGAACATAACAGCATCGCAAGAATAGAACATAAGACACTTGTAATAAAAAAGAAACCTAAAACTAAACCTAAAGCTAGAAATCGGATTCAAATGGGCAGAACACAGGACTTGCCGTTTGGGGGAGGGCGGCCGCGCATGCGCCTGCCTCCTGAGTGAGTAGACTTGCCCCCCGCCCCCCCCCCCCCCCCCTCCCCCGCAGGAGCTGGAGGGACGGAACGCCTGATGGGGGAGGCTAGACTTGCCACCGGCCTCCCCGTGACCGTGGGGGGAGGAGGTTTGAATCCCTCCCCCCCGCCAGACACATAGAAAGGAAGGTTCCATCACAATAATATTTGTATTAGGTTTTATACCACACATTATATTTATATATTCTTATTAACCCCCCCCCCTCAACTAACTAATTGTTAGACCCTGTGAATAGTTCTGATAGAACTGTCACTCTTAGAATATCGCGTTAGCTTTGTAAAATAAATATATATTATGTGTTTCATTGGGGCTTTACGTTCTCATAGCAGCTGAGGTCATATCAGGGTGGGTATTGAATTGGTAAAGCGCACACAAATGGCAACTTTATACATTATAGCCCCCCCCCCCCGCCCCACACACACACAGAACAGGCGCCATGACCAACATATCACACTCAGTCACATTATCCGTATCCAGGCCAGTACATATCCTACTAAGACCAAAGCAAGAGAGAGATGGGGAGAAAGAGACAACAAATACCATTTGTACCCTATATACTATGTTGGAGAGTGAGAGAGAGAAAGAGAGAGATGGGGAGAAAGATATAACAAATCACCTTTGTACCCTATATACTACGTTGGAGAGAGAGAGAGAAAGAAAGAGAAAACGGGGAGAAAGAGATAACAGATAATCTTTGTACCCTATATACTACGTTGGAGAGAGAGAGAGAAAGAAAGAGAGACCTGGAGAAAGAGATAATAAATAACCTTTGTACCCTATATACTACATTGGAGAGAGAGAAAGAAAGAGAGATGGGGAGAAACAGATAACAAATCACCTTTGTGCCCTATACACTATGTTGGAGAGAGAGAAAGAAAGAGAGATGGGGAGAAAGAGATAACGAATCACATTTGTACCCTATATACAATGTTGGAGAGAGATACAGAAAGAGATAACAAATCACATTTGTACCCTATAAACTACGTTGGAGAAAGAAAGAAAGAAAGAGAGACGGGGAGAAAGAGATAACAAATAATCTTTGTACCCTATATATTTTGTTGGAGAGAGAGAGAGAAAGAAAGAGAGACCGGGAGAAAGAGATAATAAATAACCTTTGTACCCTATATACTACGTTGGAGAGAGAGAAAGAAAGAAAGACGGGGAGAAAGAGATAACAACTCACATTTGTACACTATATACTATGTTGGAGAAAGAGAAAGAGAGATGGGGAGAAAGAGATAACAAATCACCTTTGTACCCTATATAATATGTTGGAGAGAGAGAGAGAGAGACGGGGCGAAAGAGATAACAAATAACCTTTGTACCCTATACACTACGTTATAGAGAGAAAGAAAGAGAGACGGGGAGAAAGAGATAACAATTCACCTTTGTACCCCATATACTGCGTTGGAGAGAGAGACAGAAAGTGAGCGACTGGGAGAAAGAGATAACAAATAACCTTTGTACCAGATATACTACGTTGGAGAGAGAAAGAATGAGAGAGACGGGGAGAAAGATATAACAAATCACCTTTCTACCCTATATACTACATTGGAGAGAGAGAAAGAAAGAGAGATGGGGAGAAAGAGATAACAAATCACCTTTGTACCCTATATACCATGATGGAGAGAGAGAAAGAAAGAGAGATGGGGAGAAAGAGATAACACATCACCTTTGTACCCTATATAATACGTTGGAGAGAGAGAAAGAAAGAGAGAGACGGGGAGAAAGAGAGAACAAATACCATTTGTACCCTATACACTATGTTGGAGAGAGAGAGAGAAAGAAAAAGAGACGGGGAGAAAGAGAGAACAAATACCATTTGTACCCTATATTCTATGTTAGAGAGAGAAAAAGAGAGAGAGACGCGGAGATAGAGAGAACAAATAACATTTGTGCCCTATATTCTATGTTGGAGAGAGAGAGAGAAAGAAACAAAGAGAGAGGCGGGTAGAAAGAGATAACAAATAACCTTTATACCCTATACACCACGTTGGAGAGAGAGAGAAAAAGAAAGAGGTATTTGTTTGTTGTTGTTTTACGTCCTAGCAACGGGTATCGACTTGTGACAGTGCACACTCATGGCACCTTTATAGTGCTGTCCCACTGGGAAACCAGCCCGCTGGGACCATGACCTGGTATCCTACTCAGTCACATTATCCTGACACTGAGCACACCAGTCCTTGCCATGTCCTAATAATCCGAGAGCCTGGCTAGGAAGCGACAAATATCAATTTTAAGTCATTGGTTTGACTCGACCAGGGTTCGAACCCACGACCCCACGATCTACCAGTACGGGAGACGGACGCTCTAACTCATTCGGCCATCCCGTCTGGTCAAAGAAAAAAAGAAAGAGAAACGGGGAGAAAGAGAGCAAACACCACAAAGGGCGGGAAACACATCAGTGGCCGCTCCCTGCCCGCTGGCTGATAATGCGGCCAATAGGCTCATAAGGCAGAGAGGTTCCATTAGGATTTGTGCAGCGCATAATTGCACGGCTGGTGGTTTGGCTTGAGCTGTTCTGAGCTGATCTGAGTTGCTCGGCTCTGTTTATATACACACCACAGCTCGAGCTCGGCCGGATACGACAGAAAATGCGCCACTGCTTATTTTGCCCTAAGAGGGACTTTCCTCCTTTGTGGAGTCTCATCTCTGGAGGATGCTCACAGAAGAGGAGTAGGAGGATGTGGCGGTTGGTGGTGGGAGGGGATTGGGTCCTTGCTGGTTGGTTGGCTGGCTGGCTTGAGTCGGAGTGTGGAGAGGGAAATGGAGAGATGGTAGTGGACAGAGGTGCGGTGTGAGTGGGGGTGTGAGGCAGTGGAGGGGTAGGGTGGGTGGGGAGAATATGGATATATATATGAGTGTGAGTGTGAGGGGTGAGGAGGGTGTGGGAGATGTGGGGGATAAATGGGGTAGGAGGAGAGAGTGTGTGAGGGGGGGGGGGAGAGAAGCATGAGCAGTGTCGGGATAAGGTGTGTGAGGGTGAGGAGGGTGGGAGTGAGCGTAGGGTGTAGTGGAGAGGAGGGGTATACGAGTGTGAGGGGGGGGGGAGAGGAGCAGTAGGAGAGTGTGAAGGGGATAGGAGTAGGAAGGCGGTGAGTGGGGGTGCAATATCAAGAGAGGTGGAAGGGGACCAATAGGGCTGAGACGAGAAGGATTGGTAGACGGGAAGTGTGAGGAGGGGGGTGGGTAATTGGGAGTGTCGCAGCACAGCCGGTAGGTATCAACAGTGCGAGCAGGCGCACGTACAGGGAGCTGCTCAGAGCGGCTCTGTTTAGAGTTGCTCGGGTACATTATGCTGGTAAGGCGGCCACGAGGCTCCAACATCTAAATGATAGTTAGTGCCTTCGGTCGAGCTCTTTTCACCTTTCTTATTCGGTTTCACGAGAGCACGATGTCTGTCGCATTCGGAGTGGACTAGACGGGGCATGGCGCCACTGGAGGCGGGGCCGGGGGCGTCCTGTGACGAGCCAGCAGGCCTAAGAGACAACGAGAAGAGGCAGGTACCAGCCAGCCTCAGGCAGGTTACTCATCGGACAGATAGAAGCAGTTTAGCAGCTTTGTGACGGTACCTCTAGGCACACGGTACCTCTAAGCAAGTGCTGTAGCTAAAGGAAGAAAACAAGTTAGTAAATTACAACCTTTTGGTCACTTTTGGTATTTTATGTTTGGTATTTTATGTGAGTGTGAGTGTGAGTGTGGGTTAGTGAGAGTAAGGGAGTGTGAGTGGGTGACTTGTGGTGTTTATGCCATATCCATGGCAAGGTAATATATACGATATATATACATGTGTATATATATATATATATATATATATATATATATATATACAATACTCAACGTATGCCTTTGCTGATCAGAAGAAACATTACATGGGCATCACCATTATTAATTGTTCTTCTGAATATTAAAATGCCAAATGTGTCAACAGACACTTGTTTCAGAGAAATGTATAACCAATATCTGATTTTCTAGTTCTACATATGTCATTAACCATAGGATATACATTTTCAAAATGAATAAAATAAGTAAAACTAGCTCTGGCTATGGCTCAAAAACTAGTCTGCGTGCCCAGATTTGTTTAGATCTAAATGAAGATGGCATAAGATGTGCTGATTAGATTGATGTAAATGTAATACTAGATACAAGATAAACATCTTAATTTATTATATATATATTTTTAGTTGGCATTCTATGTTTCAAACAAGAGCTGAAATGTGCTGAAGCTAGCACATTTCATAGCTGCACCCAGTGTAACAGCATGTGCCATGTCCTTCACGTGGCTTTGTTTTTCTTCCACGCATCCCACAATGCACCGCGCCGTTGGATTGACGAACCCGTCTATACCAATTTCTTTGGGGGTACGACATGAGGTACATCAAGGGGCCTGGGTAATCTAGGAGCAGTTACTTAATGGCGTAGCACCGGAAAGGGTTGATCCGATAAAAATGACGAAGGCATATAAGTTATAACACTCAGAGACAGTAGCAGCTGCTCCCGCATAGCGCCATGACTTACCAAAATAATCGTTATTCTGTTGCATGACACTACCAGAATACGTCATTGTGCTGTAGTGGTTGGTTGTGTGTGGAGGGATGTGGGTGGGGATTGGGGGTGTGTGTGCAGAGGATGTAGTTAGAGAGGTTAAGGACGTGTGCATGTAGTTAGTGGGTCCTGGAGGAACGACTCATATAATTATGCATGGTGACTGCATCCCCCCAACCCATATCCACCCTCTTCCATCCTCCCCCTCCTTCTCCCTCCTTCTTCCCCCTTCTTCCGTCCACTGAACCAGCGTCCCAAGCCGCAGCGTGTGCTGTCGGCACTACACAACAATTTACAACACATCCACGCACAGATCCCGTCCTTCTTTCAGCAGCCATATGCAAAGCCTACACAACAACTCCTGCCCCCAACACCCAGCCACCACTCCCCCCCACCCATCCTCCCCGCTCCCCCCCTCCCCCCTCCCGACCCCCCATATCGCCTGTGTGCGGTGCACAGTGTGCGTGTATGGACTATGGCGCACACCTCACACTCAACAAACACACACCAGCCACAACAACACATTGGGCCAGACAGGCCCATTCAGCCCAGATCAATAGCCAGGGAGGAAGGAAGGGCATTGGCTATGAATACCTGGAACCTGCTCAAAGCCAGTTTTGCGCCCGCAGTTGGTAAGGGTTTCATCACTCCTGGTACCAGCTGTTGGCACCGCCTTGGAGTCATTATAAAGCTAAGATTCCTTACACGCGGTATGCGGAATGCGGCATGCGGCATGCGGTATGCGGTATGCGAATGGGAAGATTCCTTCTACGCGGTATGCGGCATGCGGCATGCGGCACACGACCTGCTATATTTAAAAAATAAAAATAAACAAGTATACCCCATACTGCACTGTATATGGCCTAATATGGCATTTATATCTATGTAACTTTTGGTATGTCACATGGAGGTTCCTACCTATATAATTACCAAATTATAGATAAGTATTTATATTTTTGTAGCTCTGGTAGCATTTTTACCAACCCGAACCCCCACCACCACCACTACCATATGTTTCCCCTCAGCACCCTTGTGCGTGACCGTTCCGTAATGCTCAGTCGCCTCTCCTAGTTTTAAACTAATGGACAAATCAGACTCAGGTTTCTATTCGCACCCCCCTTGCCGCACCGATCGCTACAGGGACCGATCGAGTTGCCGCATTCGCATTCGCATTCGCATTCGCATTCGGATGTAAGGAATCACCCTCATTGACTTAGATGCTTTCCGATTTTTTGCCCCATTCGCATTCGCATACCGCATACCGCATACCGTGTGTAAGGAATCTGAGCTTAACGCAGTGTGTGGAGCCGCCGTCCCTCTACACGCCTCCATCCATGTAGCCTCCCCCAACATCAGCAGCCCAGCATGTGTGACTGTGTTGTGCCTCGTGCTAGCTATTACTGTAGAAGCGGAAGCAATGTACCTCTACGGCTTCTGTGATCAAGCCCCCGACCGACATATATATGAGTCAGGATCATGAAAAGAGGCCAATTGGGGAAAGTTGTCGGCGTCGAGCATTGGATGTCGGCATCGAACTGTATAATTATAGTTTAGGATTGACAGAGGTATTGGAAAGGCCTTATATTTATCCTGAATGTAAAGGTAGGGAAAATACAACAACCTTATTTGTTTCCAGGTTAATTTAATATAAAACAAAGAAATGCACTACACTTTAAGAATTGCGACGTCGACATCTGTTAAAGTTGTCGGCATCGAGCATTGGATGTCGACGTTGAATGGCATACTTATCGCTTAGCATTGGCAGAGGTGTTGAAAAGTCCTTAAATTTATCCTGAATGTAAAGGTACAGAAAATCCAACAACCTTATTTGTTTCTAGGATAATTTAATATAAAACGAAGAAATGCACTACACTTTAAGAATTGTGATGCTGACATCTTAAATAAACCACCAATTGGCCCATTTTCGTGAAGCTGACTTATATATAGATATATATATATATATATACGTGTGCCCGGACATGGTGCCCGAATAGGTTGACTTAAATTCCAAAACGTTGAGTCAAAGCAATGACTTTCAAAATTGTCGCAAGTCAGTACCCATCCTGATATGACCTTAGATGTTGCCAGGACGTAAAACTCCAACAACCTACCAACCCCTACCGACGTACGTGTGGATGTGCGTGCGTGTGAAATGTGAATAGTTCTACATTGCAGTTCCACCCTTTGTTCTAATGCAGGGCTGTCAACCTGGACATTGCTCAAATGGGCGTGCAATGCCAGACACACCATTTACAGGTATTCCCTTTCGCAAGAGCATTAAAAGGGTGTGTGCGTGTGTGTGTGGGGGGGGGGGGGGTGTTAACGCAACTGCCTTCTGCAAAGGTTGCAGCAATTAATTGTCCAATGTTTTAAACTATAGATTTGAATTCTAGAATATATAAAATTGCACGTGGAATGATTTGGGTAATATGGTGTGCTTTTTTTTGGTACAATTAAAAAAAAGAAAAATCAACTTCGTTAAATTTTATATCTATTCTCCTCTCACTCTTTTAGTGTCACCAGTGTCCTTCTTTATCTCTCTTTCTCTCTCTTCATCAAGTTTATATTGACAAATATGCAAACAGCTCGGTGTCCATACCGAAACTAGAGCTCACTACAACCTACTTTGCAGAAGGCAGTTGCGTTAACACCCCCCACCCGCCACATGTACATGTACATGTAGTACTATTGTACACGCGCCAAGTGCCAGTCGCACAAACCCTCAGACAAACAAGTCTCATCTGGTGCCGAGTACAAGCAATCATTCCGGGTGGCCTACAGTCAACAGTAATAAATAAGCCTCCCAATTCTCACACAGCCATTGTCTACGCGATGGAGTCAGACGGGAGCGGGAGACGCCGTGTTCACGCCGTCACCGGGCACGGCCAGAGGGACGCGCCGGCTATCGACCAATAGACCCCTTTCAATGTTTATAAACATTGTGTATGCGCGCGCAGCTTGGCTGCAGAACCAAGGCACACTGCCATTGAGTTTGCAGATATGCGCAGTGCAAAATGTCAGTTTTATTCAAAAGTAATAGAAATGCAGAAGACAAAGCATATAAATGTATACAATCTGTTTGTTAAATATTTGATCTGTTTGTGTGCCAAGCGGTTTGTTTCTAAAGCCGTGTTCACACGGGGAATGTAAATCGATTCGTAGAAAGCGACTTGCCTAGTTCGCCTCACATTCGTCGTGTGAACGGACGTCTGAGGCGGATTAGGGCTGATTCGACTCACGTGATGCGGATCCTGTAAACCACCTATTGGTGGTAGTTTACGTGAGGCGATTTCTGTGATGCGGTTAATTTTGCCCGTGTGGACGCACTGATGCGGATTAAGGAAGTGACACGCATGCGCAGTCGAGACCTTAGTTTGTTGACTTTCCGGTCGATCAAAAGCGCATATTATATAATTTAATTAATGAAACCGCTATCTATGCACAGATATTTTTTTCGTCATTTATTTGTAGGGTTTCACTGCCCAGCAGAAGTTTTGACCGTTCCAAACCAATACGAATCATTAAATACATATCTAGGTCGAACCCACACTCTCTGGTGCCAGCATTGTCGAACCCAAAATGGCGCTGGTTAGCCTGGACTTGCTCATGCGCAGATATCCACTTCCGCCTCACGCAGTGTCCGTGTGAACGGGCGCCTAATTCGCATCACCTGATTCGATTTGCCTGATTCGCCTCACATTTTGCCCGTGTGAACACGGCTTAAGTTGTGCAGTTTTAGAGATATTTCACTTTTTCTGTACGAAGATTGCTCACTGCCATTTAGTTTGCAGTGTGACCGGATGTTGTCCTGCAGCCAAGCTGCACGCGCACTGATGGAAATACCTATGCTGACATCATATGAAATAGGTCTATTGCGAGTGGTGCGTTAGTTGGGTTTAGTTGGTTGATTGGTTGGTTGTTGGAGTTTTACGTCCTGGCAACATATATGGCCATATGAGAATGGGTACTGACTTGTTTGTGACAGTGTGGACTCATTGTGACTTTTATAGTGCTGCCCTACTTCGTTTTCTTGGCTTGTTTGTTCCTGTTTTACGTCCTAGCAACATGTAAGGTCATATCAGGATGGGAACAGACTTGTGATAGTGTGCACTCATAGTGACTTTTATAGTGCTGTCCCACTGGGGTTTGTTTGCTTGTTTGTTGCTGTTTTACGTCCTATCACATCTAAGGTCATATCAGGATGCGTGTAGACTTGTGAGAGTGCACACTCATGGTGACTTTATATTATAGATGTATAGTGCTGCCCCACTGGGAGGAAGACCAGGCCGCGATCACCATGACCTGATGCCCTACTTAGTGACATTATTCTGACACTGAGCCAACCAGTCCTTGCCCTATCCTAATAATGGTTGAGTGCCTGGATAGGAATTGACAAGTATATATTTCTAAATCATTGGTTTGACTCGATCAAGATTCGAACCCATGTTGGGTTTGGTGGTGTGTGTAGGGGCGAGGGGGCACGGGGAGGGGCGTGGGGGGCATGGGGGACTAATGGTAGGGAAGAATGCGCCAGCAGTCAGATACCACTGGGGGCGAGCTAGTACTAGTACTATGTGTAGGTAGACGGACCACTGCCACTCCTCCAGGCTCCAGGGTAAACGGCGCCCCTCCACCAGGCTCCAGGGTAAACGGCGCCACTCCTCCAGCATAACCGCGCGGCACCCCTCCAGTGTTACGCCCCGAATCCCCCCTCCCCCCGCGTTTGAATCCAGGCCTAGTCTCAGGCCCACGCAGGAGGAGGGACTCACACCGTGGAGCACAGCCCCAAGGAGGAGGCGATGCCGGCCAGCAGACCAGCCGGCCGGCAATCAGTAACCTGTATAACTAAGCGCTAACTCAACGAGACTTGCAAATTCGCTTTGATATAAGGGCCTATATATCAAGATATAAGTTTTTGCATTATCAATCACTATATTATAATGTATATATGCTGTATAAGAATTATACGAGTATAATAACCCAGAATATTCCTCCTCTCCCTCATCGGTTACCCGGCCCCCGGGACTGTTGGAGCCTCTCATAGTCATATACTATTCCAGCCTCCCCCACCTCAGCTCAGTGGGGGTGCCCCCCCCCCCTTCACACTGTAACCGTCACTCCATGTACCGCAATCCATATACAATGTGTATATGATGTATTAATATTATAAGGTATGAATAAAGCTGATTGGTTGTTGTTTTATGGCGTAGCAACATCTAATATCATATCCAGACGGGTGCCGACTTGTGGCAGCGCACACTCTTGGCAACGTTTATAGTGCTGTCCCATGGGGAGACCAGAGCACCAGCACCATGACCTGATATCCCAGTCAGTCACCTTATCCTGACCCTGAGCCAACCAGTCATTGCCCTATCGTAATAATGACAAGCGCCTGTTTATGAAGTGACAAGTATCAATTTCTAAGTCATTGGGTTTGACTCGACCAGGTTCCATGGGTTCGATTCCCACGAGCTACCAAATATATATATATGATATATATAATGTATATGTAATGTATATGTATAATGTATTATAAGGTAATCTTTGTTTCTAATGATATATTGTCATAAATACATCATATATAGGAAGTATTCGTATTGTAGGAAATGCAGCGCCAAGCCAAACATCTTAATTATAGGTGTATGATGTGCATTATAATAGTTATGCCGTCCCTGGCAAGATCCAATTGAAGACTTACATTTGGCAGTACTGCATATGCTGTCATGTTGCCATGACTATGTTCTTCTACAACTTACAACCGTTGTCGAGTCAAACCAACAACTTAAAAATGTATACTTGTCACTTCCTAGCCAAGCACTCGGCATAATTAGGATAGGGCAAGGACTGGTTGGCTGATGTGACTGAGTGAGATATCAGGTCATGGTGCTGGTGGCCTGGTCTCCCAGTGGGGCAGCACTATAAATTCACCATATGTGTGCACTGTCACAAGTCGGTACCCATCCTGATATGATGTTAGATGTTGCTATGACGTAAAACAACAACAAACACCCAAACAACAAACAATCTACAACTTACAAGCCCGTAGACACTGAATTTTGATATAAACCACCAAACACAAAGGCAGAGGGAGCAGTGGGGGCAATGGGGTCAGTGGGGGCAGCGGAGGCAATGGGGGGAGTGGGGGCAGTGGGGGGCATTGGCCTTAGTTGTAAGTGGCACTGGTGCAGAATTCACACTATTGGCGACGGAGCCTTGCACCTAATGGATGTGCGTCCTCAATCGTGCGAAACGACAATCGGAAGTGGAAAGCGGAAGTCTAAACGCCGACATCGAACGGGGCGCAACCCACCACTTCCGGAGCACTGGTAACGCTGTCAGAGAGAGAGAGACAACGAGAGCGATACGGTGGGAAGAGGTTCGATGTGGCTGGATGGGCAGGGTGTTGGGCGGTGTCTCAGCCTGGGTGGGATGTGTTTGTAACTGTGCAGGATAAACAAATGAATCCTGGGGAGCTCCAATTATGGGAGATTGGTTGGTTGGTTGTTGGAGTTTTACGTCCTGACAACATCTAAGTTCATATCAGGATTGGTACCGACTTGGTACTAATGGTGACTTAATAGTGCTGCCCCACAGGGAAATCATGTCCTGATATCCCACCCAGTCCCATTATCCTGACACTGAGCTAAGCAGTCCTTGCCATATCCTAATAATGCTGAGCTAGGAAGCGACAATTATCAATTTTATAAGTCATTGGTTTGACTTGACCGGGAACCGAACTCCCGATCTCCCGCCCGTGAGCCTCGTGCTCTACCGAGTGTGCCACCGCGCCTGGTGCTTATGGGAGAGGTGCAATGTGGCAGTATGAGGAGATGGGGTGAGCAGCACTTGCCGCCCAGAGCAGGATATGTGACCTCCAACGGACGCAACGCGCAACTTTCCAATCAATAGAACAGTACTCGAGGCCACCGAGAACACAGACAGGAGCACCCCGGTCCCCGCTCACGACGGTTCCTCGACTGTACACACATATATGTATGTTTGCATATATACACATATATACATATATACACATATATATATACATATATAGCAAAGCATATACTACGTATATGCCGATTTTTTACTTGATCGGCAGGGCATTGTCAGCCCAGCCAGATGCTCTCTATTTATATATATGTTTTACATCCATATTTATATATATACTTTAATGTAATAAAGATTGTATCATCCACGCCGGTCTTCTTGTAATGTGTACTTACATATATATATATGTGTGTGTGTGTGTAGATGTATATGTGTGTATGTGTGTATGTGTATGTGTGGTTGGATATGTACGTGTGTTTTATATGTGGTTTATACATATATGTGTGAATGATGTGTATGTATGCTTCATATGTATGTGTATGTACATGGTTGTGTATGTGTATATGTAGACAACCATGTACATGCACATATATATAAACCACACACATATCATTCACATCATGTACACACATTTACATGTATGTTGTATGTACATGTTTATGTATGTACATGTTTGTGTATATGTATGCATATGCATATGGATGCATATGTATATGGACATGTATGCATATGTATATGTATGTATGTATGCATATGTATAATGTAAGTACATGTATATATTTGTGTGTATATGCATGTGTATGTATGTGTATATATGCATATGTATATGTGCATACGTATGTATATATGTATGCATGTATATAGGAATATACAGAAATCCTAAACCGACCACCTCCCTAAATTGACCAATTAAAGTCGATCGCAAGGTCGAAGGTTTTACTGTATACCAAATAAAGCAATTGATATAGGGGGGGTCGATCTGTGGTGGTGGGAGGTTAGGGAGGTTTTACTGTATGTTCAGATGTATGTTCCCCTCTATATGTATATTTACATATTCACATATGTATGTGTATATGTACATGGACATTGCGTCACTTACACAGGCACTAAATGTGTGCCCATATCGGCTCTCACGCGGCTACCAGTTAAATATAAAGTAGATATTAAGCGCGGGCAGGCGGGGCTAAAGTGTTCAGTACACTGACATTAGTGACAATCCATCCGGGCTTGACTCCTTTATGGATGTGTGTGCTTAGGTATACTCGGCATGGGTTGTTAAGGTGAAAGGTCCGCCCTTGTGGCGATACATAAAAACGAGGTGCCGCTCGTGCCTATCTATAATAGTTATAGCACAGCCCCGCCCTTCTACTGCTGGCTTTCACTGCCACTGTACAATGTACCAGTGGTGTTGGTTGACTTTTGTGAGTTTGTCAAAAGGAGAAGTGTTCTGGCATTGCATTGGAAGTGGGATCAATGAGGGGATTGGGTAAGCGATGGGACAGTGACTGGCACTGCAGGTGTCGGGGGATGGAAGTGGAGATAGGGACGCGGCGGAAAGGGCAGGAGGTGGGTGTTGGTGGCAGGAGAGGATGTGAGGTGGAGGGGGGAGAGATGAGGTTAGAGGGGTTAAATCCTGGGGCGGGACAAGGACGGGGATGGGGAGGGGGAGGGGGCGGTATGCGACCCAGACGTGTCGGGACGCGACCGGGACGGGGATGGGACCGTGATAGGAGGGGAACATGGCGGAGACAGGGACGGGACGCGACGGGATGGGAGTGAACCACGCTTACTACGCGTGGGTGGGTGGGGTGGCGTGGCGTGGAGTGGGTGTGGTGGGTGTGGTGGGTGGAGCGGGTAGAGATGGGGGGGGGGTAAGTAGGGGGTGAGGCACTTACCGGGATCTGTCCGCTGAGATTCACACACGTATCCCAGCTGCCACAGGCATAGTAGAGAAATCCACGGCAGCTTCCTAAAGAGGTATAAGTCAGCGGTGGTAGTGGTATCCATGGTCCGGCTGCGGCCACTCGCCTCCGGGGCGTGCTGAGTACAGTGGGTTGTGGTGGTGGTGGTGGTAGTGGCTTGCCTGCCCTCTTGCCTTGCCCTGCCCGGCCTTGTCCTGCAGGGTGCTCCGATAGAAGCCCCGGGCTGCTGCCGGCCTTACTGCCTCGCTGGTTGGATGGCAGTCACTGCTGGCCGGGAGGGTTGATCAGTCAGTCAGCTGCCAGTAGTTGAGCGCGTGTGATACATCTCCGTGGTGGTGGTGTAGGCGGTGCTGTGGCGCCTGGAGGCTGGACCTGGGGGCGCATCATCCGTCGGTAGGACGTGCGCTGGGCCGGCCGAGAGCGAGGCCGAGAGCGGGACTGAGCGGGGCCGAGCGCGATCGGGTGGGGCTGAGCGGAGCCGGCCGTGCCGTGCCGTGAAAGGGGTGCGGGCGCCGCGGCCGCTTGGTTTCGTCTGCCGTCGCGCCTCCTGCGCCTCCTCCTCCTCCTCTTCCTCCTCCAAGCGAGCTGCTCGCGCTGCTGTAGCGGCGTGTGGTAGGTTGGCGGGGTGCGGGTGGGCTGGGTTGGGCTGGACTGGTTGGCGGGAAGGGGGATCCGGGGTACGGGCGGATGGGCCACCCTCGCTAGGCCTGGCGCGGTGGTATACTCACCACGCTGCACGCGCCGACGCACAGACAGACGGACTTAGCCAGGGGTGGTAGATGGATTGGGTGGTGGATGGCTGGGGTGAGGGTGGGGATTGGGTGGGGGTGGGGTGGAGGGGAGAGGAGAGGAGTACCGGTAGGGCGTAACACCGGCCGGGGAGTGGTGTCAACCAGCCTGAGACAGAGTCACACCCGCAAAATACTGTGGTGGTATATGTATGCATGTATATAGGAATATACAGTAGGTACAGTGGGTTGTGGTGGTGGTGTATGCATATATACATGCATACATTCATCCATGCATATATACATTCATGCATACATGTGCACACAGATACATATGCACATACATACATTTCTAAGCATATTTATGCATATATACATGCAAATATAGCTTCGCCATGAATATGGCCATAATTCTTCCCGACATGGTATAAAGCCCCCAAGTCACTCACCGTAAATATTATACAGGTGTATGTATATGTGTGTAAATGTGCATAGGTGCATATGTGTATACTATATAAGTATATGTACACTTATATACATATGCATACATACACACACATCTATATACATACACATATAAAGACATGTGTATTTGTGTGTATACATATAAATGTATATACATATAATGGTCTGCCTCAGATTAAAAAGGGATATATAATAAAGACGATGAAATAGATGGTTGCGAAAATAGATATCCAGGCCTCATCTCCTAAGACCATTTAAGAAAAAGTTCTGCGACATGTGGGGGGAGGGGTGACATGCATAGATAAATGAGGTGCAGGATCTGCCCTTCCTTGGTTCCACAAATATAATTGATATATATATATATATGCATTATATACCCATCTTGTGACCTTGCTATAACAAGCTTCTATCTGACAAAATGGTGCTTTTGAGATAATGAGGACTGAAGCTGTGTAACTCCATGATAGCGCAGCAGATAAAATCAAATTATTTTTAATATATCTCAGTGAAAAATACCAGTTGAGAAACATTTGTGTAACGGCATGATAGCCTTTTGTAGATAGAACATTTTTACATCAATAACACCAATTCACCTACCCCCAATATGTTGCTACCTTGTCGTGGTGGGGAGGCTTGTGTGCCTCTGTGACCATGAGAGCCATACCAGCGGGGGCTAGCCCCCTGGCAGGTTTAACCAAGCCAGGCAGGACTCATGGTAGAGGACAGACTAAGAGCAGCCACTGGTCCTCCAGGTTGGGGGTTGGGCGTGGGGCCAACAACCCCACCTCGGAAAAAAGAACAACGTTACAGAATCACAAACAAGAAACTCATTCGTGGCCTATGCCCAAAGTTGGGCGGTAGGCGTAAGTAACACCAATTCAATCACTTTGTCAGATAGAATCTTTTTATAGTAAAGTCACGATCTGTCAACACATTTAATATTATGTTGAGCAAAAGCCAACATTTGTCACACGCCAATGAGTTTCCAGCACCACAAATGAAGCAAGCATGTAGCACCCTATTAGACAGTCATGAGCATAAAACAATAACTACGGATATACATTATCCATGTGATATACTATAATATCTTCAGCGCAACAACTCTCATAGCTCATATCGTCTAGTATGCCGTGATGACTAGTCCAAATCAGGGCGAGTTGGACACCTTAGACATTTGTATACTTACACATCTGTATGGAGTTCCATGGTTTTGAGTTTCTGCAATTTTCTTAGATAAATACATTTGATTGATTTTTATAATGTACTTTACTTTAGTCCTAGGTAAGTTTTCTTTTAAATGACTATGTTTGGATTTGGAGATAATTGAAGTGAAAACATGCTAAGTTAATCTTGACAAGCACATCAAAATTTGATCACTAAAGGTTTCAGCAGCAACATTTTCTAATTATATTGAATTGGCTTGGACTCACAGTGCAATGTAAGCCTTTCCATTTTTTTTTTTTTGGGGGGTATACATTTTATTCGTCTGAATACATATTTTGTCAGCGCCGGGGCACTGGTCTTCCAGCTGTTGGAGTGATCGCATTTGATCTGTACATAGTGGAAGTGGAATGTGTTGCATTGTGTGCAGCACAACCCATTCTGAACATAAAAAAAGAAAGTGGGGGAGCAACCTATGTTGCATAGTGTACAGCAGAGGTACTCAACATAGTGCAAGGTATATGCATCAAGATAGAGTGTGCAGTAATGTACACTAGTGTCTAAATCATATGCTTGTTTGTATATCATTTAGATTTGGTTTTAATATCCGTTAGGCTTTAAATAGTGCATGTTGTGCATGTATAGTGGCTTATATTGTGTGCATTGCTGGTTGAAGATGTAGTTATTCAGTGGTGGTAATGGGTCTCAAGTATTGGTAGTGGGTCTCGAGTAGTGGTAGTGGGTCTCGGGTCATTGAGTTATAATAGTTCTTTGTCAAATGTGGATGCCAAAAGGGCGCATTCTGCTTGGTGTCTCCCGTCCTGATATGCCCACAGATGTTGCTAGGACTAAACGCCCAACCAACAAACTTGCTGTCCAATAGTGCTAGAAATAACCTCACCGCTGCAAAAGACAACTCATGACCTTCACCACAGAGCAGTCCATTCATGTCGTCCAAATAAGATTCGCCTAACAACATCAGTTCATCCACGACCTCGGCAAAACTAGTCAATCCCACTGGGGGAGGAAAAAAGCATCGCATTGCCTTCACACAACACCAACACAAAACCATGAGAGGTAAACGCGCCACGTATTGATGTTTAAGTAAGCACCACCACACATATGGGTACGTAGATACAGACATACACACATGCATAATATATATATAAATACATACACATGCATATATGCATATACATACACATACATATACAGATATACATACAGATGCATACACATACATGCATACACATACATAATCCTTACATGTATATATGAATGTGTATGCCTCTGCATGTACGTACATGTGCATCCATATACATATAAGTATGCATACATACATTTACATATAAACATATGTACATAACAATTAACATACATTCAAATGCATATACATGTACATATATGCATGTGAAAACCACATGCATGTGGATGCATACATGCATGCATATACATGTATATGCATACATTCATGCAAATTGCAATCGTCCTTCTAGGACACTAACTGTTATTTAGATCTAACACATGACATGCATATGCTGCCCAAATAAGGTATGCACGCTGACGTACACTGATGTACATACATCATAATGCACTCATACATAATACATGCACGCATACATAATACATGCACTCATACATAATACATACATACATGCATATGCGACTTTCATAATACATACACCGTACATACATACATACATACATCCCCACATGATATATGCACACACACGTACATACTTACTTACATAATGCATGCAGATACATAATACATGAATACATGCATAATACATGCACCCTTATACACATAGCACATGCATATACATATACCCACACATACATAGATACATACATAGATACATACATAATTCATGAACACATAGATAGATAACACATGCATACACGCACACATAATATACACATACGTGATAGATACCTGCATGCACACATGTGTCTGCCTACGTGATATATACATAGTCATAGAAGGTCATGTGTGCCATCTTCAGTACACACCGTCCTGATATGACCTTAGATGTTGCTAGGGCGCAAAACAACAACAAACAAACATCTTCAGTACACTCTGCTTTGTTATGGCCTTATTCTAGCTATTCACCCCACCCTGAGTGCTACAACCCCCCCCCCCCCCCCCACCCTCACACCGCACCGAAAGGAGCCAATATCACTTCAAACACACAGTCTCCCAACTACACGACGTCAGCAACACAAACCACCAATCTGCCATCTGTTTGAACACAACACACAGAACTGGCCACACCACAACCTCATGTACTATGCCAGTGTGAGCTTAAAAGACAAATTATCCTATGTAATAACTGTAAAACCAAGAAAACTATGGAAATCTAAATCATATTTCCGATTCCCCGACTAGTAATAGTATAGGTAGCCATACGAATTTATACACATACTTTTAAAGCAAGTTGTATATCATTTAATACTAATAGTTTTACTGTACAGCACTGCATAATGGTTGTGCCTGTCAGTGCGGATGCATTATTAAATTTACATTATTCTTATAATATTATTATAAGACCAGAAGGGACGGCTGAATGAGTTGTGCATCCGTCTCTTGTATTGGTAGATCGTGGGATTCGAACCGACGGTTCGAATCAAACCAATTACTTAAAAATGTATATGTGTTGCTTCCTAGCCAGGCGCTCGACATTATTAGGATAGGGCAAGAATTGGTTGGTTCAGTGTCAGGATAATGTGACTGAGTGGGATATCAGGTCATGGTGTTGGTGGCCTGGTCCCCCAGTGGGATACTAGCACTATAACGTCACCATGAGCGCACCCTGTCACAATTCAGTACTCATCTTGGCATGACCATATATGTTGCTAGGACGTAAAACCCCCAACAGATAAACCTAATCCCACATCCACTCCCGCCTGCATCATGTACAGGCCTACATGATACATGGCACATCATAATTTATATGCTGTATAAGCCATTATACGAGTATAATAAGCCAGAAGATCCATCTACTCCCCAGCCACTAAGTCATCGGCTGGTTACCTCTATTATTAGGTCATCTACTGATACAACCACACCTCTCCATGTGGCCCTACCTACTCACCCGTGCCTCAACAGCCATTACGCGCACTCACTGTACCTCTGAAAATTATGTATATGTACTTTTTTAATCCCCCTCCATTCCCGACCCCCCCCCCCCCGAAAGCACAGTCCCATCGCACCCCAAGTCCAGACAAACGCACATACCCCATCACCGACCCCCTCACCCTCCACATACACACTGCTCCCTTACCGGCTGTGGACCGATAGCGGGCAGCTCGTGCATCACGTGAAGGCATCTTGAGGCGCCACATTCGCCGGCCACTTGTGCTGCCCCCTGGCGACAAACTGCCGGCGGTCAGCGCCCCCTAACCCCGCCCCACTTCCCGCCATGCTCCGGGGTACGGGCAGCTTGCTGGCCGGGGGTGGGCGGGGACAAACGGCGTGTAACCGCAACATGGGTAATTGAGCGCGTGGACCAGCATTTGTTGCTATGGACGCTATCGCTGGCGCCCCCTACCAACATAAAATCTAACTAAATAAATGGCCGCCGCTCGATGCGCCACCTTGAGTGAAAATCAGAATAATTTGTGACGTAAAAGGTTTCAGAACTCACTTCGACCAGAGTGTTTCAATCGATCGGACCTGTGTACTTCTCTAGCTCTAATTTCAACATTTGTCAGCCATACTGCCGGCTACCATGAATACATGAGCGAAAAGATCCAGGGACAAAACACCAGACCTCAGCCCCCTACACCATCCAAAAAGAAAACTAGGGGAAGACCGAAGTCAGTTGCTGTACCAACAATGTCAACTCCGGCAGCTAAACCTCGTTCAAGCCGAAACCGGGATCGGCGCAAGGCATGACGAGATGAGCCGATCGAGGACCAACATCCCACACCACGCGGTACCGACGAGCCCATCGAAAGCCGGACTTTCACTTCAGTGGCCCTAGCTGCCATACAACAGCAGAACTGACTGATGGTTTCAATGCCAGGATAGACGATCTCCAGAACAACACTGAGTGGCGCCGAAAATCCAGACGTGCTGACGTCACTCCACGTGGTGGTGGCCATGACACCAGCTCCGAGCAGCCACACCACACTCAATATGCGGCTCAATCAAATGGAATTGCGCTCCTCCCAACTGGCGACCGAAAGACCTGGACAATTGAGTGTGACTCTTCATTACAAGCTGACGGGGCACACTCCGAGAGGCACTTCTACGCTGCAAAGTATTCAAGGCAACTCCTCGCCAAGCAGTACAACATCGCACAGCTGGAGGCGATCAATCTGATCATGACCCACAAGAACCTCACACCCTGTGAGACACACCGCTACTGATAATGCCACATCACAACAAGTCCTCACCACTGGTGCAGGTCGCGACCCCATCATCTGTGCCTGCCCCCATGAGATCTGGCTCTATGCTGCCCGTAGGAGCACTGACATCATCGTCAAGCACAAGCCCGGAAAAGGCATTGTGCTCGTGGATGCGCTGAGCCGCATGTCCTTTGACCCACGGGCCAGAAGGGTTGCAAATGCCATGTTCACAGAAAGCAGCCTACTTCCAGTGATTGTCAACCATGACAATACCCTCTCTCCCATTTTATAACCTGGAATTCGCTTGTAAAATGTTGCCTTCTCTCCCCAGGTTATCCACAACACCACCATCAGCAGCTGCTCAAAGCGAAAGCGGCTGGCTTATGTGCTGGCACCTGGAGGAATAAGGCAGCTCAGGCGAGAGAGTACTACAACTACATGAGGTCGCACCAAGTAGACCCCTTGAGGCCAACACAATATCATCTCATGTCGTACCTCATACACTTTCAGGATCGGCTCAGGTCCCCGGGTGGCATCTTGAATTACTTCAGTGGCGCCCGCACCTGGGGGCACAACTATCTCATTCAACACATATCTTGAGGGCCTCCTCAAATGAGGCATACAGAGTACATCACAACATGTGCCTGCACAAGCACTGCCCCTGACACCTGATGACGTCAGAAATGCCATCAGGTTCTTCAACGCAGTGGGCCCGAATGGACGTGTCCTCGCTGCTGCTACCCTCATTGGGTACTTCACGCTCCTTCGACAGAGCAATCTGTTCCCGATGTCAGCCTCTACTGACCCTGGCCACTCCCTTCAGGCTAGAAACATAACTCTGACAAGCATGGGCATCAATGTCCATGTCAGATCGTCCAAGACTGAGCTGAAATCGTCATGTCCCCATGACATACTCGTCCCGCCGATACCTGGTTCACTCTTCTGACCCATTCGTGCATGGAGGGCATACATGTCTGGGACACAAATCTACCCCAAAAGTGACGCATTCGTGATGATGGATGGATCCCCCCTCCAAGCTAGGGGACTTCTCACAACCCTGAGACTAGCCCTGTCCGTGGCGGGCCACCCAGCACCGGGTGCTTTCACGCTGCATAGCATGCGCCGAGGTGGGGCACAGGCCTGTGCCAACCGAGGTTCATCGCTTCATGACATCAAACAACTAGGTCACTGGACCTCCGACGCAGTACATGAATATGTACCGAAACACGCCGTCTCATAGGCTCCCAGGGCACTTGCTCTTTATTTCAGTTAAGTGCCTGGAAACCTCGAACTCTGGCAAATAAAACAACTATGACTCACTACTGTAACCGTACAAAAGAAATTAAAACTGCCACTATATTTTAATCTGGTCTTGTGTCACTCAATTATTGTCATTAGGCATTCTTTGCCCTGGTGGTGGCAGCGGCTCACTGGCGGGTCAGCGGGTAGGCGAGTAGGCGGATTGGTGGGCTGGCGAGTAGGCGGGAAGGCGGGTAGGCGGGAAGCCGGGTAGGTAGCCGAAAGGCTGGTCAGGTAGCGCTATTTGCCCAAACACCTGATTGGGGAAGATGGCTACTGTGATTTTTATTATGTGTATTATAATGGATTATAATAATATAAAGAACGAAGCAGAGTCCAAGGTTAATTATTATTATTATTATTATTATTGTATTATTCATCGTTTCATATTATTCGGAGTCGCGCGCCCACCTTGTTCGGCGCGCGTGTATGGGGCGCTACCTGTGTCGCGCAGAAAAATAACTAAGAAGATGGCTACTGTGATTTTTATTATATATGTTATATATACATATATGTGATATATAACACATTATGCAAGTATAAAGATATGTAAGAGAATTATTATTAATATTGTTATACAGTAAAACCTCCCATACCGACCACCTCCACAGATCGAGCACTCCCCTATATCGATCGCTTTATTTGCGTCCCAAAATACCATTGTAACCATATTTTAACTCCCTAAACCGACCGCCTCCCGAAATCGCCCACTTAAAGTCGGTCCCAAAGTCGGTCGATTTAGAGAGGTTTTACTGTAATCATAAAGACCCATCCCTGCACTGATGGCACCACCTGCGACCCTTTTCACCTCCACCGGATGTTGACAAGTGTCAGTTGCATTGGATGATTTGTATAAATTGTTTCATGTATACAGTAAAACCTCTCTATACCGACCCCTCCACAGATCGACAACTCCCCTATATCGATCGCATTATTTGGATCCCAACAATACCATTGTAAGGATATTCTAACTCTCTAAACCGACCACCTCCCTAAATGGACCACTTAAAGTCGGTCCCACGGTCGGTCGATTTAGAGAGGTTTTTCTGTATATGTATATAGATGTATAAGCATTGTACGAGTATAATTAATCGTAAGCATTCCACTCCAGTTATATTGTGCTTCAGCCTTAGTCATCTGCTGTATTATTGATCATCGACTGCCTCATACAATCTCAGGCTGATTGGGGCGTCACCTGTCAGTACCGTATTAACTTATCTGGCCTCATACATAGAAAGGCTCATTGAGGAATGGGAGCGGTGACATGAACATGTATATGTATATATATATATATATATAAATGCATGCATATATATATATGTATTTAAATTTATATATATGTATACATCATATATATGTATATGTGTATATATATATGTGGAGGTATGTGTTTATATAGATGAATATATCATGTACATAGATGTACATATGCATGCATATATGCATGTATATATATGTATATGTTCCTCTGTGTATCTATGTTTACTTATATGTATATATACATAGTTACATATATATAATTCGTATATATATATAAACTTCTCCCAACAGCTAATGTAGGTGGTACCGTGTCCACACGCACGTGGTGTAGACATTGTAGAGTAGAGCACTAGGGGTGGTATTATAAGTGGAGAAAATCCATGCATATTACATGGGAGTGAGACATCTTATATAACCGTTGCTTGTATACGCTCACATAGTGCATTATACATGCAAGAACAATTCGCTAGACATTTACACAAACTGGTGGTCCACAACTGGTTTACCAAAGGCTGTGGCATGTGCTGTCTTGTCTGTTGGAAAGTGCATATAAAAGACCCCTTGCTGCTTATCAGAAAGAGTAGCTTATGTGGGGGCAGCAGGTTTCCTCCAAAGAAATATGTCAGAATGACGACCATATGCTTGATAAAATAGCCGATGATGAAAATCAATGTGCCCTACAGGCGTCGTTAAATAAAATAAACTTTCTAGACATTTACACATTGCAATTTGGAAGGCTTGTTATATGGGTAGGTTTGATTGTGTTTCTCGGCTTGTATGCGTCTGATTGTGTGAGTCAGCATTATTACTCGGCATTGCCTGTGTGTGAGTTTGGCTGGCTGTGTCAAGTTGAGTGTGTCTAGTGGTATGGGCTAGTTGCATATTTATCTCATATGTCCTGGTCAACTGACATTGGCTCTGTTGTGTGAGTTGGATAAGGTGTCTTGAGTTGTGTGTGTTGGATTTTGTTGTTGGATTCATTCATTAATAAGGGGGAGATTGCCTTCATGGACAATTTGTCTTCTTCATTCCACTGCTCATCATCTAAATATAATAATACATTGTATGAGTTAGTTGCAATGGCTGAGTTGTGTGTGGTTGTCTGGTTGTGGATGTTGGTTATATTAGGTTCATCATGTGACCATAGTTCAGTGGCATTAGCTATATGTACGTTGAGTTTTGGTGTCTGATTGTGGATGTTGGTTATATTAGGTTCATCATGTGACCATAGCTAAGTAGCATTAGCTATGTGTAAGTTGAGTTGTGGTGTCTGGTTGTGGATGTTGGTTATATTAGGTTCATCATGTGACCATGGTTAAGTAGCATTAGCTATGTGTTTGTTGAGTTGTGGTGTCTGGTTGTGGATGTTGGTTATATTAGGTTCATCACGTGACCGTGGTTAAGTAGCATTAGCTATGTGTAAGTTGAGTTGTCTTGTCTGGTTGTGGATGTTGGTTATATTAGGTTCATCATGTGACCATCGTTAAGTGCCATTACCTATCTGTGATGGTGCACTGAGGATACATACATGTACTTTAGACTGAGTAGTACTATACCTTGTGCTGCATAGTTGTGACTAAGTCGAGGCTACTACCTGTTGCATCTATGTGGACCGGTCATCGGGTGACCAGCCCACTGTCCAACATCTGCCCTGAGCGGCCGCTCAAGTTCTTAACAACAAAGTAAATAACTTAAAGTGGTGCAATGGTGTTTTAGTGGTTTATCTAAAGCAGATTTCAAGATTAGCAAAGTTGAGAGCTCCTATGAAGGTCATTTGCAGACTGTTTTCCTTAATACTCCAAATTCATCAATGTTGATATATGTCAACTTGGCTGTTTAATCGGGTCTACACCACAATGCCAGAAATGCAGAAGCAAGAAGAGCAGGAAGGGGACGGGAAAGCAATCCTTAACAAACCTTTTGGACGAAAATAATTACCAAACAGAAACACCATAGTAGATCCGATGATTAGGTGGTGAGCCATCCCTGAAATAACTGTAGATAAACCACTACACATGGCTGCCTTTCCAGGAGCTTTCCAGGAAAGCATCATGCAAATGGTCATCAGGTTGCAATCACCCAAGATGGTAAATCTATCCATACCCAGGAACATCATCAAATCCACGGTGTCAAATCGGAAACTGATGCTTGGAGAGACTTGGAGAGACGTCGAGTAAAGTTAGAACGTGAACACTCACTGCAAATTTGTAGAAAACCTCAGCACACCTCATACCCGCCAACCCACCCACTTAACGGACGGTTATGAACATGCCATTGTTTATTGGAGAGCAATGTGCACTGTGCACCAGCACCACCTGATGTATGGAGCTGGTAATTGATCTTGACACAATGCCTATGTAGATGCAGGGGTGTGTGGAGCTTTAATTAAATAATTAATTAAAATCCCTTCCCAATTAATAAGAATTTATTTAAATCAGGTAAAGAGAATGTGATGTTGGCAAAAAGGCCAGGGATCTGTCTTATCAAAACAGATTGGTATATGCTGAAATATGTGGAACCAGTTAAAGGATCAGTAAGAGAATGTGGAGAGGAGTTGATGGAAATGATTAGGGGAGAAAATGAGAGGGAGAAAGTGAGTGGTATAATATATCTTTAATTCTAAATGTGGTGAGTAGAAAGTACAAGATAGGCCAAGCATACCGTACTGGAGGCTTCTTGCCATTTATAATGCGTTGGCTTTATATATCTAGAGAATAAGCCGACTGAAAAATAAGTCCGGGTAAATTAATGAATCATTGAAGCTGCATAATCTGATGAAAGCATAGAATTTTCTAAACTGAACTACTTACGGAAAGTCGATCCTTCATATCCAAATGAGAGAAAGGTACACTCAGTAGACGTCATTAAAAATTTCTTGCAGTTTGGTACTCTTGTGCTGACAGACTTCCCCATAAAATGATATATGTAGATCCAATGAGAATAAGTGTTGTTTGTTGTTGATGTATGTCCTAACAACATCTCAGGTCATATCAGGACGGGTACCAACTTGCGATAGTTTGCACTCATGGTGACTTTATAGTCACACCCCACTGTGAGACCAGGCTGCCAGCACCGTGACCTGATATCCCACTCAGTCACATTATCCTGACACTGAGTCAACCAGTCCTTGCCATATCCTATTAATGCCAAGTGCCTGGCTAGGAAGCGACAAGTATCAATTTTTATGTCATTGGTTTGACTCGACCTGGGTTCGGATCCACAAATCCATGGGTTCGGATCATCCGATCTCCCAAAAGGGGAGACAGACGCTCAACTCATTCGGCCATCCCATCTGGTGGTTGAGATTAAGTCAATATACAGTAGCATTTAGTTCTGTAATATTATGCATATGTAGGTAAATAAAGTTAAAATGACCTGAATTCTATTTGATATCCACAGCGATTGTGTATGTCATACATAAACTCATATGAAGATATATATGAAGTCAGGCCGAACATGGTAGCTGAATAGGTAGGGCACAGGCTTTTCCCATTTGGAAGGTCGGGAGTTTCAATCCCAGTTGAATCAAACCAATGACGTACAAATTTGATATTGCTTGCTACCTAACCTGCTACTCAGCAATACTACGATATGGCAAGGATTGGTTAGCTCAGTATCTGGATAATGTGACTGAGTGTGAAATCAGGCCATCATGCTGGTGGTCTGGTGTCCCAGTATGGCAGCACTATAAAGTTGTCATGAGGTACCTGCCTGATATGACCTTCGATGTTGTTAGGATGTAAAACCCCAACAAACAAACACATATGATAACACCAACACTACAGCTGGCCAGCATTGAAAACAAGCCTGAATACCCAGGCTTACATGCTATGGACAGGATAAATACAGCCTCAATACGAAAATAAAAAAAATATGAACTCATATGGTTAGACTTGGTCGATGAATAATTGCACATTCACAAACAGCCACCCAGAGAGCCAGCAATCTCCTACATCATCTGCTATGCTTCAGCAGGATGGAGCATTTCTTGGTATTATAGCCATCCATCCAGACAGCGCGATTTATAAGGTCCCAATATAGAAAGGAAAAGAAAATATGTAGAGTAAAAAAAGAGGTTCCACCTGTTGCATAATGCCAAGTATTAGCAGAATCTATGGATAAGCCAACCTCTTAGTTTGACGTGGTAAAAACTCTGGCTATCTGGATTGACCTGTTGAATCCATGTATAAAGTGCGCATTCCTTACACACGGTATGTGGTATGTGGCATGTGGCATGCAGTATGCGAATGGCATGATTGATTACACGTGGCATGTGGCATGCATCATGCGGCACACGACTGGCTATATTTAAAAAATAAAAATAAACAAGTATACTCAATACTGCACTGTATATGACCTAATATGGCATTTATTTCTATGTACCTCTTGGTACATCACATGGGGGTTCCTACCTTTATAATTACCAAATTATAGATAAGTAGTCATATTTTTGTGGCTATGGTAGCATTTTTACCAACCCGAACCCCACCACCACCACTACCATATGTTTCCCTTCTGCACCCTTGTGTGTGACCGTTCCGTAATGCTCAGTTGCCTCTCCTCATCTAAAACTAATGGACAAGTGCGACTGACATTTCTATTAGCACACCGCATGCCGCATGCCACATGCCCCACCAATCGCTACAGGGACCGATCGAGTTGATGCATTCGCATTCGCATTCGCATTCGCATACTGCGTGTAAGGAATGTAGTCCATTGACTTCAAGGTGTTTCGTTTTTTTGTCGCATTCACATTCGCATACCGCATGCCGCATGCCGCATGTAAGGAATGCACGCTTAAGGCTGATCAATGCATAATGTTGACTCCATGCATAAGATTCGATCCTTGCATAAAGGTGACTCCTTCTATAAAGTTGAGTACATGTCTGAGGTTGTCTCAATATATAAGATTGTTTCCATGTGTAAGGTTTACTCCATGTTTAAGGTTGTCTCAATACGTAGGGTTGTCTCAATGCAAAACATCCACGTATATGGCTGCTTCAATGCATAAGGTTTTTTCTATGCATAATGTTGACTCCATGCATAAGGTTGACTCCATACATGCATAACATTATGTTCATGCATCAGGTTCAGTCCGTGCACAAGCTTCTCTCAATACATAGGTTTGACTCCATGCATGATGTTGACGACAAGGTTGACTACATGCATAATGTTGACTTCATGTATAAGGTTGACTCCATTCATAACGTTGATTCCATGCATAAGGTTGAATCCATGCATGAGGTTCACGCCATGCATAAGGTTGTCTCCATGCATAATGTTGACCCCATGCATGATGTTAGCTACGTGTATAAAGCTGACTACATGCATACTATTCATTCCATGCATAAGGTTATTCCATGCATAAAGTTGGCTCCATGTAAACGTTTGTCTCCATGGATAAATAAGGTTGTCCATAGATATGGTTGACTTCATGCATAAGGTTGACTCCATATATATATATATATATATATATATATATATATATATATATAACCTTGACTATACATCCTTTTTGTCCTTTTTTGTCCCTTTTTGTCCTGGTATGCCCTTTTTTGTCCTTTTTGTCATTTTTGTCCTTTCTCTCATTTTTGACCTTTTTGACCTTTTTGTCCTTTTTTAACTTTTTGTCCTTTTTGTCGTTTTTGTCGTTTTTGTTCCTTTTCTGGATTTGCCTGGTTTCAAAACAGGGTTAATACTGAGACACACGCTATGACATAGTGCAAGTATATAAACCATAATTAACGGTAATATTGAGAGTAGTTTATTAGATATTTTAACTTCATCAATGTAACTAATGAAATACCTTTGTTTCATTAGTGCATAGGTTATAAATGCAATATAAGAAGTGTGCAAATTGTTGGGAAATTGAGTTGCTGAATTTCCATCTCATGCATAAAGTGGCTGGTCTACTACCAGTCTGATATGTCTGAAACGTTGCTATATGTAATAGCTGGGAAGTGTATGTATAGAGTAAAACCTCTCTATACCGACCCCTCCACAGATCGACCACTCCCCTATATCGATCGCTTTATTTGGGTCCCAACAATACCATTGTAAGGATATTCTACCTCCCTAAATGGACTACATAAAGTCAGTCCCATGGTCGGTCGATTTAGAGAGGCTTTACTGTATATCTATAATTTGGCACGTTCTTCTATCTGTATGTAAATAGATATGTGTAGTTGTAGATATATATATGTATATATTACGTGATATTGGTTATTTCTTCTCGTTTTTTTCTTGAAGATTTATACTACCTATCATGGATAAGTCTGAATAGACTTGTTTTCACTATTAGACAGTTTGTCAATAGAAAGCCCAAGCCTACACTTTTACCGACCCAAGGGATTTTTAACCTCCTACACCACATAGACATGGTATGAGAGCAACTGGCTTTTGATGACGCTGTAAGTTATACACAGCAGTGGAAATCCAAATAGGCAGAGGAGGGGGATACAGGGAATCGAACCACTGACCTTCAGATTAGGAGTCCGACCTAGAAAAAAGTCAGACACTCTAACCACTCTGCCAGAGAGAACACTACACCATATCTATATCCATAGGTACTTACCGGATAAGGACCAGAAAGATCCGCAGCAATCACATAAATGGGTATGTGTATATATATACATTATTGGTGTTTCCTTAGTGCATATATTATGATGAAAGTATATTCCTAGTACTTAGATTACATTATCTATTACGTATTTCAGATTGCTATTTATTTAGTTTATGCATTATTTTAAAGGATATTCTGAGTACTCAGCTCCATTATGTTATATTTTATGTGGAGTAGTTATTTATCATAAGCCCGGTTTATCAAGTGCATCATTGAATGTATTGAAATTGTAGCTTATTGTAAAATATTCCGATATACGGCAGGGGGGGGGGGGGGAGTGCTATTATGTGACGTGTTATTTGTATACCTAGCCAAGTGAGCTTGTGTGTATATGTATATATGTATTGGTTGGGGTATAGCTGAGTTTCATGTGGATCACATAGTGATTGCTGGTAGGCCTGAGTGTAGTGGCACTTAGGACCTGGCCCTTCTGCCTGGGTAGGGGTCAACACAATCCAGAAGGGGTCAACAGCTAGGGCAAGGTTGGTTGTGGCCAGGCAACCACTGGTGGTGGGCATACTACTGGTTGCCATGGGGACTAGGAATACTGTTCTCCTATTGGGTGATCGGGGTGGTATGACACCCTACCAGGGAACCTGGGTACTATAAAAATAAAGATAGAAGGCTTGCCTTCCCTTGTTCTCTTCACTCTTACTTTCTCTTTCTTCTTGTCTGTATCATATTTGCTTAAGCCTACTTGCACAGCCACATATCCGGGTACCAACTCTACATTATGCTGATCGGTGTGACTAATGTTTAGTCTAATTAGGGCAATTAGGGATATCGCTTCTCCGACTAGTAAAATGGAAGTAAGACATTTGCTAGGGTCGCCAGGATATTATTGACAATTGATTCCTAACTATACTGATGTTGTACCACCTGTTACTTAATTAACTAGTAATAAATGTAGCTTTCTTTGGACTATGGAATGGGAAAATGCTTAGAATGAGTTAAAGCGTCCATTATTAGAATGTGTCCTTCTAAAATTTCCTGATCCTTCTAAACCTTATAAATTGTATACGGATGCAGGACGACGAAAAAGGAATAGATAGGCCTGTACATTTAATTAGTACTAGATTTACTTCTGCTCAGCGTAATTATCCTACAATAGAAAAAGAAGCTTATGCTATTATTTATTTGTTAATTAAGCTAAGACCTTACTTATATGGTGCAGAATTTACAATTTATACAGACCATGCTCCACTAAAATGTTTTTTCACTAAAGAAATCCGTAATACACATATTCAGCAATGGGCAGTCCTATTAGCAGAATTTTCAGCACCAATTGTTTATATGAGGGGAGTAGATAATGTATGGGCTGATATGCTGTCCAGATTGAGACCGGATACAGAAGCTACAGCATTTGTAAAAATGTTTGCAGTTGATTCTATTTTGAAAGAACAGGTAATCCCATTTGAGTACTATCAATTGCCACTTGATGAAGTCATGAATGAGCAGACAAAAATGCCCGGATATACGTTAGGAATTAATGAAGAAAATAATTATTTGATAATGGATAATCTTCTTTATTCAATGATTGCTCCTACACGTAAAGATATGTATCCTCGACTAGTTTTGCCATAGTAATTGTAATTAAAATAGCTCATATTGAGGTAGGTCACATGTCTATGTCTAAAACCCTGAGATGACTACACAAACATTTTCACTGGTCTGGTATGACTAGAGATCTTCAGAAGGTAATTACCAATTGTCCTAATTGTGTAGTGAACTGTAGCAGACGCACTCGTGCATACCCACAGTCAATGCATTACCTGTAGCACCTGGTTTTATGATTGCTGCAGATCTTTCTGGTCCTTATCCGGTAAGTACCTATGGAAATAGATATCTATTGTCTATAAAAGACCATTGTTCTGGTTGGGTTGAGTATAATCATGACCTGATAAATCAGTGAAGGGAGTTCATGATTTCATATTCAATGATTATGTTCCTCACCATTCAAAACCTCCTGGGTTTTTTTTGTTGGTAAATATGTTTATTCTGCTGAATAAGTCTTTTGTCAGTGCCGAAGCACTGGTCTTCCAGCCATTTTTCAATTCAGGGTTGTTGAATACACAATTTGCATGTGTGCTTATTTCTGATAATGGGTTATAATTTAAGAATAAAATGATTATAGATCATTTCAGAGAACTTGGAGTGTAGGTAAGACATACTACTACCCCATATCATCCTCAATCTAATGATTGATTGATTGATTGGTGGTTTATTTACGCCATGTCGGCAGCATAGGCCATATTCACAGCGAGAATTGTTGGTGTTTTATTCAACCATCGCTTTTACAGAATGCAAAAGCACAGGATCAATTTTCCACCATCCTCAATCTAATCGGATGGTGGAACATTATCATAGAACACTAAAAAGCATCTTGAGAAAGTTGGTAAATTCTTGGGCTAATCTATGGGAAAGTTCTTTACCAGAGGTGATTCATGCGTATCGTACTGTTCCTTCAGATAGTGCAGGTTTTTCTCCTTTCTTTCTAACTTATGATAGACATCCTCATAGTTCTTTAATATATCGTTCTACAGGTACAGAAGATTCAAACTTAGTGCATCGGATAGATGACTTGTCTATTGCTTTACGAAAAGCAGTTGACAATCAACGGGCGAGTCGAAAATAAAATATTGCTCGTGCAGAGAAGAAAGCGAATGCAGTTATATTAAAACTGGGTGATAAAGTTGTGTTATTAATATTAGTTAATGAATAAGGAAGGACCTTTGGAGCGGAAATACGATCCTGGGTACATTTAGAGGACAAGGTTCAGTGGTGATCGTGGTAGGGCCTAAAAATGATCGAAAAATTGTTAACCGAGAAAAGGTGAAGAAAGTTGATTCTAATATTAATTGGGATGACTTAGCACCTAGATTAACTCGTACAGAGAGGTTAAAAGGTAGCAGACAACCTTTGCCATTCGGTATAATTGTTTCTGGCCCGAACAAAACTAAATAATGTATTTTTGGTTGATAAAACTAAACAAAAACCTGAAATAATACATTCTCATGATGTTGGTACAGGAGCGTTTATGGACAGCAGGCACGTAGAGCAGATTCATTGATTGCTAGTTGTTGCAGAATTGACCAATCACAGCAAAGAGTGCCTTGGCTCCGCCGAACAGTAATAATCTTTGTTCGGCACAACTAATTGGGAATGATTGCTCCATACTTAACCACTTTGCTAATACAAAGCATGAACTAAAAATAGTGCAAGTCGACAGCTTTCTGGTTGTTTGACAGGGATTTCAAGGTTTAGGCATAGGAAATGTTTATGTTCCTAACCATATATGCACCACATTTTGCATGTAGTACAGTAATTTGGGTCCACTAAAAAAGCTTACAGATTCGTTAAGATTACAGTCATGTTGAGAGATGATAGACACCAGAGTAGCATTGCTATAGTAAGATTATTGACACTTATGCTTACTTATGCTTGTAAGTACCTTTCAGGTTTGACAATGTGCATAAAATGTGGAAATGGTATAAACATGGACAATGTTGTATAGACATTGTTATGTACAATCAAATGTACCAATATTCTTGTAATTCTATTGTGACACAGACGGAAGAATGCGCGCCAAGGCTAGCGTGATGTCATACTAACAAATAACCGATGATCTCTTTTATCATTGACATTCTACGAATGTATGTGAATTGTTTGTAGAGACTCCAGGTGCGGGTGTACACTTGGTGTATTTTGTAGAGTGGCAGATGCGAGGTTAGAATCAGCTGATCGAGCTGAAACTTGTTTATCTACTGGAACACCTCTGAAATGTGAACTGGAACAGGACTGTAATGCTCTAGGAGTAGTAAATCTGTACACCATGTAGCTCTATTAGGATTCGGATGTCCTGTATTCGGTTTTGAGGTAGACGAAGCAGGTGGAGAAATCAAGATCATGAATGAGGAGACGAATGCAAGAAATCAAAAATGTTGCATGGTTATCTCTTGGGAGATGGCATTGAGTTTGCATTGACCTTTCTAGGTTCCAAAAATGGACTCGTTAGATGTGTGGAGGACCAAGACCGCATAAGACAACACCTTGATTCATGCATTAGTGTAATAATCATATTAAAATCTCAATTCCAAAAATTTCTTGCAGACTACTAATCTATGTACTCTTTGGTACTTGTCGTACTCGCTTGAGGAAAGCGAATGCGAATAGCGGATAGAGTTTTTCTATTCAGAACAGGGCAACCTTTCGCGAATCTATGGTAATCGATTTAAAGTAACTAGATGCTCGGTGCGGAGAGTCTATTCTTATCGAGGTGTTGATGGCCGTGTGCGCGAAGCAACTACCGTTTTCAGCAGGATTGACTGAAGTGATGAATACAGTTATTTCAGCGGCGAGCGAAGCGAAATGAGACAAAACATGATGTACATGAGAGATTGTCACACAGGTGGATATGAGTGACACAAGGTCAAGGGGTACATTACCTCATCAGTCAGAACTATGATAGAGTTCAATACACACAGTTCTATTATTAGAAATGCATAGATAAATACCTATGACACTTAGAAATATGAAATAAAAAAATGATGATATCTAAACAATCTATTCTAGATTACTATATCCAATGTAAAACATAAAAATAAATATAGAAATATAGAATTTAATTATAATTAATTTAAGTTTCTTAAATCACTTTCCTTTTCTAGAAAGACTGATAATATAGTTGATATTACATAATATACATATAATAAATTATTGTAAACTATTTATTTATCAAATAAAATTAAAATAATGATAATATTTTGAGAATTAATCTTTAATTGTTATTTCTACCTTTCTTAATATGAAGATCACTTTCCAAAGGCGAGTGTCTGTTGAGAGCTCTGCTAAAAGTGGTGGAAGAATTTTTTGTTTATGAGATTCACTTTTCCGAAAGCAAGTGCCTGTTGAGAGCTTAGATAAAAGAGTGATATATTTATTTTTATGAGATTCACTTTTCCGAAAGCAAGTGTCTGTTGAGAGCTTAGCTAAAAGAGTGATATATATTTTTTGTATGAGATTCACTTTTCCGAAAGCAGCTGTCTGTTGAGAGCTTAGCTAAAAGAGTGATATATATTTTTTTATGAGAATCAATTTTCCGAAAGCAAGTGTATGATGAGAGCTTAACTAAAAGAGTGATAGAATTTTGATGAAAATTCACTTTTCTGAATGCGAGTGTCTGTTGAGAGTGCAGCTAAAAGAACGATGACTTTTCTTGTGGAAGAGAATTTCTACAAAACTGATGAGAGATTCTTGTTCTTTCATTATTCAATTATCTTTTCTTCATTCTCATAGCACTAAGTTGAATGAGAGATGAATGTATCTGGTATGTTATTCATATTCCTCATACCACTCACATAAATGAGAGAAGAATGATTGCGGTATGTTTCTTCATCTTGTCAAAGACAAAGGTGGGAAGAGCTAAGCTCAGACATATTTCTTTACATTCTTTTTTTGAGATAACTACAAAACATTTTGAACTACAAAACTGATCTTGTATATTCTTGAAAAGTGTTTGCTGGCACTATGCCAAGAAACACTATACAAATGCTGTTAACTATAAAATGTTTATTATAAGATGGTGTTGGTTTATCTTCCATGACATATAACGGTTGAATATTGTCATTTTGATTGTCATGAAATGGTAGTTCATTTGAAATTCATAGACATAAAGATGTTGAATGTTGCCTTTGGTTGTCATGAAAGGTAGTTCATTTTGAAATTCATGGACATAAAATTGTTGAATATTGCCTTTGGTTGTCATGAAAATGCTGGTTCATTAAAATTCATGGACATTAAAAGAAATTGGTAGAATATTGTCATTGATTGTCATGAAAGGTAGTTCATTTGAAATTCATGGACATTAAAAGAAATCAGTAGAATATATTGATTGTCATGAAATGTGTTCATTTGAAATTCATGGACATAAAAATTGTTGAATATTGCCGTTGATTGTCATGAAATGGTAGTTCATTGGAAATTCATGGACATAAAAATTGATCGAATATTGTCATTAATGATCAGAATTATTAAGCTTATGGTGTCATTGACATTGTTGATATTAATCTATGAAGATGATTAATTTTCTTTCAGGTGGAAAATGCAAATTATTCTGTTATGATCTATTTATTAGATTTAAGGAGTTAGACAAAAATACTTGGAGAGTGCAAGTATTATTATTATTATTATTGTTAAATATGAGACTTTACTGAATAAAACTAAGATGATGGTTTGATAAATGCGTAGAAAGGCGAAACTTTCTGTGAATATGATGACCAAGATCGATAGCGACCCTACAAAACTGGATCGATATCGTCAATATTGCAACTCTAAAGCAGTAGTTCATTGAAGAACACTGGCATATATAATTTAATCGAAGAAATAATCGACATAACACCAAAGGAGACAATTAACATTAAAAAAATGTGGCAACTGCTGAAGATATTGTATGGAAACCGTGATAGCATGTAATATTGCAGCTAAAAGCTAGAAATCTATTATTATTATTTAATAATATAGATGTAGCCATTGTAATCTCAAAGTTCGAAGCGAACCGCTGTCATTGCTTTGTTTACGTTTTGATACTGAGTTTACGCTGTGGGTATACAGCTTTCTGTTGTTCGTGCTATTTTTGTTAAAGGTGATATTTGATATTAGATATAGGTACATAACGTGCAAAACAACATTTTGAAGCTATTTCTGCCTTTATTTACACTCAAAATGACTTATTTTTGGTGAAATCAGAGTATTTGGTTGGTTTTTACAAGAAAATAGTCCGTTAAAATAGGTCATCAATTCAAATCGCTTAAGCCTTGTTTTCCCAATGTTATGCCTATGGAGACCTGTGAGATCCGCAATGCTATGCCTATGGAGACCTGTTTAACAACCACGCATCTACCATCAACGTCGTCAGGTTTCTCTGAGTTTGACAAAATGAGTCGGAAAGACAAAATGGGTTGGCCAAGCGTATCGATTAGGGTCTAACTGGTAGTAATGCAAAAGTTGTACCAATGTAAAGTCGATGCTGTCAGACTGAACACTGACCTCTAGAGTGTCACAAGGACCTCTGAAGTGTCACAGGGTTGGAAAAAGGTTGGATTTGACTCAAAATGGTCACAATTTGTTCACACAATTTAGCATCATGTTGAATCTCAGAAATGGTTTATGTTTGTCGCATGTGGCAGAAAAAGGTGGTTATAAAATTAAATAATTATTAAGATTCAAAGTCAGAAGGCCTTATCCATTAAAATGTTGACTTTAATTATTATTATTGGTTGGTGGATTCATGGTAACAACGTAGGGCATGAGTAACTTTACTTTCTCTGTTTCTCTCCATCTGGATTGTTTTTCACTTTAGCCTACCTACATAGCCACATACTCGAACACACACTCTACACTGTGATTGGCTTTAAATTAAATAACTGTAATGGAGGGTTGCAGTGAAGTGCTGACAGCGCCGTGGAATATCTATATTTGCTCTGAGTGCTTTCGAGTAGTGATGCAACTGACAGCTCCAGTCTGTCACACCAGGGCGCCGTCAAACATCCTATCGACACTGTCTAAGCCCGCCATGTTAACCTGATGAATATTGATCTATTTCTTTGGTTTAAAATGCAAGTCTCTTTTAAAACTAAAACGCCTAAAAGTAAGCATCTTTTAAATGAGACATCAAAATACACAAATTGAAGACTGTCTGGTGGGAATGGGTGTGGGTGTGGATATGTGGATGTGTGGTGGTTTGTGGGTATGTAGAGGTGTGTGCGGGGGTGTTGGGGAAGGGGGGAGAGGGGAGGAAAGGGAAAGCGCAATGAAACACCATTATTGAGAGGTTTTTTTGCGTGATTTTTATGTTGACAGAGTAGGTGGTGGTTAGAGTAATTTACTAGGTGTAAACATCTCGACTGATGCTGATGTGATGCAAACTGTAATATCACAATCGCTTACCATTTGCCACAATTTGTATTTTATATATTTAGTTAGTTGCATTTTTGATTTCTTTGGTTCCATTATAATCGGTTTTCTATTGATTTTTACGACGCATTGCGCAGATTACAGGCATTACGCTCTCAGCCGTCTGAGTAGCGTCCCCTACCGGCTCCCATGAGCGTCCCCTACCGGCTCCCAAACACTGGGGACTTCCGCACCAGGCGAACCCACCCCCATCCCCATCCCCCACCCTCTCTCCAGCCTTTCCGCTGCTCTAAATCGTTTCCACAGTAGCGAAGGGAGAGATACAATGGAGATAACTACCCGGCATGCCTCTCGACCTTTTAATCTGGGTAAAGATCGATGAATCTCGAAATTACAATATATATATATATATGTGAACACCAGTCTGTGTCACTTACTATGATGCGCGTCTAGACCAGCGGGTAGTGAGGATGGGTGTTACGTGGTGGCGCCACTAACTACTAGCATTTGATGAATAGTCAGGGAGTAATAATAATGTTGTGTTATCTAAAGCCGTGTTCACACGGGCGATGTAAATCGATTCGTAGAAAGCGACTTATATAGTTCGGGTTACATTTCGCGTGTGAACACGCGGCTGAGGCGGTTTAAGGCTGATTCGATTCCTGTGATCCGGATAATGTAAACCACCTCTTGAGGTAGTTTACGTGAGGTGATTTCTGTGAATCGATGTATTTTGCCCGTGTTGATGCAACTGAGGCGGATTAAGCACCTCACACGCATGCGCAGTCGACACCTTAGTTTGTTGACTTTCCGGTCGATCAAAAGCGCATATTATATAATTTGGTCTATGAACCTGCTAGAGGTGCACATATATTTTTTTCATCATTTATTTTTAGGGTTTCACTGCCCAGCAGAAGTTTTGACCGTTCCAAACCAATACGATTCAGTCAATACATATCTAGGTTGAACCCACACTCTCTCGTGCCGACATCGATGAACCCAAAATGGCGCTGGTTAGTCCATACTTGCTCATGCGCAGATATCCACTTCCACCTTAAACCGACTCAAAGCACTGCCCGTGTGAACGCGAAACACTTTCAAACTAAATCAAATCATATGATTCGCCTTGTCTGATTCGCTTTACATTTTGCCCGTGTGAACACGGCTTAGGTTGGTTGGTGGTTGGAGCTTTATGTCCTGGCAACATCTAAGGTCATATCAGGACGGGTACCGAGATGTGACAGTGACACTCGTAGTGACTTTATAGTGCTGCCCCACTGGGAAATCAGGCCACCGGCATCATGACCTAATATCCCACTCAGTCACATTATCCTGACACTGAGCTAACCAGTCATTACCTTACCTTATTAATGCTGAGCGCCTGGCTAGGAAGCGACAAGTATACATTTTATAAGGCAATTCTCTAGCCAGATAGAAGGAAACTTCAAGTCAATTTAAAAGAATATGTTACTGCTGAAGTCTATTGTGTCAGATATTTGTATATACATGCCGCAAGCAATTTGGAAATATTTGAAATAGAACTGTGCCAAAGTTAGAAAGTTGAAATATAAGTTAGTTACACTAAAACTAAATTAAGGTATGTTATAATTACCAACTTAATATTTATTAGTCAATAACACAGCTCAAGAACAATGGTTAAATCAATCATCATGAAGTCAATAAACTCGTCAATCTCAACCCCATGATGACCCGCCCCAAAAAGAACACCACCAAGAGGTGGGTCATCGTGGACATCAGGAGAGGCTAATATCAAGGTAGTCCATCAACTTATACACTTCCAGGTATCCTTTACTTTGCCGACGAGGTCACCAGGCTTGGCAACACCTGCTACCTCTGGTCGGCCGACATGGCACGGGCATACCGTCAACTGAGGGCATGCCCGCTCTCCATACCACTCTACGGCATCACCCTCCACGGCAAGACTTACTTTGATGTGGCCCCCCATTCGGGTGCCGAACCTCATCAATGGCTTTTATCAGAACTAGAATGCTATGGTGTACCTCCTGAGGGAGAGGGGGACACCACGCACTATGCTACCTCGGTGATTTCGTTGGGGTAGCCCCCTCCCTCTACAAGGCCCTGCAGGCCTAACAGGAGATGATGTCACTGGCCAATGATCTGGGGATAGAGCGCTCCCCTGCCAAATGTGTCCCCCTTACCAAGTCACTCAAATGGCTTGGCTACGAGATCTCAGCACAGGACTTGGTCATCCGCATCCCAGACATCAAATTAGCTGAGGTACTAGCAGAGTGCCGACCATGGACACCTGGGAGGCGTGCATCCCGGAAAGACCTCCAAAAGCTTGTGGGCAGACTACAACACGTAGTATGATACGTTCGACCAGAAGATGCTTTATGAGCAGAATACTGGCTGTGTTATGAGCTGCCCCCCCCCCCCCACCGGCAAGCACGCCATCCCAGATGAACTACTCCTAGACATCCTGTGGTTCCTAAAGTATGCGGAGACCACAAATGGCCTCATACTATTCCACCCCCCACCACTCAAGCAATGGACGATCGAATGCGACTCCACTCTTAAAGGGGGCGGGGCCTACTCCCCGGAGAAATACTTCTCAGAAGAATACCCCGAAGAGATCACAAGCTGCAACTACAACATAAACCAGCTAGAGGCACTTAACCTCATAGTTGCCCTCAACACCCTCACACCCAACGATTCACACAACTACACAATTGTCTTGAAAACCGACAACCAAGCCTCCCAAACAGTCCTCTTAACTGGAGCTGAGCGAGACCCCATCCTCTGCACTTGCACCCAAGAGGTCTGGAGATTTGCTGCAAACCACAGCTGTACGATCAACATTTTACACAAACCAGGCAGCGACCGGATACTTGCAGATGCCCTCAGCAGGTGGCACACCGATACGATGGCGCACAGCATATGCATGCAGAAAGACCTAACCCACGTCACTGTTACCCACTCTCTTACAATCTCTTGCCACCATTTAGCTTGCCACTCGGACCTGGGAAGCTTGTCTTAACCTGCCTCTCTCTTCCCAGGTCTGCCTGATACCTTCCGGGGGCCAATCAAGGCACTGCTCAATGCTGGACTAGCACCCGGATCATGGAAGAACAAGCTCCACCAGGTCCGGAACTACACACACTTCGCAACAACGGGAAGATTTGATCTGTTACATCCGACCCAGCTCGACATAATGGCATTCACTGCCCACTTAGACAACACCTTACAATCACCTGGTGCCGTTTAAAATTACATCAGCATGGCCCGGACATGGGTGAGGCTTATGGGGAGTTCCCCAGAGGCCTTCAACACTTACCCGGTACAACTCGTCAAAAGGGGTGTGGCACGGGCATCCCAGCATGTCCCCCAGCCGGCCCCACCCATAACAGCACAGCAGATACGTCATGTCGTCTGCTACTACAAGACAGCCAGACCAGCCGCCCTAGTCATCACGGCAGCCACACTTCTTGCATTCTTCACCATCTTGCGTCAAAGCAACCTATTGGTCGCACGGAACGGATTCGCCTAACACACCCTCCAGCAATGAGATCTACGAGCACTACCAAATGGTCTACACATTCACATACGGTCCTCCATAACATCCAGGACCGCAGCCAACCAATAGAGCATTCGACTACACACCATCCCAATATCACCATGCTGCCCTGTGACTGCCTGGAAAACATACATACAGGCCTTCCCCTGAGAGACCGCCTTCATGGCACCCGATGGATGACCACTACACATCGACACCCTCACGGCAGCCATACGCAAGGCCCTATGAGCGAATGACCCACCGAACGCGCAGACTTTCACCCTCCAAGGCCTCAGGATAGGGGGCGCCCAAGCCTGCGTCTAGGCCGGTGCCCCACCAGACGATGTCTGCCAACTCGGAGCGTCGAGGTCGAACGCGATGAACTCTTATGTGCCCAAAGCGGCATTCTCCGCAGCAACTCGCACACTCTCCTCCTTATTTGGTTGAGAGTGATGAGTTTATTGAATTTATGACGATTGATTTAACCATTGTTCTTGACCTGTGTTATTGACTAATAAATGCAAATTATATCACTTTTGTCTCGTCGTGAATTGTTCATGTTAGCATAACATGGGAAATTTGTGATGGGGTGGGAGTGGTAGGGCCTTAAGCCAAACCCTCCGACACTGACACGCCATCTTTCGATTTATTAAGAACCAACTCCTTCCTTCCCCACTAGCCTTAAAATCGAACACTACCAGTTCGGATGAGTCCACCATCACGCCTCCTATATTCACGTTTTTGAACTAATTTAATACATATGCGCCACCTGACAGCTCCTTTCGCGCTGACGTCACGCCAAGCATTACAACTGCTCACTTGCCGGCCGGACACAAACCAGACAACAACTCACCACCAATTTGCCGCCACCCACCCCTCAACTAGCAGACAGGCTACTCAGCAGTAGGGTTGAGAGTGACGAGTTTATTGACTTTATGACGATTGATTTAACCATTGTTCTTGACCTGTGTTATTGACTAATAAATGCAAATTATACCACTTCCGCCCCATCGCAAATTACCCATGTTATGCTAAGATGAAAATGTGTCTAAGGATAAATGCGAGAACCTCAAAACCATCAGCCTATGCAATGTTATCTACTACTAGAAGTGTAAGACCTCAAGTCAAAACCACATTAGATAGAAACAAAATGTATGTAGTAAATGTACTATGGTTGAAAGCCATAATGTTCTCGCCCCTAGAGAAGATTATTCTAATGAATACAAATTATGAACCAATTTTTTTAATAAGGCAGAAGTATATCCGGAGAAGATTATTTTAATGAATACAAATTATGAGCAAAATAAATCAAAACTACCAGGCGTATATGATAATATAGTAATCCCAACCATAGTTTTGATTGACAATAGCGCAGCTGACATAATATGGTTAGTGTTTCTTTTCTAAGTGGTCATCCGTCCTGATATGACCTTTGATGTTGCTAGGACGTAAACAACAACAAACAAAGAACTTTTAAACCGCAAAATGACTAATTATTTAGATGAATATATTTGTAAATATTTGTTTAAAAGAAGTTTTTTTAACGCTGCTAATATAAAAGGAGCACGACTTATTAACCGATGTGGGACTATAATACGTTTGAAGAACAACTAAAAAACATTTTGATTTGTACTTCAACAGTATATTCATTGGTATAATCAGTGAGTTCAATGTTTTTGTTCTGTGTTCTTGCATGGTGGATTCTATTTGTTGTGCATGGTCTTAAAGTTGCATAGTCCGATGATTTTGAGTTTCCGTCATCTTTCGGAGATACACATAATAAATTGATCGGTATAATCTACCTTACTATAGTTTAAATTAACTTTCATTTTAAATGGATAATGTTTTAGATATATTTGAAGTGCAAACATGTAACATTAGTTTTGGCAAGCACGCCAATACTCTGACACGGTTGGCTTTAGCAGTAACAAGTTCTATTAAATTGAGTCAGTATTCCCTGCTATGTGGCGACAAATGTTTAATAAATGCACCAATATCTAAGTTAGATATGTAATATCAAATCTGGATAATAGACTACATCACCATTCCAGTGGCGCGGTGCATTGTGGGATGCGTGGAAGAAAAGAAGCACATGGCACATGCTAATACACTGGGTGCAGCTATGAAATCTGTTAGTTTCAGCTCATATCAGCTCTTGTTTGAGACATAGAATACCAACTAAAAAAATATATTTAATAAATTAAGATATTAATCTTTTATCCAGCATTGCATTTAAATCAATATAATCAGCACATCTTATGCCATGTGGGCACTCAGACTAGTGTTAGAGCCATAGCCAGAGTCAGTTTTACTTATTTTATTCATGTTTTTATTGATATCCTATGGTTAATTACATATGTAGAACTAGAAAATTAGTAGGGTTAATTATATATTGGTTATATATTTCTCTGAAACAAGTGTCTGTTGACACATTTGGCATTTCAATATTTGCAGCAAAAATTAATAATAGTGATGTGGATATCAGCCTTAAAGTGACTGATTGTTTTGTGTGGAATTGTATGTTTCTAAGCTCAAAATGTTTAACTGTGGCTAGTTTTGTCTTAGTTATTATATTCATCAGATCATTATATTGCATGTGTGCGTACATGTCAAATTGTTATGTATTTCTATTAATTTTGAATAAAATGGAAGTTTTGCCCTATGCGTATCGGCAAACTGAATGGCCATACGCATTTGCTTTGCTGCCAACGCCATTTTCAGCGCATCCGCAGTCGGAATGGTGATCTTGTCTATTGACTTGGTTAAAAAAATGTGATGCTTCATTGGTTCAATTAAATTCAGTCTGTATTATATGTTATGTGGCAATGCATGACTAATACGTGCATCAGTATCTAAGTTACATAAGTAGAATCAAATCTAGATAATTGCTTTGGTTTTGAAAAGTTGATGCTTCAGCGGACTATGCAGCTTTAATGTCAGATGTCCGCCTGTATACGAGCTACTCTAATGCGCTTTCAGTGTATCCACATGCACACAAAATGTAAAATGTGGAGGGTGGTGGTAAAAAGAGACTTCTATTAAAGGATTAGCGGGGTGACTCGCAGTGCAAAGCGGGCTAACCCGTTCTAATACCCCCTCCACACACAGGCAACTTTGCCAGCACGCCCTGGGATGATGATGCAGCAGTATGCAGCGATTAGGTCTCTACTGGGGGCTTACTGCGATTAGAGTTTAGTCCATCGGTTACTATAGCTTGTATCCTGCACTGACACCCCCCCCCCCCCCCACCACCACCACCACCACCACCCCACCACCACACCACCACCTCCTTCGCCCGTCCTTGAAGATTTATACTGCATATCATGGATAAGTCTGAATAGACTTGTTTTCACCATTATGGGGCTGTCACACTACGACGTAACGACGTCAACGTAGGGAGAACGTGAAGAACGTTGAACTTCTTGGCGTAGTATGCAAATTTGGGCACAAGTTGAACGTGGATGCAGCGTAGTGGACGAGAACGTAATGTTGGTAAAGCGTAGTGATACCGTCAGTCACGAGAGAGGACAACGTCACTACGCTCACGGAACGTTATGAACGTTATTCCATCGCCAGAAGAACGTTACATGACGTTAACTATGTAATGAGACGTTGAACGTACGTTGAATGCACGTTCTCCTGACGTTCTCCTGACGTTCTCCTGACGTTTTCCTGACGTTCTCCTGACGTTCCCATTAAGCCTGGTAGGCTTTTGCACTTGGTTTAATGTGGGTCAACGAAGTGGAACGTAGTTGAACGTAGTGAGCAGCGTTGAAATAACATCCGTTTAACGTCATTGACGTTCACTGAACGTGAACAGAACGTACGGCGAACGTAAACCCTTACGTTCGACCTACGTCCAAAGTTTTGAACATGTCCAAAACCTTGACGTAACTCGACGTAACACGACGTAATGTGACGTAGCTCGACGTCATTCTAACGTCATTTTGACGTCATCATGACGTAACCCAACGTCATGACGAAAAATGATCACGTTAGGCTCACGTTGGCTCGTCACGTCGTAGTGTGACAGGGGTATAAGACAGTTTGTTGATAGAAAGCCCAAGCCTACACTTTTACCGACCCAAGGGATTTTTAACCTCCCACACCACATAGACATGGTATGAGAGCAACCGGCCTTTGATGATGCTGTAAGTTATACACAGACGTGGACATCCAAAGTGGCAGAGGTGGAGGCACTGGGAACCCACATACACATGCATCAACACACACACATTAATACCACACCCACACGCACATACATATACACGTACACACATACACATAGACACACTCTCGCACCATCATACAATGCCAACACAACGCAGAGCGTGCTGCGAATTAACCAGCTGATGCAGCATTAAACTGTGCAACCCTACTGTAGTACTACTACTAGTAGACTGTACTGGTGGAGTATAGACTGCACTGCTGTAGTGGACTGCACTGTTGTAGTAGACCGCACTGGTGTAGTACACTGCACTGTTGTAGTGGACTACACTATTGTAGTAGAGTGTAGTGGTGTAGTCTAGGCTGCACTGTTGTGGTCGACTGCACCATTGTAGTAGACTCCAATGTTGTAGTGGACTGCACTGTTGTAGTAGACTGCACTGGTGTAGTATACTGCACTGTTGTTGTGGACTACACTATTGTAGTAGATTGTATTGGTGTAGTCTATGATGCACTGTTGTGGTAGACTGCACCGTTGTAGTAGACTGCACTGTTGTAGTACAATGTATGCATTGGTGTAGTAGACTGAACAATTGTAGTAGACTGCACTGTTGTAGTACACTGCACTGTTGTAGTAGACTGCACTGTTGTAGTATACTGCAATGTTGTAGTAGACTGCAATCTTGTAGTAGACTCCACTGTTGTAGTAGACTACACTGTCTGAGTATAATGTATGTATTGGTGTAGTCTATGCTGCACTGTTGTGGTAGACTCCACCATTGTAGTAGACTGCACTGTTGTAGTAGACTGCACTGTTGTAGTAGACTGCACCATTGTAGTAGACTGCAATGTTGTATTAAACTGCACTGTTGTAGTACAATGTATGCATTGGTGTAGTAGACTGAACAATTGTAGTATACTGCACTGTTGTAGTACACTGCACTGTTGCAGTAGACTTCACTGTTGTAGTAGACTGCACTGTTGCAGTAGACTGCACTGCTGTAGTAGACTCCACTGTCGGAGTATAATGTATGTAGTGGTGTAGGAGATTGCACTCAATTGTAGTAGACTGCACTCTTGTAGCAGATTGCACTGTTGTAGTAGACTGCACTGTTGTAGTAGACTGCACTGTTGTAGCAGACTGCACTGTTGTAGTAGACTGCACTGTTGTGGTAGACTGCACTGTTGCAGTAGACTGCACTTTTGTAGTAGACTGCACTGTTGTAGTATACTGCACTGTTGTAGTAGACTGCACTGTTGTAGTAGACTGCACTGTTGTAGTAGACTGCACTGTTGTAGTAGAATGTATGTACTGGTGTAGTAGACTGAACAATTGTAGTAGACTTCACTGTTGTAGTAGACTGCAATGTTTTACTAGACTGCAATGTTGTAGTAGACTGCACTGTCGAAGTAAAATGTATGTATTGATGTAGTATACTGCACTGCTGTAGTATACTGCACTGGTGTAGTAGACTGCACTGTTGTGGTATACTGTACTGTTGTAGTAGACTGAACTGTCAGTGTATAATGTATGTGTTGGTGTAGTAGACTGAACAATTGTAGTGGACTGCACTGGTGTAGTAGACTGCACTGTCAGAGTATAATGTATGTGTTTTTGTAGTAGACTGAACAATTCTAGTAGACTCCATTGGTGTAGTAGACTGCACTGATGTAGTAGAATGTATGTACTGGTGTAGTAGACTGAACAATTGTAGTATACAGGACTGTTGTAGAAGACTGCACTACTCTACTAGACTGCACTACTGCAATAGACTTCACTGGTGCATTAGACTTCACTGGTGCAGTAGTCTACACTGGTACAGTAGACTGCATTGTTGTAGTGGACTGCACTACTCTACTTAGCTGCACTAATGTAGTAGACTTCACTGGTGTAGTAGGCTGCACTGGTGTAGTAGGCTGCACTGCTGTAGTAGGCTGCGCTGCTGTAGTACACTGCACTGTTCCAGTAGACTGTACTAATACAGTAGACTGCACTGCTGTGGACCGCACTACTTTGCCAGACTGCACTGTTGTAGTAGACTTCACTGGTGTAGTAGGCTGCACTGGTGTAGTAGGCTGCACTGCCGTAGTAGGCTGCACTGCTGTAGTATACTGCACCCTTCCAGTAGACTGTACTAATACAGTAGACTGCACTGCTGTGGACCGCACTACTTTGCCAGACTGCACTGTTGTAGTAGATTTCACTGGTGTAGTAGACTGCACTGCTGCAGGGGACTGCATTGTTGCGTGTGAGATGATGTGTGGGCATGTATTATTTGGGCCTATTAGAGCTTGCTACTCCAAACACTGTTATGACTACTACAATATACTTGTGTATCCATGTGTATTCTAATACAGCCTATCACAATCTATATTTGAATAAAAATAGCAAAAGACAATAAACATATTGTGAGTGATATATAGTAACACATCCTGATAGTAAAAGACAATCAGCATATGTTCAGTGCTCCATAGTAAAAAGCCTTATAGTAAAACACAATAAGCATATTTTTAGTGCTCCATAGTAAAAAGCCTTATAGTAAAACACAATAAGCATATTTCTAGTGCTCCATAGTAAAAAGTCTTAGAGTAAACCACAATAAGTATATTTTCAGTGATCTACAGTAAAAAGCCTGATAGTAAAACACAATGAGCATATTTTCAGTTAAAAAAACCCACCCTGAATAGCCTGAGATCACTAATAATCCACCCAGTATTAAAACACATACACCCCCTCCGTCCTTGCCCCGCCCCCTTTATTGCCGCCTTATTAATAGTGTAGAACTAACTACCAGGGTCAGTGGCCGGTGAGTATACATGGCCCTAAACAAATGCCTACCTACCCCTGGCCAGCCACATCCCGTATTGACAAAGAATGACTGTTTAGGAGGAACATATATATTTGTCGCTGGCGTTAACTTCTGGCCGGCTTCGACCCCCCCCCCCCATTCCCCCTCCCACCTCCCCCTCCCCTCCTCCCCATCCCCTTCCCCTCCCTTCCTCCCCATCCCCTTCCCCTCCCCTCCTCCCCATCCCCCCCCCCCCCCCCCCACGGAAGGTCCATTAGGGAGACGGTATGTTTGGGATTTCCATAGGAAATTAATGGGGTAAGAGCGAGAAGGGCAGCCCGGATGGGCGGAGTGTGGTGGGGCGATTGTGGTGCTGAAGGCTGGTGCTAGAGCTGCATAGTCCGATGAAATATAAAATATTCAAAACCAAACCAATCATCCAGATTTGATTTTACATATCTAAGTTAGATACTGATGCACTTATTAAGCATTCGTTTCTGCGTAGAAGGCAATACTGAGTCAATTTAACAGAACCTGTTACTGCAGAAGTCTATGGTGTCAGAGTTTTGGCAAGCTTGCCAAAACTAATTTTCCATGTTTGCACTCAAAATATCTCAAATGTTTACCATTTAAAATAAAAGTAACTTTGAACTAATTTAAAGTAGACACTGGTGATCGATCTAATATATTTATCTCAGAAAAAAATACAGAAATTCAAAACCATCGGACTATGCAACTTTAAAGTTGCATAGTCCGATAAAAACATCAAATTTTCAAAATCAAAACATTCATCTAGACTCTTCAACTTAGATACTGGTGCACTTATTAAGCATTCTGGTGCTGCATAGAAAGTCATAATAAGTCAATTTAATCAAATGTATCCTACCGAAGTCTATGGTGCTAGAGTTTTGGCGTGCTTGCCAAAATTAATTTGGCATGTTTTGACGTTAAATATCCACAAAGTTAGACATTTAAAATAAAAGTTACTTCAAACTAAACTACAGTATACCATAATGATTAGCATGATGTATTTATCTCAGAAAATTGCAGAAATTCAAAACCATCGGACTATGCAACTTTAAGATGGGCTTGTTCCCACGAGTCGGGAGGTCGGTGTTTGACAATTAAAGCATTGCAAAGTGGCAATTTGGGCCTTCCTCTTTATTATACAGGTTTCACAATACCGAAATCTTGAAATTAAAAAAAAAAGACCAAAGACCAAAATTTGTGAAAGCAGTAATATTAGTTATAGTCTAGATGAATTCCACTCAGGGTGAAATATTAAGGTGATTGATTGTTGTCAGGGGTTACATTAGTTGAATAAGAAGGGGAATTTTCAATCGCGGATGATTGGTCTTCCTCATTCAACTGCTCCTTGCCATATCCTAATAATGCAAAGCGCCAGACTAGGTAGCTACAAGTATCAATTTTTAAGTCATTGGTTTGACTCATTTAGGGTTCGAACATGTGGGTTCGGAACCCACGACCTACCAAAACAGGGAGGCGGACACTCAACTCATTCCGCCATCCCGTCTGGATTACGGTTTGTTTGAAGTTGTATGTATACATTAAAGTTTTGCAGAATGTTTTTGTTGGAAATCAAATCTACGAGAGTAATTATGGTCTATATTTATACCGTTATCAGCGTATAAATTTAATATTATTTGTAGTTTTTATTTATATCACGCTCTACCGACTCAGCCATTGCCCCCAGTGTTTACACTTAGAGACCCACCTCAAACTGTAAGTCCACTCTTTGTATACACAGAGCCTCCCTGCAGCTGAGCAAGGTGCAGCACCGTTAGAGATTCCTGGGTGCAGAAATAAGGAGCAAAGCCTATACTTGTCTACTGTGTGAGTGACAGCAGCCCCAATGCACACTGAACTAACTGCATTGCACTAAGAATTGACTGATTTGATTTTCCAGCAAAGATGAAAGTATGTCTGCGGTGAACGTGATTGTATTTATTCTGCAGCCAGAAATCTCTCTCTTGTGAAATGCCAAGTAAGAAAGTACTATTTCAGATCAAGTTTTCTTAGAAAATTAATAATATACAAAAGTTTCTTCACCGTAGAATTCTGAAAGTAGATTGGTTTGTTGTTGGAGTTTTACATCCTTGCAACATATAAGGTCATATCATGACTGGTACCGACTTGTGACAGTGCACACTCATGGTGACTTTATAGTGCTGCCCCACTGGGATACCAGACCACCAGCACCATGATGCGATATCCCACTCAGTCACATTATCCTGACACTGAGCCAACCAGTCGTTGCCCTATCCTGTTAATCCAAACGCTATGCTAGGAAGCGACAAGTATCAATCTTATAAGTCATTGGTTTGATTCAACCAGAAGTCATGGTGAGGGGATGGGGATGCTCCCGGGCGGGGGGGGGGCAATGTTCTATATACAGCTAAAAATAAATCAATGAACATGCACTGTTCAGTCCGCCAGAGAAATTAGATAGAAGGAAGACTGACTGGTCTCACGAGCTAGTCACATAATTGCACGCTGCCTTCGGCAGCAATAATCAGGTTAGCCATCAGAGCTCTGCTTCAATACATCAAGGTTTAATTAATGTATGGGGTGTGCTAAGAAAGGCCAGACTGTCTCAGGGTTCAGAAATTTTTTGGAATTTAACTAGCCGACGCCCTTAGCTATGCGGGGACTTTCTTATAAGTATATAATAGTAAAGGGCGCATTCCTTACACGCGTTATGCGTAATGCAAATGCGAATGCGAATGCGACAAAAAATCGAAACGCCTTGAAACCTATGAGCTACATTCCTTAAATGCGATATGCGAATGCGAATGCGAATGCATTTTTCCGATCGGTCCATGTAGCGATCGGCGCGGTATGCGTTATGCGACAAGGTGGTGCGAATAGAAAAGCATCAGTCGCATTTGTCCATTGATATAAGGCTGGAGGAGGCGACTCATAATTACGGACAGCCGGGAGAAGGACGGTTGTAGAAGATTGGCAGCAAAGAGTCTTTTAAACCCTGTAACTACACCAGCAAAGGGTAGCACTGAGTCTTTAGCCCTGTATCTACACTCTCTCTTAAATCCAAGCAATCCTATCTGGGGATGTATATATATATGCAGTATATATGTATAATACATGCATATATATGTATAAAACATGCATATATATGTATATATGTATATGTATATATGTATATATATGTATATATATAATACATGTATATATGTATATATATATATATGTACATATATGTATATATGTATATATATGTATATATATGTATATATATAATACATGTGTATTCATATATATATATATGTACATTATGTATATGTATATGTGTACAGTAAAACCTCTATAAATGGTCCATTTAGGGGGTATTTTAAGAATCGTTATAATGTATATGCAGTATATATGTATAATACATGCATATATATGTATAAAACATGCATATATATCTTTATATGTATATGTATATATGTATATATATGTATATATATGTATATATGTATATATGTATATATATAATACATGTCTATATGTATATATATATATATGTACATATATGTATATATGTATATATATGTATATATATGTATATATATATGTATATATATAATACATGTGTATACGTATATATATATATATATATGTACATTTATGTATATGTATATGTGTACAGTAAAACCTCTATAAATGGTCCATTTAGGGGGTATTTTAAGACATTGACAGAATGAATGATAGATAGCCACATGTACTTTTTATATACTTCACTGCATGCGCATGCCGCATTATGCATGCCGCATTACGCGCGTAGGGAATGATGTCATTCACGTACCGCATACCGCATGTCGCATTACGCATTACGCGTGTAAGGAATGCCCGCTTAAAGCAGTATCGTGATCGGTTTAAACACACACACAAATTAAGATGAGGCTATATATAAACAAAACTTGTTTAGCGTCCACACATTTCAATTTTTCCCCCGTCGGGTGGGAGGTTTTTTATTGTTATTTGTTATGTAGATTGGCAGTGTACGAGAATAAAACTAACCATGGTCAGTCAGAAGGCATGATAGGAACTTAGAGAAGACCATAGACACTTTAAAGCTAGATAGTGAACAAGGAAACAGTCAAATCACGTTACAGTCTTTATTCAAGTGAAAGCACAACTTCGTCTATTTAACGGAACAATGAATTAAGCGTTATTTTGAGTTTTAATATTTTAGTTGAAGGTCGGGGAACATTTGTCAGCTCGGGTGGGGATGCTAAACAATTTTATTTGTTTGTATCGAGCCTAAGAACTTTCCATCGCCTCAACAAGAACAATTTTCTCATTCTATTTAAGTCTCTTGTTAGGCCAATTTTGGAATACTCCCCACAAATTTGGAGCCCAATTTTTCGGAAAGATATTCTGGAGATCGAAAAGGTTCAGAGACGTGCAACAAAATTAGTTGCAGTTATAAAGGACTTACCCTATGAACAAAGGCTTAGGGAATTGAAACTTCCTATGCTTTCCTACAGAAGGAAAAGAAGTGACATAATTGAAGTATTTAAAATTATGAAAGGTTTTGATAAAATAGATATGAACCAATTTTTCACCTTGAATAAAAGAGAAGGCAGTCGGGGCCATACTCTCAAACTAGTAAAACCCATTTCAAAGTTAAGGCAACACAGTTTCTCAAACAGGATCATAAATATATGGAACAGTCTCCCACAAAATGTTATTGATGCCGAGTCAATAAATTCATTCAAGAACAGATTAGAAAAAGCATGGGCTGATGATCCAGGGAAATTTGACCCCTTATTCACCACATGCTACTAATTATTCCTTGTGTTGTATATTTACTTGCACTCAAGCAAAAATGAGAGACAAATAAGTGTTCACACTTCCTGTCTACAATTCGCTATTTCGCTATAAGAGTTCAGTTGACCTCGGCAGATTCTTGAAATAGCTACACACTACTAGAAAAAACGAAATTGCAAAATTGATCCACAGGCTAGAAAAGGAGCTCGACTGATTCTATTCTGTGGGCATTGAATGTGAGACGGCTTGAGTACTATCAACTATGTCCATGCAATATGTTCCTATAATACATAGTCCCCGTACTTATCTGACCTTAGCTGTTGCCAGGACTTAACACTCCAACAACCAACCAACATAGTTAATTCTCAGCTAAATGTTTGTTAGAGTTTTACATCCTAGCAACATCTAAGGTCATATTAGGATGGGTACGACGGGTACATGAGGAAAATATAAAATTAATATACTATGCATACGTTTACTCCAAAATTCAGTATGGTATAGAGGTGTATGGGAGAGCTAAGTTATAAGCCCTAAAAACAGGTACAGACACAACCAAACAGAGCCTTGAAAATACTGCATAGCAAAGACTATCTCACCCCAACTAAATCACTTCTTAAAGACCTGGACTTACTTATGGTAACTGACATTTATAAAATATACATTGCAAAATTTGTTTACAAGCCTCCTCCCTGAAATATTTGATAATCTCTTCAAAGAAAACAATCAGGTCCATTCCCATAACACACGACAGATAAATAACATACATCATAACCACACTAGAAACAAATATGGCAAAATAACAACTGAAAACCAAGGTTTCTAATCTCAATACCAATAGAGATTAGAAACCTTAAAACTATGAAAAACTTCTGTAAAAAACTAAAGATAAGCCTACAAAATCGATTACCAGTAAAGAATATATATAATAGGACATAGTTGTCATTAACTAGTCGCATCATTTAAAATATCAAGTGGCTATGGCAAAGAACATCAAATTTGCCCCTATTAACATACATGCAAAATAACTACTGATACTGCATGTAAGTACATGAATCCATGTACATATACTATTCCTATTATTACTTTTTTTTTTACTAACTGTGAAGAGACGCATTAGTATCTCATCCTACTCATTAGTTAAAAATGTAGCTAAGTTTAATCCTTTGTTATTGTCATCACTTGTTCATTCACATCATGGAGACCACCTAGATAAGCATCGCTTTTCTGGGATCCTTTCTGTCTGTACGGAATTTGTATGCATTTATTGTATCACCTCAGTTTATTGTAAACATACCTTGCCGAGAGTTAAAATAAAAGAATTGAATTGAATTGCACCAACTTGTGACACTGACAGTGCAGACTCGTGGCGACTTGCTGCCCCCCCTGGGAAATCAGGCCACTGGCACGATGATCCAATTCCCCACATTATCCTGATTCCGAGATAACCAGTCCATACCCTATCCTAGTAATGCCGAGCGCCAGGTTAGGTAGGTACACAAATCAATTTTATGTCATTATTTTGACCTGGCCTTGATTCGAAGTCAGGACTTTCCGAATGGGAAACCTGTGCTCTACCGATTCAGCCACCGCGTCCGGTCCCCCATCATTTAGCAGATGGACCCTTTAATAATTAGCTAAGGTGTACTAACATAGCAAATTCTCCCTTGTACATTCACAAGTAGCCTCACCAAATATGGTTATCAATAGTGTTCTGCGAGATATTGCAAACAAATAGTAACATCATGCCTAGAGCGGGATTCGAACCTAAATTTCTGCCATTTTGGAGCTGGTGCCATAATCCTTAGTCTGTCAAGGCTGACTGATGTGCATGATTTGGCTCCGTGCCTATGAGGTCAACACTAGATTATCTATTTTGAAACTAACTATTTGCGTGTAGTTATTTATGACCTAATCTAGGTTGGTGGCCATTGAGGTCAAGTTGTCAGCTGGGAGTGATGACCTTAGCAAGTGAAACCATCTAGTAGATTGACACAATCCAGGGAACGCTTACATAGACTAATAAAGTTCCCCCCCCCCTCCCGCTACCCGGCCGAGAAATAGCGCTGCAAATCACTTAGCCTCCATAAGTCCCTAATTACTGAGGATGGTTTTAACATTGTGTCGAGGGACATTTCTGAAGTTAAAATTTCAAAATTACAACAGCAACAAATTCATGACCAGGTGAAATTCTAGCTTAAAGTTGAAGATATTGTTATTCCTGAATTGGGAAAAATTGTTTTCATGAACTATGAAGTTATATATGCTCCATAGGTCCCCCCTAATTACTGAGGATGGTTCTAAACTTGTTTGGGTTTTCGTCATATGTTTGAGATTGTACACAAAGAACAATGACATAGGGATATAATATTTAATATGGAGTGAGAATTTCAGGGGAAATTTGGGCCATTCGATGGTGGAAAAAGAGGGATGTCTGCAAAGCAGAAAGATGACTTTGCATTAGCTATCATCCAGGTTGCTCCAACTGCACACACATTACAATGCTGATAAGTAGGTCATGACAGGAACATGCAGAATGGTTACATTCTCACATTTGCATAAATCTTCTTTTTTATACTTACACAACGACATCTCAGCTTACATCAGTGTGCACTCATGGTGACTTTAGACTGCTGCTCGACTGAAAGACAACGCTGTCAACACCATTATCTAATATCACACTCAGTCATGTTATCTTCATATTGAGCAAACTAGTCCTCGCCCTATCCTGGTGATGATGATTGCCAGGCTTTGGTAGCATCAAGTGAAGAGTTCAGGCGCAAAACCCCATAAACGCCAATCCGAAAATAGAGATAAACGTTGGAATAAAACCATAAAACAATTCTTTTTTTTTAGATTCCTACATTCTTTTCCCATTGCTCCATAATCACTTCATCATATGAAAAGTGGAATTCGTGAGAATTAAAATCATCTTGGGGTAAAAAATCTTTTATTTTAATGAAATTTTTGGATTGGCGATTACAGGGTTTTGCGCTTGAACTCTTCAAGTATCAATTTTGTAATAATTGCTTTATCTCAGTCGGGGTTCGATTGATTGATTGATTGATTGATTGATTGGTGGTTGCTTTACGCCGTGTCGGCAGCATAGGCCATATTCACGGTGAGAAATGTTTGTTTTTTGTGCAAACCATCGCTTTTACATGTAAAAGCAGACAATCAATTATGTGCCAATAGACACTAATTAAATTAGAAAGCTCACAATCATATATCTGTGGTCAAGGGAAACAAATTCCCATAGAAAAAGAAAAGTTTCATTAATAATTAATAGAATCCATTTAGTAAACTATATAAGGTGGTACAGTCCAGCTGCCCTCAAAAAGGCTAAAATGTTTTCCTGTTTTACCTTAGTAAAAAGGTCATGCATACTGTCTGCAGTGTAGAACCGTTGGCGCAGGGCCAAAAAATCAACGCAACTTAGTAAAACGTGTTTGAGTGTCAGTGGGGACTAACACCCAATACATTCAAGGGGAGGTTCCCCCTTGAGCAGAAAAGCATGTGTAAGCCACGAGTGGCCAACACGGCAGCGGCTAAGGACTACTTGGTCCCGCCGACCTCCGCATGAGTCTGTGGTGGCTTTCCCACAGATGGTTCAATTTCTTTAAGTTTATTGATGTTTTCATCCCACTCATGTTGCCATTTGGATTTTATGTGGGTGGCTATTAGTGGTTTCAGATCAGAGTGAGGGATCAGACACGGTTCAAGATCACAGTTCAGGGCCTTCTTCGCAGCCCGATCAGCTCGTTCGTTTCCTTTTATGCCAGCATGGCCAGGCACCCAGCACAGGTGGATATCATACCCATCTGTTGTCAGTTGGTTCATTTTATAAATGACCGTTGCTAGAATAGGGTGATTCGTTTTCAGTCCAGCAACAGCCAGGAGGCAAGAGAACAAATCACTGTATATAACATAGTTGGTGTGGTTGGATACCTCGATACACTCCAAAGCGAGAAGGAGTGCTCGGGCCTCTGCAGTGAAAATCGAGCTTTGATCGGGCAAACGTACACCAAATTTTTCCCGTCGGCAGACTGCCGCAGCAGCTACCCGGCTTTGGTCTTTCGAACCATCAGTGTATATGGAGAGGTAGTCTGCAAACTGGCCTAGAATCTCTGCATGCAGTCCTTGGTACTCGAGTGGATGTGTCCCAGATTTCCTCAGTTCCGTGAGTCGGAGGATAACCGATGGCTTTCTCAACGACCATGGGGGATGTTCTGGGACTTTGGCATCCTCCAAGACGTCCAAATCCACACCCAAGGCCTCCAAATGAGGTTTCATTCGGAGCCTCAGTGGCCAGATGTAATTTGGCCTGGCTTCATACCTGGATTCGTCATGTTGCTCGAATAGACAATTGTGTGCAGGATTCTTGACTACATATTGCATGGCCAGTTTGATTCTCCTATTGTTAAGTGATGGTTCATTGGCTTCGACATAAAGGCTCTGAACTGGTGAGGTGCGGAAGGCCCCAAGGGCCAGGCGCAGTCCCTGGTGGTGGATCATGTCTAGCAGCCCAATATATGATTTCCTTGCGGAACCGTATACTATGCTGCCGAACACACGGCCTTCAGTAGGGGAAGCCAGCCAGTCTTCTTACCAGTTCAGCCAGACCGCCTGGTGTGACTGCAGTAATACAACATCATGGAACTTCTGAGTCCTCGGGGAGCTTCCTTCAGTAACAGCTGCGAGTTTTAAACCATATGCATATCTAACCCTATTATGCAATTTCGCCTATCGCTTTGTTCCTTCGTGGAATAAGAATATTTCACTTACAACGGAATCGGTAGAAAATGATCCTTGTAGATGATTTGGAATTATTATGCCATTGCGATTTGGCTAAGAAATGACAGACAATGATTTTTAGTTATTTATTGGTGATTGCTTAACTCTGCATCGGCAGCAAAGGCCATAATCACGGTGAGAAGTGCTCAAATCGGATTCTGTTGTATTATTATCAGGCCATTGCTTCTAAAGAACTTCTAAAAAAAACTGCACACACTGCAGAACAGAGCCCTGAAAATCTGCCTCAGAGTAGACAAGCTGCACCCCACCTATGACATACACAAAAGAACCAAAGTAAAATTGCTAGAAAATAGGAGAATAATTCATCTGAAAACATTAGCATACAGCTATAGTCAAAACAATAAACTCCTAACAAAACCACAAAGGGCTACTAGAGCAAATAATGCGCCACTACTAAAGCAGACCAGAAGGCAAATAAAAGCTCACGAGAGGAGCACGCTGGAAATGGATGCCAAGGTGTGGAATGCCCAAACAGTAAAGGAATGACAAATTCCTGACCTAAAAACCTACAAAAAATATCTGCGCAAAATAAGGCTAGGAAACCCCCACTAAGCTGCACTGCAAAGGGGCATGTGATATGTTACGGCCCACCAGTGGGACGCCCAATGGAAGGTAACCATGCCAAAAGTAGCCAGATAGCACACCACACAGCTACGCACAAGCCTATGATATGTAGATAGGAGTAGGCTAGTCTAGTAGTAAGAGTAGAAACAAAACACATATATGCCAAGAAAATTGAAAAAATTAACATAGACTACTAACCAGACCATCCAACTATTTATCTGCTACTGAAATGCAGGCAATCAAATACCTTATCAGCAGCTACTGTGTGATAAGATAACACCAACACTACAGCTGGCCAGCATTGAAAACAAGCCTGAATACCCAGGCTTATATGCTATGGACAGCATAAATACAGCCTCAATCAAAAAAACACCAAAAAAAACACACACAAAAACACACACAAAAACCACTGAATTTAAAGCACACAATTTTATGTTTCCAGAGACATTTTTTAAAGTTAATAGCTCACAATTGCAACAACAACTATTTTGTGGCTAGGTAAAATTATAGATGAAAGTTGAAGACATAGCTCTTCCAGAATTGATGAAAATTGTTTAATGAACTATATAAGGCCGCATAGACAATGAAGTGCGGGTAACAAGCGTTTAGTCAGAAATTACAGGAGCCTTTCGACACGACCATATGAGAAGAAAACAATGTAAATAAGAATAGTCGGTGGGTGGAAGGTGGATGCAGAGACAAACTCGTCTGTCCAACTGATGCTATTTCGGATCTAGCTTTCTTCCAACATTAATAATATACAAAATATACTTCACCACGCGCCTTGTCACGGTGGCGGAATGGGGAGGGGTTCCATATTTCTATATTGGGTTAAAATGAATCAATAAACATGCAGTGTTCATTCCGCCAGAGAGATTGGATAGAAGGGGAAGAAGGAGACATGTAGTTCCCACCGAATCACACACAATTCGATTGGATAGTTGATTGTTGGAATTTTACGTCCTGCAATATCTAAGGTCATCATATCAGGATGGGTACGACTGGGAGACCAGGGGCCAAATGTAAGAGTCCGGGTTAGGGCTCGTAACCCACGCGTCGTGCAGATTTCCCGGGTTAGCGGCCAAAGTTTCAATGTATGTGCGCGGGTTAGGCTACCGCCTCGAGGGGTAACGTCGCCTTCACTAACTCCCACTTGAGCCTGGGATAGCGTGCAGGTTAGGGACCGATTCGGGCCAAATCTATTCAATGCGACGATACGTACAGTAAACAAACCGCCGGCGCCGCCAGTATGGAACGCGACGTCGATGAGGCGGTTCCGGCGATTTGTTTACATTACATTCGTCGATTCGAAAATATAACTATTAATATCGCCGCCAATGCGGCGGTAGCCTTAATAACGCTTCGAATTTAGGGTTAATTTAATGAAATTTCACGATTTGAGTATGTAATTCTGTTAAATATGGTCGCATTTAATATATTTGAGCCTAATATATGGCTACAAAGGCAGAGGGATTTCCCAAATCTATAAATAACTGAAACGTTAGCTAACCCGCGTGCTCTTTGGACTAATACATCCCCCGTGACACATATATTAACGCCGACAATAGATACCCCGCCGGCCGCCCTTAACTCCTCAGCCGATAAATTGTGGCTCTTACATTTGGCCCCAGGCTGCCAGCACCATGACCTGATATCCCACACGGTCACATTATGCTGACACTGAGCTAACACGTCCTTGCTCTATCCTAATAATATTAAGTGCCTGGCTAGGAAGCGACAAGTAAAACTTCCTTTGTCAGTGGTTTAACTCGATCAGGGTTCGAACCTGTGGGTTCAGATTCCCCTATCTTCCAAAGCGGAAGCCAGACGCTCAAATCATTGGGCCATCCCGTCTGGTCTCACATAATTCGAACATTGCGACCAGTTCCTAGCAGATCTAAGCTCAGTATGGCTTAGACTTCTGGGGCCATATGCACCAATCGGAGTTAGGGCCGTAACCGTGGTTTGGCTAGCTCCACACGGCTAACGGTGGAAAATCTGTATGCATCAATCGGTGCCAGCGCTAACCGCGGACCATAGCCTAGGCTAAGCTAAACCATTATCAAATCAGGTTGAACTGCTAGCCGGGGCAGTTAGTCTGTGTGTGTGGGTCTCAATCTATTCAATGCGATCATATTTAACACATTTACATACTCAATAAGTGAAATTTAATCAAATTAACCCTAAAATCGAACCGTTATTAAGGCTTCCGCCGCATTGGCGGCGTTATTCATATTGTCGAATCGACGAATGTAGAGTAAACAAATCGCCGTCGCCACGTCGACGTCGCTATCCATACTGTCCAACGTCTACTAAACATGGCCGCCACTGTCGGCGCCGTATCGGGGGGAATATATTAGGCCCAAATCTATTAAATGCTGTCATATTTAACATAATTACATTACGCCAGCTATCCTTGTTGTTGGCTCAGTGTCTGAAACATCCACAAGAAGACAATATGGTACTCACATAGTCGTTTTAATTCCAACATAGTTGCTGCAGGCACATGTACATACTCTGGACTGGCTTGTGGTAATTGTGAAAGAGAGAGAGCATTACTTACTTATGGGGGGGTTTGTGACCTAGCGGTCACTGGCTGCAGGACTGCAGCATTAATAAACGGCGCCATTAAAACGGCCCATTTTTGGCGTCTTTTTTTTGGGGGGGGGGGTCTTTCCTTCTTGCTTCGTCCAGCTTGAGGGGTGGGGGGGGGGGGCGTGGTGCTCTGCGCAGTGACTTGTGCTGTGGTGCAGCGGTGGCCCGGTAGGTGGCAATACGTTCTTGGGCCCACGGTCCTGTACCTCGACCGGAGATCTGGTGTCATTGGCAGCAGGGCCATGAGATGGGTGGTGCGTTGGTCTTCCGGGCCCCCGTCGCAGGGTGGGTGGTCCAGTGCCAGTGGCTCTTGGACCAGGGTGAGGTGGGTGGGTGTGGCTGTATCCGCGGTCCCGGCACCCACTCCGTCGGTGATTGAAGCGGGAACCGGCGTTGTGGGTGCGGGGGTCGAGGCTGTCACATCGGTGTGTCCAGGACTGCACGGGGCTCCCGGTGTAGGGGCTGCATCCGGTTTGACCTCACGGGGCTCCCGGGTGGGACCTCACAGGGCTTCCAGGTGGGACCTCACGGGGCTCCCTGGTGGGGGACCTCACAGGACTCCTGGTGGGGGACCTCATGGGGCTCCCTGCTGGGAGACCTCATGGGGCTCCCTGCTGGGGGACCTCATGGGGCTCCCCGACCGGGACCTCATGGGGCTCCTTACTGGGGGACCTCATGGGGCTCCCAGATCGGGACCTCACCAGGCTCCCTGACAGTGGTTGCTAGTCACTGTCGCTGCTGTTGGGTTCAGAGTCGTCAGTGATGGGTTCAGGGCCGCCGACGATCTTGAAGGTGTGATAATTTTGTCTATAGAATCTACCGAGTGGCTCCCATGAGGACTTGGAGAGCCTCTCGAGGATGGCGAGCGCAGCTCGGGTGTCAGACAAGTTGTGTGGTGGGCCGAGGAAGTCTCGGATGGCTGTCCTATCAAAGGCCACACATGATGTCAAGACGTGGGCGACATTGAAGATTTTGTCACCGCATGGACATCGTTGCAATGCAGTGGTATCGATGAACCGCCTGTATCCAGTCCTGAAGTGCGTGACCGCCTCTTGCACGGATGTAGAGAGGTTTCTTGGGACTGCTAGGCGCGCTCTGACATTTTTGTGCCAGGCCCAACTGATGGAGTATGGGTTCCTGACGGTGGTGTCGTGGAGGGAAGCCTCCCACAGGGCTTTTGGTGGCTTTGAGCTTGGACAAGGAGTGGTCTATGACAAGGTCGATCTCAGGACGGCGAGAGCCATCCAGAGCAGCTGAGTCAGCCTGGTCATTACCGGGAAGTCCTATGTGGGAGGGGACCCAGGCCAGCACTGTGTTGAGTTGAGCTTCATGCCTGGTGACGATGGTGTTCTGGATCAAGGTGGCCAGAGAGTGGTTAGCTCTGTGGTCCTTGATCTTGCGGACTGCGTTGAGTGAGTCAGTGACCACTATGCAGCTGCAGTGCCGCAGTTGGGTCAGTGCATGGTGGATGGCGGCGAGCTCTGTATCGAGGGTGAAGGAGTAGTCCGTGACCCTGATAAGGCATGTAGCCTGCCCGTCTGGTAGGAAGTAGCCAGCCCCGGCTTGGCCTGTGTCAGGGTTGAGCGAGCCGTCGGTGTAAACCGTGGTGGCTAGAGGGAAGTCCTCTTTGGCCCGGGCAATGGTTTCCTGTGCCAGGGTTTTGAGGACTATAGTCGGGTAGTTGGTTCTGGCTGAACAGAGGCTGGTGAGTCTGACCTCAACGGGCATGGAGTACCAGGGGGGTCTCACCGGAGGTCAGGGACATCAGCGAGTACCAGCCCATGGGTTTCTTTCAGGGTGAGGATGGCCGTTTTCGCACCCCAGGAGAGGCCGAGGAGCCGTCCTGGGCCGTTTTGTAGGCAGGGGGCTGTGCTGCGGTAGAAGATGGAGTGGCCTGTGGACAGGGCTTGGCAGAGGTGGTTTGCCAGCAGCTGCTGTCCGCGTACGTGGAGTGGTGGGAGGTTGGCCTCAAGGAGGAGGATCTCAACCCTGGTTGTCCTGCGAGCTCGGGTGATGAGTCGCGCTGCCTGGTATTGGACTCTTTCCAGGGTGAGGAGGTCTTTGGTCAGGGTGCTACTGCGAGGGAGGCATGCCTTACGGTTCTTTCTGCAGTGACCAATCCAGGAAATGGTGTTGGCTGCATAGTCGGAGAGGGCCCACACGGCCTGTTTGTAGAAGTGGGTGTGCACTTCAGCTGGTGCTCCCCAGTTGAACCCAGAGATTCTAGTCATTAGAAGAAGTCTCTTGTTCATTCTGGAGGTCAGATGCTTCACAAGTGGGCTCATGGAGAGTTTGTGATCGAGCCTGACTCCGAGGTAGTCAAAGGTGTCCACCCACTCGACGTCCAAGTCCCCGGCACGGAGTGGGTGGGGAGGCTGATCGGCAAACATCATCATAGCTTTGGTTTTGCTTGCGGATATTTTGAGCCCCAGCTTGTGGCAGGAGCTGCTAATTAGGAGCAGGACATCCGCCATGAGGAGGGGCACGTCCCTGGTGCGTGAGCAGACGACAGCGATGTCATCTGCATAGCACAGGATCTTGACATGTTTGAGGCGGCGTTCAGTAATGCCTGTTTTCAGTTGGCTTATGAGGGCAGCGACTACAGCATTAAAGAGGAAGGGGCTGAGGACAGCCCCCTGTGGGACGCCATTTTTTAGGTGGTTGAGGGGAGAGGTGCTGCCCTCGAAGCGGACACTGGATCGCCTATCACTTAGGTAGTTCTTTACGAATGCCAGGGGCTTCCCGGTGACTCCCAGCTCAACCATGGAGGCAAGGACTACGTTGTGGTCGAGCAGCTCAAAGGCCTGCTCCAGGTCGGTGGAAGATAACAGCCGCGCAAGAACGACTTCCCTTGGCACGTACTAACTACAGAGCATGTGACCTGCACCCATATTTATAGGTTTAAATCTGTGTATCAGTCAGGTGACCCTAGCTGGTACCCGGCAGCCGGTTGGGTACAGAGTACCAATGCATTCAGGTACAAGTCAGGTGATCTAGTTAGCTGGTACCCAGCAGCCCAATGGTTGCGGAGTACCAACATAGCCGTGACCTGCTTGGTTGCACAGCACTAAATAAAAATCACCCCAAAAATTCCCAAATATTTTACAACTATGGTTATCAGCTCATACCCTATTTTATTATTCCAGGGCGCCAACCAAAGACTATACATTCTATAAGCCTTTGGTGTGACCGCGGATCCACTACCTTTCCCGATAAATTGGTTGTTGTATTCTACCTTCATTTAGTTTGATGTAATTTCTATCGTATGGGATACCTTTGAAGATGTTTGAAGTGAAGATATGTAGAATCAATTTGGATGTGCCCACTGCAATGCTGAACCTCATAGCATTCAGCAGTGATAGGATATGTTAAAGTTGCATAGTTTGCTTTCATTGGATTATGCAGCTTTATGGGGCTGTCACATTACGACGTTTCTCGCCAATGCACGTCAAGGTGTGTGATTTTTTGCTGCAATGTCGGGATATGTCAGGAAGCGGTATGCGCGCATTAGGTGCGTGTTGGTATTTGTTGATGGACGGCGACGGTCGGCGAGTATCGGCGGCATGCGTTATCGCACGTCGAAGGTTTTGTGATTGCACAAAACTTTGGACGTGCGACAACGCACGGGTGCCAACATTATGGCTACATTAGTGGCGCGTCGAAATACGTTAAACGCGCTGGAAGATCGTTATGCGAACGGTAGGCACACGCCGCACGCGTGTGAGGCTCATTCCCACACGTTGCACCAAACGGTTGCTTTTTGTTGTTTTATGTCCTACCAACATCTAAGGTCATATCAAGACGGCGCCCCAAACTTTTACCACAACTTCGGCCACACGCTACCAATACGTTGCGCTGACGCCGACAAGTTTGACGTCTCTCGACGATTAAAAGTGATTTTGCGAGTTGGCGGCATGCCGGCGAAATACGCCGTAATGTGACAGCACCATTAAGTAGAGCTGGTCCCTTCCGGGGAGTTGTCACCAAATGGGGCTACAATCCGCGTGTTATCACTCCTCCCCTGAGTCATTCATTGGGTGTCACCAGCTAAAATATGTGGAATTAAACCATTACATTTTGTATTGCATTTTACCGCCTGGCGTGTTAATAGTGTGAGTTTTTTTCTACAGTTATTAGTTGCTCCAGGCCAAACAAGTGTACAGGGGGTGGCGTCGCCTGGTTACGTAATCCCAACATCCCATCACGCATGCGCAGCGCGCAGCAGGCGATGATGGATTGGAACGCGCGCGTATAACAGGTGCCTAGAGTACTAACAAATAACCGTCGATTTATATTTAAAATATTAAGAAAATATATTTGTTGTTCTTTGGCCAGTGTTTGTTTGGTTGCTGTTGATTGGGTTATCGCCCATACTAAATAAAGGGACATCATTCACTAACCTCAATCAGAAGCAAATACATTCCTATTGCAATCCATAACATAAATATGATGCGTGCAAAATACTATTGTGTTTGCAGAATCGACGCGTTTGCTTTAAACCGCTCTGAACGCGGTTCAATTGTTGTTGTTTTGTGTCTGCATTTTTTGTTACGTCCTAGGAAGACATATGATCATATCAAGATGGGTAAGAGTCCCCTATTGGCCAGATGTGATGGTGGGCAATAATGTTGCTTTATAGTGCTTCTCTACCGGGATACAATCAACAATATCACCCAACACCATGTTCAGATATCCCCCCCCCCCCCATTGTCACATTTTCCTGCTAGTGAGCCGAGCAGCCATTACTCTATCCTAGTAATGCCTACAAAATATCCACTTTGGTGTCTAACTCTTTGATTTGACTGACCTAGGGATTGATCCCACGACCTGCCTCACTGGAAGCGAGCACGCTACCCGCTCTACCCACTCTGATCCTGTAGAATATTCGGTGAACTGCAAAGAATTAGCTCCCGGCTCTAGAGTATACTTTGTGCATAATATGTATATATATATATATATATATATATATATATATATATATATATATGTGTGTGTGTGTGTGTGTGTGATGTATAAGCATTATGCGAGTATAAAGGTGTGGAATTGAATTATTTGTTGTTGTATTCATTAGCTATCAAACACTATTTTCGATGTATTCCCTTCTCCTACATCCTGGTACTGGTGGCGCCATCATCGGCCCAAACCCTAACCTGCTGGCGCTCCGAATGTCATTCGTGCCTGAGAATGTTGTCTTTTTTTTAGGCTAGGACAACATATTCTCTTCTTATTGACTTGTTCCTTTTGTACTGTAGCCGGTCTTTAAATATATACACACAGTAATATATATAGGTGTATTTATGTGTATATGTGTATGTATGTGAATTGTATATATATGTATAAATGTGTCTACATCTAAACAAAGGAAGAAAGCATACTTGGATTGGGATGGACAATCTTTATTGCTGTCTTGGCTAGCAATTAGATGTATACCGGTTAAAGTTTGAAATCTGGGCCAACAATGAACCAATATGGCGGTCAGGCCAGCTGGCCCCTGACCCACTCGCCCTGTGCCGACTCGCGTACGTAATCCTTCCTCGGTACGTACTCCTTTCTCGATTGGTCCAACACCAGCCCCTCCAATCTGGCCCTGTGCATTCGCTGTCGTCGCTTCCATATCCGTGCGGTGGCGGTTGTAATGACTTGTACCAAGTCATTCTTTGCACTTGTGTGATTTTTCCCCACACTTGGAGCAAATATGAATGAAGCGACACTCTTCTTCAGCATGTGAGCACCCTGCCTCCCCATTCCATGTGTAACATGCCCGCAACACTGGATTACCAGTCAATCTTCTTGTCATTCTTGTCTCCATAACCCCTGTCTTCTTTCCTCTCTGGTTATGTGCTACATAGTGTAACACGCTCTCCTCATCGTTCTTTTTAGTACATGCAGCGAAACCACTCATCTCCGCATTATTCCTCACAGACAGAGCATAGTCCACATGGGCGTGGTCTTTATAGTAATCGTCTCTGGCCTGACAACTCATTATGTGTATGTGCTTGATGAAAGCTCGGTATTCAGCTGTTGTTAGGTCATGAAGATCCAGGCACCATAATGTGGATGCCGCCACCAGTTTGTGAATGTTCAATTTTCTAACATCATTCCCTCCCAAAGTGTACCCCTTTACCGACCACTTACTCCATATGCGTCTCGATGCGCTGCTATCACTCCTCGATCTTCTGTGTGCTTTTATGTTGTCCCATGACCTCCTGCGTGAATGCCTAAACTCTGAATACTCAGGTGTCAGTCCCTCTCTCCACGATCTTGACGGTTGTGTCTGTTCATCCATTTTGGTGGGAACAGTCATGCGTTCCCCACCACCATATTGGATGGCATTGGCCCTTCGGATCTGGGCCTCACATTCCTCTCTTAGCTGTAACACACAGTCTTCTAACGATCCCACCTTTAATGCTCTCTCCAGTCTTTCAAGCTCGTCTTTGGCGCATTTCCCCCTCTCGCTCAGGGACAAATCAGACATCGCCATGGATGTCACCTCCACCGTAGCCTCTGCTTCCTTTGCCATCCTTTACTGATATGACACCCCATATAACACCAAAACTCCTCTCTATTCTTCTCACACGTCTCTCACCCCACTAGGTGCAATAGACCATCTCTCCCTCCCCCAAAGTATCTGCGCTCTCGAACGCCGATCTGTACAGTTTGAAATCTAGGCCAACAATAAACGAATATGGCGGTCTGGCAGCCAAACCCACCGTTTGGCGCCACTATAGGGCAGTCCCAGTGTTGCAGTTTCCACGGCACACCAGTTTGTGAGGGAAACATTCATTCAGATGCATTGTCAATGGCCATGAGCAAATCTTCATACATAAGAAGTGAAATATCTCTACAACCTACACCTAGAAACAAATCCCTTGGTACACATATAGAAAACATGTGTACCAAAAGGATTATATTAAATTGATAAGGGTAGGGTTCTGGATTTCTATTAATTTTGAATAAAAATTATGTTTTGCACTGCTCGTACCGTCAAACTCAAGGCATTGTCAATGGTCGTGAGCAATCTTCATACAGAAAATACAGCAAAAGTTAAATATCTCTAAAACCACACCAGCGAGAAACAAATCCCTCAGTACACATATAGAACACATCTTTACCAAAAACATTATATTAAATTTATAAGGTTAGTGACGATGCTGTTCGATTTTGATGCATGTGCAGAAGCGATGTGTCCCTCGCAGACTGGGGTGCTGCTGAAACTGCAACACCGGGCGCTCGCAGGCACCGGCCAATGATTGGACAATATCGAAATACAAATATCGAGCCCTATGCCCAGCTAAATATTATTATTAGCAAATGTTAATTCCCACCTTTATATACGTATAATATATTATTCTCCTTATATATGTATATATTCATATATATGTAAACATGCATAGATGTATATATGTGTATGTATATATGTATATATGTGTATATCTTTATATGGATATATGTATAAGAGTCCCCTACGAAATGACAAGGAGGGGAGTCTTACAAAAAACTGGAGGCAAGTGACAATTCAAACCACTCGAGCAGCGTCGAAAGCCACCGGGCCTGCAGCAAGGGCAACGGACGACAGCGATTGGACAATATCAACTCGAGTCGAATCGAATAATAATAATAATAAATAATTCTCCGAGCGTTTATATGTATATAATATATATGTATATATGTATCAGTGTGTATATATATGTATATATGTTTATATGTAGATATTGCTATATATACATATGTATCTACGCATGCATAGATGTACATAAGTTCCTATGTTTATATAAGTGTAGTCATGTGCATATGCGTTTTATAGGTGTATATGTATATATATATATACATATATATATATATATATACATATAATAATAAAGGTAGTGACGATGGAGGGGGGCCTTGCTCATTCAGCTGGTAATCGGCCGTTGATGTATGGCATCTTTTGGCGGCGCACCACCTGGCCCGTGAGGGAGAGTGCATTGAGCGACATACACTGACCGACATAGGCAATCAACCACTATGCTCTTTATTCACAAGTGTCATATCAAACCATAGACATGTATATCATTACTAAATTTGAACGCTTACAACAATTTTAACATCCCTCGCTACCCTTCAAATTCCGGTTAATATGGCAATTAACCACACAACATTAGTAGCTGCAGTTAAAATAGTATAAACTGATGTTCTATCGAAATTAGATACGGAATTTCTTTAATGTATATTACGCTGATAATTCTAATCTATTTCATAATAGGTCGAAGGCAATTTCATTTTGATCGTTTACTTTTAGAGATATTTGAAGTGAAAACATGACCAGTACCAAAATAATGTGACTGAGTGCGAAATCGGGTCATGGTGCTGTTGGCCTGGTCTCTCAGCTTGGCAGCACTATAAAGTCACAATGAGTGCGCACTGTCATAAGTCGGTACCCATCCTGATATGACCTTCGATGTTCCCAGGAGGGTAAACATCCAACAAACCAAACCCAAACCATAGAGACGGGCGAGACGACATTACCAAATATGCAATAGCAACACCTCCTCAGATTATCATCCTCCATTTGCTTATCATCCTCCATCAGCCAAGCTACTGTGCCTTTCCTTGTTAGGGTGGTTTTGACATGTCGTGCAATCAAAGGAATTCAAATTAGGTCACCCTGATGGCCTCTGATCTGTGTTTCTACTCTTCAGCATTTAACTCTAATGTAACCACCATCCAGTGTCAAAACGTCAAAGCATGTGTCCATGCATTTGACCGTCTAACCGTCTAACCACTAGCCATCTAGCCATTTAGCCGGCTAGCAGCTTAACTACCTAGCTTCCTAGCTGCTTAGGCGCCTAGCCAGGTAACTGCCTAACAGCTTAGCCACCTGGCCGCCTAGCTGCTTAGCTGCCTAGCCGCATAGCCGTCTAGCAACCTAATCGCCTAGCTACCTAGCTACGTTGATGTATAGCCACTTAATTGCCTAGCAACCTAGCCGCCTAGCCACCTAACCGCCTAACAGCTTAACAAACAGCCTAACTGCCTAACTGCCTAACCACCCAACTGCCTAACCACCCAACTGCCTAACCGCCCAACTGCCTAACTGCCCAACTGCCTAACCACCCAAATGCCTAACTGCCCAACTGCCTAACCACCCAACTGCCTAACTGTCCAACTGCTTAACCACCCAACTGCCTAACCACCCAACTGCCTAACTGCCCAACTGCCTAACTGCCCAACTGCCTAACCACCCAACTGCCTAACCACCCAACTGCCTAACCACCTAACTGCCTAACTGCCCAACTGCCTAATCACCCAACTGCCTAACCACCCAACTGCCTAACCACCCAACTGCCTAACCACCTAACTGCCTAACTGCCCAACTGCCTAATCACCCAACTGCCTAACCACCCAACTGCCTAACCACCCAACTGCCTAACCGCCCAACTGCCTAACCACCCAACTGCCTAACCACCCAACTGCCTAACCACCCAACTGCCTAACTGCCTAAATGCCTAACCACCCAACTGCCTAACCACCCAACTGCCTAACCACCTAACTGCCTAACTGCCCAACTGCCTAATCACCCAACTGCCTAACCACCCAACTGCCTAACCGCCCAACTGCCTAACCACCCAACTGCCTAACTGCCCAACTGCCTAACCACCCAACTGCCTAACCACCCAACTGCCTAACCACCCAACTGCCTAACCACCCAACTGCCTAACTGCCCAACTGCCTAACCGCCCAAGTGCCTAACTGCCCAACTGCCTAACCACCCAACTGCCTAACCGCCCAACTGCCTAACCACCCAACTGCCTAACCACCCAACTGCCTAACCACCCAAATGCCTAACTGCCCAACTGCCTAACTGCCCAACTGCCTAACTGCCCAACTGCCTAACTGCCCAACTGCCTAACTGCCCAACTGCCTAACCACCCAACTGCCTAACCGCCCAACTGCCTAACTGCCCAACTGCCCAACTGCTTAACTGCCCAACTGCCTAACCACCCAACTGCCTAACTGCCCAACTGCCTAACCACCCAACTGCCTAACTGCCCAACTGCCTAACCACCCAACTGCCTAACTGCCCAACTGCCTAACCACCCAACTGCCTAACCACCCAACTGCCTAACTGCCCAACTGCCTAACCACCCAACTGCCTAACTGCCCAACTGCCTAACCACCCAACTGCCTAACCACCCAACTGCCTAACTGCCCAACTGCCTAACTGCCCAACTGCCTAACCACCCAACTGCCTAACCGCCTAATTCTCTCACCCATTGTGGGACCGGGATCTTCTGAGCTGGCCGCGTGTAACTGGGAGTTCTTGATTCAATCTGGAAGAAATACAGTACTCATATGACACCTCATTGCGCAGGTTATTCATAACCTCACTGTCTCACAAAAGATTTCCCAAACGGACCAATTAAAAAGATCTAACTTTAACCCAATTCCTATCTGTCTGTGAGTGTACATTATATTAAATTGTGACATTGTGGCTTTTTGTTGTATACGAATATTGAATTTGAAGGATTTGTTATGTGCTACGTATACGCTACCTCAGATGCAGACCCTGTATTTTTAGCATCATGTTATCGATTGCCTGATATCAATAGTATAGAAGTCTACGCCCGCACACCTGCTTAAGCGATACCATATCACAATTCCACACACCGCATCAGCAAAATGGGAGTATAAGCATTATACCCTGTGCACTGCACTGACCACAAGCAAAGAGCCACATAGACAGGTAGGCATGGATTGAGTGATTGCATCGGGGAATCTAGGTAGTATAATGGTTAGCACTAGCCCCAGAATGTCAAAATCCTGCTCTATGCGCAATATTGTTAATGTATCTCATGAATATCCTTAACAGTTTTAAAGTTACCCTTAAATGCTTTAAGCGCAGGATCTTTTACATTCATGGGACATTCATGCAACAAGAGTTTGCCTGTGTGTTGTATTTATGTATATATATGTATGTAGTAGTGTGCACTGACCTCTCAGGCAAGTAACCACATAGACAGGTATGCGTGGGTCGTGTGTTGATATCAGGGAGCCTAGGTGGTGTAATGGTTAGCACACTGGCCCAGAATGCAAAGAGATGTTGGTTTGAATCCCACTCTAGGTGCAATATTTCCCATTTTCATCAGGCCCATGAGACTGGTTGCCGTGACCAGGATCCTATAAAGCTATGCGCTGTATGGTTGTTGAACCTACCCTGTGTATGTATGTGTCAGTGCATTGCCTGTATATATGTAATTGTAAGCATTAAAAGACTTACAATTCCAGGGGGACTAGTGTAGTAGTGTGCACTGACCTCTCAGGCAAGTAACAACATAGACAGGTAGGCGTGGGTCGTGTGTTGATATCAGGGAGCCTAGGTGGTGTAATGGTTAACACCCTGGCCCAGAATGCAAAGAGATGTTGGTTCGAGTCACGCTCTAGGCGCAATATTTCCCATTTTCATCACCCCCATGACATGTATATATATGTAGATATATATATGTGTATATATACCTCAGCACATTGCCAGCATATCTTGGCAGCAGATACCAACCATCGCCTACTGCTACTACAGGAGAAGAGTCCAAGAAATAAAAGGAACACAGAGATGTGGGAATTGTGGGGGTGCTCTGTGATTCACTGCCCTTAGAATCGGCTGACTCATCCCGGCCGACTCATCCCGGCCGACTCATCCTGGCCGACAAGCACGCCAAAAGTCTGACACCATAGGCTTCTCTCTGCAGTAACAGGTTCTATTATAATGTCCCGGTCGACTCATCCCAGCGACTCATCCCGACCGACTCATCCATGCCCATTTATTCCAGTCCATACCTACCGGTCCACTCATACCGGTCCACTCATCCCGGTGCGATCATACCAGTCCAATCGTGCCGATTTACTCACGCCGGTTCATTCATACCGGTCCACTTATATGGGTCTACTCAACAGACTCATCCCAGCTGACTCATCATCCCTGACTCATCCTAGGTGACTCATCCTAGCTGTGCCAAGCGGACTGACTCATCCTGACTGACTCATCTAATCATGGCTGACACAACTCTACCTGCTCAACCCGGTTTCTGACGAGATACTGAGCTGCTTACACACAGTCTGGTTTGCACACAGTAGCACGAGCAAATCAAAGGGCACCCGGTGCACACACCACACACCACACATCACACACCACACACCACACACCACACACCACACACACCCTACTACTCCCACCCCACTCCCTCCGGGTTTAAAGCTGCATTGTCCGATGAAAACATCAAATTTCCAAAGCCTAAGCAATTATCTAGATTTGATTGTACCTATCTAACTTAGAAACTGGTGTATTTATTAAACAGTTGTCACCATATAGAAGGAACTACTGAGGCAATTTAATAGGACTTGTTACTGCAGAGAGAAGCCTATGGTGTCAGAATGTTGGCGTGCTTGTCGAAATTAATTTGGCATGTTTGCACTTCAAATATCTCAAAAGTTAACCGTTTAAAATAAAATTGACTTCAAACTAACGTAAGCCTTTATAGTGCTGCTCGACCAGGGTACAATCCCACCCAACCCCATGACTAAGTATCCCACTACTCTCACATTATCCTTGCACTGAGCCGACCAGTCATTGCCCTATCATAATCGTGCCTAGAAAATAGCAATCAATTTAATACATTTATCTCAGAAAAAATGTCAGAAACTCAAAACCATCGGACTATGCAACGTTAAAGTTGCGTAGTCCGATGGTTTTGAGTTTCTGACATTTTTTCTGAGATAAATGTATGGAACTGATTGTTATAATCTACCTCACTTCACTTTGAAGTAACTTTTATTTTAAATGGCCAACTTTTGAGATATTTGATGCGCAAACATGTCAAATTAGTTTTGGCAAGCACCATAGGATTCAGCTCTAACAGGTTCTATTAAATTGTCTCAGTATCCCCTTCTATGTGGCAACAAATGTTTCCTAAGTGTATCAATATCTAAGTTAGCTGTGTAGAATCAAATCTAGATGATTGGTTTGGTTTTGAAAAGTTGATGCTTCATCGGACTATGTAGCTTTAAGAGGGATAGGAAGAGGTGCTGTTCACTTTCCACACAGTGCACGCAGGGTCCCGGAGGCAAAGACGGTACAGGTGGTTGGTTGCCAGCGGTGGGGTTTATGAAGTGCGCGCCTAAATCTGCAGTGTGCACTCTGCAAAAAAAAAGAGGAGAACTAGTAGGTAAATCATTTGGAAGCGAGGGCATAACACCCTAAGAAAACAGGAAAAAAAACAAAGAAAATCAATTGAAAAAATGCAATTTGTCAAGTGTCCATATTTAGAAAATGGTGCCAGTTAGGAAATAGGGCCTACTCCTATTCCTAAGCAGCATGGTTGTTGCGTATCCCTGTAATTAGGATCATCTAGAGATGGATAAAGAAGAGGTCACAGCGGTTGTGTATAAACTGAAACACATTCCAGATGAAGACGGATTCAAATTAGTAAAGCAAGGATACATAGGTGAATGGACTAACTTTCAGCTAATTTAAAGCATAATATATTGAGCCAAAGAGACGTAGATGACTGGAATTATCTATGTATTTATCCATTATATTATCTGCGCTATAGTAGTAATAATAAATAACACGAAGACACAAATACAGTTTGGAGTGAGTAATATCCTCTGGCTGGCCTCTGGCTGGCCCTAATCTCTTTATTTAAAAGAAAATTCAGGCAGAAGTGACCAACCGGTAGTGGGACAGGAAGGAACAGCTGACTGGCTACCTTCGCTTACCTGTCCCCCCAGACAACTGTGCACCAAGTCGCTCTAACCACATTGCACAGAACCTTCCAGAACCCCAGAGATTCAAGCCAGGAAGTCCTCTGACCGCTTAGCATAACACTTGTATAAAGGTGAACATTTATACATACACATAAATGTATAATATGTGGCTAGCTGAGGTGGCATGGTCAGAGGAGGTGTCCATTCACTAAAAATCTTCCAGTATGACTGACGCCAGGCATCGGGCGCTAGGTGTATTTATACTTGTATAATACGTTATACATCACATATATGTGATCATGCCTTGTGTGGTTGTGTAAAAATCCTCTGTTGCGACTGACACTGGTATATATATCCAGTGGAGGCGACGAGGCCGCGGGTGATGCCATTGATACAGTGTTGGGTCTTACAAGAGTATAACAAAAATGATAATAATTCCCTTGCATATCTTTATACAGTATAACTCCGTTAAACCAAACTTGAACGGGCCCTAGAAATTTGTTTGCATTAACCGATTATTGGTTTAACCGAGCTTTGGCTTCGACTTTGACTTGGCTTTGGTAAAAACACGGGTGCATTATGAATATACAATGTATGTAGACACATTGATTATTGTTTTTTTTATGTATATGCAGTATATCCCCGTTAAACCAGACATGGTTAAACCAAATGATCGGTTAATCCAAACTTTTTCGGCGGCCCGGCAAAATACTACCATTTATCATATTAAAAAAAGTCTCAGATCACCTTATAACCACATGAACGTTTTGTTTAACCGTAGCGAAAGAGGCCTGGGGACCGAGAATGTTGTTTGGACTAACCGATACTTTGGATTAACCGACGTTGGTTTAACCAACTTTTTTATATGATAAATGGCAGTATTTTGCCGGGCTGCCTAAAAAAGTGTTGATTAACCGATCACTTGGTTTAACCGAGCTTGGTTTAATGGGGTTTTACATACTCGGATAATTCGTTATACATATATATAGACGTTACTGTATGAAATTAGTGGAAACTGAAACGCAATAGGGAGAGACCAGTCATTTCAAAGTATGCACCACGCATGTACGCCGTCTTTACTCAAGCAATCAAGAACTCTACACATACAGGGAAATCAAGGGGTCATGTTTACTACTGATCCTAGCCACTACAGTGCATGATTTTTGTATCTAGATCTTCACAACACTTGAGTATTTCTTAAAAGAAGTCCCTGCCACCACTCACCCCACCCACACTCATAGCATACACTGTCTCGATCCTCATTTCTCGTCTATTCTGGCTTTTGTTCCCATAAGCTTCAATATAAAAGTTGAATACACTCCATAATATTCCTAGCGCAGTGTTTTAGACTCTTTATGTTTCCTGGCTCATCCTCCTCAGGTTCAAATCAGAGAGCCGAATGGAGCCAGTTTAAAACATCCTAATATGGGTATTCATAATTCTGCTGGTCCCTCAGTGAGGACTGGAGCACAGGCCCAGCATGTCATGTTACAGATGCAGGTTTTACATGGCAGAATGTTGTGGTTGGTGCCTCTCCCAGCTATATCCTTGGCTATTGACCTAATGCTTTAAGCTCACATTACACCTCATTATCATCAACCAATACCAGATATGACCTTAGGTGTTGCTAGGACCTAAAACAACAAACAAACAAACAATACCAGACGGGATGGCCGAATAAGTTGAGCATCCATCGCCCGTTTTGGTAGATCGTTGGATTCGAACCCATGGGTTCGAACCCTGGTCGAGTCAAACCAATGACTTAAACATTTATATGTATCGCTTCCTATGCAGGCACTCAGCATAATTAGCATAGTGAAATGACTGTTTGGCTCAGTGTCAAGATTATGTGACTGAGTGGGATATCAGGTCATGGTGCTGGTGGCCTGATCTCACATTGGGGCAGCACTATAGAATCACCGTAGGTGTTCACTGTCACAAGTTAGTACCCGTCCTGATATGACCTTAGATGTTTTGACAGGATGTAAAGCTCCAACAACCAGTCAATCATACCAATCCCGAAAGGCCCATTCAGACCTTACCAGACTGAGTACCGGACACCACCGGACAAAGAATTGTCTAGTCCGGTGTTGTTCGGTATCAAAATGTACCGAAATGTACCGTATGAAACGAACACTAAACGGACAAGGAACGTACATTAACAAATAGCCACTGGATGATAACTGGACGAAAACCGAATGTCAAACGGACGTAACGGATTGTTCACGGACACGCAGAAAACATACACTGACCGAATTCCCGCAATATAAAAAACAACACCAAAAACACCAAAAACAACAACAAAAACAACAAAAAAACACTATCAACGGACACTGCAGGAAGCAAACCGGAGACGTAACGGATGGGTCCCGGACATGAAACGAACAAAACGGACAAAACGGACATCAACCATACATGTCAGTCCGGCGGTGTCTGGTACACGTTTTGTGCATGTTCAAAACGTGTACCGGACACCGCCGGACACCACCGGAGATAGAACGGACATGCCGGATGGGTACCATATATAAACCGTACATTGCCATATTTCACTGGACATTGTCCGGTTTCTGTCCGTTTCCTCAATCCGGTGAGGTCTGACTAGGGCTTCAACAGCAAGGGTTATTGGGGAACCACAGATGACTTTGCAACCAGTTTTCTTCAGTTTTTCCTGTTCTCCACTGTCCTCTGGGGCTTGACAAACTTCACACCTGTTCATTCCCTGATGTTTTCTTCCCACCTCGTCCTGAGTCACCCGACGCGGTAGCCGAATCAGTAGAGCATAGGTTTCCCGGCCGAATGGATCCAATGACTTACCAAATTGATACTTGGCGTCACCTAGCCTGGCGCTCGGCATTAATAGGATAGGACAAGGACTGATTTAGTTCAGTGTCATGGTAATGTGACTGAGTGGGATATCGGGTCATGGTGCCGACGGCACCAGGAGTGTGCACTGTCACAAATGTGTGCCCGCCCTGATATGACCACATATGTTGCTAGGACGTAAGCACCCCAACAAGCAAACATCTGCCTTTGTCCACATTGTTGTATACCACCTTTCACTGTGCCTTTGCGAGATGGTTTGGGCCAAACCAAATGAAAGGGAACATCACATGATGAGTCTTGCACCTACAGCCTAATGACCGAACGTGGGTTATTGACATAGGGCCTACATTTGTTTCTAATGTAGTTAGTAATGATGCGAGTGGCAAAGTGGTCGGTGGTTCGATTCCCCATGCCATCACCTCTGGCTGTGCCAATTTGCATTTCAACCCCTGTGTATAACATACAGGGTCAGCAAAGGCCAGTTGCTCTCATACCATCGCTATGTTATGCGGGAGGTTGAAAATCCCTTGGGTCAGTAAAAGTGTAGGCTCGGGCTTTCTATCAACCAACTGTATAATGGTGAAAACAAGACTATTCAAACTTATCCATGTTAGTCAGTATAAATCTTCAAGAACAAAAAGAACATTATCCTAGTAAAAATGTTTACATGATAGAACATGCCATAGTGTATCTTCCGTTGTCTATCTGAAGCTGCAATATGGCATGCTGAGTCTTAGCTTGACTCCTTGCTCAGGGACCAGCGAAACAGAATACTAATATTAGTTCAGGTTCTTGTATACCACAGCGCGGGTTAATGGGTTCGAGAGGTGGATGCGTGTTCAACCTTAGGTTGTGAATAAAACATAAAGCAGCTCGCATCAGCGTAGATGCTGGCAGAGATAGTGTAAGTGGGTTTGGAGTATAACCCTCACTTCATCACTAAAAAATCAGTCCCAAAGTCTACGGTACCAATGTAATCTTTGAGGCTTACCGTAGTTTCTCTTCAAGGTATTGTAATTATTTTTGGAAGTACGCTCCAACTCTAGTTTCTGTTCAAGGTAGTGTAATTATTTTTCGAAGTAGGCTACAACTCTAGTTTCTCTTCAAGGTAGTGCAATTATTTTTGGAAGTTGGCTACAGCTCTAGTTTCTCTTCAAGGGAGTGACATTATTGTTGGAAGTAGGCTACAACTCTCAATCAGTTTGAAAAAAGTCCCTGAAAATGTACAAGATTGGCTATTATAATCGCAACAGTTAAAGGCGTATAGTGCGATGGCTTTGAGTTTGTGGCATTTTTATAATGAGATAAATATATTAAACTGATTGTTATTATGTACCTTACTTTAACTTCAAGTACCTCTTATTTTAAATGGCTAAGTTTTGATACATTTATAGTTCAAACATGCAAAATTAGTTTTGGAAGGTATGCCAAAAGTCTGAAAGTATAGGCTTTAGCATTAATAGGTTCTCTTAAATTGCCTTGTTATTCCCGTATGTTGCAAGACGTGCTTAGTCATCATCATGAAAGCTGCCTGCAAAAGTGTTGAAGTGCTACTGGCTTTTGCAAGTTACCAGTGGCACTCTCTTGGGGAGCAAATAGAGGCTTCACACTGGCAAGAACATGTCCAGACAGGCGCAACACTATTTGTCCCTGCAGTGGCTGGTCGGGAGATGTTGGGAGTTCCAATCATCAACCGCCGTTGATGCTGCCACAGTGACATGGTTTTCTGTTCAGGGTTTGCCCTCTTAACCTTCGGTTCTGTCAAGAACCTGTACCACAAGGCAGTGGTTTACAACTCTACAGGGCAGGGGCGTCAAACTCCCTGAGGTATTGCAATACCTGCATGCCATACACATGCTTAGTATGTGCATCAGTAACTAAGTTAGATATGCTGAATTCATTCTAGATAATTGTTTGGGTTTTGAAAGTTGATGCTTCATCGGACTATGCAGGTTTCAGTATAGATATTTTTGGAGATAGATTATTTGGGTTTGGTTAGACTACTAACCTCCAGAGCATCGGGTAATTGGGCTTAGAAATAAAACCCTGAATCACTATAAAATAGTCCCAAAGTTTACACCATTTGTCGGAACGGTTAAGCGTAGATTCTCTTAAAGGTGGTGTGATTGGGTTTGGAAGAACAATTCTGAATCAGTACAAAGTAGTCCTAACGTTGAGACTACTCCGTAATGCAGTCAGAACTGGATAATATGGATGATTTGGTTGGGAGATGAGGTAATTGTTCATGTTGGTTCGTCAACATGGGTAATTTGTGCGTGAACGAGGGGCTGCTTCATGCGGTGGCGCCGCCTTGGTTTGAAGTCGAATGTCCATCACACCCCCTGCTGGATCTCCATGGAACCACATCTCGCCATGCGAGATCTGTGACCTCACTTCTGGTCGACGATGGGCCGCCAGGTCCTGGACTTCAACAGAACGCCTCCAGCCGCCGGACCGGCAACAACTACTACCTTACCCGGCTACCAACCCATCCCTACAATAAGAAGAACACCTCGATGGGGTTGAGAGCGTTATTTCCTGACTTTTCACTTCATTTGATTGATTGATTTCATCTGATTGATTACATGATTGATTGACCTTGCCTCTTATACCGATGACTTCCCTTGAATAAAGTCCATGTCGTGCGGTTCCTTGTTCGGGTTGTAAATTAGGTTAACAAATTGCATCATTATGGGTTTTTAGTTTCTGCCATTTAAAAATAAATACATTGGACTAATCAGTATAATCCATATTACTTTAGTTTCAAATGACTTTAATATTAAACAACAAACTTTTGAGATATTTAAAGTGAGAAAATGTCATATTAATTTTGAGAAGTACATCAAAATTCGGACACCCTAGGCTTCAGCCATAAGAGATTATGTTAGTTTGGCTTGGTATCCCTTTCTATGTATGCTTAATAAGTGCAGCTGCATCTGAATTTGATATGTAAAATTAAATCTAGCTAAGTATTTTGGTTCCGAAAATTTGATTCTTTCGTCGCTCTGTGCAGCTTTAAGGAAAAACATCCGGAGTAGCTTAATTGTGTTTGGGGGGTACAAATCTGAATCGGTTTTTTAAATAAAAATCGCCCCAAAGTTCACAGCACTGACTATTTCAGTCGTTGAGGTAGAGAAGAAATGTAGGCCTATCCAAAATGTCCTTTTGCTTTGTTGACCAGATGGGATGGCCAAATGAGTTGAGCGCCCATCACCGGTTTTTGTAGATCGTGGGATTCGTAGCGACTGGTTCAAACCCTGGTAGAGACAAATCAATGATGTAAACATTTATACTTGTTGCTTCCGAGACAGGTGATTGGCATTATTAGGATAGGGCAAGGACTGGTTGGCTCAGTATCTGGATAATGTGACTGAGTGGAATATCAGGTCACAGTGCTGGCAGCCTAGTCTCCCAGTGGGGCAGCACTAGAAACTCACCATGAATGTGCACTGTCGCAAGTCGGTACTCATCCTGATATGTCCGTAGATGTTGCCAGGACGTAAAACTCCAAGAACCAACCGACCAACCTTTGCTTTGTTACCTTACTAATCCCAGATTGGTGTTATAACAATAGAACTTCCCCCATTGCTTGGCTATGCTAATTTTAACATCAAACTAAAGTAGGCTTAGCACGACTAAGGCCCATCAGAGCAATTTATTGTGGTGCGTTTTGTCAGGACCATTGACTTCGTCTACTCGTTATAACTTAGACCTCCTACTATCGAAAGAGCCCGGCCAAGCTACCTCTGCCAGGATTGAAATAAAATCCAAGGCTTTAATATCCCAGTCACATTAATGCTTGTGGCTGCTTGCGACCACTTTGTGATCACAAAGAAGGGTTGTTCGCAAAGTTGTTGCAAGTAGTCACAAAGACCCTCAGTGGCTACTGCCCTCCTTGTGACCAGTGACTGTTTCTTTGATCCAAAGTGGTCTCTGTGACTGGGGCTTAAAGTTGCCTAGTCCGATGGTTTTGAATTTCTGGGGGTTTTCTGAGATAATTATATTAGATTGATCACAAGTATCTAGTTTACATTAGTTCAACGTTACTTTTATTTTAAATGGTAAACTTTTTTAGATATTTTCAGTGCAAACATGGAAAATTAGTTTTGACAAGCTTGGCAAAACTCTGACACCGTAGACTTCTGCAGTAAGAGGTTTTGTTAAATTGACTCAGTATTGCCTTCTATAACAAATGCTTAATAAGTGCATCAGTATCTAAGTTAGATATGTAAAAACAAATCTAGATAATTGGTTTGGTTTTGAAAATTTGATATTTCATTGGACTATGCAGCTTTACGTATGCGGGTGGTTTCATTTCTATTTGATTATGCTCCCTGAAGCTGAGGAAGTGGTTCTCCAGACTGGACGTGCGACACAACTTTTTTGGCTTTAGGGTGGTTGACCTGTGGAATGACTGGCCGGAGAGTGTCGTAGCAGCAGAGTCGATGAACTGTTTCAAGTCCCGACTGGATGCATAGTGGTCAAGCATTACATATATCTTGGAGCCAGTAACAGTTGCTACAATCCACCACATCTGGAGAACTGTCTCCATTTCTATTAATTAAGAGCGGCTAACAGGTCCAAGGCCTATTATAGCTGTATCCTATTGATTGATTGATTGATTGATGTCAGCAGTTCTTTTATGCATGGAGTTTGTAGAATGTGGTAAAAGTGAACTGGTTCATTCACAGTACTTATGCACCAAAGCACCTGTGGAATGCTTTGTGATTCTCAAACACATTTCAGCCACAGGGCAATTTGCATTGGTTTTTACTGTTGGATATATCCCCGAGTAGTTCATTTATGGACTTTGTTTTAATGGGTAGTATGATTTCATTGTCTTTTATATATATATATTTTACCTCGGTAAAGAGCCTCAGGCTAGCCTCAGGCTAGGGAGAGGTAAGCACATCCGGTACCAGCAATTAGCATATACAACTCACGACTGGATAACGTGTCGTTGGGTTGCTCCGGCAAAATTAGTCTACATACAAGCAAATACGCAGTAAGTATAATAAAAACTGTGGTTAGCTTAATTATGATGCATTAGAGCATCAATATGGAAAGTTTAGACTTTCGTTGGTCCAATTTGGACGAGTTATTTGGTTATAAACAACCAAGGATAGAACACTCGAGTGGGGTTCTCGAAGGAACCAAACCGGTCATTAGCGGTTCTGTCAACACCCGGGTCACCGTGTGACTATGGGTAGAGATGTGGGTTTCGCCCTATCTCATGTGGAAATTCTCTCGTACTCTAATAGAGAGTAATGTTGGAGATGCTCCTGGGTTTCTTTTATAGACTCCCCTAGACAAAACTTTTTCAGGCGTTTCTCCGAGTTTCGTAGCATTTTCTCCAACTTGTTGACGTAGTAGTCACAGGTGGGAGAAGTGTGCGGAACAGAGGGATGGGCGTCCGGATACACTGGTCCCGACCCCGCGTAAAGATTTGGGCTTGACCCACAATCCACGCACAAATTTAGCTTATTACGCCTGTGTTATAACGGTATAAACACGTTCTCTAACACCACCAGATGTCCAATTGAGTTTGAAACAACCAAATTGTGACAAATATATATACCAGGACTGACCAAAAATCTTTGTTTACAGTTCCCGATGGCCACGAAGCGGAGTAAGCGCGGTGCAGCAGCAACCGAGGGGCGTGTTCCGAGTGGAGTGGACGAGGAGTACGACTCCTCACCTGTGTTGTCGGCAGGGCCGTCGACACAGCCCCGGGCGCATATCCTCTCCGACCCGGACGAGGATGCAGTGCCTGATGTGCCTGCGCCTCCAGATTGGGAGGCTCGCTTTGCACTGTTGGAAAGCCACATCTTGACTTCCAAATCGCCCGTGTCTCGGAAGCGGCGTAGGCCGAGTGTCCAAGAGGATTCGTATGAGGATTTCTTGGACACAGACTCAGCGGTGGAGCTTAAGGCTCCTCCTCCTCCTTCTCCTAAACTGGAGGAAGAAGAAGAAACAGGTGATTTCTTCGGGTGATGAATTCACCAAGGAGCGGGCAGAGACTGGTTTTCGCAAAAAAGCGGAAGACTAAGTCCAAAAAGAAGAAGAGGAAGAGGAAATATTCTTCTTCTGATTCGTCCACTGAGTCTACTTCTACGGAATCAGACTCAGACACCATATATGAAGGTGTCTATGCGGACATTGGCACTAAAGTGGCTAAGAAGGTGGAGAAGCCAAAGGCTAAGCGGGTTAAAACCACTACGCTTATGCGCGAGACCGTGAATGGTCATTTCCGCACGTTTAAACCGGCGGAGGTTATCTCCAAGTTAGGAGATGAGTTAACAGGCATAAAGGGTGTTCCCAACTCCATCATTAAAGAAATGGATCGGGATGTCAATATGACGGATGACCGCAAGAAGTTTGAGGATGTGTTGCACACAGTGCATAAGGCAGTGTTGGCTACCCTAACAGCTATTGTTCCTGTGGCTAATAGGATGCAGAGTGAAAATAAGTTCTCGTCTTTGGCTAAGACAATGGACAAAGGCATTGCAGTGTTAGCGGCGGCAGGTAATTACCTGTCGTATCGAAGATATGAAAATGTCTTCAAGTCAGTTTGCACAGATGCTGGCAAGGAAGTGGCTCGCTCTAAGAAGGTTACCGATAATGAGGGGAAGGAGTTTACGCTTTATCTTGCTCCAGAGCCGATTAAAGGGAAACCCTTAGATAACACCAAGATGTTTGGCGGTCAACTACAATACCTCTATAAAGAGGTAGAGACTGCAGCCAAGAGTGGCAAAAACATGGATGGCAAGAAGAAACAGGAAGCTCCTCGTTTCAAAAAGTCACGAGGGGATTTTCGTCCACGACGGTTCACCAGAGGAACCAGACCGAGTTCAAACTTCGGTCAAGGGTTTCGGGCCGGGGCGCTCGCCCAGGCTGGACCGACAACACCGCACGGCCAATAGGCCGAGGGTTCAACTCGTCGAGACCTTTCCCCAGGGGCGGGTCCAAGTAGAGGTCCAAACACAAACTTTACAAGTCCCTGCAGCCTCTAAAAACACACAAACTGTAATCCTTAATAAATGGGTGGAATATCGGCATTTTAAAATGTTCTCTCTAGATACGGCACGAGATCTGATTACACCAGATGCGTGGATGGCTAGTGTTGATTTACAAGATGCATATTATACGCTTCCCATAATGGAACAATCCCGAAAATTTCTTCGATTTATTTGGGATAACCAACTCTATGAGTTTACCTGCATGCCGAATGGCTTAGCTTGTGCGCCTCGTTTATTTACTAAATTGCTTAAACCTGTTTTCTCGGTAATGGCGAGGAAGGGTCACATAATGTTTCCATACATAGATGATTCTTTTATTATAGCATCAACACAAATTGGTTGTGTGAATGCAGTTTTGGATTTATGTGCATTACTCAATAAATTGGGGTTTTATGTACATCGACAAAAGTCAGTGTTTAAACCAACAAAACAACTCAAATGTTTAGGGTTTATTCTGGATACACAGTCCCTTACAGTGTCGATAACAGAACAAAAACTAATTAAGTTTATGACTACAGCGACTCAGCTTATTAAGTTATCAAAGCCTAAAATTAGACAGGTTGCTGTTCTTATTGGCAAAATGACATCATATGCACCTGCTGTGTTATATGGGAAGGCCCATATTAAGTCGCTAGAAATAGATAAAAATTTAGCGTTAGCACGAACTAAAGGCAATTTTGAGCGAAAGATGTTTATTTCGCAAGAAGGGTTACAGGATATTGGATGGTGGATGCAACATATAGCAAGTTCACCAAATCCAATCCGCATGGCGGAACCTAATACAGTAATTACTACTGATGCTTCGTTAGAAGGTTGGGGAGCTCATCGAGATGGGGTCATAACAGGAGGTAGATGGCTTGATGATGAAAAATCAGACTATATTAATGCACTAGAATTGCGTGCTATTTATCTGGGCTTACGTAGTTTAGTAAAGATAAATAAATCACAGGTTAGAATACTAACTGATAATACTACTGCCATGGCATATATTCGTAACATGGGTGGAACCAAATCAAAGTCTTGCAATCAGTTATCTAAACTGATTTGGAACTGGGCACAGGCTCAACAAGCCTGGCTGACTGTAGCGCATATTCCAGGGTCACAAAATACACTTGCAGATTATAAAAGTAGAAAATTCCATGACCATTTAGAGTGGTCTCTCTCTACACCTTTGTTTAACTTCGTTTGTGAAAAATGGGGTACACCTGAAGTTGACTTGTTTGCATCACGAAATAATAACAAGTTACCCTGTTATGTTTCTTGGCATCCTGAACCGGATGCTTGGAAAGTAGATGCGTTTGCTATTACCTGGGAAAATAATTATTTTTATATTTTCCCACCATTTAGCATTATCAGCCGAGTAGTGAGAAAAATCGGCTTGGAAGGGACACATGCGATACTGGTGGTGCCCGATTGGGACACGCAACCTTGGCTGCCAGCAGTTTCACAACTGGCAAAAGATCATATATGATTCCCAAGAAAACTCGGGAATCTGACGCACCACGGACCCCTAGTGGTTCACGGCGACGTGTCAACGACGCCCCTATTGGCATTCCTTTTCTAAGGAAGCAGCTACAGCAATTTGGATTGGACAGAATTACTGAGGATAGGACAGTATCGGATGCCTGGAGGCCAGGAACTGTCAAAATGTATACAACCTATTTAAAGAAATGGGGTGTACATTGTTTGTTAATGAAAGTTAAGCCAACAAATCCAAAGATTTCACAAGTAGCTCGGTTTCTTCGTTCTCTAGAGGATGAAGGACTTTCCTTTGGATCGATTAATGCGGTGAGGTGTGCGTTATCAATTATATTACCTAGAATTGATGGCGAAACAGTTGGAAAACATTATGTTCTTTGTTATTTACTTCGTTCAATTTATCAAAGGAATCCTCCAAAACCAAAGTATAGTCGGTTTTGGGATGTTTCTATAGTATTTAAGTTGTTTCAGGCTTGGCCTCACAACTCGAGGTTAGATATAAAACAGTTAGGTTTTAAGGTTGCGGTCCTGTTATTGTTAGTAACCGGACACAGAGGACAGACGATTGTTGCTTTATCCTTAACTGGATTAGAAATAGACAAGGAACAAGCTACATTTGATTTAGAAAAATTGCTCAAATCGAACACGTTAGGTGACCCTTTATCAACGGTTCACTTAGACTGTTTTCCGAATGATCGGAAATTATGTGTTGTGTCGGCCATACGGGCTTATATATACAAGACAAAGGATTTACGTGCATCACAACAACTATTAGTGAGCTTTATAAAGCCACATAAGGCGATTTCACGAGACACACTTGCCAGATGGACAATTACGGTGTTGAAATTGGCTGGAGTGGATACGAGTAAATACTCTTCCCACTCAACTAGAGGAGCCATGGTCTCCAAGGCACGGGTGCTTGGTATTTCTGTGAAAAGAATACTAGCGCATGCAGGCTGGAAGACGGCTAAGTCGTTTGCAAAACATTATAATAAACGACTAGAAAAGCCTACCGGCGTTGCAAAGCGTCTTCTCGCCAACTAACAAGAATAGGTGAGAACAAAAATTTAGAATGTTATAATATTAAGAAAGAATGATATTAAGGATAAAAATGAATTATGTAAAGGTCTCCCTAGCCTGAGGCTAGCCTGAGGCTGTTTACCGAGGTAAAATAGTATAGTTATACGAGTCTTACCTTGGTACAGATGATGGATAACTGTTGTTTTACCGAGGTATAAGCCTCGGATAGATGTGGGCTAGGGCCCTCCCGCCACACCCTGCCACATCTATTCCGTTGGTGTACCTTTTCGGTAAAGTAATAGTATCCATTGTTTTGAAAGTCATTTTTATCCTCAATAAGTAGGTTAAGATTGCTGGTACCGGACGTGCTTACCTCTCCCTAGCCCACATCTATCCGAGGCTTATACCTCGGTAAAACAACAGTTATCCATCATCTGTACCAAGGTAAGACTCGTATAACTATACTATATATATATATATATATATATATATATATATAGATATAGGAGCGGTACAGTGAGTGAAGGCGGGGGGAGGAGTGGTGCGTCCACAGACGGGTGGCGCCCCCCAACGGATCTGAGGATGTGAAAGATGGAAGTGTAGCTGAATATATAGGCTCCTCCAGTCGATGACTGAGGAAGGAATTATGGCTGAGGACCAGCTGGAAGCTTTCGGTCTTATTATAGTTGTATAATGGCTTATACAGCATATATATATATAGTATTCTGCACTGACTTCTCAGGCAAGGAGCCACATAGACAGGTAGGTGTGGAACGACTGATGACATGCGGCTGCCGCTCTTCCTCCTCTTTTCAACACATCCTCTCCTCTAGCTTCCTCCCACCCTCTTCAGTCACATTTCCACTCTTTTCTCTAATCCTCTTCCGTCTCTCTACCATGATATGCATACATCATATGCCGCTCTTCCTCCTCTTACTGTTACTCCCTCAACCCCATCTCTCAACTTATGCCACTCTTCTCTGCTACCCTTTTCCACTCTTCCTTCTACTCCTCACCATGTGTACGTCTTCTACGTCTTCCTTTCCCCTCCTTCCTCTCTTTCCCTCCTTCCCATCCTTCCCCTCATACCCTTCCATCCCTCCTCCCGCCTCCTCTCCCCTCCTTTCCCTCCTAGCTTCCTTCCCCTCCTTCGCTCTTTCCCCTCATACCCCTCATTCTCCCCGTTCCCTTCCTTATCCTCCTTCCCCTCTTCCCTTCTTCCCCTCCTCCGCTCCTTCTCCTCCTACCCCTCATTCCCCCCTTCCCTTTCTTCCCCTCCTTCTCTCCTTCCCCAACTCCCCTCCTTCCCATCCTACCCCTCATTCTTCTCCTTCCCTTCCTCACCCTCCTTTCCCTCCTTGCCCCCATCCCCTCCTTCCTTCACCCCCCTTCTCACTTCCATTTCCCCTCTTCCCCCTTTCCCCTTCCTTCCCCTACTTCCCTTCCCCCTTCTTCCCAATCCCCTTTGGCGCCCACTCACCTCCAACACTCTTGTATAGTAAGTAGTGTGTGCGCATGCTCTGTAAGTGTGTTTGCACCTGTGTGCAGATTACTTATTTAGGGATGGACCCAGTGCCTCCTTACCCGGACAAGACGGTGTATTGTGTACTCACCTGGTTAGTGTCGGGCTCTCCTCGAACCGCACGAAACCCAATTCGCTTAACATGCAACTCCACCAAAATAAGATTCATCCTTCTCCATGCACTCTAAAATAAAAATGTCTCCTTCCCCCTGCACTAAATGACATATTCCTATCTGATCCTGGTGGGTATTAAATCTCACTTCTATGCTATGCATTTGAAGGAGAGAAAAAAGAGAAAAATAGACAGCATTTGTTTTTGTGGTAACAGAAGCTGGCCGATGTAGTGAGGTCATGTTCTTTATTGGTTAGGCTATGCCCACATTTGATGCGAGATAGCAAGTGCTTATTTTATGTCTTTCTGATCCTCCAAAGATTTCTCCCCAACAGGTCAGTCTTCAGATGGCTCGTGGTCGTAGAAGTACCGCACAGACACTTTGGCCTTAGTATTTTTCACGGCAACTAGCGCGCTCAGAAATAGTGAGAACTGGATCATGGCCAATGGAAAATCCCCGATCATGTTAAATGACGGTAGTACTTCTACTTTTTTAATATAAATATAAATTGGAGACACCATCAGAGATCGCCTCTAATTAAAGTTCAATTGTCGGATGGTTTTGAGCTTCTCGAATTTTCTGAGATAAATATATTACATTGATCACTATGAACTACCTTACCTTTTTAGTTCGAAGTAATTTTGATTTTAAATGGCTAACTTTGGAAATATTTGAAAGCGCAAACATGTAAAAGTAATACTGGCAAATACGCCAAATTTCTGACACCGTAGGTGTTTGCAGTAATAGGTCCTCCTAAATTGCATCAGTATTTCCTTCAATGTGGAGACAAATGTTTAATAAGTGCACCATTATCTAAGTCAGATATGTAGAATCAAAACTATATAATTGGTTTGGTTTTGAAAATGTTATATTTTCATCAGACTATGCAGCTTTAAATAAATGTGACGCGATTGCTGGTAGGGGTTGCTGAATGGATAGCGATGCAGCATATTCCACACATTGCCTGTATATTAAAGCTGCATAGTACGATGAGGCACCAACATTTGAAAACCAAAACAATTATCTATATTTGATTATATTCATCTACCTTAGACACTGATGCCCTTATTGAGCATTTAATTCTGCATAAAACCAGCATACTGAGTCAATTTAACAGAACTTGCTAATTTTTTCTTGAATATGATTTTTTCTTTAAAGAGGTATAATCTATAATATAAGAAATATATGTTTAAATTAGGAAACAAAACCCTTTGAAGTGCTCCTTATTTATTTTCATCTGGTGACGCGGGGTGAATCAATATAAGAGAAAAAAAAGGAAAGAAAGAAAAATAAAGCCGAACACTATCTGGCTAACTAGCATCGGCATTTTGGAGATCTCAAGAAGCGCAAAGGTGGATTTCCATAAGCAGCATGCGATATGAAGCAGACCTGCTCAATGCACCGGAGATGGGCGGACATATCGACTTTGGCTGATGCGGCGGAAGAGTCGTTGGCCCTGTGTGTTCCGGCGTGTGACCGAGCAGAAACTCAATTCAGTCCACATCCCTGCCGCCGCCCCGCCACATTGTCCCGTGACCTACAGAGTGGGCACTGCGCCACGCTGTTGTCAGCAGGCTGTTGCAACAGTGGTCAGCAAGACTTTGTGTGTATATATATATATATATAATTATATACTGTAGGCCTATATATATTTATATATATATATATATATATATATATATATATACTGCAAAACCTCCCAAACCTCCCACCTCCACAGGTATATATGATTATATACTGTACTCGGTATGCAGGTATTGCAGGTATAGCAATACCTCAGGGAGATTGACACGCCTGCCCTGCAGAGTTGTAAACCACTGCCTTGTGGTACAGGTTCTTGACAGAACCAAAGGCTAAGGGAACAAACCCTAAACAGAAAGCCATGTCACTGTGGCAGCATTAAGGACGGTTGATGTATGGAACTCCCAACATCTCCCGACCAGCCACTGCAGGGACAAATAGTTCTGTGCCTGTCTTGACATGTTCTTGCCGGTGTGAAACCTCTATTTGCTCCCCGAGAGAGTGCCGCTGGTAACTTGCAAAAGCCAGCAGCACTTCAACACTTTTGCAGGCAGCTTTCATGAAATGTACTCAAGCGGGAGGGGCTGCCCTCTATGATCTTCTGATCGAGGGGGAATCTCTGGTGGACTGGACACCTCATGAGGATGTCATCAGACAGGCTACCAAAGCAGATCCTCTATTCTCGGCTGTCTTCTGGTTACGGAAAGAGAGGATGCCCTCGTGTCCGGTTCAAGGATGCCATCAAGAGAAGCCTGAAGCTGAGAGACATTAAGACCGACTCATGGACATGGCTCTTGCGGCAGAGAGCTAAATGGAGAGTGGCAGTCAAGTAATGAAAGCAGACTTTGTTGCATCGCGACCGACCGCATGATGATGATGATGATATACTGCAAAACCTCCCAAACCTCCCACCTCCACAGATCGACCATTTCCCTATATCGATCGCTTTATTTGGGTCCCAACAATGCCATTGCAAGGCTATTTTAACTCTGTAAAACGACCACCTCCCTAAATGGGCCAGTTAAAGTCGGTCCCATGGTCAGTCGATTTAGAGAGGGTTTACTGCTATATAATTTATTATGTCTATATAAATAAAGAATATTCACTTATGTTTGTTGCTGTCTTGTCCGGCCACATCTCTTTCCCAACACCCTTTATTCTCTATACGCCCCTCTGTAATCGGACACTCTCTGTTTCCCTCCCCCTGGGAACCGACTCCATCGGTCTCTCGCCACTCACTTCAAACTCTCTCTCCATATATATATATACTCTCTCTCCATATATATAATATATATATATATATATATATATTTATATATTTATATGGAGAGAGAGTTTGAAGTGAGTGGCGAGAGACCGATGGAGTCGGTTCCCAGGGGGAGGGAAACAGAGAGTGTCCGATTACAGAGGGGCGTATAGAGAATAAGGGGTGTTGGGAAAGAGATGTGGCCGGACAAGACAGCAACAAACATAAGTGAATATTCTTTATTTATATAGACATAATAAATTATATAGCACATAATCCATATAAACATATCTCCAGTACAATAAAGGAGGGACAAAGAGGTAGTGGTTGACGAGTTCAATCTCTGGGAATAAAATCCTTTGATCCAACTGACAGTGACACTTGTCAACATCCGGTGGAGTTGAGGCCGGCTGAAGATGGCACCACCGGTAAAGCGTTGAGTCTTAAAGATTGTAACAATATAATAACAATTCCCTTATGTATATTTATACTGACATAATACGTTATACATCAGATCAGTTGTATATTTATAATATTTATAAACAGGGTCAATCCAATGATTTATATAATTGGTACGTGTGACTACCTAGCCAGGCACTCAGCATTATTAGGATAAGGCAAGGACCGGTTGGCTCAGTGTCAGGATAATGTGATTGAGTGGTATATCAGATCAGGTCATGGTGCTGGCGGCCTGGTCTCCTAGTGGGGCAGCACTATGAAATTACCATCCATGCGCACTGTCACCACAGGTCGGTACTCGTCCTGATATGACCTTAAATGTTGCCAGGAAGTAAAGCTCCAACAATTAACAACCAAACAACCAACCGACAAGGACGGTGGTTGGGTCCTTTACTGTATACAGTAGCTTCCAGATAGCCAATTGCAGGACACCATTTCAAGTGGCACTTCACACCGTGTGCAGCTGGGCTCACTGAGTCACGTGACATGGGCGTCATCGATTTGTCCTCATGGATTTGTCATTAGATCACAAGTTGTTTTGGACGCCATCGATTGATTGCTACATGATGGCCTTAGTTGTTGCAGCTTTGGTTATTTCCAATGTTCGCCCACCTGGCACGGCCTCGTTCGATAATCCCGCTTTTGCCAACACACCCTGCCAACTGTTGTCCGCCATTTTGCCCCGGCTATGAGACACACACAGATATATATATATACATATATATATATTTCAGTTTGAAATCCGAAGGCAGAGTGACTGTGCGGTGCAGAGATCGGCCGGTGGTGGCGCTCGCACCCGGCTAGCCGGGGCAAATCCCGGGCAGGTCAGCGATTGGACAATAATATAAGTAACAAAGTATACGAAATAATAAATAATAATGAAACTCCGCCTGTTTTTATATCTGCATAATTCATTATACATCCTATATAACACCGAGATTAGCCTCACATTGGAAAATGATATTATATGAGTGACTGGAGTTCTCCACCACCCCACCCCACCCCGCCACGCCACGCCACGCCATGCCATGCCACGCCACACCATGCCACACCATGCCACACCCCGCCATGCCCGGCCACGCCCACCCACGTCCCGCCACACCACCCCTCCCGCTCTTCTGAGCCCCTATATATATATATGAAGAGTTCAGGTGCAAAGCCCTGCAAACGTCAGTCCAAAAATTGGGATCAACTTTGGAATCAAACCTACAAAATTGTATTGTTATACATTCCTACTTTTGTGGTCATTGCTCCGTAAGCATGCCATCACAAAAAAAATAGTGGAATTAGTCAGAATTTAAATTATTGTCAATTCAACATCTGTTATTTTAATTGCATTTTTGGATTGGATATGTTGGTGAGGCAACATATGTAATTGTCGACACTCGGACAAAGCGCACGAGGTAAAGACCGAGCTCAGCACGTGACCTAAAATCCTTCCCTACGCCCACTTCTTGCCCAGCTGCAGAACGCACAACACTGATTTCCCCACCCACCCACCCAACCCTTTCTCTAGAGGGTTAAGTGCTGAGGGTGTTATTTTCTTGTTATGATGTTTACCTTGTTTGACTTATCTCGCTGCAGAACTTCCTCTGCCTGATTACGCATATCTTGCACCGATTACGCACAACTTCGGAAGCCAGCTCTTCCATGTCGCTAGGTCCTAGTTGCCTGCTGTCACGTAAGGAAACGACACTGTTACCGGAGCCAGCCTCCCGCACGCCCCTGAGGCAATGTCAGACTGTTTGATTAGTTATTTGATGTCATAATCAATAAATCATGATTATAAAGATTGTCTTGCTTGTCCTTTGTCTGAGTGTTGTGAATTGGCGTTTACGGGATTTTACGCCTGAAATCTTCATATATATATATATATTACGACCAACATCGACACTCTGCCATCCCACCCACCCCACATATATATATATATGATGATCTAAGTCGCAAAATCCTGTAAACATCAATCAAAAAAATTAACTAAAATAAACGATTTTTACATGACAATACTCTTTTATTTCACTTATTCCGCCTTTCTATATCCATGGACCAAAAAAAGAAAAAGAAATATGGATGTTTAAAAGTGAACTTTTTGAATGTTTAGCTCCAATGTACATCTCAAATTTTGGATTGGCATTTACGGGGTTTTACGGCTGAACTCCTCATCTGTATCCGCCACATTGGATGCTAAATTAGGGCATGGAAGAGTGGGAGGGGTGGCAGGGCGGGGCGTAGCGGCACGTGGCGGGGTGGGGTGGTGGAGAACTCCAGTCACTCATGCAATATAATTTTCCAATGTGAAGCTTATCTCGGTGTTATTTATTAAACTGTTAAATTATTTAAAGCTACATAGTCCGATGAAAACAGCAAATTTTCACAACCAAAACACTAATCTAAATTTGGTTCTACATTATCTAACTTAGATACTGATGCTGCTATAAAGCATTTGCTGCGACATATACGGGAATACTGGAGTTAATTTGACTGAAACTGTTACTGCAGAAGCCTATGGTGTCGGTATGCTTGCCACAATTAATTTTGCAAGTTCGCACTTCAAATATCTCAAATGTTAGCCATTTTAAATTAAACTTACTTCAAACTAATGAAAGGTAAATTGTCGATGTTGGTCGTAATATGGGTAATCGAACAAGGCAGAGTTGGATACCTATTCAACGGCTGCTGGCACCACCTGTACTTGCACCGTAACATTAAATATATAGATTGACGTCCACCATGCCTAGCCGGTATTTTCTAAACTACGCCGAGAAACCACGCAATGCTGGTGGATGTGCATATGTAAATTAGATACAATGTCAGCAGCCAAAATCTATTACAAAGTTACGAAAACTTGACATAGTCGTGATGTTTCGGGCCAGCCAACCTGCTATATAAAGCGAGCAAAACCCGGACCTCTGCCACTATGACTTGGTGGCGGACGGTGACAAACCCTTTACTCTGCCATCCCACCCACCCCACAATAAGAGACTAGAACTAAAGGGTTAAAGCATCTCGGGTCCTTCTCTCATTATACTCAAGCATGTACAATTGCCATTTTTGTTCATTAAAAAATCCAAATATATACCATGTATCCATGTTTGCGTTGTTACTTATAATTACCAACCTAATATATTTATCTCGGAAAATGACAGAAACTCAAAACCATCGGATTATGCAACTTTAAATACTTTTAGTAGTTAGCCATTGTTAGTCTGTAGGGATTAATTTCGGTGTACAGACAGGAAAATCACTCCCAACTTCCAAAGTACTGGGAGGACCAAGCGTGGTAGCTGAATCGGTAGAGCGAAGGCTTCCCGTGCGCAAGGTCGGGTTGTTCGAATCCAGGTCGAGTCAAATCATGGAGTTACCAAAATAATACTTATAAATTGGGCTACGACGTAGGAGAATAAGAGACAAGACGAGAAGTGGTGGAAGCCTAGTTTATTTGCTGAGGCCCATCTGGCTGAGCAATAACCGCCCTACCAAGAAAAATTTTAACTGGCGCCGATGTGAACCAGACAAGGTCTGACTGGCATATGACAACATGGTGGGGCGCCAGGATAGCGCAGCAGGAACCAGCCCGCAGCGAATATAGCAATAATATATTGTGGGTTAATAATAAAGGCAGCATTAAATGCTAGGATCCTGCAGGATATAGGAATATAGCTCCGCCCCTTTATACTCATAGTAATAAATTATATATCCCATAAATTGGGCTACAACGTAGGAGAATAAGAGACAAGACGAGAAGTGGTGGAAGCCTAGTTTATTTGCTGAGGCCCATCTGGCTGAGCAATAACCGCCAAACCGGGCCGGCTAAATCGGCCCAGGCCCCAACCACTCCTCGTCTCACGCCTCCAGATGAAGACTCGTCGCTACCCGGAGCTCATTTAATATTCGGGTTGATGAAGGGGTTTTTAGCTAGGAATACACGGTATCAGACGCCTCAACGAAGTCAAAATACTTTCGTATCTGGACCGATCTCGTGGTGAACGAATTCTTTGAGTAGAAAAACTTCTCAAATCCCCGCTACTCTGCCCTCAGCTCCTCCAGTCCTAGAAAGACAGAACAGCGGAGCGTCGAAGAGGTGTGCACAGCACATAATCCGACCCACATCCACTCCACTAATCCTAGCGGCACTACCCTCTACGTCTAGCCTGCTGAGGGCATCACACACAACATTAACTGTGGTATTTATGTAAGTTGATAAGAATGTAAAGTTCTTCTCGACTGCAAGCCAGAATAATTTTCGCAGCATGGACATAATCCCAACTGATCTGGATCTCCCTGAATTAAGAGCGGATTGGACTACCGCGCTGTCCGTTATAAATATAATCTCGGAATCTTCCCATCCTGATGACCAACGTGTGGCCGCCTCCATCACAGCCCTCATCTCTTTTATGTTTATGTGGTCCCTCCCTGCCTCAGTGGGGAGCACCACACGATGGTGTCCTATCAGCTGTCCTAACACTTCATTGTCCTCTGATTTAAAGGAAGCAGCTAACCAGTCAGTCTCATGCAAAGCACCGATTCCCCAATTCGAAGCGTCACTGTAGACCGCGGTAGTTACCGCAAACTTCCCGAGCATACCCGCCTTACCATTAAATTTTTCAGCGAATGATGCCCACCAGTTGATATCCTCCCTAAATCCGGCATTAAGCCATGCACGGTAGAATGGCTCGCGCAGGGTGCCTATAAGGTCGTAGACGCGCCTACTAAAAGTTCGCCCACCCCTGATAACTTTGGCGCAGTGTGTGAGGTGTCCGGCGAGTCTCTCAAGTTCCCTACGGGTCGCCTTCCTACGACCCAAGAAGAGCAGGAGGATGTCCCGAAGCTTCTTCAATTTATCGTCAGGGAGAGTAAGTTCCAGCGACTCCGAGTTTACATCGATCCCTAAGAATCTAATTTTCTTAGCTGGTGAGAGCAATTTTTTTAAAACTGATAAAAAAAAACAATCTGCGCAATATAGAGAGTACACGTTGTTGCAACCCTGTAGTTTCTTCCTCCGTACTACCCAGAATGCAGAAATCGTCTAGATAGTTAATAATTCTGCAGACCCCCTCTCTGCCTGCGCATCGGACAATGAAGTCTGAAATTCTAGAGAATATATACGGACTAGACGAGAGACCCATACAGAGTCTCCCGTCCATCATATAGGTTCCCACCGAATCACCCTCAAAAACCCAGTAAAGCCCCTGTCTTTTCCTATGTTCTGGTTTAATATGGACAGCGCGGTAAGCATCCTTGATATCGATAGTGGCTAGGTAGTCGCCCCTCTCCAGGCATTCTACCACGTCATCCAGCCCACTATATTTAAACTTTGGGGCCACCCCCTTTGTGTAATTGTTGACACTCCCACCTTTTGGTTTACTACAGTCAATGACACTTCTCCCACCGCCATCATCTTTTGGAACGACGAAGATCCCATGTATACAGGCCGGAGGACTATCGACTTTCCTTAGGACTCCCTCCTCTAACTCCGCTGCTAGCCGGGTCTCTATTATATTTCTCTCCCATCTAGATTTCTTTCTCTCCCGCTGACAGCCATACGTTACATCACAATTGTCATCAATAACATGGAACCCAAAGACTGTGCCCTGAAGGAGAAACATAGCATCTATATCAGTGTCCCCCCGACAAAATGCTTCTGCAAACAAACGACAAGGTTTTAGTTGACATGGCATAGAAAACAATTCGTAAACGCATGCACAAGTGCCATTCAGACAGTCATTGTCCACCCGAAAAGTCACGTAATTACTGTTTGTGTTCTCCCTTACTGACACGCCCCAGCGTTTATCGCTATCACAATGCACTCTTAATAGGTCCTCGTAGCCTGCCCGTGCTATCGCGGCAGACACTCCGGTCAGCTGTTCACACAATCCAGGTTTGTTTTTTACGGGTGGGTGTTCCAATCCCTGTGGTGTCACCTGAGATACTCCCTGGTAGGCCTCGTCCTCCAATTGCACATCCCCACCCCGTATCTCACTGCTGCTCCTCCCTGCACATTGCTCCAATGTAGGGTAAATATTCCCCTGACCTATCTCCCGCGTTGTGACTGGTTGCATGTTCCTTCTCCCATTCGCGCGTTGTGAGCTGTTGTCAATGGTTGACGTGTACAATATTGCCTGATGTTGATCAACATCCCATATTGAAGCTCCCGTAGTCTCCACCTGCCTCACTAGTTGTGGCGTGCTCCCCACACCAACAGGACCCTGTCCAATCGTGACGACTGCTGGACGAATGTCGATGTCGGTGCCGCCGCTCCCTCGATCTAATCCTTGAGCGTCCGTAGTTTGAATAGCCTGACTCCGTCGTACCGGCGGCCAACAGTTGGTCGTTGGCCGGCATCTTGCATCTTGCCCCAACCGGGCTATCTTCCCGACGTTGAGGCGAATTTGTCGCCGCCTTTTCACCGCGCCTCCTTTTCGTCTCCCGTGCCGCTAGGAGACGGTCCCGTTCATCTGTTAGCTCCCTTAGCTCATCCTCCATTTTTAGTTCTTCCAACTCTCGCCGCACCGAGTCTCGTTGTTCTCCAGAGTCAACTTGTCCGAAGCAGGTTCCGGCTCTGGCTCCCCCGTCGCCGACCTTGACATCTTAGCGGCACTGCTTCGTGTAGTTCTGCGCGTTGGTTCCGCTGTCCTCTCCTTCTTACTGCAGTAGCCTACTTCGACTCCGTCGTGACTCGAACCACACACTGCGCAGAAGTCTATAGTCATAGTCCCTTTAATCGATCGGGCAGAGCACAAACTGTGTACTAATGGTATCGCATTCCCACGCGCCGATGTTCGGCACACATGGGTCTCACTTGATCTTGACTCTTGGCGCTGCGCTTTTTCAGCTAGGCTATGGCAGCCAAAAGTACCAGGTGTGTTATATCTTGACCCATGGTCTTCATTTACAGTACCATGGCCCACATATTGCAGACAGCTGTTTCTTACTGTAAAGCCTCTAATCAGTTAGTGTAAAATCGACCTAAGCACTGATGTTAGATTACTTCAGTATTTTTACCTTTAATGTCAATGCAGCATAAGATTTGCTATTTTATTTATTTGTTTATTTATTTATTTCTATTTTTTTTCCACAAGTCTGTAGAAATATAGTCGATCGATTTTATAGTCGACGATCGATACGACCCTCCTCCCCTCCAACGCTTGCATTCCGTCGAGTTAGCGACTACACCCGAACCGCCGATCGACACAATGACATCGACACGCATGAAGTAATTTTCTCTCTAGCGTCGAAAATTCAAAATGTTTTCACGATACCGTCAGATTTGTCTGTCGTTCCTCCATGGACATTGAAATCGACTCAGAAGCCCATCATTGGCGATCGCTACAAGGCGGTCAGATTGAATGAAATCGACACACGTGAAGTATTTTTCTAACGGCCGAGATTCAAATTAGCTTTACGGTATCTTCAGTTTTTGCGATCGTTCCGTACTGCGGTTGGTCGACATCGATACCAAACCAACTCTTGCTGATCGACACACACAGAACTCGACACAGATGAAATAATATTCTCATAGTCGAGAAATGAAAATGTTTTTACGATACCGTCCCCCGTGTCGACTCTTCCGCGATTTGGCGAGTTGAAATCGACATCACGTAGTCGAATCGATAGTACGTCGATCGTTCCTCCACTAGTAGTCCTTCTTTGTAGTCGTCACTATATCAGAGAACAATATAGCAGAAAACACAGGTAGCTCGTTGACTGTGTCTGCGAAGTTGACAAATTTCGCAGACACACTGCCATAGAAGACACACATGAAGTAATTTTCTCTCAACCGTCGAAAATTCAAAATGTTTTTACGAAACCGTCAGATTGGTCTGTCGTTCCTCCATGGACATTTGAAATCGACTCAGACATCCGTCATTGGCGATCGATACAAGTCGGTCAGATTGAATGAAATCGACACACGTGAAGTATTTTCCTAACGGTCGAGATTCAAATTATTTTTACGGTATCCTCAGTTTTTGCGATCGTTCCGTACTGCGGTTGGTCGACATTGATACCAAACCAACTCTTGCTGATCGACACACACAGAACTCGACACAGATGAATAATATTCTCATAGTCGAGAAATGAAAATGTTTTTACGATACCGTCCGCCTTGTCGACTTTTCCGCACTTTTCCGAGTTGAAATCGACATCCACATCGTCGAATCGATAGTCCGTCGATCGTTCCTCCACTATTGGTCCTCCCCTGTAGTCGTCCGCTGTCCCGGACGACAAATATATCAAATAACACAGGTAGCTCGTTGACTGTGTCTGTTTAACTTCTCTCTTTAACTGGCGCCGATGTGAACCAGACAAGGTGTTGCATGTGCTCTAATGCTGCCTTAATAATAAAGGCAGCATTAAATGCTAGGATCCTGCAGGATATAGGAATATAGCTCCGCCCCTTTATACTCATAGTAATAAATTATATATCCCATTGCTACCTAAAATATCTTAAATGGATATGCAACTTTAATGAGGGATGGTCGCATGGTATCACAGGGAGGCATCACTATAAACATGTCACAATGTATGATATTCAATAGTGGATAGTTCAGAATAAGGAGAATGTGATGGAGTGGGAAATCTGGTAATGATGCTGGCTGTCCGGTCTCTCAATGGGGCAGTACTATAAAGTCGCTATGGGTGCGCATTGTCAATTCTTTTTGGGGTGGAGTGGGGGTTATTTTTGTTGTCGCTTTTCCTGTGAGATGTGATTAGCTGAAATAACGTTTTGCACTTCCAGGCCCGAGGCCTCCATCTGCAAATTGAATTAAGCAGCCTCCCATGTGTGGAGACGTTGCGATAAAAGCTGGCATGACTTGGGCGTTTTTTTCGTGTGTTTTTTAATGAAAAAAAAAGGAAATCCCTGCTCTGTGTCATGTTAATTCTGACAATCCATGTACTCCATCTGGTATTTGGAGCAGGTGGGATGGTTGAGCGCCTACAGCATTTGCTTCCAATAGAGGATGTCGTCGGTGCGATCCATAGGTGATGGGGGACGATACTGGGCCTAGTCAAATCAAAGATTTACTACATGAATACTTGTCAATAAATACATTGTTTAGTGCTTAACATTATGAGAATAGTCCAGCATTATTATTGTAGTAGTCTGCTCTGAATTCTCATGCAGAGAGCCAGATAGATAGGTAGGCATTGATAGGGTGATTGCATCATGGAGCCGAGGTATTGTAATGGTTAGCACTCTAGCCCCAGAATGGCAAGATGTGTATGTTTGAAGCCTGCTCTAGGTGCAATATTTCCTATTTTCATCACATGCACGATATTAGGATGGGAGAAGGGCTGTTTGGAAGGACTGATATCAATCCGATGAAAGTATTGTCATGGGGGTGATGATAATGGGAAATATTGCGCCTAGGGCGGGACTCGAACCCACATCTCTTTGCATTCCGGGCCAGTGTGCTAACCATTACACCACCTAGGCTCCCTGATATCACCATACTGCCCATGCCTACCTGTCTATGCGGCTCCTTGCCTGAGAGGTCAGTGCAGACCACTACACTCGTCGCCCTGGAATTGTAAGTCTTTTAATGCTTACAATTACATACATACATGCAATGCACTTACATATACATGTACACGGTAAGTTCAACAACTATATAGTGTGTAGCTTGTACAAGATCATGGTCACGGCAACCAGTGTTGCCTAGAGTGGGACTCAAACCCACATCTCTTTGCATTCTGGGCCAGTGTGCTAACCATTACACCACCTAGGCTCCCTGATATCACAATACTACCCACGCCTACCTGTCTGTGTGGCTCCTTGCCTGAGAGGTCAGTGCAGACCACTACAGTATCAACTCCTCGAATCCAAACTACTTGACTAGATTTGATTCTACATATTCAACTTAGATAAAAGTGAATTTATTAACTATTTGTTGCGGTTTTGAATACATATTATGTCAATTTAATAGAACCTTTTTGGTACTGAAGTATATGCTGTCTAGTATTTCGGTAAATACACACACACATATTTTTGCACATTTTCACATCATCTCTCTTCTAAGTTAGTAATTTGTAATAAAGGTTACTTCAAATTAAAATAAGGTAGATAATAACCCTCAACCTAATCTATTTATCTCAACAATATGGTAGATATTCTAAACCATTACACTATGCGACTTTAGGATGAAGGATGGTCGCGTGGTATCACAGGAAGGCAGCACTATAAACCTATCCCAAGAAAATCTCCATTAGAACACATCGTTTCAGGTATGTGGCCTGGCGCTATAAAACCCATTGCCTACATGCCTATTACCGCTCAAAATGATAATCCAGAAAGCTACTATTCCCAGCCTTGTTCCCTCAAGCTGTGACCCAGCCCGCCAGGCACAGATGTGGAGAGTGGTAAATACACACACAAAGTAGTATATACGGCGCATTCCTTACACGCGGTATGCGGTATGCGAATGCGAATGTGAATGCGACAAAAAATCGAAACCTATGAGCTACATTCCTTACACGCGGTATGCAAATGCGAATGCGAATGCGTTTTTCCAATCGGTCCATGTAGCGATCGGTGCAGCATGCGGCATGCGGCATGCGGCATGCGGCAAGCGGGGTGCGAATAGAAACCTGAGTCTGATGTGTCCATTAGTTTAACACTAGGAGAGGCGACTGAGCATTACGGAACGGCCTAGAGGGGTGCCGTGCACATAGTGATTAGTGTGTGCTTATAAAGGGGAAGGAGGCGGGAAGGTGAGAAAGCCGTGAGGGGAAGAGAGAGGAGGGGAGAAAGCCGAGGGGAGGATGGCAGGGACGTGAGAAAGCAGTGAGGGGAAGAGAGGGGAGGGGCGAAAGCCGAGGGAAAGCTACCAGATTCACAGAAATATGAATACTTATCTATAAATTGGCAATAATATAGCCAGTTGTGTGCCACATGACGCATTCCGCATACCACATGTAAGGACTCATGCCATTCGCATACCGCATGCCGCATACCGCATGCCGCGTGTAAGGAATTCCCGCTTTATATCTAATGGAAAATATGTGCAAGGAGAATTTACAATAAGCTATTTAATTTATTAAGTAACTTCAGATTTCAAGACTGAGTCAATCTGATTAATACATTTGAACCCATGTTATTGCTATTTTATGCTGCTGCAGCAAAATGCTAAAAAATAACTGTTTTCGGTTGGTTTCATATGCGGAAAATCGTGGGGTCGAACCCCAACCGAGTCAAAGCAATGACTTACAAAATTGATACTTGTCCCTCGGCTGGTGCTCGGCATTACTAGCATAGTGCAAAGACTGGTTTGCTTAGTGGGAGGATAATGTGACTGAATGGGATATCCGGTCATGGTGTCAGCATCCTTGTCTCCCAGTTTGTTTGTTTGTTGTTGTTTTACGTCCTAGCAACATATAAGGTCATATCAGTGGAGCAGCACTATGAAATCGTCATAAGTGCGCATCGTCACAAATCGGTAGGCCCCCTACTTGTCCTGATATGACCTTAGATTTTTCTCGGACGCAAAACACACACAAAAAACAGCTATAGGACTGGACGAGTTTAATATCAGTTTTATCGGGTTGGGAGTCGGAATGGATATCGTAAACACAGAATGAATTATCAACGCCATGTAGGATTTTAAGTGGGTGTGTGGTACTAAGCTAACCCAAATGTGGCCTGTAGATTATTTTATTTTCAAATAGTTAATAGTTTTAAATCTTGTAGAATGGGATCAGAGCGAATATGTACACTACATATATTCAGCTTGTTTAATCCCAGTTGGTGTTGCATGTGCTCTGGCTTGTCGCAGTATATATACAGTAAAAACTCTCTAATGGGGCTGCCACACTACGACGTAACGACGTCAACGTAGAGAGAACGTGAAGAACGTTGAACTTTTCGGCGTAGTATGCAAATTTGGGCACAAGTTGAACGTGGATGCAGCGTAGTGGACGAGAGCGTAACGTCGGTAAAGCGTAGTGATACCGTCGTTCAATGAGAGAAGACAACGTCATTACGCTAACGGAACGTTATGAACGTTATTCCATCGCCAGAAGAACGTTACGTGACTTACATACGTCATGAGACGTTGAACCTATGTTGAATGCATGTTCTCCTGACGTTCTCCTGACGTTCTCCTGACGTTCCCATTACGTCCCATGGGCATTTGCACTCGGTTTAATGTGGGTCAACGTAGTGGAACGTAGTTGAACGTAGTGAGCAGCGTTGGAATAACGTCCGTTTAATGTCATTGACGTTCACTGAACGTGAACAGAATGTACGGCGAACGTAAACCCTTACGTTCGAGCTACGTCGAAAGTTTTGAACATGTCCAAAACCTTGACGTAAGTCAACGTAACACAACGTAATGTGACGTAACTCGACGTCATTCTAACGTCATTCTGACGTCATCATGACGTAACCCAACGTAATGACGAAAAATGGCCACGTTAGGCTCACGTTGGCTCGTTACGTCGTAGTGTGAGAGGGGTATAACCGACAACCAAACACAGATCGACCACGCTCCTATATCGATCGTTGTATGTGGGTCCCAAACGATCGCATATACAATACCATTGTACGATCAAAACAAAACTACCTGAATCGACCACCTCCCTAAATGGACCGTCTAAAGTCGGTCCCATGGTCGGTCGATTTAGAGAGGTTTCACTGTATACAGTCAAACGTCTCTAAATCGACCGACCTTGGGACCGACTTTAAGTGGTCCATTTAGGGAGGTGGTTGGCTTAGGGAGTTCGAATATGGTTACGATGGTATTGTTGGGATCCAAATAAAGCGATCGATATAGAGGAGTGGTCGATATGTGGAGCTGGTCGGTTAGGGAGGTTTTACTGTATATATATACCTTTCTAAATCTAAAGTTTACTGTGCGTAGGTTTTACTGTATACAATAAAACCTCTCTAAATGGACCGACCTTGGGACCGACTTTAATTGGTCCATTTAGGGTGTGGTCTGTTTAGAGAGTTAGACTATGCATGTTACAATATGGTATTGTTGGGACCCAAATATAGCGATCGATATAGGGGAGTGGTCGATCTGTGCAGGTGGTCTGTTAGAGAGGTTTTACTGTATATATATTCGTGTGGGAACCTCGTCAACGCTACATGGTGTGTAAATTGGCCGAACGCTGATCGGAGTGCCGGCCTACACTGACATGCGTGGTGTAACCATTTAGCAACACTGTTTCGGCAAACCAGTCTTCTGTAAACCGGGGAATATAACGATTGGCACCCACCTCCTCGAGTGAAATGTTACATACTCAGGTAGATTAATAGATAAAAGATTCATCCCATACTTGCAGTAGAGGGGTGAACGACAATGTAGTCTAAATAAGAGCGAAAATACCTTTAGTATGGAACAGGAAGTACAATCTCTGTTCAAGTATCAAATGGCTAATTGTATGGGCACAGAGTTGGTGAAATGAGAGAGAATGCAAACAGACAAGATGGCGGCGATAAAACGCCATCGATTTCACTTTTAAAGTGCGTTAAAGTATATGCTTTATTATATGTTTCAAATCAGATGTAGCGGAGAAATATGAAGATGTGGTATGTGAAGAATATATTGTTCTTCTTAAATTAAGAATTTATCAGCTCAGTTCATTTCCACAGCATGTCGAAATTCTTCGCCAGCTTTTATATAAGGTTGTTTTTCACCCTACTACAACAGTAAAAGTATGTGGTGATCTTTTATCTAGTAGGTTAAGTAATCCTAATTAGTCTAATAGTTAAATTTGCATAGTCCGATGGCCTTGAATTTCAAAGATTTTCTGAGATATATAGAATAGGTTCATCATTATAATATACCTTACTTTAGCTTGAAGACACTTTTATTTGAAGTGGCTAACTTTTGAGATATTTGAAGTGCAACCATGCACAATTAATGTTGGCAAGCTTGGCAAAATGCTGACACCATAGGCTTCTGCAGTATCATGACCTATTCAATTGCCTCACTATTCCCTTCTGTGTGGCGACACATACTTAATAAATGCATCAGTATCTAAGCTAGATATGTAGAATCAAATTTAGATCATTGTTTTGGTTTTGAAAATTTGATGGTTTCATCGGACTATGCAGCTTTCAGCTGCCTACCCCAAGAATGACAGAACTATGGGATCAAACTTCCGACTGAATGGACAAGATTGGCGGCGGTGTTAGTGCAGGCTACACAGCGCCCACCCGCCTATCGGCCGTCAACACACGCGAGGCCCCTCCAGCCTAAACAATACGCGCATAACGCGTTATACCATAGGATTATAATGTTGATTCCAAACAAACAAAATATCAATGTTTTATTGCTGGGTTCTTTTCTGATATACATGTTACTACTAGTGATTTTCTCCACAGTTGGCTGTTTTTTAAAACATACATTTCTGTGTTATATTTGACCTGTTTAAGATATAATTGTTGTTGTTGTTGAAGATTTATACTGCCTGTTATGGATAAGCCTGGCTGGCTTGTTTTCACCATTAGACAGTTTTTCGATAGAAAGCCCGAGCCTACACTTTTACCGACCCAAGGGATTTTTAAACTCCCACACCACATAGACAGAGCAACTGGCCTTTGATGATGCTGTAAGTTATACACAGCGGTGGAAATCCAAATTGGCAGAGATGGGGGCACAGAGAATCGAACCACCGACCTTCAGATTAGGAGTCCGACCTAGAAAAAAGTCAGACACTCTAACCACTCCACCACAGAGAACACCACAATATAATATATAATAATTTTGTTATTTGTGCTTAACCCTCAATAGTCGATGTTTACATTTTGTGCGGGGGGGGGGGCTCTCCCGAAAGAAAGAGAAAAAAACAAAAAAAAACACCTCCTACATAATTGAATTATGTATACAACGTTTGTATGCTGTTGAACCGGCCCTGTCTATGTATGTAATTACAGAGTGTTACTAAAGATTATACTATATAAAGATATTCGACTATGTATTAGAATTTGTTGTGCTACTTGGATATCTATAATTATAAATATCATTCTTCCGAATTTCCCAGATGAAATCCCGCGTATACAAGTAGATGTAGGAAAGTGGATTTCATCAGGGTGGTTGGTGTCCGTTCCCTAGAATCTTGACTTACTGACACAAATATACCCCAACTAACACCTAAATCTTACTGCGTACAAAACAACATAATAAGTAAAAGAGTAGCTGATCACATTAAACTAAGACTAAGTAATTGAAGCTATTATTATCTATTGAATTGGCAATCCTAAGCCAACAACTAAGACCTTGCATGTAAATGTAAAATGATTTGATGTACCTCATAGTTATGAAATATTGCATTGTGTGCACTTTACTTTGAGAATTTACTTCACATTTCAATTTATTATATATATCATGCAAACATGTTGCGTAAATATATACCTGTAACACATACGGTCGGAAGACCAGTGCTACAGCACGAACACAATATATATATGAATAACATTCATTTACCAACAACGAAAAGGCAAAAATGTGGGTTCAACTCCAGCTCTGGCCAAGCTTACCCTGTTGATTGGAAGACCTCCCATCATGCCAGTTTTGTATTGGAATTAACTCACCCGACATATTGAATGGCCAATTAGCATGAACAATATTACATGTCGTATAATATCCACATCTATATGATGGTCTTCCATAACTATTGGCCCCTCTGATCTAATAGCCCTGTCACACTACGACGTATCTCGCCAGCGCGCCGCCAACATGCAAAATCACTTTTAATCGTCGAGAGATGTAAAACTTGTTGGCATCAGCGCACCGTATTGGTAGCGTGCGGCCGACATTGTGGTAAAAGTTTGGCGCACCATCCTGATATGACCTTAGATGTTGGTAGGACATAAAACAACAAAAAGCAACCATTTGGTGCAACCTGTGGTAACGACCCTCATGCACACGCGGCATCTGCCTAGCGTTCGCATAACATTATTCCAGCGATCTCCACGTGCTCCTAACATAGCCATAATATTGACACCCGCGCGTTGTCGTGCGTTGTCAGTCGTCGAAAGTTTTGTGCAAGCAAAAAACTTCACCGATCCGATGACGCGCACTACCAACTGTTGCCGTCCATCAACGAATACCAACGCGCGCCTGACGCACGCGTAACACTTCAAGATGTCTCCCAACATTTCGCCAAAAAGTGACACACGTCGACACGCGTTGGCGAGAAACGTCATAATGTGACAGCACCATAAGGCTTGCCCAATGTGCTTTAACACCTAATGTACTGCAAATTGCAAAGCTCTATTAGATATAGTTAATTAAAATTACTTATGCTCTTCATTCCTAATAACCTTATATACGGAATGTCCGTCCCTAATGTATTCACTTACATATGATTACATACCACGTCAAATTCACTAATATGCCTAATGGTTTAATGCTCAAATACCCATTTACATGAATATTATAGACCCATAATTTCAATATAATGGACAATATAGGTCCATAATGAGGTGTCCACGCAATGCATAGCGGAATACAATTGGTTGCAATAATAGCTAATGCTCTACATGAGATAACTACTGCCCGTCAACTAATGTTCCACATGTCATGGGATCGATCCTCAACTGAGTCAAACCAGACTTAGAAAAGCTATGCTTGGTGCTACCTAGCCTTGCACTCAGTATTACTAGGTTGGTGGCATGACTGGTTAGCACAGTATCAGGATAATGTGCCTGTGTGGGATATTACATCATGGTGCTGGTGGCCTGTGCTTCCAGTTCGGCAGCACTAACAGGTCACCATGAGTGCACACTGTCATACGTCGGTACGCGTCCTGATATGACCTTATATGTTGTTAGGGTGCACAACTTCCTAAAACAAAGAAACAGTACCAGAATAATGTGAATGTGTGGGATATCAGATCATGGAGTTGGTGACCTGGTATCCCATTGAGGCAGCACTATAACCCCGTCATGACTGTGCACTGTTGCAAGTCGGTACTCTTCCTGATATGACCTTAGATGTTGCTCGAATGTAAGACAACAACAAAGAAACTATGGTAAGCTGCAGTCTCCAAGCGTCGGTCGATTGATACTTTGATACAGATCAGATGCATGTATCATGAAATGTTAATGGCCGTACCGATGTGTGTAGCCTTTGTTTCTAGCCGCGTATATTGATAGTCTGCAGCTTTTGTATCTGGAGTGGATTCTAGTATGCCCCAAAGACCCTATGATACTAAGACGGCTCACTCAGCCTGTACTGTGTAATCAAAATGATCAAACCCACCAGTTGGTGCGCTGGCTATTCTATTGGTTAAACAGTTGCTATATTATATGTATAAATGTATATATGAATGTGTGATGATGGCAATGATGATGATGATGCTGATGATGATGTGTATTTGTTCATAGCAATTTCATATTGATGTGTATTCATACTTACCTATCTCATGTATAATATAATTGTATGTGTTTACATGTGAAACACCAACCAGCAGCCAGGCTGATCAAACCCACCACAAGGTGGCACTGCAAAATTACATTACCATGGGAGAGATAGGGAGTGAGCCGTCTTAGGATTATAGGGTATTTGTATGCCCCACATATCGCTACACCATTTACCACTAGCTATAACGCTCTTTTATTCATTTCCCCCATTCCCCCTAGCAGCCAATAGGAATATGGCAACCACCAATCTCCAATATCTATTCAATATATGGGAATCAAACCTTGGTTATTTCCGCTGCGTTCACCTGAACAAATACAGGGGGGGGGGCAATTGACTAGAACAGATTAGATAATGTATGTCGATTTAGCTACTCATTCACTCCCGCTTTGGTAGATCCTAAGATTCGAACCCATGGGTTGCTTCGAACCCTGGTCGAGTCAAATCAATGGCTTAAAACTGTATACTTTTCACTTCCTAGCCAACTGCTCGTCATTATTAGGATATGTCAAGGACTGGTTAGCTCAGTGTCAGGATAATGTGACTGAGTGGAAAATCAGGTCATGGTGCTGCGGGCATGGTCTCCCAGTGGGGCAGCACTATACAGTTGCCATGAATGCGCACTGTCACAAGTCGGTACCCGTCGTGATCTGACCATGAATGTTCCCAGGACGTAAAACTCCAACAACCGTGTTATTCACAATTGCTTCACCACATTACAATATTATTTAATACATTAGTTCTGACAGTGCCTGATTATTATCTTATATTTATTGTGATGTCTTGCAACGGTGCAGGTCTATTCATGCCATGTTATACTGATCCTGTATAGTTCTGATTCATCTAATGGTGAATGTATCTAGAGTGTTACCTGTGGTTACAGTAACACCTCGGTTATGACCAGAAAATCAGATAAACATGGTAAAATCAGACTACTCTATGTAATTGTTGGAAGTTCCTGCAGAAAAATCTCTGTAAAGATTAGTAACTCAATCATATATCTGATATAGAAATATCTGGAAGTTCCTGCAGAACAATCTCTGTAAAGATTAGTAGCTCAATCCTATGTCTGATATAGAAATATCGTCTGATCTTCTTGGTGGCCAAATCGGTATAGGGCACCCCTCCCGTGCGTGAGATCGGGAGTTCAATTCCCACTCGATTCAAACTAATGACTTTACAAAATTGATAATTGTTGCTTCCTAGCATGGCACTCGGCATTAATAGGATAGAGCAATAACTCGTTAGCTCAGTGTCAGGATAATATGACTGAGTGGGATATTGGGTCATGGTTCTGGCGGCCTGGTTTCCCAGTGAGACATCACTGTAAAGTCACCATGAGTGGGCACTGTCACAAGTCAGTACGCTTCCTGATATGACCTTGCATGTTGTCAAGACGTAAAACTCCAACAACCCACCAATCTCGTGCCGAAGCAGTTTAAATATAACGCTGGGTTATTTTTAGAAGTTAGGAGAATAATGTGTCGTGGCTGAACACAAGTTATTCACACGGAATCATGTTTTTACCATAAAAACTCAAACGGGCAGTCGATTTGAAAAGATCGAACTTAGATAGATTTCACGAAAACCTTTGTTATGAAAACACTAGAATGTTATAGGATTAAACAGTTATTGTCGGATATTATATTTGGGACCCAATAGGTTTTAAGATGAGCATTCAGAGAGGCAAGGTTTTCTTCTATTATTTGGAATAATTTCACTTTTGGTTTCCATGTCACACTTCCATGCCCAGTTTCAGAGAATGATCCATTTATCTAATAAAATATGGCAGTAACTTTATGCAACTTTAGATAGAGTCCTCCTAGACTTAGCACCTTGTAAAAGCTGGGTGACAGGATTAAGGCGGTGGCAGTCGATGTAAGCTGCTCCTTTGTAATAAAAGGGGGGGAGGCTTTGGACATGAATGAAAAAAAGTTGAAAATTTTGCTATGTAAATTTTCACATGTCCGTCAGTGGGTATATATTGGGAAGGGGCGCGGGGTAGATTCTGATTAGTTCACTAAATGTACACCAGGGTGGCTACAACTCTCAAGAAAGGGTCTACATGCGTTGAGATTGTAATCGAAGATGTTTTTCGGAAATAGAAATAGTAGTATAATTATCGATTAAAATACGACTATTTCTTCTACAAAATGTTCATTTTAATACCTAGCCCTCCACCCCCCCCCCCCCCCCCCCCCCCCCCCCCCCCCCACACACACACAGTCATGTGGATTGGCCCTCTACTTCCCGTGCAGGAAATATCATTTCTAAGTGCCATGCCATTATTAGTTGGTTGGTTGTTGAAGTGTTACGTCCAGGCAACATTTAAGTATAACATATTCCGATTTGCATTCCCCCCATCGGGGGAATGCAAATGTTCTATTACTAATCAGGTGTACATGACCAAGTGCATGTTTGTATATATATATATGTAAGTGCTGGTGGTGCGTGAGTGAGATGTACATAGACATAGTGGTGCTGGCAGGGCTGGGTGTAACCGCACTCAGGGCCTACCCCCTCCCACTCTGCTGGGTAGGATCACCACATTCAGGGTCAAGGTTGGTGGTGGGCAGGGAGGCCACACAACTTGCTGGTGGTGGGCAGACCACTGGTAGCCATGGGGACCAGGAATGCTGGGTCCCTATTGGTAGGGACAAGAATGATTGTTTCCTATTGGGGGAAAGGGGTAGGGTGATACTCTAAAATGAACCCATGTAACTATATAAATTATAAACCAGAGGGCTTGACTCTCTCTCTTTCTTTACACTTTATACTCTTCCTTTCTCTTTCTCTGTTTTGATTTCACTATAGCCTGCCTACACAACCACAGATTCGAGTTCTAGTCTTTACATAAGGTCATATGAGGATGGGGCCATTATTAGTAAAGGGCTTGGGCTGATGGGTTTAGTGTTGGGATACGTTGGATATTGGCTTATCATGCCTGTTGCATTGTATTCCAATGGGGTAGAAAATGAAGTCCACTCTCTGCCAAAAATTGTCACCCATGTTGCGCGTTCAGACAGTTGTTGTTCGTGTAAGGAGTTACTTGGCTGAGGCATTCACGCCATGATAACAGCACTGCCAGAACTGTTGCAAAACGTTCCATGTTTGTGTGGAGCTGCTCTGAGCTGGTGTAAATTGGTCTATGTTATTGACAGTTTCCCCGAGCTGATCCGAGAAGCTTGAGTAGATCGGAACAGGTCCGAGCAGAACTGAGTAGATCCGCGCAGGTCCGAGCAGATCCGAACACGTCCGACTAGGTCCAAGCAGATTCCAGCAGTTTAAAGCTGTTGGAGCAGGACCCAGCTGCTCCTAGGTTCTCCGGGCTGATCTGTGCAGCTCCAAGTAGGTTCTAGCAGGTTAAAGCTGATCGAACAGGTCAGGGACGGTCAGAGCGGGACTCAGCTGATGCTAGCTTTTCCGGACTGATCTGTCCAGTGCATCCTTCTCCGAGCTGGTTTGGTTCTCTCTGATCGAGCTGCTCCTAGGTGCTCCTACCTGCCCATAGGTGCTCAAAACTACTCATAGCTGTTCATAGGTACTCATAGGTGCTCATATCTGCTCATATCTGTTCATAGCTGTTAATAGCTGCTCATAGCTGCCCATAGCTGTTTATAGCTGCTTGGAGTGCCCTCATAGTGCCTCACAGGGCCCTCAGAGGGCCCTCCATAGTACTCTCATAGTGCCCTCTTGGTACCCTCACAGTGCCCTCATAGTGCCCTCATAGTGCCCTCACAGTGCCCTCACAGTACTCTCATAGTGCTCTCATGGTGTCCTCACAGTCCCCTCATAGTGCCCTCATATTGCCCTCATAGTGCCCTCATAGCTGCTAAGAGCTGCTCAGAGATGCCCCGAGCTTCCGTGAGCAGGTCCTGCTGCACTGAGGTGCTCCTACCGAGCAGTTTCACTCACTCCATGTAGCGCCAATCACACCGACAACCTTCCTCTCGGATTAGCGCGCATGTAGCCCAGGGGGCCACTGGTTGGACTCGATTGACACCGATCCCGGGCCGCCTATCCCGGCCACCTCCTTCCGTCTGTCCGTCCCTGGCGGCGCAATGCCTATTTGAATTGAATTGGAGTAAGTGTGTGAGGGGGTCGGGGTTGGGGATGAGGTAGGTGGGAGGCGGGGCTTTGCAGCTTCCCCCTAATCACGTTCGTCCCGGAGAGGGCGAGGCGCATTTAGAGGTGGAGTCGCGTGCAGATGCGCATTGACATGTTTATCGAACAGTTCACCGCGGGGTCCCACATGGCGAAGCTATGAGGTTATATAATAGGCCAGCACCATATTGCTCGGCGCCTGGCTGCCCACGTTAGGGGCGTGAATCTCTAATGTGCCCGAACCCCATTTAAAAAAACTAAAAACAAAACACCACGAAATAACGCAATCTGAAAATTTAAAGTTAATCTCAAGTAAACCAATTGTTAACCATTTCCTATCCCCGTACCGAACGGGGTGGCCGATTCGGTCGACTGCAAAGGCTTCCCATGCGGAAGGTCGGGAGTTCAAATCCCGGTCGAGTCAAACCAATGACTTACAAACTTGATACTTATCACTATCAAGCATGGCACTCCGCATAACTAATAGGGTAAGGACTGGTTAACTCAGTGTTACGATAATGTGACTGAGTGGGATATCGGGTCATGGTGCTGGTGGCCTGATTTCCCAGTGGTGCAGCACTATAAAGTTCCCATGAGTATGTCCTGATAATCATATGACCTTACATGTTGCCAACCAACCAAGTTTCCCCCTTTCATATAAAATAAACAAAAATCCAACGTAATTTAGTTGTCCATAGAATAGCTGGACCGAAAGTGTGAAACATCAACCTGATATGACAAGTTGGATGTGTATAATAGTAATATATTGAATGTTATGATTAATTATTTTCACATAGGCGAATTGTTGGGCAACATGGTGGGTCCCACTGAGCACTGACCAACCCCATCCCCTCGGCCCCTCCTTCCACTTCCCCACCTAGATATCGCAATGTGGGGTAGGGTGGAAGGGTGCGTGGGGTGGGGTGGAGATAAGGGGAGGGAGTCAGCGTGCATGTTAGCAGACTTGCTATGCTGTCCATACTGTTAAAGTCTTTAGTTTAATCAATGCGGCTGGGAGACCGGTCACCTGACACATGCTAAAATGGACGACTTACCGGTAAGGCAACGTAAGGAGGTTTGGGGGTCAAGGTGAGGGAGGTGTGTGGTGTGTGAGGTGTGTGAGGTGTGTGAGGTGTGTTAGGTGTGTGAGGTTTGTGAGGTATGTGAGGTGTGTGAGGTGTGTGAGGTGTGTGAGGTTTGTGAGGTGTGTGAGGTGTGTTAGGTGTGTGAGGTGTGTGCAATGATGTGGTGTGTGCAGTGTGTGCAGTGTGTGAAATATGCAGAGGTGTGTGCGTAGTTGTGTGCGGCAGTGTGTGAGGAGGTGTGTGAGGAGGTCTGTGAGGAGGTATGTGAGGAGGAGAGTGAGGAGGTGTGTGACGAGGTATGTGACGAGGTGTGTCAGGAGGTATGTGAGGAAGTGTGTGCGGAGGTGTGTGCGGAGGTGTGTGCGGAGGTGTGTGCGGAGGTGTGTGCGGAAGTGTGCGCGGAGGTGTGTGAGGAGGAGTGTGAGTAAGTGTGTGAGGAGGTATGTGAGGAAGGGTGCGCGGAGGTGTGCACGGAGGTGTGTCCGGAGGTGTGTACGGAGGTGTGTGATGAGGAGTGTAAGGAGGTCTGTCAGAAGGTATGTGAGGAAGGTGGTTTTGGCCAGAGTTGATGAACAGAAATTATGGACATGCCACTGAAATTGATGTCTCTACGATTGTCAGGAGATCTTTGTGTGGACTAATTGTCTGTTGGATCTTGCCACAGACTTCCTTAGTGGTAAAATGGTCTTTTTATGAGATGTGTCGTATCTTATGCTGGCACCTCCTTTTCATTTTTTGGAGATTTGCTGTGAGTGTGAGGGTCCTTGATCTATAAGCAGACAGGAAGATGGATGTGATAGTAGAGTGCGTCAGTTGTATCTTGGAGCTGAGGGAAATATTGTTGTCAACCCAAACCAAGAGGTGTGAGAGGTATGGGAGGCGTGGGAAGTGCGGGAGGTGTGACAGCTGAGAGAGATGTGACAGATGTTGGAAGTGTGGGTGGTGTCGGAGGTTTTCACATATGTGGGGTGTGTGACAGATGTGGGTGGTGTGGGCGGTGTGGGAGGTGTGACAGATATTAAGATATGTGAGGTATGACAGCTGAGGGAGGTGTGACAGGTGTGGGCGATATCGGGGTGTGACAGCTGAGGGAGATATGACAGGTGTGGGAGGTGTGACAGGTGTGGGCGGTGTTGGAGGTGTGACAGCTGAGGGAGGTGTGACAGGTATGTGAGGTGTGACAGGGTTGGCAGATGTGGGTGATGTGGGATGTGTGCCAGATGTGCGAGGGAGGGAGGTGTGACATATGTGTGACAGCTGAGGGAGGTGTGGCAAATGTGGGTGGTGGGAGAGGTGTGACAGATGTGGGAAGTGTGGGAGGTGTCACAAGTGTGACAGATGTGGGTGGTGTGCGAGGTGTGACAGCTGATGGAGGTGTGAAATATGTGGGTGGTGTGGGAGGTGTGACAGATGTGGGAAGTGTGACATATGTGACAGATGTGGGTGGTGTGACAGGTGTGACCGATTTGGGTGGTATGACAGCTGAGCTGCCCAGCACCTCCTATTAGAGCCTGTCCTGGATTAGGGTTGGGAGGGTGCCCTCAGGGAGGGGGGGAGGAGCTAAGTGGTGTGGTGACTCATCAGGGTATGCTGTCAATCATTGCTCTGCTCTAATCGGCTTTCCAGACTCCACTAGTCGCACACTGTCAGTAAGTCCTCGCCTCTGCTCTCAATGAGGGAAGGCGGGTGGGTGGGGGTGGGGGGTCGAGAAGGTCGATAAGCTCCCACAAACATGTCAGTTTGTCTTTCAAACCGGGCCACTATAAACAACTCACCTCTCCCTGGCGAGCCCAGACTGTGCCAGTGACATTCGAGATGGTGGTGTAAGTGGGTGCCGTAAGGTAGCTGTTATGTGAGCGAGTCCCAAGACTCAGTGAGTGTCCAGACTCAGTGAGTGTCCAGACTCCCACTTCCCATGTAGCAGGTTGTGGTTGGAACACCGGCCAATGGAAACAACATGACTTTAAAATGAATATGTATACATATCTATACATAGTTTGGTGATCCACATTACTAGGATAGGGCAAGATTTGTTTGTTTCTTTGTTGTTGTTTTACATCTAATACCCCTGTCACACTACGACGTAACGAGCCAACGTGAGTCTAACGTGATGATTTTTCGTCATTACGTTGCCGTACGTTGGGTCACGTTATGATGACGTCATAATGACGTTAGAGTGACGTCGAGCTACGTCATGTTACGTCGTGTTACGTCGGCGCGCGTCGAGGTTTTGAACCTGTTCAAAACTTTCGACGTATCTCAACGTGAAGCCGTTACGTTGGGATGACGTGACAATGATGTTAGGTTGACGTTCCGCGATCGTTATAGCAGCGTAAATGACGTTAGAGTCACGGTATGTCACGTCAGACCGACGGCCCGGGTGGGGAGCAACGTGTGGGCAGCGTTTTGCACGTTACGGTCACGTTACGGTCACGTTACGGTCACGTTACGGTCACGTTACGGTCATGTTACGGTCACGGTTACGGTCACGTTACGGTCACGTTACGGTCACGTTACGGTCACGTTACGGTCACGTTGCGGTGGCGTTACGGTCACGTTACGTCCACGTCGCACCCGTTACGGCGACGTTACGCTCACGTTACACTAACGCCCGGTCACGTCGCCAATTACCCCTCCCCCCTAACGTTGTCACGTTACAGCTAAGGTCACGACGTACACCAACGTTACTTTCACGTTACGCTCACGTCCACAATTTGCATATTACGCCCATAACGTCGACGTAATATAATTATTTTCACGTTCTGCCTACGCTGACGTAGTCACGTCATAGTGTGACAGGGGCATAAGGTCATATCAGCACGGGGGATAATACAAGGAGGAGTGGACTGAGGAAGACCACTTATTCCTGAGTGAAATTGTCACAGCTCAATTAAAGTTGCATAGTCCGATGGTTTTGAGTTTCTGACATTTTTCTGAGATAAGTATATTAAATACACAAGACTATTACTGTCTAGCGGCGAAAACAAGTCATTAGACTTAACCGTTATGGGAAGAATAAATACACCATCACAAAAAAACAACAACACAAAAACAACAACCAAAATTGATCATTATAATCTATGTTAATTTGAAGTAACTTTTAATTAAAATAGCTACCTTTTGAGATATTTGAAATTCAAACATGTGAAAATAATGTTTTACAAGCGCGCCAAAACTCTGATACCATATGCTTCTGCAGTAACAGGTTCTATTAAATTGACTCAGTATTCCCTTCTATGTGGCAATAAATACTTAATAAGTGCATCAGTATCTAAGTTAGATATACAGAATCAAATCTAGATAATTGCTTTGATTTTGAAAACTTGTTAAGTGATATATTATTTGTTTTGTGCTGACTCTGGCATCTTCCAAAGTTTTCACCATTTTCCTGGTTATCAGAAATCCATTTCGCAACATGCTGTAAGTTGTGTATTAAAACAGCTATTGCTAGCTCACTTTAATACATATATGTTATATACACTACTATTGTATAAATAATCCCGAATTGAACAAAATGGCTGGAAGACCAGTGGTTAAGCACTGACATAAGAACATATTCAGTAGAATAAACATTTTTATCATCTATAAAATAAAATACATGTTGGTGGAGCACAGGTTTTCGCTTTGTCTTCAGGCTTCCTGGCTGTTTGTATTGATACGGCGTGGCATCTTTAATCAGACATGCTGTTTCATCCCCTGTTCTTTTGCAGGATGAATAAGCATGCCGTATCATCCTTATGTGACACCGGGCGCGGTGGCCGAATCGGCAGAGCGCTGGTGTTGCAGTTTCTGCGGCACAACAGTTTGCGAGGGACACATACATTCAAATGCATTGTCAATGGCTGTGAGCAAATCTTCATACAGAAAAAGTCAAATATCCCTCAAATTACACCACCTAGAAGCAACCCACTTGGAACACATATAGAAAACATATTCAATGAATAGATTATATCAATTTATAAAGTTAGGCTTCTGCACTCCTATTAATTTTGAAAAAAAACTAATGTTTTGCACTGCGGGTACCGTCAAACTCAAGGCATTGTCAATGGTCATGACCAATCTTCATACAGAAAATACAGAAAAAGTGAAATATCTCTAAAACCACACCATCTAGAAACAAATCGCTTGGTACACATATAGAAAACATCTTTACCAAAAACATTATATTAAATTTATAAGGTTAGTGACGATGCTGTTCGATGTTGATGCATGCACAGTAGCGATGTTTCCCTTGCAAACTGGTGTGCCGCGGAAACTGCAACACCGGCCTGCGTGTGGTAGATCGGAAGTTTGGTTCCCGGTCGAGTCAAACCCCTGACTTATAAAATTGATATTTGTCACTTCCTAGCCTGGCGCTCAGCATTAACAGGGCCTAGCTGTTAGCTCAGTGTCAGGATAATGTGACTGAGTGGGATATTGGGTCAAGGTGCTGGCAGCCTGATTTCCCAGTGGGGCAGCACTATGAAGTCACCATGAGTGTGCACTGTCACAAGTCGGTACCTGTCCTGGCATGACCTTAGATATTGCCAGGACATAAAACCCCAACAACCAATCCTTATGTGTCGCACATTACAGAGCTTCCAACGATGCAAAGTAGAGTGGTTCCCGCCATCATTGATCTTGTCTGGCTGTTGTGTACAAGTTGCTAAATACCTAATTAGTTTCGGAACTCACTGAGATGCATCACTACAGTCGTCTGTCCGCTCTGGTACAGGGTGGGTGGGTGGGTGGGTGGGGGGGGGGGGGGTTCTGTTGGTTGCTTGGTTATTGGAGCTTTACGTCAGCTGCTCTCTCATACCAACAGTTGTACCCAGAGGGCGCCACAAAATGTGCACCGTCTGATTCCCAAATGCACCCACCATCCCTCTCGATTTGATAGATGTTCTCAGCCGGAGAATGGGGGAATTATAAGACTATTAACAGCCAGGCAGTGATTGATGCATTGTAGGACAATCTGATCTGCAAAGACCGGCATTTATACCAGACGTGGTGCGGAAGGTCGGGAGTTCGAATCCCAGCCGAGTCAAACCCAATGACTTACAAAATTGATAATTGTCGCTAGCTAGCCTGGCATATCGCATTGCTATATAGGACAAGGATTGGTTAGTTCAGTATCAGGATAATGTGACTGCTCCGGCGCTGACACTATACTTGTTCAGATGAAAACACACTTGTGAAAGAAAAGGGTGGGATATTGGGTTATGCTGCCGGTGACCCGATCTCTCAGTGAGTAGCCCTATAAGTTCGCCGTGAGTGTACAAATCGGTACCCATCCTGATCTGACCATTGGTGTTGCTATGACGTTAAACCCCATCAACCAACGAACATCTATAGTGATGTGCATGTCCTTGGACTGATTGACTGTTGCTCACATCCTGCTGTAAAGTCGACGCTGTCAGCTGTAGTTGTGTAGGTAGGCTAAATATGAAATCACTACAGGCAAGAGAATGGTAGAGTAGAAAGGGCACAGAAGAGAGCTTAGACCCTCAGGTTTATTATTATATAGTCTCATGAATCCAAGATGGCTGTCACACCTGATGAGCTCCTCCAATCAGCACTAGGCATTCTTCAACCAACCAATGAACATCCAACCTGCCTGTATCCAAGCCTTGGTTGTTGATGGCAACAGTGCCCTGTTGTGTCTGGGTGTGCAGTGATCCGTAAATAACAATTGGGGGGGGAGGGGTATGTGAGCAGAGCTCCAAAGGCTCTGTCACACTAAAAGTAGTGCCCCTCTCACACTATCTATAACTACATAATGTTTATACAAAATCAGTAAGGGATCACCAGCACCATATAATACCTTAATGCCTGTGGCTTTAAATACCATTTACCTTTTTATATAACAATTGTAATTACCATAGACTAGTTCACACCATCCACTAATGTCTATAAAATATCGGGAAATTTTACACTGCGCATTGCTTCACGCCCCAGCATCGCTTTGAGAATCTGTCACGTGATCCAGTTTCACAAATAATGCAGCGTCGTCATCAAATAAATAAGAAAAAACTGACTGCTGCTGTTGTGTTATCTTTTTAATTTGTTTATTGTGTTTTTTTTTTTAAAGTGGTCATTATTCAGCACAGCTTAACAACTTTTGTGTGGGAAAATATGTGCGGATGTCAAAGCTGTTCCCTGATTTATCTTCATGGGTTAGTGTGGGTTCTTTTTTGGTCATGAATAGACCTTTTTCACAGAGCATTCGCAGTCAGCCTGCTGACCACGACATTGATTCTTTCCAATGCCAGCAGAGGGCGAGTTGGTGGTAGAAATCTTAATTAGAAAGTTAGTTTTCTTTTACAAAAGAGCATTCAGCTAACCTCAACGCTGATTCTTCCGCCATTGTTAGGGGTCCTTCACAATTAACTACATGTTCACAAATATACAAAACATGCACTTTATCATGACATCCACCAGACGTGTTGGTCGAGTCGATAGAGTGCAGAGGAAGGTCGAGAGTCGAGTCAAACCAATGACTTATTAAATCGATACTTGTCGATACCTAGCCTGGTGCTGGGCATTAATAGGATAGGACTGGTTTTGCAGAGTATCACAATAATGTGTCTGTGGGATATTGGGTCATGGTGCCAGCAGCAGAACCTAAAAGTCGCCATGAGTGTGTACTGTCACAAGTCGATACCCATCCTGATATTGCCTTAGATGTTATAATTTGTTTAAAGCATATACACCCTCCCTTCCAATTTATCCTATATGCTTATGAAGATCTTAATAATTGTCAAGGACCCCTTAGATAGTGGGGTGATTGATGGTGTGAAACATCTACTACCCTTCATCACCATAATATTGGGTTTGAGTCCCTCAGACCACTGGAATGCGCATTGACCTTGGTTATACCTCAATCGATATTCAGTCAGTGTGCCTCGTGCATCAATCTCCATATCGCACAATGTATTCTTAATACAAGAACACTGGCGTGGAATATATGAGATGCCGAGATTGTGTCCATGCGAAAAAGGAGGCACTTGTGAAGTAATGAAGATTTAATGTGTTGAATGTAATCATGAAACAAATATCAGCAGCATCAATGCATGTGTCCTGGAAACATTGGCAGGCAATAGATACAGTGTTTCCCTTTGTAGACACTAAATCATTTCCGCTTCGTGAGAAATGCTGGATTGGTAGATAAATATTATAGTTCTATTAAAAGGCAGTCATTACCCATACTGTTTTTGAGATATGCAGTTCTACCTGTATTTGGAGACCCATGTGACTGACCGGACGCGATGGCCGAATCGGTAGAGTGCACACTTCCCGTGTGGAAGATCGGTAGTTCGAATCCCTACCGAGTCAAACCGATCACTTATAAAATTGATACGTGTCACTATCTAGCCTGGTGCTCAGCATTAATAGGATAGCACAAAGACTGGTTAGCATAGTCTCAGGATAATGTGACAGTGTGGGATATTGGGCCATGGTGCCGGCAACCTGGTCTCCCAGTGGAGCAGTACTATAAAGTTGCCATGAGTGTGCACTGTCACAAGTCGATACCCCCATCCTTACATCTACAACAACACATAAACAAAGTCATGTGATTGTCGAACCTCTGCCATTTGTGAACAATATCTTTTAACTCGACCTTCTCGACCCCCCACCCCCACCCACCCGCCTTCCGTCATTGAGAGCAGAGGCGAGGACTTACTGACAGTGTGCGACTAGTGGAGTCTGGAAAGCCGATTAGAGCAGAGCAATGATTGACAGCACACCCTGATGAGTCACCACACCACTTAGCTCCCCCCCCCCCCTCAGGGCACCCTCGCCAACCCTAATCCAGGACAGCCTCTAATAGGAGGTGCTGAGCAGATCAGCTGTCATACCACCCACATCTGTCACACCTGACACACAATTTATTTTTGTTTCATTTGACTCTCCCTGTTAGGATGGCCACCTTTGTTCCCTTAGGATAAGATTGGTTTGAATATAGAGGAGGTTCCTTTGCAAAGGTTTAAATGAGCAGCGGACGCTCATTTGCTGCCATTGCTCACGGGCACAAAAGACGTGGAAGCTGAAGTGGGACAAAGGACATGACCTTATTTTGGGCGCAGCCCCCCAGCATGTGATTCATTGTGGAGGCTGGGAAGTCCTGGTCGACATAAGGTCAGGCACCGATGATAACATATGAGCATGAGATGGTAGATGCGACATATGGACAATTAGCAATGAGATAATCAACATTTACATAATAACATGACAGCAGATTAAGAAACAATATAACATATTAATTAACAAGTTAAATTCACAATAATGAGTTGAAGGTGATATGTCAATTGCTGGGGTGTCAATTGGTGATTTGTCATTCTTTCTTCTTTGAGTGTTGGTTTATCATTTTTGTTTATTCATTTGATTGGCTGTGCTAATCAAATGATGAAAAGGTAGTAGTAGTGGTCAGTCCGGAGCACTGCTGGAGACTGACCATCCAAGTGTGGGAGAGGTGGTCTCCGGATAGTGTTGTGATTTGATTGGTTGGTTAGGTTGTGTTATGATTGGCTGAGAGCTGGGGGAGGGGGGCAGCACGGCACACACCAGTGTGCCCCCCCCCCCGGCAACAGCTCTCCCCCACCCCTCCCCCACTTGGGGGTGCTTCCCCCCACTGGGGGGCGGGACAGCAGAGTAGCCCCGCCCACCTGCCAATCAACCCCCTCACGTCCTGGCCGGTTCCACCTCCTCAGCCAATCAGATACCAGCACTCCCTCAGAATCTTCCTCCAGAATCATACCCAATTTATGCGTATTGGTACTTTGCCTAGGGATCGGATTTAATGACGAAGGGGAAAGATTGGTGGCTCAGAATTAGAATAATATGGTTGAGTAGGGATATATGTCACTGGGGCAACACTATGTCTCCACCATGTTCTACTGTCAGAAGTCAACGCCTGTCTCGATAAGAAAGTTGATGTTGTTAGCACCTAAAACTCCAATAAATCAAAACCAATCTATGTGACCTTACGATCATGAACAATAGGATAGATTACATGACCTGCATTTTTCTCAACTACTACTGTATCAGAATTGTTAATGTATCTATTGTATATATATATATATATATATATATATTATACATAATATATATCGTACATATTATAAGTATTATATATATTATATGTATTATATGCATTATATATCATAAATATATATTACATTTATTATAAAATTATATATATATATATATATTAATATGTTTACTAGAACAAACTGATGTAATTTCCAGAAAATGCATCACAAGACAAGCAGGACAGAGGTACCCTTCACAGATTTACTAATACAGATTTGGAAGCAATTACTGTTTCCATTCCAACCACTCAGGGTCTGAAATGTGTGTGTTTCATCAAATTGCCTGAGATCTCGATACAGCGACACCTACCGGATTCCTTATGAAATTACTGTGACAATCAAACCGCATTAAGAATTGCTTCTCCTACTGTATTTCTCCCCTTGAGAAGGCCCCTAATTACTAATAATTTGCCGACATTAGAGAGTGACTGCAATTCGATATATGAGGCTTAGAACTTAGAGGCCTCCCTCTAAGAAGTGGGTGCTATGGCCGCGTTCATATATATAGGATCTTCCTGTCTCAAGACTGATATCTTCATAATTTAGATCCACATTGGATTATGTGGACACATGGATGCTACACTCTCCAGGGACAAGTGACATAAGGGAGAGATTGAGGTATGACTATATTCATAATATCAAGTATCAATCGCACTCAGAAGGATTGGTTGATAGGTTCAAAATCACCTTGAGGTCAGGATATATATGTGATATATAACATATTATATGAATATAAAGGGGCGGAACATTCTTGTGATATTTATTCCGCTTTTTATTATGCATGCTATTTATTATTTATCCATACCGCCTGATCAGGCGATTTGCTGCGGGCTGGATCCCGCCTGGCGAGTTTGGCGCCACCAGCTCCTAGTCACGTGCCTTTCCACACTGTTTCCGTCACATGAGCCTAGATTTCAAACCTTTGTATTAGGTAGGGCGGTATATTGCTCGGCCAGAGCCTCGGTCAATAAAATTTGAGGCTTCCACCACTCTTCGCTTTGTGTCTTTCTCCTACTAGGGCGTAGCCATCTCTTATAGATGTGTATGTGCAATATGTTTATGTATAACATATGGTCGCATGTATATGTTTTATACATGAATTCTTTCTTTCTTTGTTGTTGTTTTACATGCTAGTAACATCAATGGTCATATCAGGATGGGTGCTGACTTGTGACAGTGCACACTCATTGCTATTTTATAATGCTGCCCAACTTGGAGACCAGACAGCCAGCACAATGACCCATTATGCCGCACAGTCACATCCTATCCTATTACTGTTGAGCTCCAGGCAAGTATCAATTCTGTAAGTCAATGGTTTGACTCGGCTGGAATTCGAACCCCTAACCTTCCACAGCGGAAGCATGTGCTCTACCGATTCGGCCAACCCGTCTGGTTTTTATACATGCAGACATATATATATATATATATATCCATGCATAATGAGGTTGATTTTCATTAGTCAAACATTGGAATTAAAGAAAGAAAGAAAGAAAGAAAGAAAGACATGAACATTGGAATGTCAGGACAGATTTGTATTCCCCCAAGAGGTCGGGTGCAGGTCATAGACTGATCCCGACCTGCACATTTTTAATTAGTGATGTTGGAAAACAAAAAACAAAAATTACACCTGTATATAAATATTGTTTGGCTAGAAATGGTCGACATAATGACATTATTGTCATTTCTGTTGGATTCTGGAAGAAGGCGAAAACTAGACGCTTAGGAGGACAGACATCCGGAAGCCAGATATAAGAAGAAAGCTGAAAAGGGGAAGAGGAAGGCGAGAGAAAGCTGTGGAAGGAGAGTGTATCAGTGCGCTAGAGCGGGTGGAAGCCATCAGAAGAGAGGGCGACAGATCGGAGAAGGATTTCAGGGAATACGCCCTCTCTTAATGTAATCTTAATGTAATCATATGGTACAGTCCAATGTTAGTGTAATCATATGGTACAGTCATTTAGAAAGGATTTTCTAAATTCCTTTATTAACTTTTTTGTTGGTAAAGTAAAGGAAGAAAGGATATTCGCATGTGTGTTCCGAAGAGCTTCTAAACTGTTCATTAATTTGCAGTGTAATTTTCTCACATTGCAAAGGTTTCTCAGTAATCAGGCCTAGCGTTTTGAAATATCTTTCCAAAAAAATGTATTATATAAATAAATAAATATGCAGGTATTGCAGATATAGCAATACCACAGGGAGTTGAATGCCCCTGCCCTGCAGAGTTGTAAACCACGGCCTTCTGGTACAGGTTCTTGACAGAACTGAAGGCTAAGGGAGCAAACCCTAAACAGAAAACCATGTCACTGTGGCAGCATTAAGGGTGGTTGATGTATGGAACTCCCAACATCTCCTGACCAGCCACTGCAGGGAAAAAATAGTTTTGCACCTGTCTTGACATGTCTGGAAACCTCTATTTGCTCCCTGAGAGAGTGCCGCTGGTAACTTGCAAAAGCCAGCAGCACTTCAACACTTTTGCAGGCAGCTTTCATGAAATGTCTCATGGATGCAACTCTCACAGCAGAGAGCTAAATGGAGAGTGGCAGTCAAGTAATGAAAGCAGTCTTTGTCGCATCGCGACCGACAGCATGATGATGATGATGAACATTATCCTGATACTGAGCAACCCAGTCCTTGCCCAATCCTACTAATGCCAATCAGCAGGCTAGGTAGTGCCAATTATCAATTTTGTAAGCCATCCGTTTGAATAAGTGAAGGGAATCAGTGAAGAAAAGGTTGTAGTTGTGGCCAGTCAGGAGCACTGTTGCAGACTGACCATCCTTGTGTCTCCAGATAGTGTTGTGATTTGATTAGAGGATCAGGGTTGTCTTGTGATTGGCTGTGAGCCAGGGGAGGGTGGCTGTGTGGCACACCAACATCCTTCACCCCCCCCCCACTCCAGTTGGAAGCCCCCCTCTGGAAGTCCCCCCCGGAAGCCCCCTCCATGCTTATTCGTCCCTGTGCCCAGCAATGAACCCAAATGAGCGTCTCCACTCATTCCAGACAATTACGAATATTTATAGATATTTGTTCTAAAAGTATTCATACGAATATAGATACTGGAAATTCCTGTGTCATTTAGTACCATTTATTAACCGAGACTATGGGTGGCGCCACCACTCAGCGTACAAACTCACTAACCCTCTGATGAGATGCACTGGCCCAATCGGTAGAGCGCATGTTTCCCGTGCAAAAGGTTGCGAGTGTGAATCCCGTCCGCTTCAAACCAATGACTTACCAACTTGATACTTTTTGCCACCTAGCCTGGGGCTTGGCAATACTAGGACAGCGCAGTTAACTCAGTATCCGGATAATGTGACTGAATTGGATATTGCATCATGGTCCTAGTACGGGCGATACTATAAACTTGCCATGAATGCGCGCTGTCAAAATTTGGTACCCATCCTGATCTGACCATAGATGTTGCTAGGATGTAAAACCCCTCTCTGTGATCACTGCTATTGCCAACGGGAAGTTCTCTAAATAAATATAAATATTTAGATATATATATATATGTATACCTCTGTGTATATATACATACAGTAAGACCTCTCAAGCCGACCACCTCCACAGATCAACCACTCCTCTATATCAATCCTTTTATTTGGGTGCCAAACGAGTGCCCATACACTACCATTGTATCAATCTTTTTTGTGAACTCCCTAAACCGACTCCCTCCCTAAATGGACCATTTAAGGTCGGTCCCATGGTCGGTCGATTTTAAAGAGGTTTTACTATAGATATACATAAATTGGAGAAGTAAAGTTTGGTGGTGGTGACCTGAGAATCATCAGTTGGCAGAAAGTGTGTCAGGATGGATTGATGCTGGTTGTCACTATCTGCTGCGTGACCTTATTCCCGAGGGTTAATACGACGAGCCGTCGACAGCTTGTCTGTCTCGCTAGCAATTTAGCACCACACTGAATGAAGCAGGCAAAATAAGCCAACAAAACAATGTGTGTGTGCTCTGGCATATTTGCATTGCAGTTTAAATCTGTCGACGTCAAAGGTTACTTCCGTAGTGGCTTGATTCTTTTTTCTTTTTTTTTCTTTTTCTTCAAATATTGATCTCGGATTTCTTTTATTTTACTGTTTTAGTTGGTAAATTGTTAGTCAAGTGTGTTCCAAGCTTGACCTTGCTTGACATGACCGCTAAAAGGTCATTGTTATGTAGGGCTTATGCATGAACTGTGTTTCTGCGTTTTGGGAATTGCCCAGCGTTAACTATGCTTTTACAATGACGCATGTATGCTTCAGCCTTGTTAATCACTTCCTGGTTGTTTTTGACCACTGTTGTTTTCCTATGTCCTGATATCCTAGAGGTATCATTTCCACAAAATTCCTGAAGCAGAGTCCCATGTGTAGAGTCCTGGCGGTGTTCGAAATTCTGTAGACAGCTTCTAGGATGTATTTTTATGAATAGCGTTCACTTTATTCATTTGATTAATTCTCTTCACTCATTCCCTTCATTCTCATTGTGTTCAATGTGTTCATTGTGTTCATTTATTCATTGCATTCATTGTGTTCATTGAATGCATTGCAGTCATTGTTTTCATTGTATTCACTCGATTCACCTGATTCACTTGAGTCACTTGATTCACTTGAGTCACTCAATGTGCTCGATTCTTTCGATTTGCTCGATCCACTCAATTCACTCGATGTGATCGATTCACTCGATTCACTCGCTGGATTCACTGGATTCACTGGATTCACTGGATTTCCTAGATTCCCCAGATTCCCTCGATTCACTAGATTCACTGGATTCACTGGATTCACTGTATTCACTGGATTCACTGGATTCACTGAATTCACTAGATTCACTAGATTAACTCGATTTATTTAGGCATTCAATGGTTTTACCATTTGGTAATTTTTACCCAATTTACCTGATTTCTTTGTTTTACTAGCTGCATTTGTTGCGTTCTGTCCATTCGTGAATTATTTTATTTGAAAACAATATTGCAGTACTATTACTAGTTATTAGTTCGGAATAGATCCTTAAAATATCCCATCCAATGCCAGAAACCCCATTCCCTCCACAAACACACAGGTGTCAGTATGTGCCATCATTATTATATGTCCAAAAAACAGTTACGTCTCCAGATTTTGAGCAGATAACCCATCCACAGCCCACAAACATAAGTGTCAATATGTGCCAACATTATTATGTCCAACCTCCAGATTCTGAGCAGATAACCCATCCACAGCCTACACCGCACTCCATCCACAAACACACAAGTGTCAGTCAGTATGTGCCAACATTATTATATGTCCAACCTCCAGATTTTGAGCAGATAACCCGTCCACAGCCTACACCCCACTCCTTCCGCAAACACACAAGTGTCAGTCAGTATGTGCCAACATTATTATGTCCAACCTCTAGATTCTGAGCAGATAACCCGTCCACAGTAAACGACCAACTCCTTCCACAAACACACAACTGTCAGTATGTGCCAACATAATTATATGTCCAACCTCCAGATTTTGAGCAGATAACCCATCCACAGCCTACACCCAATCCCTCCTGAAGCACACTCGCATTACTCTGTTCCGACAGGGTGTAAGTCTCCGGTTTTGAGCGCATGTTTCCTATATAAGTAACCAATGGCAGAGTCGAGACGACTTTAAATAAAAGCTCAACTGCTCAAACTCAACTGCTGACAGCTTTTGTTCTGAATTCGACAGGTCAGGACCCATGTGACATTCCCGTGTTTTCCTGTGTGAATCTTTACAAAAGTATCTGGCATAAGCCATTGTCTAGACGCTCAACAGCTACAGACAGGACACTCCCGGAATGTTGTCTACAAGGACGGGGGGAGGGCGGTGGTGTAGAGAGGCCTCGTAGTAAGTCAACCCCCTTTGGCCGTGAAGAATTCGTGTATGTGTAGTCAAGTGTTAGCATATTTAAACATGCTTAATCCTGTAAGAAGAATGCATTTAAGCTGATATGGCAACATCTCCCTCATCATATATATATATAGAGAGAGAGAGAGAGAGCTTGTATACATGCATACTATATATATGTATATATATATATATATATATACATGCATATGATTGGCGTACATACATGAGTATACTTACATGCATCTGTGCCAACCATGTGCATCATATTTAATATTACGTATAATGCACCGATATATATATAATGATTTAATTAACCTCTTCCCCAATGAACACATTATTATACAGCGCAGGTTGTATATGTGACAGGTGTTGTTGTAGATCGGGTTATAGTTGAGGGGGTGCTGGAGGCGTTGTTCATTTAATCCACTGTCATCACTCATGCTTTTCGGTAATAGTGCCAAGTGTTACTGCCAAAGAGTAGTGTCCATAGATACCTATTCTGATCCCTGAGGAGGCGAAGGTTGGAGGCTGAATATTTCTGTGTAGGCTTAATTATAAGTCGACATCTAATACTACGGGATTGTAGGAGTGCGCGTGCGCGTGAGCATGTGCGTGAGGGTTGCGCGGAAGGATATCTACAGTGCGCCGCCACGATCCGACAGCGGCTTAACGGTGGGCGGTGTTGGGGAGGTGTGGGTGGGGAGGTGGGGAGGTGGGTGGGGGTGGGGAGGTGGGTGGGGGTGTAGAGGGGGGGAGGATGAAGGGAGGGGTGATGGGAAGGGAGGATGAAGGGAGGGGAAGATGGACGGGGGATGGGGTAGCATGGGGTGGGAGGTTTGGGGGAGCAAGGAAGGGATGGGATAGAGAGTGGGGAGGGAAGGTGGGAGTGGGAGAAGGAGCGGGGGGAGGGGATAGTGAGGGTAGGAGTAAAGGTAGGGGTGAAGGTGAGGGTGAGGGTGATGAGAAGTTGAGGGAAAAAGAAGGAAGTGACAGCGGAGAGGAAGAGGAGGAGATGGCGGGGGAAGCAATGAGGGGGAGGTTAAAGTATGTGCAGAGAGGAGGATGAATGCCAGGAAGACCAAAACAATGGTTATAAGTAAAAAGACAGATAAACCAAATATCAATATAACCATAGATGGCACAAACATAGAATAAGTATCCGAATTCATATATCTCGGACAAAAGATTACAAATGATGGGAGATGTGAGGAAGAAATTAAAAGAAGGATAACAGAAGTTCTCAGAAAAATTAAAAATAAGAAAAGCTTGTTTGCCACTATACAGACAAAGAAACTTATTTATTTTGGCCACATCATTCGTCAGAGTTCAATATACTGTACATTGTTGGAAGGGAAGGTGAATGGCAGCAGAGGGAGAGGGAGACCAAGAACATCATGGTTTACAAATATTTCACAGTGGACAGGCTTGAATTATTCACAGTCTATCAGAACAGCACACCATCGGCACAAGTGGAGAACCATTGCATCCAACCCTCGACTAGAGGACGGAACTATTGATTGATTGATTGAGAGAGGAGAGAGGGGATGGGGATGGCGACGAGCTGTAAAGCGAGTGGGACGGAGGGGATAGGGACGGTTGAGAGTGGATGGAAATCCCATATATCATGCAATGAACATTACTACTACCAAAGGTAATAGAACACAGTGTTATACAGAGAGCAGTACAATGTATATACATAGTTATATATGATGTATAAGCATTGTGCGAGTATAACGATGCGGAAGGGATTATTCTATTATATTGTTATAAGAGTTCAGGCGCAAAACCCCATAAATACCAACCCATAATTTTGATTAAAATGAAAGATCTTTACAAGAAGCTCATTTTAAATCTTATTATTTCCACTTTTCTAGTGAGGTAATTATTATGGGGCAATGGACGAAAAAATAGGAATGTAGAAAAATGATTTGTTGAAGGTCTGATTTCAATGTTTAGCTCAATTTTTGGATTGGCGCTTACATGGTTTTGCGCCTGAACTCTTTGTGTGGTGTTCTCTGTGGTGGAGTGGTTAGAGTCTCTGACTTTTTTCTAGGTCGGACTCCTAATCTGAAGGTCAGTGGTTCGATTCCCCATGCCCCCACCTCTGCCAATTTGGATTTCCACCACTGTGGATAACTTACAGCGACATCAAAGGTCAATAACTCTCATATCATGTCTATGTGGTGTGGGAGGTTAAAAATCCCTTGGGCCGGTAAAAGTGTAGACTCAGGCAAACTGTCGACAAACTGTCTAATGGTGAAAACAAGTCTATTCAGACTTATCCATGATAAGCAGTATAAATGTACAAGAAAAAAAAAATTATTAGCCAATGGGAACTCTTCATGTATTTGGTCCTTACTCATACGGGGACCGGTGGCACCACCACCGGCCCGTAACCTTAACTTCCGGCGCTACCACTGTCACTTGCGCCCGGAATTATTCTTATAAAGGGGCATTGATCAACATACCCACCTACCAACACCTCTGTTCTGCAGATCTTTGCGGGTGGATTTATTATGCTAGCAACATTACTTTAAAAAATCTTTAAATAGTATGTTTTGTAGACCCAGAAAATATGTTGACCATCTGTTGGTAATGGTCAGCTGATGGTATTCTGTAATTTTTTTGGAATAGAATTGTTTTATAATACATGGCGTATTCGATTAATTGCAACACATAACCAAGAGAAGCATTGCAGATTTTGGGTAGGGGTGGAAATGTTATCTTCCACTCACTGTATTGCTTTTGGACATTGTTGTTTGTTATTTACTATTAAAAGCTGCAGACCTGTCAAAACATACATCTTTTTTTTTTAACTGTATTTGTAATATTGCAACGACAGCTTCAAATGTATAATATGAGCCGTTTTGTGTATTCTTTTTTAGGATAACGTGTGGTGGAATAACCCGACAAAAGCACCAACTATTCTGTGTGGGTGTGTGGGTGTGTGAGTGTGTGGGTGTGTGGGTGTATATGACAAGGTATATATGTGAGTGAGAACATATATGCGTAGATATTGCTTTGGTTTTTTTTTATGTTATTTTAGTTTTCGTGTTGCTTTGTTGTTCTTTACTGTGTTTTTTCTTGTTCGTTTTTTTTGGCGCACTTTGCTCTTCATAATAGGACCCGTATAATGATCCATAAATAGTCAATTAGTACAAACCTTATTAATGCACACCGTGGCGTGGGAACAAATTGCTTCTGAGGTCTGAAATGACCCGATTACTTTACGGCATTACGCAATAGTGACCTACGCACTCATGGGCTAGATTGGGCATATGTGGTAGGCCTACGCACACGGTATGTACGCTATGACTAGGAGACGCGACGCGAAGCGACGCGACGCGACACGCCGCAAATACGACGCAAACACGACACAAACACGACGCGAACACGACGCGAACACGACGCGAACACGACGCGAACACGACGCGAACACGACGCGAACACGACGCGAACACGACGCGAACACGACGAAACTGAACTGAAACCGCAATACAATCGCGACGCAACATGACGCTACGCGACTCAACACGATGCATCCACGATGAAAACATGAAGCTACGCGACGCAACCACGATCCAAGCACGACACTGCGCGACCGAACACGAAGCAACCACGACGCAACCGTGAAACAACCACGACGAAACTGCTACACAATCGCGACGCAGCACGAGGCAGACCGACGCATCGTGAAGCAATGCGATGCAACGCATCACTCCGCGATGGGACGCAGCGCGACGCTATGCTACGCGACGTGACGCGCACAACAAATGTAAGTGATCTCTACACTGAGACTTCGCCAGTCAGTCTAGACGGGATGGCCGAATAAGTTGAGCGTCCGTCTCCCGTTTTGATAGATCGTGGGATTCGAATCCACGGGTTCGAACCCTGGTCAAGTCAAAGCAATGACTTAAAAATTGATACTTGTTGGTTCCTAGCCAAGCACTCTGCATTATTAGGATAGGGCAAGGACTGGTTGGCTCAGCATGAGGATAATGTTGAGTCAGAAATCAGATCATGGTACTGGTGGCATGGTCTCCTAGTAGGGCAGCACTATAAAGTCACCATGAGTGTGCACTGCCACAAGGCGGTACCCATCCTGATATGACCTTAGATGTTTCCAGGACGTAAAACTCCAACAACCAACCAACCACCAGTCAGCCAGTCAGCCAGCCACGTGTCACGTGTTCGGAGGCCGGGTCACGTGGGGTCAGAGTGTTATTGGGTGGCCTTGAGTGTGGGGAGCTGTGGTAGAGTGAGACGTGAATCAGGGTACTACACAGTACAGAACTACTTAGATAAATGTGCAGCCTTCACAATGTTGCTAGATTTGCCTCATCCACTCATTGAGAAGAATCCACAGCTTAATTTATCAATGACATTGGTGTTGAGTTGGGCAGACCTCAAAGGTGAAGAATCGATTACTAAAGCTGCATAGTCCGATGAAAACATCAAATTTTCAAAACCAAAACAATGATCTAGATTTTGTTCTACATATCTAACTTAGATACTGTGAAAGTACAACGTCTGAACACTTTGACTTCTGGATACTGAATGGTTTATTCACGGCCTAGGGCTCGCTGAACCCGCCGGCTAAACTTTCCATGATGTCATCTCATTAGCATAATCCTTTGTCTAAACCTCTGCATCTCGTGAACATATATTAGCCACATACCTATACGTCTATTACGCATATATCACCTCCCCCCTTCAAAGTATTTCTGAAACATGAAAGGTTTCAAAATAACCACCAAAATACCATATAACAGTCAAACGAATGCACAATAACATATATGGGTACTTAACTGAAACACAAGTCCTTGCAAATGTCCAAGCGCTGTATGGCACTGAAGTCCTTCACTGTCCGGCTGTAATGCCTCATGTTATAAATTGTCCATTACACATTCAATATCAAAACACACAGCTGAAAATATAACTTAATCCTACATGCACATGCTATACGTGTAAACACCCAATCTATACTGAACTACTACAGGTCTAACCTGCTCGCCGGCCTAATCAGCCGACCTGACCTACTTAGATTAGCCGCACTGTTTACAATCGGCAACGACGCTGACCTACTTTGCGTTTGCCCGACCGGTTCGGGCCGCCCCCCCCCCCACAGGCATCCTGATAATCTGCACTCGGTTTCTATATAACATATTACCTGACTCGTTCAAAATTTGATATTCTCTCCCCGAAATACCAGTCCGACCCAAAATAACCCCTTTCTTCCATTCCCCTGCATGATTTTTGTATTTTATTTTGTCCCCGACTCTCATAGGTTTGTGCGGCTTACCACACTTCTTGTCATGAAATGCTTTCTGACTTTGCTGCCGTTTTGCTGTCTGGACTTTCTTTGGATTTTCCGTTTTGGGCACCAAAATTTCTTCCGCCATCGGCAACCTACCCCTCAGCCTCCTGCTCATGAGCAGCTGAGCCGGAAATGCATTCAAGACGGGGAATGGAGTGTTATGATAATTCAGCAAAGCTAACTGAAAATCCAAACCAGTCTTCTCGCACTTCTTTAACATGTCCTTGACCATTTGCACAAACCGTTCTACCTGCCCATTACTACGAGGATACTGTGGACTGGAATATACGGCCTTAAACCCATAGTGTTGCGCAAACTCCCTATACTCATGGCTCTTAAACTGTGGACCATTGTCCGAAATAACCTGACTAGGAATACCGTGCCTTGCAAAATTATCCTTCAATGCTTCAATAACTGTGACATACGACGTATCGCCCAACAGCCTCACCTCTGGATATTTTGTGTAATAATCTACAGTTATCAGGTAATTTTTATGGTCTAACTCAAACAAGTCTGCACCAACTTTTTCATATGGTTGACAGGCGATCAGGTGATTTATCAATGGCTTGTTATGCAAACTTTTCCGGTTGTTCTGGCAAGTGTCACATCGACTGACCTTATCTTCAATTTGTTTGTTCATATTAGGCCAAAACATACAGTCCCGCGCCAGCTGCTTGGATTTCGTCACACCCAAGTGTGTTTCATGCAACGCCTCAATCATTTCACTGCGGAGACCTGGAGGAACCACCACCCGATTGCCTTTCATGACCAGATTATTTTCTACCGTTAACTTGTGTTTGTGTGGGATGTACTGTCTCAGACATGGCGGTGTCTGTATGCGTGTAGTGTCCCACCCATCTTCAATGTGTGAGATCAACATGGACATGGATACATCCTTCTCATATTCTCTAACAATCTTACTCAACAAACTTGACGATTGAATGTCCACTGCGACAACGCAGAACGTGTCATCGAACAGGTTACCATGACCTACTTTGGTATTATGCGCACTGGACAACGTGTCTGCAAAAAACATCAAAGAACCCTTCACATGACATAGCTGAATATCGTAATTTTGCAACCGCATTCGCATTCTCTGCATCTTAGCCGAAAGTTTATGAATTGGTTTCTGCATTATCACCACTAACGGCTTGTGGTCCGGTTGAATTTGAACTTCTTTGCCAAACATATAGTCATGAAACCTCTGGCATCCGAAACATATGGCGAGCATTTCTTTTTCAATAGTGGCATAGCCACACTGCGCTGCGTTAAGCGCATTAGATGCAAGTGCGATCGGCTTGTCATCTTGCATTAACACGGCACCCAAACCTGACTGACAAGCATCTACTTGAATAACAATGGATTCTTGACATTGTAATACGACAACACAGGAGGAGTTCTTAACTTTTCTTTCAACTTATCAAACGCGCCCTGCTGTTCGGCCTGCCAGTGCCACACGACGTCCTTAGCCAGGAGCGTGCGTAGTGGTTTGGCTATCTCAGACATGTTGGGTATAAACTTGTGCACATATCCAACCATGCCCAGGAACCTTTGGACGCCTTGTTTGTCACGCGGCTCTGGCATGTCGATTATTGCTTGTACTCTGTCTGGATCAGGCTTCACACCCTGCTGGGTAAGTTGATGACCTACATACTTCACTGTAGTCTTACATACCAAAGTTGTTTCGTTCAATTTAAGGTGAACCGACCTAGCTCGGTCCAATACGGCTCAGAGCCGCTCGTTGTGTACCTCAACCGTTGACCCATATACCAAAATGTCATCCGTGACTATCCCGATACCGGGTATATCGCCTATGACACGGTACATTTCCTGAATAAAAATGTCACCGGCTGTTTTGATGCCAAAACGCAAGCGGGTGTACCTGTACCGGCCCTACGGAGTATTAAACGTGCACAGACGTGAACTTTCTTCGTCTAACTCTATCTGCCAATAACCTGTCATTGCATCCAAAACTGAAAAATATTTTGCATCTGCCGTTTTGGCAATAATTTCGTCAATCGTTTTGGTAGGGAAAGGCCCTCTCTTTATTGCCTTGTTTAACTTAGTCGGATCCAGACAAATCCTTATGTTTTGTTTTTTTTACGATAGTTATGGAGTTAACCCACTGGGTAGGTTCATCTTGTTCAACTATGACACCTAACTCTACCATGCGATCAAGCTCGCTACATATCTTACCTTGAATGGCAAACGGAATCCGTCTAGGTGGATCAACAACAGGTTGTACAGATTTATCGACATGAATGACAGCATTTGCTTTGATCAACCCCAAACCCTGAAACACATGTTTGTATTCGCTTACCAGCTTCTCCACCTGGGCGCTGGGAGTGTTCGTCGGCTTGGAAATGTTTGTCGGCACAGCACAGTGTACCTCATCCACACGCGCCAGCAGGTTCAATGTCACACAAGCCTGCTTGCCCAAAATAGGCTGACAGTTCTGTACCACTTGGAACTTGAACACTCTGTCGTTGACGTCCAGCATCGCCTCCCCATCGGGAGTGATCCGATGACCCGAGAACGTCACCAACGAACACCTGGTGTTCGTCAGCTGCCTCGGAGCAACCCTGTCGAAGACGTACCTCGGCAGCACGTTCGCCTCCGACCCGGTGTCGAGCTTGAACTTGACAGGACAACCGTTCACCCGAACAATCGCGTGCCACAGCTTGGCGTCTTGCTCGGCACCGCGGTCCATGCCACCGACGAACAGATCCGTTGCCAGCACATTGACCTCCGCCGGATCCGGGTCTTGCTCAGCATTGTGAGGGTCAGGCTCTTCAACGGTAAGCTCATTGACCCTGCCCAGTCTGCTCCTGCAGACCTTACCGAAGTGCCTGATCTTCTTGCAGGCTATGCAAGCCTTGCCTTTCGCTGGGCAGACTCCCCGGCGGTGTTCATATCCACAGTTCTGGCAGCGGATCTTGAACTCTCCTGCACCGGTGCCGCCGGCATTCCAAGATGGCGATTTCCAAGATGGCATCGCCGATGACCGAACCGCCGGTGCACCGGTACGTGCAGTAGCATAGTTCCTTAGAAAATCAATCTCCTTACTTTCCATGTGTGATTTGGTGTCCTCCAACAGATCTGAACTGAACTCACTTATTTCAGAAATACTGACATATTTTCCCAACGTTAACTCAGTAGTTTGCAGCAGTTTGTTACGCAAATTAACATTTCTCACACCAGCCACTAACCGATCACGCAACAGCGACTCCTCCACCGTACAATACTCACAATCCTTCACCCTATCTCTTAATGCTGTGATGTACTTAGCCATATTTTCTGTAGCCTGATTATGCATATTAAACTTATATCTTGTGATGATAAGATTGCATTTGCCTACACAATATGTCCGAAATGCCTCCGTGAGTGGCCCGATCTTGTCTTGATCTGCGAGCGCGATATCCATATTGGCGAAAACCTTATACGCTTCCTCGCCAGTGACGTGAAGAAAGATGCAGCATTGCACTCGTTCTGTCTTCATTATGACACCTGCAGCTGTGGTGTATATGTCATATGCTCTGATCCATGTTTTCCAGTTCGATCTTGCGTTGTTGCTGAGGACAAGCTGACCAGGCGGCCGCAAACCCGGCAACGTATTAGCGGGCGGCATTCTTCCTCATCTGACACCATGTGAAAGTACAACGTCTGAACACTTTGACTTCTGGATACTGAATGGTTTATTCATGGTCTAGGGCTCGCTGAACCCGCCAGCTAAACTTTCCATGATGTCATCTCATTAGCATAATCCTTTGTCTAAACCTCTGCATCTCGTTAACATATATTCGCCACATACCTATATGTCTATTATGCATATATCACAGATACTGGTGCACATATTCAACAGTCGTCCTCAGATACTGAGGTAATTTAATAGAACCTGTTACTGTAGCAACCAACTGTGTCAGAGTGTTGGTGTGATGGCCACAATTAATCCGAGGGGTGATGGAGTGGGTATAACTCTTATACGTAATAGCGTAACACGTAATAGCGGTCCGCTTACACCCATCCGTATCAGAATAGTGTGCGTGTGTGTGGTGGCGTGGGGGGGGGGGGGGTGCACTCCCGCGGTACACTCCCTAATTATCACAATTGATAAGGGTCTTGTCACAATCAATAATAATAATATCTGTATCACCCTTATATATAGAGTTAGTTATTTCCTATATATATACAGTTATTCCCTAAATTATATATAGTTATTCCCTATATATATATAGTTATTTCCTATATATACATAGTTATTTCCTATATATGTATACATATATAGGGATTTCTTATTTCCTATATATGCATACTCATATAGGAAATAACTATATACTATATATAGTTATTTTCTATATCTGTATAGGCCTGGATACATATGTAATCATATATAGCAACTACATATATATGCATATATATGAAATAACTATATATATATATATATATTTGAAATAACTGCTATATATGTATATATATATTCATATATAGAACAAATATATATATACACATATATAGGAAATAACTATATATATATGAAATAACTATATATATATTTGAAATAACTGCTATATATGTATACATATATAGGAAATAACTATATATATATGAAAGAACTGCTCAATTGTGCAGCAGATTAAGCATGAGCCTGTGTTACTTAAATGTTAAATTGTGTTATTATGGCGCCATTGGGACATCTGGTGATTCACTGTTTGTGTGTGGCTGGTGCGACCTGTTATGGCGATCAGGGTGCTTTGTTGATGCATGGCTGGGACTGTGGGCATACAGATTGGGGTTGTGGGGGTTACGGGTTGAGTTCTAATGGAGTGCTTACTGGCCCTCTGGGATGTACCCACACACCGATAGGGGTGGTGTGCAGTCAGAACGCGCCGTTTTGGGAGTAATGATGTACAGTCAGCCCGCATTAGTCCAACGCCACTCTTCCCGGGAATCTCGCTATTGAAGCAGCAATAGATCAGATTCATATTCATTTCCCTGCATTTATCTGAATTTCTCTGCATTTTTCTGCATTTCTCTGCATTTTTCTGCATGTGTGGTCATCGATCTAATCCTCAAAATGATTTATGCGATGGCTATGAGAGACAAAAAGTGTAGTTTGGATTAAAGAGCATTGACTGTAATACAATTACGTTGGTTGGTTGTTGGAGTTTTACGTCCTGGCAACATCTCAGGTCATATCAGGACGGGTAATATATGTACAGAATGGTCACGGAGAGGTGAAATTGCTTTACAACCAGTCATATTACCAAAACTTGGAGTCTAATTTAATATGGCAGACATTAATTGGGGGGTAGCAGGGAGAATTGTTGTGTGGAGGTCGAGAGGGAAAGTTTTGACGTCCAATAGCCGATGATAAAAAACCAGTGTGCTCTAGAGGTGTCGTTACATAAAGCACACTTTCTTTGAGACGGAAAACATTCACGCTTTAGGGTGGTGGATGAAGGTTAAAAGGTTTGTTTACTTGGTTTTAAATCCTGCAAACATCGGATGTCATATCAGGACAGGTACTGAGTTGTGAAGTGCGCACGCATGGCAACATTGTCGATGTTGCTCGCAACATGGGTAATTGAACAAGCTGGAGTTGGATTCTTATTCAAACGCCTGGTGGCGCCACCTATACTCAAACTATACCTTAACTATGTACATCAACATCTTCCACGCCTAGCGGGTCTTTTGGAACTACGCCGAGTAACCACGCAGAAATGGCCGACATGCATATGTAAATTAAATATGACGTCGAAATCTGTTACAAAGTTACGGGAATTTGGCGCGCTCTTGACTTTTCGGCCCGGCTGGCTGGTATATAAAGCGAGCAAAACCCGAACTTGGCCACTACAACTTGGCGGCGGATGGCGACGGACATTCTACTCTGCCATCCTGCCCACCCCACAATAAAAGACTAGAACTATAGGGCTTAAGCATCTCGGGGCCTTCTCTCATTATACTCACGCATGTACGATTATCATTCTAGTGCATTAAAAAGTCCAAATATATACCATTCATCCGAGTCTACGTAGTTAAATTACAGTGCTGCCCCACAAGTATGGGAGGTCCATCCCTTTGAAGACCCTTATTGACATTTCTTGTGTCATGAATTTTCTTAATTTGGCAAATAACCAGAGTTAGTGATTTATTTTGTGTATGATTTTTGTCACATATAGGTTGTAGTTTAGTCGGCTGTCCAGCTCTAGGCCTAGGTATCTGTAGTGCTTTACTTTCCGGTAGTGGTCTATGTGAGAAGAGGACGGTATTGGATTTGCTGGCATTTATGGTTATTTTATTAGATTTGCACCAGTCATCCAGTTTCTATAGTAGTTTATTCTATCTGCTGGGGTTTTGGTGGTTTTCGCCAGGTTCCCTAGTTTAGTTTTGATTTCTATCTGGGCTATTAGCTCATTGTCCACCCATGGAGCTTGTTTTTTGTTTATTTTTTGTTTTTTTATTTGGCACATTTGGTTTAGTGAGGTTGTTATTTCCGTCATGATATTGTTCCAGAAAATGTTAATATCACTTTTGTTACTATTTTATTTTTTTTACTCTCTAGGTGGTTTTCTAGTGATTCTTTTGAGGAGTTTACCAGTGATCTACCCATCCTGTATTCATATTGATTTGGTGGGGGGGATTTTTGTTCTGGTTACGTATATTAGCTCATGGTCACTAATACCCCAGCTTCTGGTGCCCCATTTTGTTGCATGGTTGGAGGTAGTTAGGATTAGATCAATTGCCGAGCTATTTTCACTGAGTCTGGTATTTTCTGTGATTATCTGTTGAAGGCCTATGGTTTTGATAGTGGTCTGCAGCATTAGTTTGTTTTTTTTTCATTTGAGTTGTAGTTAATATTAAAATCACCCGGAATAAAAATTGTTAATATTTGTACTGTGCTGAAACTTTTTTCAAGTGCCTCAAGGAAGCTGTCTATGTTTCCTGTTGGTGGTCTGTACAGACTTGCTATGGCTGTGTTTGCTTGCTTGTCATTTTTATTAAGCCCCATACAAGTTCTATGTGTTGTTCTGAAATATTTGCTGTTTCTAGTGTTTCTAGAGTTTTTGGTAAGTTTGCGGTATCTAGCTACACCCCCACCTTTGTTTGTTTGTTGTGTTTCATTTAATGTTTTTCTGTCATTACGTACAAGCCTATGCCCATCTATGTTGAGAATATTGTTGTGGTGTTTGTCAGTGTATCAGGTTTCTGGCATTGTTAATACATCAATGGCTTCATATTTTAGGTGTAGTTTTATAAGGTCTAGTTTATTTGATACACTATGGCAGTTTAAGTGGGCAAAGTGTGTGCCCCTGCCTGGTCTGCACTCACTTTCCTCAACCATGGATAAAGTAGTGGATGTCGGATTATGCTAATTTAGTTTTATTTAGTTTTATATTTATTTTGTTTGTTTATGTGTTATTAGATTGCTGAGGTGGAGGTACCAGTGCTTCGGGACTTGCGACCCCCTTGAGATAACAATAGCATTTATGTAACCTGTGTAAAGGGAGGAGAGGTACATGTGTTGCTATTGTGTTAGTTACATGAAATAGCTTACCATTATTTTTAGGTTAGTAGTGGGTTATTTTATAGAAGATAGACAAATTTAGTGTCCGATACTCAAGGTTAGTAGTTCCAGTTCTCCCCGATGCTGTTCCATGTTGGTGTCAAGTTGCCTAGTGTATCCTTGTTTGACAATTTCCCCTTTGTTTGCATTGTTTAAGAAAATGCCTGTTCCCCAATATGGGCATCTGATGCATTCTCTGAATGCTTTGCCTGGGGCGTTTATCAATTTTTGCTTTAATTCTTCACTTTGTGTAAACATGGCTCTGACAATGTCCTCTAGGACTTTCTCGTTTGTTTTACACCATTCTGGTGTCCACCACACTTTCTTTGCAATCATCTTCACTGTGTAGGGGTTTTCCGTGTTGTCGATGAGTCTCATTAGGTCGTATTTGTCATGGAACTTGGCCATGATTGAACAGTAGTACTGTTCAGCAGATGAGTATATTTTCCCATCTTTTCCTGTTATTTTACCGTTGTAGAGGTTGCTGAAAGGAGAGTTGCGTCCCTGGAAGGAAACTCCCCATTAATGGTCTCTGGTAGCTGCTTTTTCAGGGCTTATTTCTTTGAAATTTCTGCTATCTAATTCTTGGGGTTTGTAGGTTTTCATATTTATCTCTATGTTGCAGGCCTTCATTTTGATCGATTGGATTTTTTCGCTTTTTGTTTCCTGCACGAGTGGTTACATTTGCTGGACGGTATTTTCGCTCAGCATTTCGTTTTCTGTCCTGACAGGCCTGATTATCTTTTCATAGTCTTTTTTCATCTGTAGTGTTTTCTTTTTTGGAAGAGGTCCTTTTTGTGTGCTTCCTTTTCTACTTGTATTCTTATACTTCTGGGTCTAATTTTTCGTAATCTTTTTCAGGAACCGATGCTGAGTTTTTTGTTCTCAGCTTCTGATTTCTTTTTTGGGGTGGTTTCGCTAGTCATTTTTGTCTCGGTGGTTGTTTTGGTTCCAGTTGTTATGGGGGTGCTGTTTTCCCCCATCTCTTTTGCTTTTCAGCTTTTCATATTCAGCTTTGTACCAGGCACATTCAATTTTTAGAGCGTTGTATGCTACCTGGAGCTCCTGGAGTTTGTTCCAGTTTTGGTCTGTGCTTTTAGCTACGCTGTTCAGTCCGTTGTCCGTTTCATTTGTTTTTTGTCCATTGTTGTTATTGGTTTTTTTGGGCATCTTTCCCCCTGTCAGTTCTAGTTTAACTGTCTCTATCACTAGACTGATTATTTCCTCTTTCGTCATAATTTGTTCTTCTTCAGTTGTCGCGGTGTTATCGTTTGTGTTGGCCATTGTTTTTCCTCCTGTAGGATTGGCATTGCTTTGGTTTGTAGAGCCCTCCTTCTGGCAGTTTCCCTCCGTTTTTAACGGTTTCACTGTTGCTGTGTTTTTCTCTTTTTTGTTTTTTGTTAGTTTTTTTCTCCTTTATTCCTCCTTATATGTGGTTTTACATCACAGGGTACGTATCGTTAGTAGAGGGCCGTTTCCCTCCGTTTTTTACGGTTATCCTGTTACTGTGGTTTTGTGTTTTGTTTCTGTTTTTTTTCCTTTATTCCTCGTTAGATCTTGTTTTACATCATAGGATTCATATCCTCCATATCTGTGTGTACTTATGTGTGCATCCGCACACTTTGGTGGTTGTAGCACTATTTAGGACATTAATCCTCGCAATTTACCCAATAGCGACATTACGACACATCTGGTCTGGTTGCCATCTTCTATGTCTATGTGGGATTTTCACTGCAGAGGCCCGAGCACTCCTTCTCGCTTTGGAGTGTATCGAGGTATCCAACCACACCAACTATGTTATATACAGTGATTCGTTCTCTTGCCTCCTGGCTGTTGCTGGACTGAAAACGAATCACCCTATTCTAGCAACGGTCATTTATAAAATGAACCAACTGACAACAGATGGGTATGATATCCACCTGTGCTGGGTGCCTGGCCATGCTGGCATACAAGGAAACGAACGAGCTGATCGGGCTGCGAAGAAGGCCCTGAACTGTGATCTTGAACCATGTCTGATCCCTCACTCTGATCTGAAACCACTAATAGCCACCCACATAAAATCCAAATGGCAACATGAGTGGGATGAAAACATCAATAAACTTAAAGAAATTGAACATTCTGTGGGAAAGCCACCACAGACTCATGCGGGAGGTCGGCGGGACCAAGTGGTCCTCAGCCGCTGCCGTGTTGGCCACTCGTGGCTTACACATGCTTTTCTGCTCAAGGGGGAACCTCCCCCTGAATGTATTGGGTGTCAGTCCCCACTGACACTCAAACACATTTTACTAAGTTGCCTTGATTTTTTGGCCCTGCGCCAACGGTTCTACACTGCAGACAGTATGCATGACCTTTTTACTAAGGTAAAACAGGAAAACATTTTAGCCTTTTTGAGGGCAGCTGGACTGTACCACCTTATATAGTTTACTAAATGGATTCTATTAATTATTAATGAAACTTTTCTTTTTCTATGGGAATTTGTTTCCCTTGACCACAGATATATGATTGTGAGCTTTCTAATTTAATTAGTGTCTATTGGCACATAATTGATTGTCTGCTTTTACATGTAAAAGCGATGGTTTGAACAAAAAACAAACATTTCTCGCCGTGAATATGGCCTATGCTGCCGACGCGGCGTAAAGCAACCACCAATCAATCAATCAATCATGTCTATGTGGTGTGGGATGTTAATAATCCCTTGGGTCGGTAAAAGCGTAGGCTTGGGCTTTCTATCGACCAATTGTCTAATGGTGAAAACAAGTCTATTCAGACTTATCCATGATACTTGATAGGCAGCATAAATCGTCAAGAGAAAAAATTAGATTGAATCGGTCGGGTTTTGAACCCACCACTTCCCCCACATGGGAAGTCAACCAGCCATCGCTCATTCCAATTCAGGCACCCCATCCGGTATGGGTTGAGAAGGAGGTGGTGCGGACTCTAATAGCCTTGGCCTAACTGTGTGAAGCTGGCGGGGGGATGGGGAAGGAGAGGGGGAGGAGGGAGGGAGGAGAGTGGAAGGGAATGATGGAGAGTGAAGGGGGATGGATGTATATGTGTGTATGTGTGCGTGTAGGGGGGTTGAGAGGGGGTGTGAGGTATGAGGGTGCATGCAGGTAGTGATGAGCTTTTGGATGGAGGTTGGAGGTGTGATGAGTGTGGGGTCATAAGGATATTGATGGTGCACATACGCGCCATCTGGTGGCGTTCACTGCAGTACAACTTGTGCGCATGTTCGGCAACATCTCGCTACATAGCTGTGTGCCAAGCTCCTTGCCCGGTGTGGGTGCCATGCATCTCAATGTGCACGTGGCCCACAGCCGGCTCCCGGCCCACCTGAGGCCGGCAACATCGCCCTTCAAATGGCGTACTGGGACCGGTCGCCGAATCGGTAGTGCGCAAGGTTATCCTTGCGCGCGGAAGATCGGGAATTCGATTCCCAGTAGAGTCAAACCAATGACTTATTGAATTGATATGTGTCGCTTGATAGCCTGGCACTTGGTATTATTAGGATAGGGCAAGGACTGGTTGGTTTGGTGTCTGGAAAATGTGGCTGAGGGGGATATCAGGTTATGGTGCCAGTGGCCTGATTTCCCAGTGGGGCAGCACTATTAAGTCATCAAGCGTGCACACTGTCACTGTCACAAGTCAGTGCTCGTCCTGATTTGACCTTAGATGTTGCCAAGATGTAATACTCCAACAACCGATCAAGTGGCGTATAGTCCGATGGATTTTGAGTTTCCAACATTTTTCACAGATTAGATTAGGTATTAGATTGCTCCCTGTAATAAACATTACTTTAGTTTGAACTAACTTTCATCATACATGGCTATCTTTACAGATATTTTCAAGTGACATTTTGAAGTGAAGTGACATTTTGAAGTATAATCTACCTCATTACAGTTTGAAGTAACTTTGTTTTAAAATGACTAAATTGGGAACTATTTGATCGTAAACATACACAATTAATTTCGGCATGCTTCTCAAAACCCTGACTCCATAGGCTTAAGCTGTAACATTAAATTGACTTAGTACACCCTTCCATGCAGTAAGAAATACTTGATGAGTGCACCAGTATCTACATTGGATGTCCCGTCCTGATATGACCTTAGATGTTGCTAGGACGTAAAACAACAACACACAAACAAACATTGGATCTATATGACCAAATCTAGATAAATGTTTGGCTTTCCGAGATTTGATACTTCTTTGGGACTTATATTTTTTTAATGTTTCTTCTTTCCTTGACCTATGATGCTTTAATTAGGATTAGTCTACAAACAACATTGCGCAGTGATGCAGCAACATTGACATTACCTTTGCAAGTCTTCCATTCAGATATCTTCAAGATTAAGCATTTTATGTGAACATGACTTCAAATTAAAGCTGCATAGTCCGATGAAATATCAAATTTTCAAAACCAAACCAATTATCTAGATTTGATTCTAACTATCTAACTTATACCCCTGTCACACTACGACGTAACGAGCCAACGTGAGCCTAACGTGGTGATATTTCGTCATTACGTTGATGTATGTTGGATTACGTTATGATGACGTCATAATAGCGTTAGAGTGACGTCGAGCTACGTCACATTACGGCGTCTTACGTCGAGTGACGTCGACGTTTTGGACATGTTCAAAACTTTTGACGTATCTCGACGTGAATCCGCTACGTCGGGATGACGTGACAATGACGTTAGGTAAACGTTCCGCTATCGTTATAGCAGCGTCAATGACATTAGAGTCACGTTATGTCACGTCAGAGCGACGGCCGACGTTTGACCAATGTTTCAGTTAGGCTAGCCCGCCGTCGACCACGCTCGCATACCGTTACGCCCACGCTTAGCTATGTCCATCACACTACACTAGGCTGACGTTACGCCGACGTTACGTCGACGTTACTTTCACGTTATGCTCACGTCAACTATGCGGCATTCACGTCCACAATTTGCATATTACGCCGATAACTTCGACGTAAAATACTTATTTTCACGTTCTGCCTACGCTGACGTTGTCACGTCGTAGTGTGAGAGGGCCTTTAGATACTGCTGCAGTTATTAAACAGTTGTCGTCACATAGAAGGGAATAATGTGTCAATTTAATAGAACCTGTTTTTTCAGAAGCCTATAGTGGTAGAGATTTGGCAAGCTTGTCAGAATTAATTAAGGAGGTTTGCATTTCAAATATCTCAAAAGTTAGACAAAAAAAATAAAAGTTACTTCAAAGTAAAGTAAGGGAGCTTATACTGATCAGCCTAATATGTTTATCTCAGAAAATGAGAGAAACTCAAAACCATCGGACTATGCAACTTTAAATTAAGGTTGCCTTCTGTGTGTCGGGGGAGTGGGCGTTCATTAGTTGAGTAAGTTGGGGAATTTTCAATCATTGGGAAATTTATCTTCTTCACTCAAGTGCTCCTTGTCAGATCTTAGTAATACCAAATGGTAGGCTCGGGTGCGAGCAGTATAAATTTGTAAGTCATTGGTTTGACTCAACCAGGGTTTGAACCTACCAAAATTGGAGGCAGCCACTCAACTCATTCAGCAACCCCATCTGATTATAATGGATAAACCAGATACATTTATCTAATATATAATACAGAATACCTAACCCATTGCAGGAGGCAACCTTCAGAGAGGTATGTGCGTGCTAACAGGAGTGAGTGAGTAGGTGCAATGTGACCTTATAGCAGCAGGTAAAGGGGCTGTCACATTACGACGCATCGCGCCAATGTATGCCAACGTATGTGATTTTTGGCCACTACGTCGGGATATGTTGCTATGCATTCCGCAGGCATCAGGCGCTCGTTGGTATATGTCAACGTACGTCAATGTACGTCGACGTTCGTTGAGGTACGGCGTCGCACATCAGCAGATCGGCAAATGCCATACGTTGGTCATACGTTGGCCATACGCTATGTATACGCTATGTATACATCCAACTTTACTCCCCAAACTGAAAAGTTTGACGCTTCTCGGCATAACAAAGTGATTTTACGCATTGGCCGCGCGCTTGTGAGATGCGACGTAATGTGACAGGGCCTTTAGGTGATATCAAGGACCGGTATCAACTTGTGTCGCATCGCCACCGACAGCATGATGATAATGATCAACTTGTTATAGACAGTGCGCAGCAGTGCGTACTCATGGCGAATTGATTATGCTACCCTACTAGGATACCATGCTTCAAGGAGTATGCCACCAAATCCTCTTCAGCCATATTATCATAATACCAAACAAACCAGTCATTGTCCTACTGCAATAACGCTGACCACCAGGTAACAGGTGCTTCGTTGGTTCTTTGGATTTTGTACGGTCTTTTTCCGACAAGCATTTTTATTATTCAGAACAATTCTATATTGAGCGCCAGAGACACATTTTGGGTCCGTTTTTTGTTTCATTATGTTTTCTCTCTTTCCACTGCTCAATATAGAACGCATCTGCCGAATTTAATTAATTAATGCGCTCATTAATCTGGAAGTATTACGTCGAAAGTTAACTTGAGGGAATAGCACGTACATGTGAAAGATAAATGATAAGTGATGTCACATCAGTAATGTCAAGCCGTGTCGTCGGGCTAGAAGAGGCATCGAGTGTATCCATAGGGGCGCTGTGTGCGTGGTGTGTGAGGTGTGTGAGGTGTGTGAGGTGTGTGAGGTGTGTGAGGTGTGTGAGGTGTGTGCGCAGTGTGCGAGGTGTGTGAGATGTGTGAGGTGTGCGCGGTGTGTGAGGTGTGCGAGTTTTGTGAGGTGTGTGAGGGGTGTAATGTGGGCATGGTGTGCGGAGTGTGTGAGGTGTTGAGATTTGTGAGGTGTGTGAGGTGTGCACTGTGTGCGCAGTGTGCGCTGTGTGTGTGCATTGTGCGCGGTGTGCGCGGTGTGTGAGGTGTGTGAGGTGTGTGAGGTGGGCGCGGTGGGCACGGTGTGCGCAGTGTGCGAGGTTTGTGAGATGTGCGAGGTGTGTGAGGTGTGAGCGGTGTGTGAGGTGGGCGCAGTGTGCGAGCTGTGCGTGCTATGTGAGGTGTGTGAGGTGTGTGAGGTGTGTGTGGTATGTGAGGTGTGTGAGGTGGGTGAGGTGTGAATGGTGTGCGCGGTGGGTGCGGTGTACACGGTGTGTGAGGTGTGTAAGGTGTGTGAGGTGTGTGAGGTGTGCACGGTGTGCGAGGTGTGCAAGGTCTGTGCGGTGGACGCGGTGTGTGAGGTGTGCACATGTGTGTGTGGTGTGCGGTGTGTGGGAGGTGTGCGCATGTGTGTGCGGTGTGCGCGGTGTGCGCGGTGTGTGGGATGGTCGCGGTGTGCGCGGTCTGCTCGGTGTGCGCGGTGTGCGGTGTGTGCGCAGTGGGCGCGGTGTGCGGTGTGTGCGCGGTGTGTGGGATGGTCGCGGTGTGTGCGGTGGGTGCGGTGTGCGCGGTGTGCGCGGTGTGCGCGGTGTGCGCAGTGAGCCCGGTGTACGGTGTATGCGCGGTGTGTGGGATGGTCGCGGTGTGCGCGGTATGCTCGGTGTGCACGGTGTGCGCAGTGGGCCCGGTGTACGGTGTAAGCGCGGTGTGTGGAATAGTCGCGGTGTGCGCGGTGTGCGCGGTGTGCGCGGTGTGCGCGGTGTGCGCGGTGTGCGCAGTGGGCCCGGTGTACGTTGTACGCGCGGTGTGTGGGACGGTCGCGGTGTGCGCGGTGTGCGCGGTGTGCGTGGTGTGCGCTGTGGGCCCGGTGCACGGTGTATGCGCGGTGTGTGGGATGGTCGCGGTGTGCGCGGTGGGTGCGGTGGGTGTGGTATACACTGGGACCAGAGTGTCTGTGCAGGTTGCCTGCACAAGGTGCCTGTGCAGTGTTCCTGTGCAGTGTGCCTGTGCAGTGTGCCTGTGCAGTGCGTCTGTTCAGTCAGTGTGCCAGTGCAGTCAATGTGCCTGTGCAGTGTGCCTGTGCAGTAAACGTGCCTGTGCAGTCAATGTGCCTATGCAGTGTGCTGGTGCAGTCAATGTGCATGTACAGTCAATATGTCAGTGCAGTCAATGTGTCTGTGTAGTCAATGTGCAAGTGTAGTCAATATGTCGGTGAAGTCACTATACCTACGCAGTGTGCCTGGGCAGTCAATGTGTATGTGCAGTCAATGTGCCTTTGCAGTGTGCCAGTACATTCAATATGCCTGTGCATTCACTGTGCCTGTGCAGTCAGTGTGCCTGAGCAGTGTGGCTCTACAGTCATTGTGGCTCCGCAGTCCCAGCGCGTTATTGGGTACAATGCGTTCAGCTTGACGGGATGGGATGTCACCTACTACCGAGGACCAGTGTCGCTGTCAAATCGATTGGACTCAAGTGTCATCAGTTGGCTCTGCTGCTGTCATGTACGGTGCCGCTACGTCGGGTGTCGGTCGGTCTGTTGTTATCAGATACTCAAGCTTAGATGGGTGCTGACCAGACGGGATGGCCGAATCAGTTGAGCGACCGTCTTCCGTTTGGTAGATCATTGGATTCGAACCCACGGGTTCACGGGTTCAAACTCTCGTCGAGTCAAACCAAAGACTTACAAAGTTATACTTGTCGCTTCCTAGCCAGACCCACGGCATTATGAGGATCGGGCAAGCACTAATTGGCTCAGTGTCAGGATAATTTGATGGAGTGGGATATCAGATCATGGTGCTGGCAGCCTGGTCTCCCAGTGGGACAACACTATAAGGTTGCTGTGAGTGTGAACTGTCACAAATCGGAATCCGTAATGATATGACCGTAGATGTTTCCAGGACTCCAATAATCAACCAATCAAACTTGAATATAATTTAAGATTCTCGGATCGTGGTAGTGTTTGTGGGACCGGGCTGACCTTGTTGTCTATGACAGTGATGGTGGCTCGATGCTGCAACTGTCATTCCTGGTTAGAGCATTCATTTGTTTCAGTCAAAAGGAGAACCACACCCACTATAATCAATATCCTAAGCACCAGTGTCATTTGACATTCCATAACATTTTCCCAGAATATGCTGACTTCTTTAGCACTCCGGCACAGGTTATATATGATCTGAGACTAGGTTAACCTGATGATGGAAAATGTGATGCTTTCATCGGACTATGCAGTCTTTAAGATGGATAAATTAGAGAGGACAAGATGTTCTTTGTTGGGGTTTTGCGTTACAGACTGAATGGTTCTGGGGATATAATGGTTGCTGGCTGTATGTGTGGATGTCAAGGGTGATAGTATGGACGCGTTGTACCAGGGGCTTTTATGGTGCTGTCACATTACGACGCTTCTCGCCAACGCGCATCGACGTATGTGATTTTTTGGCTCAACGTTGGGATACGTCAGGAAGCGTTAGGCACGTGCTAGGCGTGCGTTGGTATTTGTTGATGGACGGTGACGGTCGACGAGGGTTGGCAGCGCGCGTCATCGCACGTCTAAAGTTTTGTGCTTGCGCACAACTTTTGACATGCGCCGATGCACAGGTGCCAACATTATGGTGACGTTAGGGGCACGTCGAGATATGTTGGACGCACTGGAATAACGTTATGCGAACACTAGGCATACGCGTTGTGCATGAGGGTCATTCCCACACGTTGCGCCAAACTGTTGCTTTGTTTGTTTGTTGTTGTTTTAAGTCCTAGCAATATCTAAGGTCATATAAGGAGGGCGCGCCAAACTTTTTTTTTTTTTTCTCACAACGTCGGCCACACGCTACCAATACGTTGTGCTGATGCCGAAAAGTTTGACGTGTCTCGATGATTAAAAGTGATTTTGTGCATTGGTGGCGCACTGGTGAGAAGCATCGTAATGTGACAGGGCCATTAGGATGGGCGTGATGTCTGTTACCTCAGCTCAACCTTGCTTTGTTTGTGTTTACTACGAAGGACAAGGCTTTCTACATGGCAAACCTTGACCACGAAATGCCAGTTTATCTGTAGTGATGTGTACAGTGTTCTGTCTCAGGAACGCTAAATATCTAGCACAGGAACCAACAGCTGGCACTCTAGCATATCATAGTGGAAAAATATAACCCCAATCAGGCAATCAACTAATGTATATGCGAGACCCCATACATATCTTGTTTGTTTATTGTTGTTTTACGTCCTAGCAACATCTAAGGTCATATCAGAACGGGTATCAACTTGAGACAGTGTGCACTCGTGACGATTTTATAGTGCTGCCGCAGGCCGCTGGTACCATTACCCGATGTCGCACACCGTCATATTATCCTGATACTGTGCTAACCAGTCATTATCCTATCTTATTAATGCTGATCGCTAGGATAGGTATCAAGTTTATAAGTTACTGGTTTGACTCGCCTTGGTTTCAAACTCCCGAACGGGGACACCTCATTCATAGCTGTAATCCAAACTGGGAGATTTGGAGTTGGAATAAGAGGTGGTGAAAGTCAGCTTATACAATATAAGGTTCTCCGTGATTACTAATGCCTAGTACACACCTTCCGTATAGGATTCGCGCACTAAAACTCGCAACTCGACCCGACCCGCTTAAAACTGAAAACGGGCCGATTCGTTTTTCGAATCGCGAATCGCAATCGTAAACGGCCGCTTTTAGCACTAAAAACTCAGTTTTATGTGCGAATCGCAATCGCTAGGTGTGCACGGGGAGCGCACACCAAGCGATTTTTGTGGGCAAAATGGGCAGTTTTCGATCGTATACGGGAGGTGTGTGCACACAAACGGTAGGTGTGTACCGGGCATAACGTTGCATGGGCTGATGGTTTTGAGTTTCTGACATTTTCAGAAATAAATATATGACGTTGATAGTCATAATCTACGTTACTGTAGTTTGAAGTACATTTTATTTGAAATGGCTAACTTTTCAGATATTTGAAATGCAAACAGAAAATTAATTTGGGCAAGAACGCCAAAACTCTGCCACCTTCTGTTTTGACGTGCACTAGCCGATGATGAAAATCAATGTGTTCTAGAGGCGTCGTTAAATAAAACAAGCTTTCCTTTTGAATCAGGTTCTGCAGCAACATGTTCTATTGAATTGACTCAGTATTCACTTCTATGTGGAAAGAAATGCTGATATAAATGCATAGTTAGCGAACTTACATATATATACACCCAAATCTAGATACTGTTTTGGTTTTGAAATGTTGGTGCTTTAATCGGACAATGCAGTTTTAACATGTGACTGACTATACTCCATTTATTACTGCGACCAATAGTTTACGACAACTAGCTGTTCTCTGGCGACGATGCCATCAGAGAAGATAGGGTGTGGGTGAGGGTGAGGCCAAGTTCACTGGATGAGTGCACAGCCCTTATGATGAAAGAGAGTTCTGACTGACATGTCGCAGCTCAGACCATGCCCTTAGGTGGTTCTTTACTTGAACATCTGTGATCATCTTGGGCCAGGACAAGGTGCGACACAGTATGGAGACGGGTGGGTGGGGGTGGGTGGGTGGAGGTTGGTTGTTGGAGTTTTACTTCCAGGCAACATCTAAGGTTATATCAGGATGGGTCCCGACTTGTGACAGTGAATACTTATGGCGAGTTTATAGTGGTGCCCCACTGAGAAATCAGGCTGCCGGCACCATGATCCAATACCACACTCAGTCACATTTTTGTGGGTTTTTTTCTTTGGTACATTAGTTGTTTAAGCAGGGGAAATTTCAATCGGAGACGATTGGTCTTCCTCATTCCACTGCTCTTTGCCCTATCCTAATAATGCCCAGCGCCTAGCTCGGAAGCATCAAGTATCAATTTTTAAATCATTGGTTTGACTCGACCAGGGTTCGAACCCACAATTCCACGATCTACCAACACATTATCCTGCAACTGAGTTAACCCTATCCTATTAATGTCAACCAGGCTAGGAAGCGACATTTTATAGGTCATTGGTTTGACTCGACCGGGAACTGAACTCCCGACCTTCGGCACCCGAGGCCCGCGTTCTACCGATTCGGTCACCGCGCCCGGTGCATGGCGTACACGGTGAATACTGACGCGCTCTAACGATGTATTTATAAATCTTTGGACTCAGTATCTCGAAATTTTAGTTAATTTCATGCAGAACAGTTAGTTGTCGTAAAGTATTGGTTGCAGTGATAAGTGGGGTAGAGTCAGTCACCGAGAGCCTCATATTGTATGACCTAACGCCCGACCAAACTGGATGGCTGAATAAGTTGAACGTCTGTCTCCCATTTTGGTAGATCGTGGTCGAGTCAAACCAATGACATAAAAATTGATAATTGTGGCTTCATAGCCAAGTGTTCGGCATTATTAGGATAGGGCAAGGACTGGTTGGCTCAGTGTCAGGATAATTTGATTGGGTGAGAAATCACATTATCAGGTCATGGTGCTGGTGGCCTGATTTCCCAGTGGGACAGCACTATAAAGTTGCCATGAGTGTGCACTGTCACAATTCGTTACACGTCCTGATATGACCTTAGATGTAAAGCTCCAACAACCAACCAACCAAATCCCCCAGTTTGGTCTCCAGCTATGAATGGGTTCGCTTCCTAGCCAGACGCTCGGCACAGTATCACACATTGTATTTGTCTGCCTAAAATGCTGTTTTATCCCTTACCTGCACTATACCTGAGCATAGAATATATAATAAACCCAAACCGACGAAACAACCGACTTGGAATTGCCTAGTGTGAACAGTGGTGAAGCTACACACAGAAATTAGACTTACAGATTCAAGGAGTGAGACACATATCTTAAGGCCCAGTCAGACCTTACCGGACTGAATACCAGACAAAGAATTGTCTAGTCCGTTGGTGTTCGGTGTCGAACTGTTGCAAAGGCCTCCGGACGAAATGGACGCTAAACGGACGCTAAACAGAGATTAACGAATAGTCAATGGAGGAGAACCAGACGACAACCGGCCGGCAACTGAATGTCAAACGGACGGACCGGACACCAAAGGGACACCAACCGGACACCAACTGGACACCTACCGGACACCTACCAGACTGTTCACGGACGTGCCAAAAACCGACAGACTGAATTACCGCAGCACTGTCAACGGACTCTTCAGGATACAAAACGGACACCTAACGGATGAGTAACGGACATGAAATGGACCAAACAGACGGAACGGACTTAAAACGGACACAAACTGTACACTTCAGTCCAGTGGTATCCGGTACAAGTTTTGTACATGTTCAAAACTTGTACCGGATACTGCCAGACACCACAGGACACCACCGGACAGATAACGGACACGCCGGATGCCAACCATATATAAACCGTACATTGCCATATTTCACCGGACAGTGTCCATTTTCTATCTGGTTCCTAAATCCAGTGAGGTCTGACTGGGGTTTTAGAGACACATATCTTAGTTACACCGCTGAAGGATTACATCATTTATGTTGTGTATCCTAGTGGGTCGTCATGGAGTCGGGACTAGGGCATGCTGGGAAGTGGAGGCTCAAATAAACAGTTCCATAACATAGCTCACGGTGTCGACACGTTGATTAAGTACATTACATGGTGTCAGATGTTTACGGGGATTCCATTGATATGGCATTAACTGGTTTGAGACCCCCCGGTCCACTGCAAGTGGAGGACGAGATGGCAAGCAACTGGAGGTCATGGATTACGTCTTTTGAGATTTATGCGACTGCTTCGGGTGCCGCATCCAAAACGGAGAAAGTGCAATGCTGCGTGTTCTTGCACGTTGCTGGGAGTGAGGCACAAAAGATTTATAAGACGTTAAAGATAGAGGACAGTGACAAAGACAAAATCAAGCCATTAGTGGATGCATTCAAGGAGTACTGCGAAGGCAAATGCAATACTACGGTTGTCCGTTATAAATTTAACTCGTACAATCAGACTAGTGAGACTATGGACGTTTATATTCGGGAACTCAAATCACGCATCACACATTGCCGTTATGACGTCATCGAGGACTCATTGCTATGTGACCGCATCGTATGTGGCGTTAAAGACGATTTGTTGCGGGATCGGTTGTTGCAGACATCTAAGTTGTCTTTGGGGGACTGCATACAGATGTGCAGGTTAAGTGAAAATAAAGGGGTGCAGATATCCAGTAGACGAACCAGGAATGATGAGTGTGTCGACAGTTTAAATACAGCCTTTGATCGTCGAGTCTTGCCAATGACGCGGCAGTTGCAATGGAAGAAGGCGGTGACAACGCCTTATAAACAATCGACTTCTCCTGGATTTACGTGTGGAAATTGTGGATATAGTCATCCAAGGGGAAACTGCCCGGTGAGAGGCAAAGAGTGTGCTGGGTGTCGATGGATTGGGCATTTTATCAAAGTTTGTCGTGCCCAAAAAAGACGTGATGCTGAAGTCAATGAAGTAACCGTTGACCCAGATAACAAAGATGACGTGCGTGACGACGGTTGCCATGAGTACGATTTGTTTGTTGGGGCCGTGTGTTGTGAAGATGATGCGTATTCTGATGAGCTGTGGTATACGACGATACGTGTCGGTGATTGTGACGTTCAATTCAAGATGGATACTGGCTTGGATGCAAACATATTGCCGTTGGAAGTGCTCGACAAGATGAGGAATGTTCAATTGGAACCGTCAAGATGTGGCCTAGTTACCTACAATGGGCAACGAATCAAGCCTGTGTGGGAGATACGTATGGACGTGAGAGGACGTGACCTACTGTTCCAAGTTACCAGTGCTGGAAGCGCGATCCTTGGGAAGGGGGCGTGTGTACATTTGGGACTGTTGACTCGGATTAATGAAGTAGGATGTGATACCGGCACAACAGAGGAGACTGCGAAGACTTTGGTAAATAAATATTCTGATGTATTTTCTGGGTTGGGTTTAATAAAGGTTGATGCTACTATACATATTGATCATAATGTACCCGCAGTCATTGACCCTCCACGCAGAATCTCTTTAGCGGTTGTTGGGGATGTTAAGAAAGAATTGTCACGGATGTTAGAGTTAGGTGTTATTGTAAAAGAAACTGACCCAACCCCATGGGTCAGTTCTATAACGGTTGTCAGGAAACCGGGGAAAATCAGGGTTTGTTTGGATCCAACTAGGCTTAATAAAGCAATTTTATGTGGCCCGTATCCTGTTCGCACGGTGGAGGAGGTTGTAGCGCAACTGCATGGCGCCAAATATTTTTCTGTATTAGATGCGAACAGCGGGTATTGGCAGATCAGATTAGATGAAGCCAGTTCGAAGCTATGCACGTTCAATACTCCGTGGGGCCGTTTCAGGTATACGCGGTTGCCCTTTGGAATCAAAACGGCTGGTGACATTTTTATACAAGAAATGAACGAAATGTTACAAGGGATGCCAGGGGTTCATGTGATATCTGATGATATCCTTATTCATGGCATCACTATCAAAGAGCACAACATTCGTTTAGAAGCAGTCCTTTCTCGTGCTAGGGAGATGCATCTCAAATTAAACCCGAAAAAGTCAAAAATATGTCAAAGTAGTGTCAATTATGTAGGGCATCTAGTAACAGCGAGTGGACTGCAACCTAATCAGGAGAGAGTACAGGCGATTTTAGATATGCCTGACCCAGTTGATAAACCAGGGATACAACGATTTTTAGGGATGATGGGGTATGTCAGCAAATTCATACCGAACATGGCGAGCATTACTAAACCCCTACAAACAGTGTTAAAAAAGGAGATAGCATGGCATTGGGAGGAGGCGCAAATTAGAGCATTCAAAGTACTTAAGGGATTATTAACTAGTGCACCAATTCTAAGATTTTTCAATAGTCGGGAACAGATCGTATTACAGGTTGATGCCTCCAAATATGGGTTAGGGGCAACAATCTTACAGAATGAACAACCTGTAGCAATGGCATCTAAAGCTTTGGATAACACGCAAATTAGTTATGCGGTCATTGAAAAAGAACTTCTGGCTATTTGCTTCGGATGTAGAAAATTTCATGATTATATTTTTGGCAATGAAATTATCATACAAACTGACCATAAGCCATTGGTGGCGATTATGCTAAAGCCGTTACATGAGTTATCGGCTCGTATGCAAAGAATGCGAATGCGTTTACAAAATTATAATTTGCAAGTAATATATGCTAAGGGTCCTACCCTTTACTTTGCAGATACCCTGTCAAGGGCGCATACTACCAATGTTGAACCAAACGATCTGTTCGATCAAGAACTGTCTGTAGCTGTCGTGAATGTCGATACTGATGTCCTGCACCGCATCAGATGTGCAACAGGAACTGATCGCACATTACAGGAAATCCTTCACTTTGTTAGGAATGGTTGGCCATGTAAAAGCAATAGTATTCGACCTGATATCAAACCTTACTACACATATAGTCAGGAAATCACGGAATTGGACGGTTTGATGTTAAAGGGTGATCAGATCATAGTTCCTACTTCCATGCAGTCGGAAATGTTACTTAGGCTCCATGATTCACATTATGACGTTGTCCGCTGTAAACAATTGGCACGGGACACGGATTTTTGGCCGGGGATGAACAAACAACTGGAAGATAAGATTTCACGATGTCCGATATGTCAGGAATGTAGGAATGCCCAACACAAAGAACCTTTGGTTAATCACGAAGTTATGAACATACCATTCTATAAAATAGGTGTAGATTTATTCCATGTAAATGGCGTCGATTACATTCTAATAATCGACTATTACACAAAATTCCCTGAGGTAGTTAGGTTGCATAAAACCTCGAGCAAGGCAATTATTGATATGCTCAAACAAACTTTTGCAAAATATGGGATCCCACGGTACGTTGTTTCTGATAATGGACCTCAGTTCTCGAGTATGGAGTATAAGAATTTTGCATATGTGTATCAGTTCGACCCTGTGTATACTAATCCCATGCATGCGCAAAGTAATGGCCAGGTAGAGCGTTTTGTACAAACAATTAAATTAATGATTAAAAAAGCCTCTAATGATGGGGGTGACGTCCAGTTAGGTTTCTAACGTTCAGGAACACTACCTTACCAGGTATCGGAGCTTCACCTGCCCAGTTATTAATGTCACGGAGGTTAAGAAAGCGTTTGCCTGTGACAGATACTCATTTAATGCCACACATACAAGGGTCAAAATTGCAGGCCATGCGTGATATCCAGATAAAACATAAAAAATACTTTGACGCTCGTGCAGGATCCACATTGCCACAGATTTTGATAGGTGAGGATATCAAATATAAAAATCATAATAATGAATGGAAGTCTGGAACAGTCGTGAAGACAAATACTCCAGGTCCCAGGGATTATAAAATTATTAATGATGACAAACACATATTACGACGGAATAGAAAGTACATTTATAAATGTCCCAAAAATACAAAGTCCTCACATAGCCAGGCTGCACAAGTTCCTACGAACACACAAAACAAAATCGCAACTCATATAATTCATGACAGACGCGCAGAAGGTCGGGAGTTCCAACTCCCTGCAGTGTCAAGCCAATGACTCACGAAATATCTACCTGTTGCTTCCTAGCATAACGCTCTCCATTACTAGGATAGGACAACGATTAGTTAGCTCAGTATCAGGATAATGTGGCTGAGGGTCATGGTGCTGGTACCCTGATCTCCCAGTGGGGTAGCATTATAAAATCATCATGAGTGCATACTATCACAAACAGCTACCCGTTCCTATGAACCCCTTTAAACAACCAAATAATCATTAAATAAAGCACCACTTCATATATGTGTGCATGGCAGTGGGTATAGTGAGTGTTACAGTGTTCGTCACCCCACCATCAACCAGGGCCTGGAATTAGTGGTTCCGTGGACACCCAATTTTGGTAACTCGGAAGTGGCATAGTAAGAAGCTGGTCGAAATCACTGCCCGCAATCCAACTTCAATCTGTTATAACTAAATGCTTTATCTGCTACTCTTTCTCCAGCCCTGCATATCTTATCTAGGGAGGAGTTTAAAAAAAAAAATGTTTTAATTAAAATATATGTTTGTTTTTTTAAGGTCTGTAACACAAGCCCCAGAGCCTAGTATAAAATTGAAGCTCACTTATAGAGAGAGGTGAGCCCTCTTTGCGTAGAGCAGCTGTACAGGTGAATGTTGGGGGAAAGGGGTGGGATGGGGAAGGGGGACGGGGGGGGGGGAGCGGCTGCATCCTGGCCAGACTTTGTTGTCTGGAACATAAAGGAGTTTTACTTGGCTGAGCAGCAAAGTTCGATGAACTCCAGTCATATACACCTCAAAGAAAGGGAAGTTGAGCTGCTCTCTTGTCTGGTTCAAAGACACGCCCACCCACAAACCCACCCACCCATTCTCCAACCCCCCACCCCCCTCGGGGGTCTTGCTATACATCCAATAACCAGCAGCTAACTTAAAGGACAGTAACATGACCAACACAACTTTGCGCCTTCATAATTATTATAATCGAATATGTCCTGTCATAATTTGTATAGCTCGAAACATATTTTCCGGAAGTTATTTGGGGCTATTCTCTGGAAGTTATTTGGGGCTATTCTCTGGAAGTTATTTGGAGCTATTCTCTGGAAGTTATTTAGGACATGAAGGTCTGTCTGAGCAAACTGTGCATATTGGTCTCATTTACTCCTATTGACCCTCCACAGTTGTTAGAGCAGCATAGGTCAGGGAATATTTACATAATTGAAAAGTAGTTCTAACTCTCCTACCGCTTAAAGAAAAGTTGAAGCTTGTTGACCTGCTTACTACAGCTTAAAGTAAATTTGATGCCTTTTGAGTCCAGCTCTGTAGGTGTAATCTTCTCTTCCCTGTGTGACGTGACATAGCCATGATGTGTTCAGTCTAATGGTGCCCGACAGACCAGTCCCTATCTACTGTAGCCCACTCTAGATGAGATGTGGTTGATCGATTTGTCAAGAATATGGATATTCTGTTATGGTGCATCGAATATTCATGGAAAGAATAACAAGGTCAAATTACGTGTTCAGACCTGTGAGCATCCATATTCTTGAAAAGTATCCATATTGATTACCAATATCTTCCAACTGTCTGAGAATAGCTTGGTACGTACAGGCGAAGGCTAGAGAACAGGTCTGGGGGGCAGAAGGGTGTCTCGCTTATTTGTTTGTTAGGGGTTTGAATTCTAGCAATGCTTCAGGTCATTTCTTTACATTTCTGGATAGATCTGCTTGAAAGCAAAATACCGGCAAGGAGACCTGCATACAATGCCCGATGGACCCTGTTTTAGCTACTTGCAACATTTAAGGTCATATCAGAACGCGTCCACGATATGAATCAGCACTGATAAAATGAAAAGATAACTTATATAAGAAAAGCCAGTCTATCTATATGTAAACCTGAGCATAAATAGTGAAAGCACCAATAGAATAATATCAAAATGGCAATCAGTGTGACATATCTTGCACTATTGATCAATTATTTAAACACAGGTAGTGGTTATCACACATCGAATGTTAAATCTAGACTCATCTAATATAATTGAAAACAAAAAAGACTTGGTACAAATCAGTGGGTTTCTTACAGTGTTACTTTGTTGGTAATTCTTTGCTGTACCTGATAATTTAAGATATTAAATTGATGCTTCTAATATATTGTCACTGTGACAGATATTGCCCTATTTATCAATTATGTCAACGTAGTAGGTATCACACAACTAAATTTAAATCCAGACTCATCTGGATTTAAATCTAATATGATTAAGGAAAAATAAACTTGGCACAAATCAGTGAGTTTTTTTAAACGTTATTTTGTTGGTGATTTTAGCTGTGCCTGATAATTTAATGTATTATATTGATGCTTCTAATATATTTATTGTTATTGGTTGCGTTCTTTAATTAAGAGCGATCGATGGGATGTATATTCTGTTTTAATTGGAAGAAGACCAATGCAATACCGTTGAATATAGCATGGTAATATCGAATGTAGCATGGTAATGTGATATTGCTGGTGCTGAAGTTGAATAACGAGGATTTTGGGATTGCCTGACCTGACTACTATTGTTTATTAATTGAATACTCTAAAAAGAGTCATTAATACTAGGATTGAAACTGCAACATTGGAATTGGCTATGATCTGGTGAAGTTGACGATAAAATATGCTACATTGCATTTTCAATAGACCGTGTTAATATGAATAGGCCTAAGCAAGAAATGGGACATATTATGGTTCAAAGTCGTTTTGTTTTCCCCTCTCTACTTTCTTGTGATTTATTTGAGCGTTTCTTTGACTGAGCTCAGATATACATAGATTATGTCTCCATATTCAAAGTATGCTACATTGCATTTTCAATAGAGCGTACTGATATGAATAGGCCTCAACAAGAAACGGGACATATTATTACTGTTCAAGGCAGTTTTGTTTTCCCCCTCTCTCTACTTTCTTGTGAGTTATGTTAGCATGTCTTTGACTGAGTTCAGATGTACATAGATTCTGTCTGCATAGTCAAAGTATTCATAAATTGTAATAACCAGGTTTTTATTTAATTTAAATTCATGGTTTTAAATATGATGCCCCAATTATAACTAATAGCAGAGATAGTACGGCTAGCTATGACAGAAGCATCATATCTATGGCAGCAGACATCTGGGATGAACAACCTAGCACAACCACAAACATAAAATCCATTGAAACATCCCCAAAACACATACATAAAACAAAATGACCTCACCCAGGAACCAATGGAAAAAGTTTGTTTGTTTGTTGTTGTTTTACGTCCTAGCAACATCTAAGGTCATATCGCGATGGGTACCGACTTGTGACGGTGCACACTCATGGCGACTTTATAGTGCTGTCCCACTGGGAAACCAGGCCGCCAGCACCATGACCTGGTATCCCATTCAGTCAGATTATCCTGACACTGAGCACACCAGTCCTTCCCCTGTCCTAATAATGCGAGCGCCTGGCTTGGAAGCAACAAGTATCAATTGTTAAGTCATTGGTTTGACTCGACCAGGGTTTCGATCCCACTGTAAAGTCGACGGCCGGCAGCTGTGGTTGTGTAGGAAGGCTAAATAGGAAATCACTACAGGCAAGTATAGAGAAGGAAGGCAAGATATAGAGTGTGCAGAAGGAACCAGAAGGAGCTTGCTTATTTTATTATATATATATAGGTTTTAGAATCCAAGATGCCTGTACACACCTGATCAGTCCCTCCAATCAGCAACAGGCATTCCTATATCAACCAATGAACATTCAATAGGCTTGTATCCAAGCCTTGGCTGTTTATGTCTACAGTGCCCTGTTGTGTCTGGGTGTGCAGTGATCCGTAAATAACACTTGGGGGGGAGGGGGTATGTGAGCAGAGTTCCAAAGACTCTGTACATCTCAAGAAGTGCCCCTCTCACACTATCTATTATAAATCAATTTCTATCTTAAATCAGTTATGGATCACCAACACCACATATACCTTATATGCCTTTGGTTTTACATACCATTTACCATTATATAGACCATTTGTAATTTATTATAGAATAGTTCAAACCTCAACCAATATCTCAAATATCGGGAAATTTTACACCACGACTCCACGATCTACCAGCATGGGAGACGGACGCTCTAACTCATTCGGCCATCCCGTCTGGAATGGAAAAAGTAGCCATTAGAGGGTTTCAGTGTGTCGAAATGTTACCCATCAAGAATGGTTATTGTGGACCTGGACCTGATAGTTCTGAATACATACAGTCGCAAAATAACCGTACAAGACAATAAGTCACAAACTAATGACCAATGCTGTTTTTCCTTGAAATCAAGTTATATTATGACCATATATGAAGCTGTTTAACATTGAAAACAAGTTCTATCTTGAACATACATAAATGCCATGGACAGGATACATTAACCATCAATACAACAATATTTAATAAAAAATTGTTTCATGGGTTCCGGCTGACACTTGGTTGATTTCAGTGTACACCAATGATGTATCCCTCCACCAGCAAACCCTTACTACAGATACACCTCATCTATGCATCTATGCATTTATGCATACTGGCATTGTGGTGTAAACAAATGAGCGAAAGGTCTGTAAGCCTCCTTTTTAGCCTACATGAATAATGTCAGTGGGGCAGATGCCCTCGACAATGTATGCAATAGAAGTGTGTGGGGGAAGGGAGGGGCCGCGCTAATTCTACACATCAAGAACAATATTATTCATATCAATGTTTTACTAACTGCCTTATTTCACCGGACGCGAGGGTCAAATCGGTAGAGCGCAAGTGCAGGCTTCCCATGTAGAAGGTCAGAAGTTTGAATCCCAGCCGAATCAAACCAATGACTAACAAAATTGATACTTGCCACTTCCTAGCCTGCCGCTTGGCATTAATAGGATTGCACAATGACTGGTTTAGCTCAGTGTCAGGATAATGTGACTGAGTGGGATATAGGGGTCATGGTGATGGCAGCCTGATGTCCCAATGGGGCAGTAGTATAAAGTTGCCATGGGTGTGCACTATCACAAGTCGGTGCGCATCCTGATATGACTATCGATGTTGCTAGGATGTAAAACCCCAACAACAAAAACAACAAAAGCATTATTTCATTCGAGATGGCAATTTCCTATATGATATACTTTGAAAATTAAACGGATAGAGTGAGTGTGGAAGTAACAATCTGAGCTTCTTTTTTCTATATTAAATTGCAATCATTTTTATGTTGTGTTTAAAAGAAAAATGAAAATGATAAATATGCAGATATATTTCGTGATTCTTTTTGTTGCATGATGTGCATGGTAGGCATTCATGTGGGAGGAGGTAAGAGCCATTGCCTATATAAAAACTCTCAATTTCATTTTCATATAAGCACAACTATAGCTACTCTTGCCTAAAACATATATTGTTCAATAAGCTTCCTTTTTTTTGTACATTAGTTGCTGAAGCAGGGGAAATTTCTATCGCGGATGATTGGTCTTCTTCATTCCACCGCTCCTTGCCCTCTCCTAATAAATCCGAGGCAAGGAATGGTTCGCTCAGTGTCAGGATAATGTGACTGAGTGGGACATCGGGTCATGGTGCTCGTGGCCTGGTCTCCCAGTGGGGAAGCACTATAACTATAAAGTTGCCATGAATGTGCACTGTCACATGTCCGTACCCATCCTGATATGACCTTATATGTTACCAGGACATAAAACTCCAAGAACCAACCAACCAACATTGCATGGTTGCTATGCATAGCAACATATTTGTTTTCTATGAATGGACACGGGACACAGAAATAGTAAATACAAAAAAAATGTTGTGTCAGCAGATTCACTGAATCGGATCTTCATTTTTATCAGAAGGTGTGCACATGTTCCACTCAGAGCAATCAATCCAGTCTCCCAAAGGTTGCTTGTGTAGAGTTCAACATGGACTATCGCATACCTCCAGCCTTTGCTTAAATAGCACAACTGGACGAGATGGCCAAGTGGGTAAGGCAACCGCTTAGTATGCGGCAGGTTGTTGGTTCAAACTCCAGCCAAGTCAAACCAATGACAGACAAAATGTGTACCTGTCACTCCCTTCCTTGGCACTTGGCTTGACTAGAATGGTGCCTAAACTGGTTGATGGCCATCACTAATAGACATGGTTAATGGACAGGATTAATGGCCACGGTCATTAGGACTATGACCCGATTCATTTGTGACTCAGTCACATTATCCTGATACTGAGCTGCCCACTCCTTACCCTATTAATGCTGAGCACCAAACTAGGTAGCGACAAGTATAAATTGGGTAAGTCATCGGCTTGACTCGACTGGGATTTTAATGCTCGACCTTCCGTAGGGGAATCCAGAGTGCGCTGGTACGGATTCAGCCACGGCATCCTGAAAGTAGTATTACTAATAATTCACTTTAGAAAAGTAGATATGAACAACTGCACAACAAGATACTAACTAGCAGATAGAGATCCTATGACAGTGACGCCACAACAAAAAATGTGCACTATCCATAATCATACCTGCCACTACTGCCAGCATCTGCTTGAAGTCTGACAGCCAGACAAAAACTGCAGTAGTTATTTATGTCCATCGCATTGGCCCATCACTATCTTTTCTATAGTGAAATCCTGGTTTTTCAGGAAACTTGTAAAGCCCCTCTTTTAACACACTCAATAGGGAACTGACCTAATGTTCCTTCCCGTAGTCTACTGTTGTTCCACAACCAATTGTAAAATATTCTGATTTTCAAAGTTAGGGGGAATGCAAATGTTCTATTACTAAAAGGGTATACATGACCAGGCGCATGTATGTATATATATGTAAGTGCTGGTGGTGCCTGAGTGGAATGTAAATAGACATAGTGGTGCTGGCTGGGCTGTGTGTAAGGGGCACTCAGGGCCTACCCCCTCCCCCTCTACTGGGTAGGATCACCACCCTCAGTGTTAAGGTTCATGGCTGGTGGTGGCAAGAGGGGCCACACAGCTTGGTGGTGGTGGGCAGACCACTGGTAGCCATGGGGACCAGGAATGCTTGATCCTTATTGGGAGAGCCAAGAATGCTTGTTTCTCATTCGCGGAAAAGGTTGAGGTGATACTCTACAATGAACCCATGTACTGTATATAATAAACCAGAGAGGCTTGGACGCTCTCTTCTCACACTCTTACTTTGCTTCAATTTCTCTTTCTCTCCGTCTGTATTGTTTTTCACCTTAGCCTACCTACATAGCCACAGACTCGACCACGCAACCCTACACATTGTTATCAAATACCTGCGGAATAATGTTTCAATGCTGATGTTTGATATTTTCAGAGGAATAAAACAAACAAGAAGTGAACAAAATATCTTTTGAAAACAGTCACTGAAGGAACTGTCTCGTAATCATTCTGTTTCAAACCAGATCTGATTGCATTTGACGCCATCAGCGGAACACCGGAATGTATAACTGTGTAAGCACAATTATGCTCTATTTATGCTCACTTAAAGAAAATACCCATGAATTCTTGCAAATCACCTTATGGCTCAAATATATCCGATCTCACCTCATGAACCCTTGCCAATCACCTTAAACCCAAATATAGCTCATTTCCACTCATGAACTATTGTCAATCACCTGACAGTCCAAATATATCTCATCTCTACTCATGAACTGTCACTAATCACCTTATTTCTCACATATACCCCCATCTCTACTCATGAGCCCTTGTCAACCACATTAAATCCAAACATATCTCATTTCCACTCATGAAGCCCAAATATATCTCATCTCGACTCATGAACTCTTGTTAATCACCTTACAGCCCTATCATCAACCCTTGCTAATTACCTTACAGCCCAAATATGCCTCACACCCACTGACGACCCCTTGCTAATCACCTTAAAGCCAAGATATATCTTATCTCCACTCGTGAACGCTTGGTAATCACCTCACGGCTCAAATATATCACATTTCTACTCAGGAAATCTTGCTGATCACTATAAGGCTCAAATATATTTCACCTATACTCATGAACTCTTGTCAAACGCCTTACAACACAAATATATCTCATACATATCAGCAACCCTTGCTAATTAGCTTCCAGCACAAATATATCTCTTCTCCACTCATGTAATCAGAGTACAGCCCAAATATATATCGTACACCTTACAGCTCCAATATATCGCATCTCCACTTGTGATCACTTGTTAATCACATCATCATCATCATGCTGTCGGTCGCGATGCGACAAAGACTGCTTTCATTACTTGACTGCCACTCTCCATTTAGCTCTCTGCTATGAGAGTGATGTCCATGATTTGGTCTTAATGTCTCAAAGCTTCAGGTTTCTCTTGATCATTTCATGAAAGCTGCCTGCAAAAGTGTTGAAGTGCTGCTGGCTTTTGCAAGTTACCAGCGGCACTCTCTCGGGGAGCAAATAGAGGTTTCACACAGGCAAGAACATGTCCAGACAGGCGCAAAACTATTTGTCCCTGCAGTGGCTGCTCGGGAGATGTTGGGAGTTGCATACATCAACCGCCCTAATGCTGCCACAGTGACATGGTTTTCTGTTTAGGGTTTGCTCCCTTAGCCTTCGGTTCTGTCAAGAACCTGTACCACAAGGCAGTGGTTTACAACTCTGCAGGGCAGGGGCATCAAACTCCCTGAGGTATTGCAATACCTGCATACCATCACATGTTAATCACATCACAGCCCAAATATATATCATACGTCCTCATCAAGTATGGCTAATCACATTAGAGTCCAAATATATGTCTCATCTCCACTCATGAACCCTTGCTAATCATCTTACATCTCAAATATATCTATTTACTTTTGTCTCGGTCACTACCTTTTAATCTATATTAATAATGTTACATTTGTATATGCTAATTCAATTAGTTAAATGTGTAAATAACTATACATATGCCAATTACCTGAGCCCCAGACCTTGGCACTGAGAACAGTAACACAAAGGAAGGATAACCAAAGTTTTCCCTCTACGGGACTCATAAGTCAGAATAGAAACATCGTTATATTATGAAGATGTCAGATAGACTTTGTTATATGCGATGATCTTTGTGTGTTTCCTTTTTAAATTAGGTGTCTAAGGAATTTATTAAAGATTAATTTCCTCAATTTGCTGGGAAACAAGCTGTTTTTTTATTGTTGTTGGAGTTTTATTCCCTGGCAATATATAAGGTCATGTCAGGAGAGGTACCCAGTTGTGACAGTGCACACTCATGGTGACTTAATAGAGACCACGCTGTCAGCACCATGACCCAATATCTTACTCAGTTACATTATCCTGATACTGATCTAACCAGTCCTTGTCCTATCCTATTAATGCTGAGCACCAGGCTAGGTAGCAACAAATATGAATTTGGTACGTCATTGGTTTGACTTGACCTGGATTCAAACTCCCGACCTTCCACAAGGGAAGCCAACACTCTACCTATTCTGTCACCGCGTCCGGTAACACTAACAGGTGAGATGCAAAGAGGTAGGTCGAAGTTAATATCATACAAAAAAGGAAGAGAAACAAAATGTAATGGTCTGAAACAACACTTTTTGGTAGTAACTTTCGCAGAGGTTGCTGGGGACCCTGCTACAGTAGAATACGCAGCGTGGGTCAGTAAATTTCTAGTACAACAGGCCCGCTCCTCCTCCTCCTGTGGGTACCGCTGCACTCACAGACATGTATCTATCTAATGGAAGGAAGCATCACGCTGGCCCACCACATGCTTCTCCACGGAGTTCTGGCTTTCAGGGCAATGCCAGCAATACACCAACTGATAACATTCCCTTTCAAGTTTCACATTAGAACACCTCAGGGCACTAACCGGTTGGCTTCCTGTTACTTCTGTTACTGTAATGATGGTTGCTTGTGGGAGTTTTACGTCCTGGCAACATCGAAGGTCATATGAGGACGGGTACTGACTTGTTACAGTGCGCACTTATGGCGACTTTATAGTGCTGCCCCAATGGGAAATCAGGCTGACAGCACCATGACATGATATCTCACTCAGTCATATTATCCTGACACTGAGCTAACCAGTCCTTGCCTATCCTATTAATGCTGAGCGCCAATCTAGGAGGTGACAAGTATAAATTCTGTACGTAATTGATTGGCCTCAACTGGGAATTGAACTCCCGATCTCCCGCACGGGAGGCCTGCGCTCTAGCGATTCGGCCATCGCGCCCCATATTCCCATTCAAGTGTCACATTAGTTACCACAGTGCACTAAGCTCTTGGCTTCCTGCTACATTTCTTATTTCAAAGAATTGCTCACAATGCACAGATATAATAGGTCCCACTTCATGGTTTTTTTTCCCAGAGCAATGCCCGCAATAAAGTTATCAGTTTTGCTTTCCAGAATCTTATAATGCGTTAAAGGTGCGTACTCTGATGAAATCATTATACAAATTAAGCCAAACCACTTACCTAAAGTTGATCTTACATATACAATTTAGATTTCATTAATGTTATAGAATAAGCATTATGGGGTTGTCAGATTACGACGCTTCTCGCCAATGCACGTCGACGTATGTGATATTTTAGCGCAACGTCGGGATACGTCTGGAAGCGTTATGTGCGCTAGGCGCGCGTTAGTATTCATGGATGGACGGCGATGGTCGGCGAGGGTCGGCAGCACACGTCAGGGAATCGGCAAATTTTGTGCTTCCGCAAAACTTTCGACGCGCAACAATGCGCAGGTGCCAACATTATGGCAACGTTAGGGGCGCATCGAGATACGTTAAACGCACTGGAATAACGTTATGCGAATGCTAGGCATATGCCGTGCGCATGTCAGGGTCATTCCCACACACTGTGCCAAATTGTTGCATTGTTGTTTTACATCCTAGCAACATCTCAGGTCATATCAGGACGGCAAGCCAAACCTTTTTGTTTTTTTTCGTCACACGTCGATATACGTTACCACAACGTCGGCCGCACGCTACCAACATTTTGCGCTGACGTCGAACTTTTTCCCACCATGCCAACAAGTTTGACATTTCTCAACTTTTTTGCGCGTTGGCGGTGCCCTGGCGAGAAGCGTCGTAATGTGACAGCACCATATTAATTCTAACTGAAGTAGATACCCTAATACAATTCATAACAGAAATGCAACACCATCAGACTATGCACCTTTAGCAACACATGGAGGTATCTTTTTTACCGAATGATTTTTACAATGCACTAAGCCACTCTCTGGGTTCGTTGTTGGGGCTTTACGTCCTGGCAACATCTAAGGTCATATCAGGACGGCCACTCTCTGGGTGTTCACTGACATTCAACCAAAATCTGCTCGAGTGCGTTGACTTCATGGTCTTGTGCCAACAATGTTTTAATATAAATAACATGTACATTTTAGAGTTATCACCTCTTGTGATTTAGATATGTGTCCGGTGTTTGTTGTGCTGTCATTTGACACAAATTTAACCACATTCGAATTGCGTCAGATATAATCTTTGGTGTGATTTGACACAGCTTTTGATTTGACAAGGATCTGATCATGTAAAATGATTGTGTAAATTTCAATTAGACATAAATGTGATTAACAAAAATAAATACGGCTAACTTACCGCCATGAAAATGGCTTTTTCTGCCGACACAGTTAAACATTAGCAATCAATCAGTTTGATAGAAAATCGATTGATCACAAATCCAGTGCGTTCATCTGTTCATGTTAAGTAATCGATCGATTGATGAAGTGATATCACAGCCTCTATTATGTCTAAATTGTGTGCACGCAAACTTATGTGCAAAGTGACTCAGGAAATTCTGTCTATCGCTGAATTATTGCAGGTCATCTCCATAAGGCCAAATAGAAGAATTCAATTGGTGATCGTCCCCGCCCGTGCCTGAAAATTCGCCCGCCCCCTGATTTATTTAATTTGTAAAAAAAAATGTAACTGTTAAAAATAGGTCGGTCTAGCAACAATTGAATTTTCCTATGAATTGTTAAGTCATTGGTTTTGACTTGGCCAGGGTTCGAACCCAGGAGTTCGAATCCCACGACCTACTGAAATAGGAGGCAGAGGCTCAACTCATTTGGCCATCGCGTCTGGTTACATATGACATCTACATAAAAAATATAAATAAATTTAATAAACGGACCGCCCGACCAGGATTTGTATTTCATAAGGACGATCACCAATTTCTTTTATTTATTTGGCCTAACTTCTAGTTCTATCATGAACCGGAAACCCAGTAATGGAGAGCGCGCATGCGCAAAATACTTCTTATGTGTTCACTCAGGTCATGTAACCATAATGCAGATATCGCCTAGCGTGTTCAGCTGAGCAGAGTTTGAGAATCGAACCAGAATACACACAAATGCATGCTGAAAAGTACTAACACAGCCCCAATCCACAAGGCCTATTTGGAATGGTCCATAGAGGTCAAATTCAAACCCAATCAGGGCCCGTATGCATGGGGCGGTGTTAGTGCTCGATCTCCGGGTTAGCTGGGAAAAGTCGGTATGCATGGGGGAGTGTTAGGGAAACTCCGCGAGTTTAAGGTCGGAGAGTCTAACCCCAGACCACAGGTTTACCATTGGTGTTAGGGACCGACTGGGGCCAAATCTATTGAATGCGATCATATTTAACAGAATTACATACTCAAATCGTGAAATTTCATTAAATTAACCCTAAATTCGAAGTAATATTAACGACGGCGCTAAATCTGCGGCGATATTAATATTGTCAAATCGACGAATGTACACAAAACAAATCGTCGCCGCCGCAGCAACGTCGATATCCATACTGTCGCACATCAACAAAACAGATCGCCGCCGCCGCCGCTGCATCGGCGGCAATATATTAGGCCCAAATCTAGCGAATGCGATCATATTTAACAGAATTACATACTCAAATCGTGAAATTTCATTGAATTAACCCTAAAATCGAACCTATACAACGGCGGCGATATTAATATTGTCAAATCGACGAATGTACACAAAACAAATCGCCGCTACAGGCACAGAGGGATTTCCCAAATCTATAAAGAACTGCTCGGTTAGCTAACGCCTCCATGCTTTGGCTCCGTGCATACCCCGTGACCCATTTCTCAACACCAGCGTTAGCTAACCCGAACGCGGTCCTTAACACCGGGGCCGATAAATAATTCTTCATGCATACGGCCCCAGGTGTACGCCTACTTCCACCGTGTCCTAACCCTGCCTGACGCTACCACCGGAGACGGTGGCTGAATCGGTAGAGCGCAGGCTTCCCTTGCGGAAGGTCGGGAGTTCGATTCCCGGCGGAGGCACACCAATGATATATATAATTGAAACTTGTTGCTACCTAGCTTGGCGCTCTGCATTAAAGCTGCATAGTCCGATGAAATATCAAATTTTCAAAACCAAACCAATTATCTAGATTTGATTTTACATATCTACCTTAGATACTGATGCACTTATTAAGCATTTGTTTCTGCATAGAAGGCAATGCTGAGTCAATTTAACATAACCTGTTACTGCAGAAGTATATGGTGTCAGAGTTTTGGCAAGCTTGCCAAAACTAATTTTCCATGTTTGCACTCAAAATATCTCAAAAGTTTACCATTTAAAATAAAAGTAACTTTGAATTAATGTAAAGTAGATACTAATGATCGATCTAATATATTCATCGCAGAAAAAAATACCGAAATTCAAAACCATCGGACTATGCAACTTTAATAGGATGGGACAAGGACTGGTTAGCACAGTGTCAGTATAATGTAACTGTGTGAGATGTCGGGTCATGGTGCTGGCAGCCTCATTTCCTATTGGGGCCGCACTATAAAAGTTACCATTCATGTGCATTATCACTGTCCCATGTCAATACCCGTCCTGACATCACCTTAGATGTTGCTAGGACATAAAGCACCAAGAAACAAAGAAAACAAGCCTGACGCCACAACAAGGTCTATTAGTGGTAGAGATCCCACTCAGTATGCATGGCCTGCTTCATCAGTCCAGGACCATTAGTCTAACTCTCCCATGGCTATTCTTCCTAGTTTCTAAGTGCACTGCTCTTGACTTTATTTTAAAAGATGAATATTTTGTTACATTGTCCAAAACATAGCACCAAGTCTTCTAAAGCAAGAAAGTATCTAGATTTAAAACTACATATCCAACATAGATACTGGTGCACTTATTAATACATATTTCTTGCTAAATAGAAGAGTGGACGAAATTGGTTTAATACAACCTGTTGCGGCTGAAGCCTATGGGCTCAGACTTTTGACATGCACACCACAATTAGTGTGTTATCCGTACACTTCAAATATCTCCCAAGTTAAGCCCTAGTCACACCTAACTGGATGAGCCGGATCATCCCCGGACCAGTCCCCCGGACCGTCCCGGATAAAATCGCTGTTTTCGTCGTTTTTTGCCTCAAAGTCACACCTTCCCTGACGAGCCCCTGGACGAGCCCGGGAAAAGAGGCCGGATCGCGCAGGATCGCCCCGGATCGCCCCGGATCGCCCCGGACTCACCGGTGTAGCCACGGACTAGTCCCGGAATAGTGATCGGGATAAACCGGGCAGTCCGGTGCGATCTCTGATGATCCGGGCTGATCCGGGGCGTCCCGGTCTTATCTGGGCAGTCCGGGAGTGGTCCGTGGCTATGCCGGGGGTAGTCCGGGAAAGTCCGGGGGTGGTCCGGGTTAAACCATGGCTGAAACGTGGCTCATCCGGGGCAAAATAGCCCCGGACCACCCAAGGACCACCCACGGACAGCCCGGACCGGCCCCGGTTCACCCCCGCTCCACCCCCAGACTACCCGGACCACCCCCGGATCATGCTGGATCGAGCCCGGATCGCAAACTGCCCTGGATCGCCCCAGATGTTTTTAACATTTTAAAACATCCGGGGTGGACCCCGGACCAGCCACGGATCATGCGGGACCATGCCAGACCATGCCGAACCACCACGGACGAGCCACGGATGAGCCACGGATCACCCCGGATCGCCATGGACCATCCCGGATGACAGTCCAGGGCTCGTCCGGCCTCTGATCCGGGTAGGTGTGACTGGGGCTTTAGTGATTTTAAGCCAAGGTTACTTCAAATGAAAGTAAGGGTTATGATACCGATCAACATAATATATTTATCTGAGAAAATGAGAGAAACTCAAAACCATCGAATTATGCAACTTGAAAAGAAAATTGCAGCTATAAATAGACACAGTGCGCATGCGTATCTCCGTGTGTGAGACGTAAACGAGCAGTGCGCAGTGCCCCTGGGCAGCTTCCGCCATTATAATCATTTGCATATGTGGTTCGAAATCCTAGCTGCCAGGTTTCTATGCGCGTGCCAATGCCAGGCAGTGATTTAGGGGCCTTCTTCTTATGTGTGTCAAAACGAGGCTTGGCTTCTGTCTGCGACCACATGGGCCATCTGTTGCCGTATGCTCGACGCGTGAGCAACCTAGTTGCCGGACTCTGAACAAGGAATGGAGCTGGGACTGGGGTGGAGGTTGGGGTGGGGAGTGGGGAGTGAGGAGTGGGGAGTGAGGAGTGGGGAGTGGGGGTGTGGAGGGGGTATGAGTGGGAGTGAGGGTGTGGGTGGGAGAGGGGGATCAGATGCCCTCTGAACCAGGAATGGAGCTGGGACTGGGGTGGAGGTTGGGGTGGGGAGTGGGGAGTGAGGAGTGGGGAGTCGGGTGTGGGTAGGGGGTATGAGTCGGAGTGAGGGTGTGGGTAGGAGAGGGGGAGTGGAGGTGAGAGTAGCGGAGTGAGTGTAGGGGAGGTGGTAGAGTGGTGGAGTGGAGGAGTGGTAAGGTGGTGGAATGGAGGAGTGAGGTGTGTCGGTAGGAGAGGGTGCGTGCGGGAGTGGGGATGGGAGTCGGGTAGTGTGGGGAGTGGGGGAGTGAGGGAGTCGGGGAGTGGGATATTGGGGGAGTGGGATAGTGGGGGAGTGGGATAGTGGGGGAGCGAAGGAGCCGATGAGCAGGGAAGTATGGGAACGGCGTTATACCAATAAGGTAAACCTCCCAGTCCTCCCCCACCCCCCACCCCCCACCCTCCCGCCTAGAATTGCACGTGAAGTGAACTGCATAAGTCCATCGCTAGAGGCACTATACCTTATTTGAAGAATACACATGGCTGTGATAATTCAATTCAATTCAATTCACTCACATACATAGATACATATTTATTTACCTAAACCCTAGATACAAGGGGACATCTCTCTATTTTAAAAACAATTCTCGGCGAAAAATTAGTCAACCACCATCCTCCTACCCCCCAACCCCCTACCCCCCGATGACCCCTCCTCCCCTCTCCCCCAAACCAAAAACGACCCATCGTCTCCTCTTACCGGAAGTCGACGCCGGGCACTCTCAGACGCTGGGGAGTCACGTGACCAACTTGCTTGCAAGGTCAGGAGCGCACCGTGCCGTAAGAGTCAGGGGTTCACTAACAGTATGACGTCTAGAATAGACACCAAAGGAAACATTGTCTCCGTCGGGAGATGACTATTGCGATAGTTCTCCATCCACTGCGCAGCTGCAGGGACAACAAAACACTATTGCCATTTCTCGCCGAGCTCGTCCCTAGCGGTAGCTGCTTACATCGCTGTGTCCTTTCACTGCGCACTACTATTGATGCTTGGGTGAACTGGTTGCTGCTTGCCTCATAGTCATAGGCCCGTCACTGTTTGTTCTGAGCCAGATCCAAATATTGGATTCTAGGGCAGTCGATGATAATTTCTCGCAATTCGACTACTGGGATGGTCTGTGTATATGTCGTGTAGCTTGTCTCCACAGATCTGCACAGGACGCGGTGGACGAATCGGTAGAGCGCAGGCTTCCCATGTGGGAGATCGGGAGTTCAAATCCCAGTCGAGTCAGACCAATGAGTTAGAAAATGTATATGTGTCGCTTCCTATCCATGCGCTCGGCATTATTAGGATATTAGGACTGGTTGGGTCAGTGTCAGGATAATGTGAGTGAGTTGGATAGCAAGTCATGGTCTCCCAGTGGGAGTCACCATGAGTGCACACTGTCACAAGACGGTACCTATCCTGATATGGCTTTAGATGTTGCCAGGACGTAAAACTCCAACAACCACCCAACTGACTAAATTTGCTTCGCAATGTAAAGAAAAGATCGGTGCGACTTGGTGTGATTACTACTATTTATTTACCCAACAAATATCCCATGCCACATGTTCTCAGCTTTTAGATAGAAATAAAAGTTGCTAACTATTTACTTATGAGATTGCAAAAAAAATACATCACTGAAAAAGAAAAATCCCAGCCTGGCTCCAGCTGAATTACATACAATAAAAAGGATTTGAGCGTATTTTTAAATAAGTCAACTACAGTAAAACCTAGGTAAATCGACCGACCTTGGGACCGACTTTAAGTGGTCCATTTATGGAGGTGGTCGGATTAGGGAGTTAGTATATGGTTACAATGGTATTGTTGGGACCCAAATAAAGCGATCGATATAGGGGCGTGAGCGATATGTGGATATGGTCGGTTAGGGAGGTTTTACTGTATATGTACTGATGCTGTATGCTGTTATATTAGAAATCCAATCTGTTTGTTGTCAACCAGCATCATAGGAGTTGAATGAAGAACATTAAAGTTTCAAGGGGCACTAGTTATGGTACTTCCTCGAGATATTTATATATTATATCTGCCCATTCCATATCTCATCCACACAGCGAAACCGAGCAAATTACAATGTGATTTAACATAGTTTATGGTCCGTAACTTTACCGCTTAATTTTCTCTTTTAACAATTTAATTGTGAGGATTGGAAAATTGTAGAAACGTGACACATGACACAATCTGGTAAGTTTATTGTTTTGGTGGAAGGGGTGTAAATCCTGCATTCATTCACGGTTTGGACCCCCAATAGCCGATGTCTACTTTTTGTGCTGGGGGGGTCGTTAAAGAAACAAACAAACAAAAACAACAACAATAATTCACGGTTAAGGCCTTAGTACATTGTCAAGTGTTAGTTAGCCCCAGCTCTTAGATATCACCATGGAATAATAGTTTGTTTGTTGTTGTTTTACATCTTAGCAACATCTAAGGTCATATCAGGATGGGTACCGACTTTTCACAGTGCGCACTCGTAGCGACTTTTATAGTGCTGCCCCACTGGGACACCAGGCCACCAGCACCATGACCTGATATCCCGCTCAGTCACATTATCCTGACACTGAGCTAACCAGTCCTTGCCCTATCCTAATAATGCCGAGCGCAAGCAACAAGTATCGATTTTTACGTCATTGGTTTGACTCGACCAGGATTCGAAGCCATGAACTCATGGGCTCGGATCTCCCGATCTCTCAAAACAGGAGACAGACGCTCTACTCATTCTGCCATCCCGTCTAGTTCATGAAATAATAACTACCATGCTGCATCAATAGTTAAACCAGCGTAGTCTGATGAAAGCATCGCATTTCTGAACCAAAGCACTTACCTAGATTCCATCTACATTTCTAACTTAGATATTGGTGCATGTATTAAGGTCATGTTGCTGCATAAAAGGTTATAAATGCTAATTTAATTTAACAGAACATGCTACCGTTGAAGCCTATCGTGTCAAGCATTTTTATGTGCATACCTAAGTTAATTGTGCGAATATTCGCTTTAAATGTCTTGAAAATTAGCTATTTTTAATCAAAAGTGACATCAAACTAAAGAAACCGATTAACTTAAATAAAATTGCATGTCTGATGCTTTTGAGTTTCTGCTATTTCTGAGATAAATATATTATACTAATCGCTATAATCCACTTTACTTTACTTTGAAGTAACTTTAATTTTAAATGGCTAAGTTTGGAGATATTTGTCGTCAAAACATGCCAAAATAATTTTGGCAAGCACGCCAAAACTCTGAAACCATAGACTTCAGTAGTAACGGGTTCTATTAATTGACTTACTATGCCCTTCTATGCAGCAACAAATACTTAATAAGTGCACCAGTGTCTAAGTTGAATATGTAGAATCAAATCTAGAAAACTGTTTTGGTTTTGAAAATTTGATGTTTTCATCGGACTATGCAACAAGATAGTAGACACCCAAAACCATTGGTCTATCCACCTTGAACAATGGGTCATCCTATACTCTCTGATTACATGTTGAAAAACTTAAAGTTATAATATGTCCTTCTTAAGTTTAACAGAAACTACAATTGACAAAGTATTACCAATTAGCATGAACAGTTCTAGCAGAACTCCTGACACTGACATTCGAATATTGTCAATACTTTTCAGAGGAGCTCAGAAAGAATACATATGAATAACAAGCAACAGAATCTGTAAAATAAATTATTTATGACAATTATCAACAATATTCTAACACAGACACTCAAATGTTGCATGTACTACTTGGGGAAGTATCGAATGCATTGGCCGAATGCGATAGAGCGTAGCCTTTTGGTGTGGAAGGTTGGGAGTTCAATTTCCGGTCGAGTCAAACCAATGACATACAAAATTGATAATTATCACTTCCTAGCCTGCCGCACTGCATTAATAGAATAGGGCAAGGACTGGTTAATTCAGTGCCAGGATAATGTGACTGAGTGGGATATCAGGGTATGGCCACGGCAGCCTGATTTCCCAGTGGGGCAGCACTATAAAGTCGCCATGAGTGTGCACTGTCACAAACCAGTACCCATCATGATAATACCCTAGATGTGGCAAGGATGTAAAACTCCAACAACCACCCAACCAACTTGGGGAAGTCTATTAGGAGAAGCACTACATTTCGATTACATGGTTTCATTGGCAACGCCTACTCACCCCAACCCCACCCACACCCACACCCACACCCACACCCACACCCACACCCACACCCACACCCACACCCACACCTCCCCCCACACCCTTCTTTGGCACACAGACGCGGACAACTATTGCAGGAAGCTAGCTAGGTATACCAGTGTTCAGTCTAAGTGACCATCAGTCTCCGCACTCCCGCTGTGTGTGTGGCCAATCGCCGATAAGCAATCCAATTGCACGGACGCCAGCGCCGCCCTGGTGGGGAGAGAGATGCACCAGGCGCGCTCTGCCACATGGTGTTTGGGTGGGTGGGCCTCTCTCCCCACCATGTCCTTAATAGCCTCCACATTCGGTTAAACCATCAGGCGGCGCCGGCTCGATATGCAGCTTCACGATAGAGAGCCGGCTCCGTGAACTGCTGTATATTTACAGCAACTCTGGCTCTGGCAGAACATATATATATATGTTGTATATCGCAATATACGAGTATAAATGCAAGGGGAACATATAATGTATATATCTATTCCTCCTTGGCGCATTTGGGGCTGCCCCCCCCCCCCCATCTGTCGGGGTACTTGGTGGGCAAGGCCCCCCTCGCTCCACACACACTGAAGGAAATTTATATATATATATATATATATATATATATATCGGGATAAACACCAGAATCAAACCAACAAAGATTTTATTTTCTTACAGTCCTACTGTTTTACTCATTGCTCCATTATCATGTCTTCACAACAAAAGTGAAATTAGTCAGAATTAAAATTATTTTCAGGTCAAAATGTGTTATGTTAATTGCATTTTTGGATTGGCGTTTACAGGGTTTTGCGTAAACAGATTATCTGTTCATATCAACCAGACACTCCACCAACGAACTGACACTCCTCCTGTCATCTACTGGTCAGGCTTCTGCCTCGCATTGTGGCGCCGCCTGCCACTTCCTCATCCCGTGGCTCTCTATGCTGTGTAGTACAGTATTGGCCACTCTGGCACCACATGTGAGGGGTTCTAAGCACTGTATGCCAGCTGCGCTGGTCTGGTGACCTATAGACCCGTCGGGGCGGTCAAGATTTAACATATGCATATTTTAATATTTACCTATAGAGCACCGAAGTATATATAGATATATATATATCAGGGGTTCATGCGCAAGAACCGATTAATCCATTTTTGGTTGTTTTCTGTAAAAATAGAATTTATTGTTGTGCTTTCCAGTAACAATCTATTAATTTCATATTGAGTAAGGCATTTAAATAGGGGAAGCAAACAGATTTGATGATCGAAATGATGGCAGCTTCAGATCAAATGTGATAGTCATGGTTTCATTGTGGCCTGGATGGCAATTATTGTCGGTCTTTGCCCCTGAGCTTTTCATATTCACTTTTTCGAGCGAGTGAATCAGCGTAGTTGGAACATAAGTACCAGGATTACCTCGGTGGCGGCGCCAACATCGCCCCATAGGCTCGGGCAAAATCCTAGCTGATATCGAACTGGATGAAAAACGAGCGTATAATAATATATAATAATAATAATAATAAAATACCTCCAGCCGAGGATTTATACACGTATAGGAATATACTCACTATATATATATATATATATATACATATATATATATGTATATTTATATATATACATATATATCAAAAGTCAAATGTGGAGAGAGGCATCTCTTCAAAGGATGTCCATAGAGTATGGAACTTCAATTATGATAATCTTCAACACTCACCCACTTCTCCTTTGACAATGGATCATTATCATCCTACCCTTCCTACATAACAGGTGTTCACAATCCACTGCTATTGCTAAATGCACACAGTGTTTTAAACCAGAGAATAGCTACAAGCTGCTACCATGCTTAACATGATCAAACTGTGCTCGTTGCATTGTACACCCTACCACCCCCAAGAGTTAAAGTTGCATAATCCGATGCTTTTGAGTTTCTGCAATTTTCTGACATAAATTCATAAGATTAATCGCTGGAATCTACCTTACCTATGTCGAACCAAATCCAGATAATTGAAGTGGTTTTGTAAATGTTCTGTTTTCATCGGAATATACAGCTTGAATCTAGGCATAATTGCTTTCATGTGCAATGGATTTGAATTTGATCGCTTTAGATAGCTATATTAATTGCCTGAGTATTGATAAGATATATCCATGTGTTGTTTGGGGTGTGGTGGTTCATGTGGGGGTGAGTTGATAACAGGAAGTTATGTGCATTTCATGTATCACTTGATATCAGAATGGTTTATATTCTAGTCCCATATGAAGTCAGTAGAACAAAGTACCATAGTGAACAACAAACTAGCTCTGTAGATGTGCAATACAAAAACAAAAAGAGATGATTGTGCATCACGAGAAGGCTTCATGATAGCCCTATCGGTCAGTGCAGTAAGTTCAAATGGATTAAAGCCGAATGTTGAGAGCCGTTTCAAATCATTCCACCCATCATGAAGACTGTTGTGGTTTCTGCAAGTGTTACCTTACAATCGTGTCTATTACATATGCCTACGCGTGCATACAATAGTGCATTTTCGATTGTCATTCGTTGCTGCTTGGTTGGGTGGTGAGTGCACTCTTACCGACCTGTTTGTATGGAGGGTCACCGCTAAAACATAAACGGCCATGCCAGGTTCACATACAGAACGCAATGAGCAGTTCACGAGCAGCTCAGGAGAAATACACGAGAAGCTCTCGAGCATCTCACGAGTATCCCTTGAGCATTTCACGAGCAGCTTACGAGCAGATTACGAGCACCTCACGAGCACCTCACGAGCAGCTCGTCAGCAGCTCACGAGCAGCTCACGAGAAACTCACGAGCAGCTCACGAGCAGCTCCGACAGACACAGAGCCCAAAGCCCGCCATCGCTCTGCGGAATGGCTCTAGCATACACGGTATGATCGTTGGCCAAACTGCTTGCTTTAAATTGACCGTTCACTATTGGAATATAGAGCACGCAACCTGGTCAGTCTCTATGATTATCTTCAGATATAGTCTAGCTTTTTATGCAATCAGGCACTCGCCATGGATAACGCAACAAACTCAGAATATGTAGCTTGAGTGGACAAGGATTAGGGGAGGCTCGGGGTGAGGAGGTCGGGCGGGACCGGACCGTCGGGTGTGGGCGGGCGGCTAGGGAGGCGGGCTGGATTGGAGGTTGCCCGGGCGGGGCTGTGGTGGCTGGATAGGCGGCGGCGGGGCGCTTATGTGGCGACGTGGGAGGGGATGGGAGTGGGCGTGGGCGTGGGTGGATTGGGAATTAGTTGGGGGCGGGGCCGGAATTATACTTATACTTATAGGTAGCGGTTCGACGAAGGCGGCGAGAGGGTAAGTAAGGGTGGCCTCACTTCATGTTTGATCTGGTTGACGGACTGCTCTTTTCGGTGGAACACCTGCGTCGGATATAACCCCGGTGACCGCCTTGCCCTCGACGCAGCCCGTCTAGTCCCCGCCCTTGCCCGCCCACTGCCCCGCCCACTGCCCCGCGCGCCGCCCCGCCCACCGGCCCGCCCGCCGCCCCGCCCGCCGGACCTTCCGCGCCCCTACTCCCGCCTGCAGCCTACCCACCCGCCGCCACTCCCCAACCCGACCTGCCCCTCCTCCCAACCCCCAACCCCCTCCCACGCCGAACCCCCCACGGCCCAGATGCTCCGGGCGGGCAAACCAACCATTAACAAACAGCTAGTCGATACCTTTCCTCCAAATGTCGCTCTCGTAAACAATGTCTTTCACCGGGAGGTTGCGACGCTAGTAATCTATCGGGGTAAAATCTGGATTAACCTGGATTATCCTGCACAGTTGGAGAGTACATAATGTTGTGATCCTATTCATCATTTATGCTCACGTAATAAATGTCTGATCTGACAAGCAAATAAAAACAAGCAAGCAAATAATTTATGCAAACTATATAATATTTAGTGTGGTGACAAATGAGTATCAGGCAGTATTTATTACTAAGTATTTGTTTAGAAAATAATGACGGCGGGCTCGCTGATGCCCGGTACAAATTGACGTATTGGGCGAGGGGGGCGTGGGGTGAGGGTTGAGGGGTGAGGGGTGAGCGGTGTGGGGTGAGGGTTGAGGGGTGAGGGGTGAGAGGTGAGCGGTGTGGGGTGAGGGGTGAGGCGGGAGGGGTGAGGGCTGAGGGGTAAAGGGTGAGGGGTGAGGGGTGAGGGGTGAGGGGTGGGTTTGCACAGATATAGTTGTTAAAAGATATTAGTCATAACTACCTGCAAGTTAGCCGTCATACATACTGGTTGACCTCTCACCTTCCCATGATTCATAGCTCCTGAATACTACCTCCTTTAGATATTCATATTTCATGCTAACTCATCAGTAAATTTACAAGTAAATGCTCTCTTGAATATATGTTATTATCTATGCTGTGTAAATGGCACAAGAGTAAGGTGCAACAGATTATCCCAATGAAACCACCTTGACTGATATCTTCTCACCCAATCAAGCCAGGGAGACAACATTTCTGCTTGTCACACTACATTGGGTAGGCCTACAATGGATCGCTTCCTTCTAGAATAGCGCATGAGATTCCGTATTTTGCGGAATTGAAAATTTTCTTTGGAACTGAATTACTTAAAGATGCATAATCCGATGGTTTTAAGTTGATACCACCTTTTTGAGACAACTATATTAGGTTGATCACTATGAGCTACCTTACTTTTAGTTTGGGGTAATTTTTTTTTAAAGTGGCTAACTTTGGAGATCATCATCATGCTGTCGGTCGCGATGCGAGAAAGACTGCTTTCATTACTTGACTGCCGCTCTCCATTTAGCTCTCTGCTGTGAAAGTGATGTCCATGAGTCGGTCTTAATCATTAATGTCTCTCAGCTTTGGAGATATTCGAAATGAAAACATACTAAATTAATTTGGGCAATGACATTAAAATTAGGATACCATATGCTTCTATTGTTTTGATTTAATGCAGCAACAACTGCTTAATAAGTCCACCATTATCTAAGGTCGGTTGATGTTCATTTAGGAATGAGATGGGTCACAATTGCTAGGTTTGTTTGTTTGTTGTGGTTTTAGGTCCTAGCAAAATCTAAGGTCATATCAGGGCGGGTACCGACTTGTGACAGTGCACACTCATGGCGACTTTATAGTGCTGCCCCACTGGAAGATCAGGCTGCCAGCTCCATGACCTGATATCCCACTCAGTCACATTATCCTGACACCGAGCCAACCAGTCCTTGCCCTATCCTAATAATGCTGAGCGCCAGGCTAGGAAGCAACAAGTATAATTTTGTACGTCATTGGTTTGACTCGACCAGGGTTTGAACCCTCGACCCCACGATCTACCAACACGGGAGACGGACACTTTAACTCATTCAGCCATCCCGTCTGGTTGTATGAATAGGAAGTATGAATACCTCATATGAATAGGAAGTATGACCCCTGAATGCAAGCATTGAAGAAATGATGGACGTAAACCATTTAAAAGACTGTCAATTCCATGGTGAGTAGTGTAGTTGTCAGCACTGAGCTCTTAGGCAATGAGCAACGTAGACAGCTAGTCATGGAGGGGGAAGATCATATCAAGAATGGCAAGAACTGTGAATCAGGATACTGGTCTATGTGCAATATTTCCTTTTTTCATTACCCCTATGACATTAATAATATTAATAATAAAGAGAAAATATTGTAAATCGTTAGCTTGACTCACATTAGGATAATGACTGGTTAGCTTAAAGTTGCATAGTCCGATGGTTTTGCATTTCTGTATTTTTTCTGAGATAAATATATTATATTGATCACTAGTATCTAATCTACATTAAGTTATTTTAATTTGAAATGGAAAACGTTCGAGATATTTTGAGTGCAAACATGGAAAATTAGTTTTGCCAAACTTGCCAAAACTCTGACACCATAGACTTCTGCAGTAACACGTTCTGTTAAATTGACTCAGTATTGCCTTCTACACAGAAACAAATGCCTAATAAGTGCATCGATATCTAAGTTAGATATGTAAAATCAAATCTAGATACTTGGTTTGTTTTTGAAAATTTGATATTTCATCAGACTATGCAGCTTTAATATCAGGACAAGGTACCTGAGTGGGATACTCTGTCATGGTGCCGCTTGCATGGTATCTCAGGGCGGCAGCACTATAAAAGCTGCCATGACTGCGCGCACTCGTGCCAGACGTATCCATTCTGAAATGTCCGCAAATGCTGCTAGGACATAAAACTCCCTGCTAATAAATCAAACAATTTGACCGGTCTCTACCAATGCATTAACTCGAAGTGTGTTCATGTGCTGGTAGAATTGACCCACTTAGATTAACGATTCTGTTAGTATGTGGCCATGTCCATGTTCGCAGGCATATCTAATGCTGAGTCTTAAATATGACCTTTCCCATCACTAAGCGCATCAATCTAAAAACCTTTTTTTTTCTCAATTTTTTCTCTTTTTTTGTGTGTGTGCTAAACCACCATGCGAGGCTTTTCTTTTTATTCTCAGGTCCAGATTGCCCAGTTGCTCGTTGGATTTTGTGCGTGTGTGTTTCGCAATAATCTGCTCAGGTATAATCATCCTAATCGATTTGAGCCTGGTGGAAAGCTAACACAGTTCTCGGACTGGTTAGCTCAGTGTCAGGATAATGTGACTGAGTGGGATATTGGGTCATGGTGCTGGAAGCCTGATTTCCCAGTGGGGCAGCACTATTATGTTGCCATGAGTGTGCTCTGTCACAAGTCGGTACCCGTCCTTATATGTCCTTATATGACCTTAGATGTTGCCAGGAAGTAAAACTCCAACAACCAACCAACCTTTGAACCAACAGAAAGACACAGATACTTACCTGCTGGTACATACCTTTATTCCCCCTATAGCTTTTGGTACTAGTAATTAGCAATTGTGCCAGTTCTAGCAAGGATGCTTAGTCACCTGATGTCTTTTTTTTTTTTTAAATGTACATTAGTTGATTAATCAAAGGAACCTCCAATCGCGGACAAGTGATCTTCCTCATTCCATTGCTTTCTTACCCCGCCCAAGTATTGCCAATCACCAGGTATGAATTAGTATGATTAAGTCATGAGTTTGGCTCGGCCAAGGTTCGAACCACGACCTACCAACACCGGAGGCGGATGCTCCCTTCCCATTGACCAGGGTGTGTGTGTGTTGGGGGGGGGGGGGGAGGGGTAGGAGAGCGGAGTGGTATACAGGCTTACGTGACATTACAATACATCATATCCCAACCCACCAACTGTGCCACAATACACCTGCCACACCTGTGACACATGACACACATGGCATACCCGGCCACACCTTGGCCACAGTCAGCCTGGTTCTCCTATTCTTCGCGATGGCAGGTTACTTTGATGCATTCTTCCGGTTATAATGGAGAGGAGGGGATTAATGAATAGTTAAAAGCTTGGTAACCTATTTTCAAGGGTCTCATTTTCTGGGGACAGTACAACCCCGTTAAACCATCATCATCATCATGCTGTCGGTCGCGATGCGACAAAGACTGCTTTCATTACTTGACTGCCGCTCTCCATTTAGCTCTCTGCTGTGAGAGTTGTGTCCATGAGTCGGTCTTAATGTCTCTCAGCTTCAGGTTTCTCTTGATGGTATCTTTGAACCGGAGACGGGGGCGCCCTCTCTTTCTGTAGCCAGAAGACAGTTGAGAATAGAGGATCTGCTTTGGTAGCCTGTCTGATGACATCCTCATGAGGTGTCCAGTCCACCGGAGATTCTTTTTGATCAGAAGATCTTCCATAGAGGGCAGCCCCATCCGTTCGAGTATTTCCTTATTCGTCACTTTGTCCTTCCAGGTTAGCCTCATGATTGAACGCAGATGTCGCATCATGAAGGCATGCAGCTTTTTCACCTGCTGTCTGTACGCTGTCCAGGCCTCGGCTCCGTATAGTAGGGTGGATAGCACGATTGCGCGGTAGATCTTACCTTTGACCCGAATGGACACATGGTGGTTGTTCCAGAGTCTCTGGCGTAGTCGGCCGAAAGATGCGCTAGCCTTGGCCATCCTCCTCTGTATCTCAGCATCAATGCGTCCATCACTTGATATAGTGCATCCGAGATAGGTGAATTCCAGAACAGAGTTCAGCTTGTTTCCGTCAACCATGATCTCCTCCTCTCGGGTTCTTGTAGAGTTGGGTTGGTACAGCACCTCCGTCTTCTTGATGTTAATTTTCAGGCCAAACTTCTTTGATGCATCGGAGAAAGCGTCCACTATTTTCTGGGTCTCTTCAGCAGAGTGGGCAACCAGTGCACTGTCATCTGCGAATAGTAGCTCTCTCACCAGTATCTGAGTAGTCTTGGTCTTCGCTCTGAAGTGTGCGACATTGAATAGGTCAGCGCTCTGTCTGGACTGTATATAGATGCCATCCCCCATGTCTCGGAAAGCCTCGTCTAGCATTGCTGATAGGAAGATGGAGAAGAGCGTGGGGGCCAGTACACAACCTTGCTTGACCCCATTGGTAACCCCAAATGATTCCGAGACTTCCCCTCCAGCACTAACGTTCGCCATCATTCCTGTATGTAGAGCCTCGATCATAGTTGTGAACTTCTCTGGGCATCCATACTTCCTCAGTAGCTGCCATAGCCCGGTCCTCCCGACTGTATCAAATGCCTTAGTGAAATCGACAAATACCATGTACAGTGGTCGGTCCTGCTCAATGCACTTTTCTTGTAGCTGTCGGAGACAAAATATCATATCCACAGTGCTCCGGTTACCTCTGAAGCCACATTGTGACTCTGGAACTACACCAGGTGTTATGTGGATAGATAGTCTGTTGAGTAGGATCCTGGCGAAGATCTTCCCTGCTATGGAAAGAAGAGAGATTCCTCTATAGTTCCCACAGTCTGTTCGATCACCTTTCTTGTAGATGGTTACAATGCTGGCATCCTTCCATGCTTGGGGTACAGAACCCTCCTCCCAGGCATTGGTGATTAGTTGGTGCAGTCTTTTGAGCAGATTGTCTCCTCCATGCTTCCATACCTCGGCAGGAATTCCATCACCCCCAGGTGCTTTGCCATCTTTCAGGCTGGCGATTGCTCTAGCCATCTCATCCATGGTTGGAATCTCATCGAGGCATGTTTTGGTAATGCGCTGCTGGATGTTGTTCAGAGCTTTGTGATCTATGTCGCCAGGGACGTTGAGTAGCTTCTGGAAGTGTTCGCACCATCTTGCCACAACTCTCTTGCTGTCGGAAAAGGTCTCCGTTCCATCTGTTGATTTCAGGTGAACAGCTCCCTTCTTCACGGGTCCCCACACTTCCTTCAGTCCGCTGTAGAAGCCCTTCATGTTGTTTCTGTCTGCAGCTCTCTGCAGCTCCTCTGCCTTCATTTCCCACCAGTCTGACTTCAATGCACGGGTGCATTTTTGTAGCAATCTGCAGGCATCTTTGTATGCTGCAGTGGTGGATCTAGTGTTCCTGGTCTGCAACACTCTCTGGTGGGCTTGGTCTCTTCTGCTCATAAGATTCTGTAGCTCCTGATTGTTGGGGTCGAACCAGTCCTGATGTTTTCTGTCTGGCTTGCCGAGATAAGTTTTAGCTGTGTTGTATACAACCTGCTGCAACGCTGCCCATTCCTCATCTGGTGTTGGGCTTTCCTTCTCCTCCCATTGTGCGAGAGCGCTGTCCATCTCCTGCTTGAAGCTCTCTCTGTGACTGATGGTACTTAATTTTGCTGTGTTGAGCTTTGTTGGTTTATTTGTCCCTTGCCTGTTGTGTTTTTCTCGTATTCTGAATGCCACTTTTGACCTTAGCATCTGGTGATCGGTCCAGCAGTTAGCTCCACGCATGGCTCGAGTACTGTGGATGTCCATCTTATCCCGGCACCTTGTGATGATGAAGTCGATCATATGCCAGTGCCTGGAACGAGGATGCATCCAAGTGGTCTTGCGTTCATCCTTCTGTTTGAACATGGTGTTTGTTACTATCAGTTCGAACTCAGAGCACAAAGCCAGTAGGAGCTCACCATTGGAGTTGCATTTCCCGATTCCATGTTTGCCCATGACCAAGGGCCACTTGTCATTTTCTCTTCCTATCCTTGCATTGAAGTCTCCCATCAGCAGTAGCTTATCCGTGTGAGGGATGTCACTGAGTGTACTTGCCAACTGGTTGTAGAAGGCCTCCTTGTTATCATCTGGGTTTGTCATTGTTGGAGCGTACACACTGATAATTGTAGCAAAGTTGTCCTTGCTCAAAGGTAGTCTCATCGTCATGATTCTGTCACTTACTGGCCGTGGCATTTCTATCAGCTTTGTGACGATGTCCTTTTTGATAGCAAAGCCCACTCCTGCCTCCCTTCTCTCTCCTTCGGGTTTGCCACTCCAGAAGAAAGAGTATTCCAGGTCATTGAGACTACCAGACTCTGAGAACCTTGTTTCGCATAGGGCGGCAATGTCGATGTTGTATTTTGCCAGTTCCATTGCTACTAGTGCCGTACGTCTTTCTGGTCGGTCAGCTGCTTCTCGGTCGAGAAGAGTCCTGACGTTCCATTGGGCAATTGTCAGTAGTTGTGTTGTGTTGCGTTGTGTTCCTCCTAGCTGATTTTCCGCTGTCGACGGAAGATGAGCTCGAGCAGCGCGGTCCTTGATAACCCGGGCGACGACCGAGCCGGTATGGTGTTTTGTGCGGTTGTACATTTCATGAAAGCTGCCTGCAAAAGTGTTGAAGTGCTGCTGGCTTTTGCAAGTTACCAGCGGCACTCTCTCGGGGAGCAAATAGAGGTTTCACACCGGCAAGAACATGTCAAGACAGGCGCAAAACTATTTGTCCCTGCAGTGGCTGGTCGGGAGATGTTGGGAGTTCCATACATCAACCGCCCTTAATGCTGCCACAGTGACATGGTTTTCTGTTTAGGGTTTGCTCCCTTAGCCTTCGGTTCTGTCAAGGACCTGTACCACAAGGCAGTGGTTTAGAACTCTGCAAGGCAGGGGCGTCAAACTCCCTGAGGTATTGCTATACCTGCATACCCCGTTAAACCAAGCTCTGTTAAACCAACCGATCGGTTAATCCAAACTTGTTTCGGCGGCCCGGCAAAATACTACCATTTATCATATAAAAAACGTTGGTTAAACCAAAGTCGGTTAATCCAAAGTATCGTTTAATCCAAACAAAATTGTCTGCCCCAAGCCATTTCCGGCACAGTTAAACAATGTAGTTTTCAGGTCACCTGAGGCTTTTTTATATGATAAATGGTAGTATTTTGACAGGTCGCCGAAAAAAGTTTGGATTAACCGATCGTTTGATTTAACCGAGGTTGGCTTAATGGGGTTAAACTGTATATACATAACAAAATAATAATCATAGTGTCCACATACATTGTGCATTCATAATACACCCCCGTGTTTGCCAACGCCAAGTCAAAGTCAAAGCTTGGTTAAACCAATGATCGGTTAATCCAAACAAATTTCTAGGGTCCCTTCAAGTTTGGTTTAACGGGGTTATACTGTATATGCTAATCGCGTGTGGTGGGGCCCATTTGAAGTTTGATCTCTGGCCCGGCAGCGCAGTGAGTGGGCGGTCCCGATTAGAACCAGTCTCTCATTGCCGGTCGACAATTTTCAATATGAAACCCAAAGTATGAGTTCAACTCACGCGATACGCATGGTGGTGGGGCGGTGGGTGGGGTTCCGTGTGTGTGTGTGTGCGTATGGAAAGAGCGGTGGAGGAATAGGGAGTTTGGTGTGTGGTGTTCGTTGTGCGTCGTGCGTCGTGCGGCATGCGGCGTGTGGCATGAGGCGTGCAGCATGCGGCGTGTGGCGTGTGGCGTGTGGCATGTGGCATGTGGCGTGCGGATTGCGGCGTGCGGCGTACATAGTCCATAGTGCATAGTGCATATCGTATAGTGCATATCGTATAGTGCATATTGCATATTTCATAGTGCATAGTGCATAGTACAGAGTGCATAGTGCATAGTGCATAATGCATAGTGTGTTGTTCGTCGTGTGGTGTGCGTCGTGCGATGTGCGGCGTTTCGGAGGTAGTATGGAGTACGATGTGCGATGTGGCATGCGGGGTGCGGGGTGCGGCGTGCGGCGTGCCGCGTGCCGCGTGCCGCGTGCCGCGTGCCACATGTCGTGTGCATTCTGCGGTGTTCGTTGTGCTGCGTGCGGCATGTGGCGTGCGGTGTGTGGCGTGGGGCTTGCGGCTTGCGGCGTGCGGCGTGCGGCGTGCGGCGTGGGGCGTGCGGCTTGCGGCGTGCGGCGTGCGGCGTGCGGCGGGTGTTAGGTTGCGCTGACGCGTCTCATGTTGGGTTGACGGGTGTGGAAGAGAGAAGGAGAGAGTTGCCTATCACACATCACTTCCCCCCTTCTGAATCATACATACATGTTTGATTTAGAAAAAACACATCTATATTCTCAGTGATTTGAGTAGTTCCGAAGTTATTTTGAGCAGCTCTTGCAGGTGATGAGCTACAGAGAATCACTCATAAACTCACTCACGGAGATCATCAGAACCAGGAAGGGAGGAGACAATCTTTGTCTGAATGGCTAGATGTACCTGAAATAGAGGAGCTACACCATGTGATAAGTGATAAGCTATTATATACACTCATATAGTAGGAGATGTATATGTATATTTGGCTATGGGCCAGCTCTTAATTGCTGAACATTTGGCAGCGCCACCTGTGTCGGGATTTCTAACCAGCTGGGGTTACGACATGTAATCAATTGCTGCTGAAAATATGCACAAATGTGTCTATATATATATATACAGTATATATCATCATCATCATCATGCTGTCGATCGCCATGCGACAAAGACTGATTTCATTACTTGACTGCCGCTCTCCATTTAGCTCTCTGCTGTGAGAGTTGTGTCCATGAGTCGGTCTTAATGTCTCTCAGCTTCAGGTTTCTCTTGATGGTATCCTTGAACCGGAGACGAGGACACCCTCTCTTTCTGTAACCAGAAGACAGTTGAGAATAGAGGATCTGCTTTGGTAGCCTGTCTGATGACATCCTCATGAGGTTTCCAGTCCACCGGAGATTCTTTTTGATCAGAAGATCTTTCATAGAAGGCAGCCCCGTCCGTTCGAGTATTTCCTTATTTGTCACTTTGTCCTTCCAGGTTAGCCTCATGAATGAATGCAGATGTCGCATCATGAAGGCATGCAGCTTTTTCACCTGTCGTCTGTACACTGTCCAGGCCTCGGCTCCCTATAGTAGGGTGGATAGCACGATTGCACGGTAGATCTTGCCTTTGTCCCAAATGGACACATGGTGGTTGTTCCAGAGTCTCTGGCATAGTCATCCGCTAGCCTTGACCATCCTCCTCTCTATTTCAGCATCAATACATCCATCACTTGATATAGTGCTTCCGAGGTAGGTGAATTCCAGAACAGAGTTCAGCTTGTTTCCATCAACCATGATCTCCTCCTCTCGGGTTCTTGTAGAGTTGGGTTGGTACAGCACCTCCGTCTTCTTGATGTTAATCTTCAGGCCAAACTTCTTTGATGCATCAGAGAAAGCATCCACTATTTTCTGGATCTCTTCAGCAGAGTGGGCAACCAGTCCACTGTCATCTGCGAATAGCAGCTTTCTCACCAGTATCCGGGTAGTCTTGGTCTTCGCTCTGAAGTGTGTGACATTGAGTAGGTCAGCGCTCTGTCTGGACTGTATATAGATGCCATCCCCCATGTCTTGGAAAGCCTCGTCGAGCATTGCTGATAGGAAGATGGAGAAGAGCGTGGGGGACCAGTACACAACCTTGCTTGACCCCATTGGAAACCCAAAATGATTCTGAGACTTCCCCTCCAACACTAACGTTAGCCATCATTCCTATATGTAGAGCCTCGATCATAGTTCTGAACTTCTCTGGGCATCCATACTTCCTCAGTAGCTGCCATAGCCCGGTCCTCCCAACTGTATCAAACACCTTAGTGAAATCGACAAATACCATGTACAGTGGTCGGTCCTGCTCAATGCACTTTTCTTGTAGCTGTCGGAGACAAAATATCATATCACGGTGCTCCGGTTACCTCTGAAGCCACACTGTGACTCCGGAACTACATCAGGTGTTATGTGAATAGATAGTCTGTTGAGGAGGATCCTGGCGAAGATCTTGCCTGCTATGGAAAGAAGAGAGATTCCTCTATAGTTCCCATAGTCTGTTTGATCACCTTTCTTCTAGATGGTTACAATGCTGGCATCCTTCCATGCTTGGGGTACAGAACCCTCCTCCCAGGCATTGGTGATTAGTTGGTGCAGTCTGTTGAACAGATTGTCTCCTCCGTGCTTCCATACTTCAGCAGGAATTCCATCACCCCCAGGTGCTTTGCCATCTTTCAGGCTGGCGATTGCTCTAGCCATCTCATCCATGGTTGGAATCTCATTGAGGCATGTTTTGGTATTGCGCTGCTGGATGTTGTCCAGAGCTTTGTGATCTATGTCACATTTCATGAAAGCTGCCCACAAAAGTGTTGAAGTGCTGCTGGCTTTTGCAAGTTACCAGCGGCACTCTCTCGTGGAGAAAATAGAGGTTTCACACCAGCAAGAACATGTCAAGACAGGCGCAAAACTATTTGTCCCTGCAGTGGCTGGTCAGGAGATGTTGGGAGTTTCATACATCAACCGCTCTTAATGCTGCCACAGTGACATGGTTTTCTGTGTAGGGTTTGCTCCCTTAGCCTTCGGTTCTGTCAGGAACCTTTACCACAAGAGAGTGGTTTACAACTCTGCAGAGCAGGGGCGTCAAACTCCCTGAGGTATTGATATACCTGCAATACCTGCATTACCTGCATACAGCATACAGTATATACACAAGATATATATATACACACATATATATTGAAGGTGGTTATTGCTCAATGTAGCAATGAAGTCTATGGAGTAGGAACAGTTCTCCTAATGTGTATAAACCACTACAAGTGAACGTCATCAAGCATTCGGCACTCCATCCCAACAAAAGTAATGGCCCTGTCACATTACGACGCATCTCGCCAGTGTGCTGGCCAAGAAAGAACGTCCCCACCCCACCTCACCTACGAACCGCCTCCGTCCCTCCTCTACCCGTACACAATATCGCCCAAAACAACATCACCATTCTTTAGATGTGATGCCATCTGGAAAGGTACACGGTGGTTCGATTTCCTCTTTCATGTTAGTTAAAGCTGCATAGTCCTATGAAGCATAACATTTTCTAAACCAAATGATCTAGATTTGATTCTACATATCTACCTGAGACGCACATTTAAAGCAGTTGTCGCCACATGGAAGGGAATTCTGAGCCAATTTCATAGAAGCTGTTACTGCAGAAGCCTATGGTGTCAGAGCTTTGGCGTTCTTGCTGAAACTAATTTGACATATTTACATTTAAAATATCTCAAATGTTACCCATATGAAATCAAAGTTACTTCAAATTAAAGTAGTGTAGATCATAGCAATCAATTCAATATAATTATCTCAGAAAAATGACAGAAACTCAAAACCATTGGACTGTGCAGCTTTAAGGGTTGAAAGGAGATGAGAGCGAAAACCAACTAATGGGATCAGAACATTAATTGTTAATTGTAGCTTTAACCCGATTATAGGCCTGCTGCCTTTTCTTTGAGGCTGTCTTCTGTTCCTCTAAGTAAGCAACTTCATGGAGACCTTTGGAAATTAGATCCATTTGATGTAGCAACAACAACACCTGTAATGACTTTGTAATAGGATTAGACAAGATACCTGATTTTTCTCTGAAAGGTGAAGCAGCTCAGGTGCATTTCTAGATATTCCTTCATTGATTAGAAGAGGGTTTTTTTTGCATAGGTGTAGAGGGACTGGACTTTCCCTAATATTTGTTGATTGGCTATTGACACCACTTAATAGACATTAACAATGTATAGCTTTGAATGAGAGAACCATTACAGCTGCATAGTCTGATGAAGCATTAAATTGTCTAAACCAACACGCCTACCTAGATTTGATTATCCATATAGAACTTAGATACTGATGCCCTTATTAAGCATTTATCGCTACATGGTAGGGAATACTGAGTTCATTAAGTAGCATATGCTACTGCAGAAGCCTACGGTATCAGAGTTTTGGCATGCATGCCAAAACTAATGTTACATGTTCATACTTCAAATCTCTCAAAAGTTAGCCATTTAAAATAGAAGTTACTTCAAATTAGAGTGACGTAGATTATAACAATCAAGTGAATATATTTATCTCAGAAAAATTACAGAAATTCAAAACCATCGGACTGTGCAACTTTAAATGAAGTCCCGAGGATGTTCAGCTGAGTTTCCTCATCAGTACTCAGCCATTATTTTGGGTATTTCTTTGGTCTTAGAATAAATGCTGACGCTTTTGAGTTAAATGCATCAAGTTGACAACTGTACCTTCTCACTCCCTTAGTTCGGAGTAACTTTAATGATAATTGATTGATCTTTGGGGATAATTTGAGTGTCAAAAGATATGAGTATGCACCCCAGTTAAAGACAAGTGCAATAGTTCATTGCTATGATAACTAGGTCATGTATATGCCCTTCAATTTAACGGTCTTAAGAGGGAAACAATCCTTCTGCATAGAAATAAGGAATGAATACATTAATATCTAAATTGTTTTGAAAGGATTAAATCTGGATAGGTGTTTTGTTTTGAGAATATAAGTTCATCGGATAATACACCTATAAGAGAGTGGTTAATGGCTACACTTTGCACAGGGATGGTCCCGTTGATTTGCACATTGTAACAATATGGAATAGGAAGTACTAGTTTGTTTGTTGTGGTTTTACATCCTGGCAACATCTAAGGCTCATCATATCGAGCTGGGACAGATAAAGTACAGTTGTTTTATTTATCAGAAATACTTAAAGTTGTTTAGTCCGATGGTTTTGAGTTTTTGTCATTTTCTGAGATAAATATATTATCTTGATCGCTATAATCTACCTAACTTTAGTTTGAAGTAACTTTTATTTTAAATGGCTAACTTTTGAGATATTTGAAGTGCAAACAGCCAAAATTAATTTTGGCAAGCATGCCAAAAACTCTTGACACCATAGGCTTCTGCAGTAACACGTTCTATTAAATCTCCTCAGTATGCTCTTCTACGTAGTGACAAATGCTTAATCAGTGCACCAGTATCAAAGTTAGATATATAGAATCAAATCTAGATGATTGTTGTTGTTTAGAAAATGTCCTGCTTCGTCAGACTATGCAGCTTTAACTTACACTTACTGCTTTCTCTTGATACAACATGGTGTTTGATTAAGCCATTTACTCTGAGTTGTTTTCGAATTACCAATTTCCTTCCTTTACTTGGCACGAAAATCGAAGCTGTTTACGTCAAGACAAGCCTTACTCCCCTCATAACATGAGGTCATAGTGCATGCCAGTTTTCTTCACCACGATAAGTCAGCTCCCCGAGCGGTTGCCTCCATGCTGGGTGAGGTGAATAGTTTTGACCCATCTCATAGGATGTATTTTAAATCAAGTCTAGGGGCAACTGCTATGTCACTAGCATTAATGAAACATGTTCCGAGGCCAGGGGAACAGGTGATGTCTGCAAAAGCAGCAGTGCTTTGAGCAGTTCAGAAGTAGATGAGGACCAGGCGCGGTGGCCGAATCGGTGAGAGCTTGGGCCTCGCATGTGAAATGTCAGGAGTTTCGTTCCCGGTTGAGTCAAACCGATGAATTATAAAATTGATATTTGTTGCTTCCTAGCCTGGTGCTCGGCATTAATAGGATAGGGTAAGGACTGTCAGGATAATGTGACTGAGTGGAATATTGGGTCATCATGCTGGTGGCCTGATTTTCCAATGGGGCAGTAATATAAAGTCACCATGAGTGTGCACTGTGACAAGTCGGTACCTGTCCTAATATGACCTTAGATGTTGCTAGGATGTAAAACTCCAAGAATCACTCATTTCAGTAGATGAGCAGCTTCTGAAAAGCTTCCGGTGCAGAACATCGACCCACCCACTCACCCCACCACCAACTCCACTTTAGCCGCTTTAATGGAAATTCAAGGAGAAGGATCCAGAGATCTACCCTTGTGACACTGAAGGTAGCATGGTGTTTGGATTAGACATATTACCATATATCAAATTGGTTACATGCATTCCTGGACGGCAACCTGTATATTATGGATGTTGGTTAGTTGGTTGCTTGTTTGGAGTCTTACGTCCTGGCAACATCTATAGTCATATCATGAAGGGTACAGACTTGTGACAGTGTATAAGTGTGTATAGGTTGCAGTATATGTACGGAGAACAAGCCGGACCCAGCGAGAGGGGGTCATGTGATGCAGGTGACGTGGTACATTGGGACCAGAATAAACTCACTTATCCTTTGGACTTCATGGTGTTTGTGTCTGTCTTCTCTACATGGTGTCAAATATTATGACCCTGCTAAGATATGGCTCTGTCAGGCCTGAAACCACCGGCTCCACTCAGCCTAAAAGGAAATTTGGCCATAAAATGGTCTGTGTGGCATGGAGCATAGGAATTGTTTGCCGGCGCCACGGGACTCTCGATGAAGAGCGAAGAAGTGCAGTGTTGTGCCTTCCTTCACATAGGAGGTTTGGAAGCACAAAACTCACAGAAAAACCAACAGAACCATAGTCTGGTATAAATGTAATAGGTACAACTGCTGGACGACACAGGATATTGAGACTTATATACGCAAACTACAATATATAAAATTGTTGTGTGACTATGGAGTGACAAGGTCGAAACGGATCACAAGCCCCATGTTAGTATTATGTCGAAACCATTGCACACATATTGGAATATGTTAAAGGTGTAAAAGATTTAAGGAGGTTACGATTGCAAAATTATGATCTAAAATTGGAATATGTTAAAGGTGTAAACATGTTTTTCGCCGATGCCTTGTCGAGCGCACACACAACAAATACCCAGCCGATTAACTTATATGATGATAATGTATCTGTTGCAGTATTAGAGTACATCGAAGACAAAATAACTCACATTGCAAACAAAACCCCGCAAGACCAGACACTTCAGAAGCTGACCAAGTACATCCATGAGGGTGGCCAGGACAAAACAATGAAATTGATCATGATGTAAAACCATATTCCACCTACAGAGACGAATTGACAATCAAAAAGATTCTCATCCTAAAACAGAACAGAATAGTAATTCCAAAGTTATGCCAGAAACAGATCCTGAACAAGTTACACAGTGCACACTTAGGCATAATTAAAAGTACACAACTGGCCCGAGACTATGTCTACTGGCCAGGATTTAATAGCCAGTTGCAGGACAAGGTATTGAGGTGTCAGGTATGCCAATCCATAGGAACACACCCTCACAAAGAGCCTCTCATAACATACCAGATATCCCGTTCTACAAAGTGGGGGTGGATTTGTTTCATTGCAATAACAAGAATTACATGTTAATTGTAGATTATTACTCAAAATATCTGGAAGTGATCAACCTGGCAGACACAACAAGTAAATGTGTAATTGAGAATATGAAGTAGGTGTTCGCTCGATATGCATACTGAAAGTGGTTGTATCCGATAATTGAAAAACACGAGAAGACCGACACACTTTAATATTGGTATTTATTATTGTCTTGGTTTTATCGTCAAATATCAGAGTTTAGTGTCATGATTTCAAGGCTTACAGAACTTGACCCCACCAAATATAACAGTATGGGTGGGTGGGATGGCTTAAAACGAAAGGCTTAGGAGACGATGTTGAATGAACCGCAGTCGAGGCGAAAGTGAATCCAACCGGCGGCTAGTTGGTTAATATGAAATTCTTATGCTAGGTGGCGGCGATGGCGAAGCGGCCGGCCTTGGTCTATAAATAGAATAGATACTTTGTATCCAAGCAAAACAAGACGTCGGTCATACATATTCAATTACCCATGTTCTCATAACATGCACAATGGCCCACAATTCTCCAGTTAGGAATACAGAGTTTTTGCAAACACATATTGTTTCACACCAAAATTCTCGAGTCCATTGTGTCCCAGAAGTAACGGGCAGGCAGAACGGGCAATACAGACAATCAAATCCATGTTTAAAAAGTCAGTTATAGACCAGTCAGAATTTAACCTACACTCTTAGATCTTCGAAACACCACAATGAGTGACCTGTGGGCATCTCCAGTGCAGCTCATAATGAGTAGATGACTAAGAAGCAGGATACCTACACTGCTGAGTATGTTCAGAGCCAAGCTAATGGCGTTTAGAAAACAACACCTGCAACGAAGACAAACCAAACAAAAAACATACCATGGCATGCGTGCCACAAAGACAGAAACCACTCAAAATCGGTGAAAACAAAAGGTATCTAAACTGCAAAGGGGAGTGGGAAAAGGGTGTAATCACACACATGGATGTGCAGCACGGGCGGCATTACCACATTAGAAATGCAGAAAACAAAACAGTAAGATGTAACCACACACTAATCACTCGAGCACCTGAAGCAGTTACGCGCACACAAGCAATGCATAATGATGTGACTAAAACCACACCAGTGACGGTGGCACAGCTGACGATGCCACATGAGGGTTATCTAACCAGGTTTGGTAGAACCAGTTGTATGTCGAGGGTATTAAGTAGAATATGACCTATACATAAGACTTGTTCGCAATAATTGTTATATAAACTGTGTGATGTAAAATGATTAAATGACCAAATGGCATTGATGGATATAATCAACTGAGTAGTGTTTTCCCGATATTATGCCTAGATTTGAAACATTGTACACCGCACTGTGCATTTCTTTGAAACATTGTACATAGTTAAGAGCTAAAATTAAACTAATGCATTGTTAGTTCACGTATCGTTGAGCTATTTAAAAACAATCCCCCCCCCCACCAAAAGTTAGATCATTATGTAAAATTTGAATTCAGATGTGACACTTATATTACCGAGTCCATGAGAGTTGGACGAATCAAAAAACAAAATGAAACGATACAAAAAAGAGATTAACTAACCTAGACAAAACTATTGAAATTAATCGATCATGATATACGTTCTGTGCCGCTGCAGACAATGACAAACTATAACCATGTAAATTGCTTGTTGTAATCCATATATTCATGTCAGATTGGTATCACACTCTTCAATTCCGAAAGAGGACGATGTAAGTATATGTACGGAGAACAAGCCGGTCCCAGCGAGAGGGGGCTCACGTGAGGCAGGTGACGTACTAGATCGGGACCAGAATAAACTCACTTAGACTTTGGACTTCATGGCGTGTGTGTCTGTGTTCTCTACATAAGTGTCTATATGCTTGCATGTATATATTAATGTGCATGTGTATGTGTATGTAGGTATGTGTAGGCACATGTATTTTATGTGTACATACATGTGTGTACATGTATGAATATATGGATGTAAATGTGTGTGTATATATGTTCATGTTTGGGTGTATATATGTATTTGTATCTGGGCATGTATTGTATCTGTGTATATATGTATATGTACGTGAATGTATATACGTATGGATATGAATGTACATATGTAGGTGTATGTATGTATGTATGTGTATGTGGATGTATTACGTGCATGTATGTCTATGTGTGTGCACATATGCATTGATGTTTATATGTGCTTGTATGTGACCACGGACGTACATATGTGTTTATATATGTTCATGTGTGTGCCACATATACATTTGTGTACATGTATGTATGTGTAAATATGTGTATATGTCTGTATGTGTGTACATGCGCGTATATGTTTAAATGTATGGATACGTGTACATGTTTGTATGTGTGTCTATGCATATGTTTATACCTGTCTGAATGTGCTACAAAATGACTTAGGTGAATATAAATAACGAAAATTACCGTAAATATAAACTACAGGGCCCGTATGCATGGGCTGGTGCTAGCGCCCTAACCGCGGTTTGGATGGCACCACACGGCTAACGGTGGAAAATCCGCACGCATAAAGCGGTGGCAGTGCAAGCCGCCGACCGTAGCCTAGGCTAAGCTACCCTGCTTTCATATCGGTTTAACTGCAGGCCACACCGGTTACTTTGCGGCCCGCTGATATATTAGAGCCAAATCTATTTAACGCTATCATATTTAACAGAATTACATACTCAATAAGTGAAATTTCATCAAAATAGCCCTAAAATCGAAGTAATAGTAACGCTGCCGCTAAATCGGCGGCGATATTCATCTTGTCATATTGACGAATGTAAACAAAACAAATCGTTGCCGCCACTGCCACTGACAGAATAACATTTAAAAAAAGTGAAATTTTGCCAAATTAAACCAGAAATCGAAGCGCTATTAAGGCCACCGCCAAATTTGGTCAAATTAAACCAATAATCGAACCGATATTAACGCGGCCGCCGATTCGGCGGCGATATTAGCAAATAGCGGTCCTCGCCGGCAACAGGCTCAGAGGGATTTCCCAAATCTATAAATAACTAGATGGCTTGCTATCCGCACTGGTTTGGACATCGGTGCATACGGCTTGACCTAATTCACCAAGCCCATGCTAGCCGCAGATAGCTACCCTAGAGCTGGCGTGTAGCACCGGCTATGCATAGCACCAGCCCATGCATACGGCCCCTGATTTGCTAACCATGCTGACCCACCCTTTCCCCCGTTCCCCTTCATCCGGCCTCCCCCATCACTCTAACCCTGGTCGAATCAAATCAATGACTTAAAAATTGATACTTTTCGCTTCCTAGCCTGGCACTCGGCATTATTAGGATAGGGCAAGGACTGGTTGGCTCAGTGTCAGGATAATGTGACTGAGTGGGATATCAGGTCATGGTGCTGGCGGCCTGGTCTTCCAGTGGGGCAGCACTATAAAGTCGCCATGAGTGCACACTGTCACAAGTTGGTACCCATCCTGATATGACCTTAGATGTTGCTAGGACATAAAACAACAACAAACAAACAAACTAACGTCACTAAAACATCTTTGTACTCTCGCAATCATTGTTCGCCTTAAAAATAGTGTGGTATCTTCAAACGCTGTCTCTCGTTTAGTCGGGCGTAGCCTGCCATCTTAATGTAGGATCGTGTTTTTGATCAACGGCTCTGCAATATCGTAATAACCAAAGCCATTCCAAATGATCTGAGCGTTGATAACCGAGAAATGAACGACAGTGCTTTGTGACCGTAATTACAAATGAGCTGTACTTCAGAGATGGATTGTCTATCCCCCACTCCCCACCCATCTAGGCACTATATCTTAATTGCCTTCCACTGGGGGTCTGTCCCCAAGATGTATATAATGTATACCTTGTTTCTGGCTTGCTTAGAGCCTAGTGGGGCCTGTAATTCGTGGCAGTATTAATTCATTCTGATTTACGTCAGCAAAGACCCTATAATACTAAGATGGCTCACTCCCTATCTCTCCCATGGTAATGTAAATTTTGCAGTGCCACCTTGTGGGGAGTTTGATCAGCCCGGCTGCTGGTTGGCGTTTCAGATGTAAACACATACAATTATATTATACATGAGATAGGTAAGTATTAATACACATCAATATGAAATTGCTATGAACAAATACACATCATCATCAGCATCATCATCATAATTGCCATCATCACATATCTTTCACATTCCTATATACATTTGTACATATAATATAGCACCTGTTTAACCAAGAGAACAGCTAGCGCACCAAGTGGTGGGTTTGATCATTTTGATTACACAGTACCGGCTGAGTGTGCCGTCTTAGTATTATAGGGTCTTTCGGGTCAAACAAGAATGACTTAGAAATTGATACTTATCGCTTCCTAGCTTGGCGTTCGGCATTATTAGGATAGGGCAAGGACTGAGTAGCTCAGTGTCAAGATAACATGACTGAGTGGGATATTGGGTCATGGTGCTGGCGGCCTGATTCCCCAGTGGGGCTGCACTATAAAGTTGTCATGAGTGCGCACTGTCACAAGTCGGCGGACATCCTGATATGACCTTCGATGTTGCGAGGATGTAAAACTCCAACAACCAATCAACAACTCACATCTATAACCAGAAACTACGCCCACAACCACAAACTGCACCCACAACCACAAAATTTGCATCCACACCAAATTGCACCCATATCTACAAATCACACCTATAACTACAAATCGCGCCCGCGACCACAAAGCACATCTCCAACCATATACCAGACGGGATGGCCGAATGAGTTAGAGTGTCCGTATCCCGTGCTGGTAGATCGTGGGGTCGTGGGTTCGAACCCTGGTCGAGTCAAACCAATGACTTAAAAATTAATACTTGTCACTTCCTAGCCAGGTACTCGGCATTATTAGGATAGGTCAAGGACTGGTGTGCTCAGTGTCAGGATAATGAGACTGAGTGGGATAACAGGTCATGATGCCCGTGGCCTGGTTTCCCAGTGGGACAGCACTATAAAGTCGCTATGAATGTGCACTGTCACAAGTTGGTACCTGTCTTGATATGACCTCAGATGTTGCTAGGACGTAAAAAAACAACAAACAAACAAGCACTCTCCAACCATAATACACACCCACAATCACAATTCACAACCACAATCCACACCCCACAACATACCATACAACACTTGCACGCACAACCACAAACCACATCTCCAACCACAATCCCCACCCACTACCACACTGGCCACCACAATGCACGACCACAACCACAATCCATAACCACGACCGTAACGACAATCCACAACCCCCAATCCACAACCCACAATCCACAACCCACAATCCAACAACCCGCGCGCTTGTAACTCGGTCTTTATCTGCGCTTTGTCACAGATCTACTTATGGCCGCCCCCGCCCCGCCCCCCCCCCCCCCGCGCCCCTAACACACCGCCACGCCCACTTCCCGCCCCGCCCACTGCATGATGAGGAATGATCTATTACTCTTCCAGTAGCATCACTTCACAATTGTGATAGTAGAGAGATTTGTTTACATCTACATTGCAATCTCGCGGGAGTTAAGACTGCATTGTTTGCCATCCAGATGGCTGCTCCCTGGAGGCCCTCTGGGTATTCACGGTGAAGATTTTTCAATTGCCCTTGATAGGAGGAACCGGTCCGGTGATTACTTTTTTACCAACAAATCAACCACCGCCAACTTTTTTCGCGAATAAATAAATGCCCAGTTTTCAAATGGCCGTCATTTTGTCGCAGTCACACGATGCATGTGCCATGCACATTAAAGTGGCTGTCACACTACGTCGTATAGCATTAGCGTATGCCGACGTATGCGATTTTCGACATTCCACATTGGCATAGGGCATCATAGGTTACGTATATGTTGGGCATACGTCAAGTACGCTTGGGGTATGCCGGCATAGGTCAGCATAGGTCGGCATAGGTTGAGCCACTAAAAATATTTTGTGCATGTTCAAAATTGTCAACATATGTTGCAGTATGGCTCATACGTTTCTCATACGCTCGGCATACAATCGCCGTATGTCAGCATACGTTATGCACATGTTAGGGGTATTTCGGGATAGGTAGGAACACATACAGCCAATGGATGCATAATGTACTCCTAACCTGCTTCGAACGTATGCCTGCTGTATCTCCAGCGTACTTAACGTATATGCCGTACTTCTAGCGATGAAGTAACATACGTAACTTTGGTAAGCGCACCATGAGCATATGCGATAAGTCAGATATACGTTCTTCATACGTTACATATGTTGTGTGTACATGGTGTGTACATTGTATGTATGCCCATTTTTATCCCCCGCCCCTGCAAAGTTCGACGAATGCCGACGTACTGGCAAATTGTCGTATGTTGGGCACACGCTAAGGCCATACGTCATAGTGTGACAGGGCCTTAATTACATGCTTGAGTGCACAGGGTGACGTTAGATTGTTGTTGGCATTGTACACCCTTGCAACATCTAGGGCCATATCAGGACAACTACCGACTTGTGACAGTACACACTCATGGTGACTTTATGAAATAAGGCTTTTCCTTTTGTTTTTTTTGTTGGGGTTTTACATCCGAGCAACATCAATGGTCATTTCCGGATGTGCACCGACTTGTGACAGTGCACACTCATAGTGACTGTATAGTGCTGCCCAACTGGGAGATCAGGCAAGTGGCACCATGACCTGATACCTCACACAGTCACATTATCCTGATACTGTCCTAATTAGTCCTTGTCTTATCCTATTAATGTCGAGCAACAGGTTAGGTAGTAACAAGTATCAATTTTATAAGTCATTGATTCTCAACTTTCCCCAGAGAAAGCCTAAGCTCTAACGATTCGGCAATTACGTCTGGTCGTTAGTTGGGTGCATTTGTGTTGTTGTGTTAACTATCCAGTTGAAGTTCCATAATCTGAAGTTTTTGAGTTTCTGCTATATGTGTGGATACATATTAGTCTGATCGCGCTGATGCTATTTTTTTGCTTTACTTTAGAGTATCGGTTTTTAAATATTTTTAAATGGCTAACTATAGAGATAATTTGATGTGAAAAGATGCACAATAATTGTGGTGTGCATATCAAAATGATAGACATCATAGCGTTGAATCACTCCCACTAGTGACAGGTTATACAGTCAGCTCTGGTTAATCTGACACATTCTGTCACACACCAAATAATGTCGGATAGCAAATTGTGGGATTAACCAATTTAGACTATTTTGTGGTGGTTTGTGTCCATTATCTATCCGTTACATCTCCGGTTTGCTTCATGCAGAGTCCGTTTACGGTGCTGCGGGAATTTGGTCCGTCAGTTTTTGGCGCGTCCATGAACAGTCCGGTAGGTTCCCGGTTGGTATTCGGTTGGTGTCCGGTTGGTGTCTGGTCCGTCCGTTAGACATTCGGTTTTCGTCCCGTGATCGTCCGGTTATTGTCCGGTGGCTATTCATTAATGTACGTTCCTTGTCCGTTTAGCGTTTGTTTCGTCCAGTACATTTCAGTACATTTCGGTACATTTTGATACCGAACACCATCGGACTAGAAAATTCTTTGTCCGGTGGTGTCCGGTACTCAGTCCGGTGATGTATGACTGGGCCTTACGCAAAATTGTTGGATTAACCAGTGTCGGATTGGTCGTAATGCGAAGCATTTCGTTTGATGCGAGGGGAGGGAGAGCGACTCACCCGGCCCTGAGCGACTCACCCCCCCCCCCTCCTGCCACTGCTCACCTCCCCCCGCCCCTGAGCGACTCACCCCCGCCACTGCTCACCTCCCCCCGGCCCTGAGCGACTCACCCCCCTCCTGCCTCTGCTCACTTCCCCCCTTATAAGGCCGCCCGCCGGCCTCCCTCAGGCACTCAGCCTCCAGCCGCCTTCCAGCTCTCTGCCCCTTCTTCTTCTGGCCCTGAACCTCCTTAGGGTCGAATGTATAGCCATGCCACCTCAGCAGACTACCGCCATCGCACCCCGCCAACTCGACCCTCCACACCGAGCCCCCCACTTCACCCGAGTCCAAGTCGACGCCCGAGTCGCCTACGACAGGCTCACTCACGGGGCTCCCTGCCCGGCCTGGAACCGAGACCCCGCCTCGTGCGACCGGTCTTCCGTCGCGGAAGCCCACGGCGAGGCGGGGGACAAGCGCCGTCACGCATGCGCCTACTGCGCAAACGTGAGGCGCGTACTCACTATGCACTCGGAGGCCGACTGCATCACCAAGCAAGCCCGTGAGCGCCAGACCCCCCCCACCTCGGCGGATTTTTGATCCGCCGGCCTCCCCCCGGCCGGCCCGGGGGGACCCCTCCGGCGCCTCACCCCCACCACTGCCGACAGCCCCGCAAGCCCAGCCGACAACCTCCCAGTGACCATCGAACGCAGCGCCGCCAAGCCCCAGCCGAGGATCATCACCTCGGGCATCACACCTCGGACCGCATCCCAGCCCAGCCTCAGGAGGAACCCTCTGCCACCGATCCTCACGACACCGCCTTCAACTCCGCCCAGACCCCGACCACCACCCCATCCAGCCCCGAGGAGTTCGCTGCCCCCCTGATCGACCCTGGTCGGACCTCCTCACCGGATCCCGCCAAGGAGCGGGCCTTCCCTTTTTTGGCCGCCCGCCCCCTGTCGATGCAGGCCCCTGACACTTCCCGCCCCGAGAGGGAGCCTGACCCCCGACACGGCCCACCGCTCGGCCGGCCCCCCCCACCTGCTCCGCCTCGGGCGCGCCGCCAGCTTTCTCCGCCCAGACCTCCACCCCCGGACCCCCGCCTCGGATCATCACCTCGGGCGCGCCTCAAGCCCTCTCCTACTTTTGGTGGAGGGCTCCTCGGCACCCCCTCACTCCACTGACTTTTGAACTCTGCTCCTTAGCTACTCCGCTCATCATCATTTTATCCTTGTTCCTTATTTACCTCTCTTCCCCGTTACCCATCTGAGCCCCACACTGACTCTCTTACCAGCTCCTTCTGAGCCCTTTATCCTCATTATTACACTGCTCCTTATGAGCCCCTCACTATTTATCCTCTGCTCCTCATGAGCCCCTGACTCTTGCTCCTCGCGAGCCCCCTGCTCCTCATGAGCCCCCTGTATTGCTCTGCCTCCTCAGCCTGTTTACCTCCTCAGTTACCCTGTTTGTACCTTACTTTGTCATTTATTGTTATTTCACTGTTTCTCTGTATGTTGCCCGAGGCGTCGCAATAAACGCCTCAGTTTTCCCCACCTCCGCCTCTGTTCTTCCTTCTCGCGCATCGGTCGTAATGCGAAGCATTTCGTTTGATGCGAGGGGAGGGAGAGCGACTCACCCCGCCCTGAGCGACTCACCCCCCCCCTCCTGCCACTGCTCACCTCCCCCCGCCCCTGAGCGACTCACCCCCGCCACTGCTCACCTCCCCCCGGCCCTGAGCGACTCACCCCCCTCCTGCCTCTGCTCACTTCCCCCCTTATAAGGCCGCCCGCCGGCCTCCCTCAGGCACTCAGCCTCCAGCCGCCTTCCAGCTCTCTGCCCCTTCTTCTTCTCCACCCACCCACCCAACTCCCCCTCCTCTACCCTCCCCCCTCTGCGGCGGAGGGCTCCTCGGCACCCCCTCACTCCACTGACTTTTGAACTCTGCTCCTTAGCTACTCTCCGCTCATCATCATTTTATCCTTGTTCCTTATTTACCTCTCTTCCCCGTTACCCATCTGAGCCCCACACTGACTCTCTTACCAGCTCCTTCTGAGCCCTTTATCCTCATTATTAACACTGCTCCTTATGAGCCCCTCACTATTTATCCTCTGCTCCTCATGAGCCCCTGACTCTTGCTCGTCGCGAGCCCCCTGCTCCTCATGAGCCCCCTGTATTGCTCTGCCTCCTCAGCCTGTTTACCTCCTCAGTTACCCTGTTTGCACCTTACTTTGTCATTTATTGTTATTTCACTGTTTCTCTGTATGTTGCCCGAGGCGTCGCAATAAACGCCTCAGTTTTCCCACCTCCGCCTCTGTTCTTCCTTCTCGCGCATCGGTCGTAATGCGAAGCATTTCGTTTGATGCGAGGGGAGGGAGAGCGACTCACCCGGCCCTGAGCGACTCACCCCCCCCCTCCTGCCACTGCTCACCTCCCCCCGCCCCTGAGCGACTCACCCCCGCCACTGCTCACCTCCCCCCGGCCCTGAGCGACTCACCCCCCTCCTGCCTCTGCTCACTTCCCCCCTTATAAGGCCGCCCGCCGGCCTCCCTCAGGCACTCAGCCTCCAGCCGCCTTCCAGCTCTCTGCCCCTTCTTCTTCTCCACCCACCCACCCAACTCCCCCTCCTCTACCCTCCCCCCTCTGCGGTGGAGGGCTCCTCGGCACCCCCTCACTCCACTGACTTTTGAACTCTGCTCCTTAGCTACTCCGCTCATCATCATTTTATCCTTGTTCCTTATTTACCTCTCTCTTCCCCGTTACCCATCTGAGCCCCACACTGACTCTCTTACCAGCTCCTTTTGAGCCCTTTATCCTCATTATTACACTGCTCCTTATGAGCCCCTCACTATTTATCCTCTGCTCCTCATGAGCCCCTGACTCTTGCTCCTCGCGAGCCCCCTGCTCCTCATGAGCCCCCTGTATTGCTCTGCCTCCTCAGCCTGTTTACCTCCTCAGTTACCCTGTTTGTACCTTACTTTGTCATTTATTGTTATTTCACTGTTTCTCTGTATGTTGCCCGAGGCGTCACAATAAACGCTTCAGTTTTCCCACCTCCGCCTCTGTTCTTCCTTCTCGCGCATCAACTAGAGCTGACTGTATCTATTAAAGTGACTCGATATTCCTTATGTGCAGTAATACATGTTTGCAAAAGTGCATCAGTATCTAAGTTGGATATGGCGGATCAAATATAGGCAAGTGCTTTGATTTTGAAAATGTTATTCTTTTATTGGATTATGCAACTTTAAATAAGTAAATAATACACCTTTAAATCAGTCAACTTAACTGGAGTGACCGGGAGACTACTATACTAACGATTCCCGGGTGGCTCTGGTGGTGGTGCGGGTGTGTATGGTGGGTTTGGGTGTGGGTGTGGATGTGGGTGTGGGTGTGGGTGTGGGTGTGGGTGTGTGGGGGGCGGGGGGGGAGCAGTGTGCGGTTGTTTTGTCGGTATGTGGCGGTGGCGTGGATGATCGTGACCCACTGCTATCATTGGCAGAGATTTACAGTATGTCCCATGATGCCTCAATATTATGCCCATCATTGTCTGTGTGTGTGAGGTGCAGCAATGTGTGTGTGGGGGGGGGGGGGTTGATGGGGAATGAGTGGGCATTTATTTGTGGACTGGAAGGAAGGAAGAAAGAAAGAAAGAAAGAAAGAAAGAAAGAAAGAAAGGAGCGGGGTTTATTACAAGTCCCCACAAGTTTCTTTAAAACAAATAAGACTTACTGTCTGAGCATTCTAGCTTGTGTGTGATGTATATGGCATCACTGCGTATCTAAATGTATATTTCCCGTGCACTTCTTAGCGATTGATTTTGTCAAACTTGCTGTAATGTTGTTTATGAAGGCATCGGAAATATATATTCATGAAGTATATATTAACAAACTATATATGTCCTACCAAGGCTTTAAGGCACTGGCCAGGTCCTTGAACATGCACCATAATGTGGATTCTATGCCCTGCCTTGCTCTCTACCCCCCCCCCCCTCTCTGCTTGTCTTCACCCCCTCCCTCACTCAATTGTCTACCTGAGCTACACAGGCAAACTAATCACTCTCTATATATCAAATGTCAGAAGATACAAGATTGAGTGTTGGGACTTGAGAGGGAGGGCTCCATTCTCCCAGCCCCGTCACATATACTGCACCCCTAATAAAAGTACAGTTTATGCAACAAACAACCACCTTAGCCCATAACACTGAACTTGCTATAGCTAACCCACTAATACCCTATCATCCTCTTTAATCTACTAATATGCCCTACAGAAGTACCTGCTGAACTACCTATTTCCAATGTAATATAAATGACCATGAGACCAGTGCCTCAGCGCTAAAAAAAAAAAGTATGTTCCGATGAATAAACTGTTTTACAAACAACAACCGAAAAATGTTATCTACACCAAACATTGCTCGTTCGGTAGGTACACAATACGTCCATATGCTGAAACAGTTGACTTCGAATTGAAAAGTTTCACCATGCGAATGTGCAATGTGTATGTGTGTGAGGGGGGGGGGGGTTGAGGGCGGGGGTGCGAGGGGGGAAGGCGGCACAGTTGTTTATGTTATCCCAGTGGGAAATTTGTGGAATTGTTGATAATGGGGAAGAGAAGGTCTCTTCAAGGGCTAGAGGGGAAATACGCCACATGACCTTTCAATTCTGAGTGGCTAAAATCGAAACGTCAGTTCGGCTGGGTCTGTTGGGAGTCAGACCAGGCAACCACAGCACACAGGGTCACCATTGCCACCACACTGCACCGGAAGTAAGACCTGCGAGGAGGCATTGGCAGTTAGGTATGGGGGGGGGGGGGGTAAGGAGGTATGTCAATGGTGGTTCTGTCAAGAAATATGGGCAAGTCTTTTAGGTCAGTTGTTCTGATATATATCATGTATATATGTAGCGTTTGTAACATATATAGCGTATGTATCGTATGTAGCGTATGTACCGTTTGTAGAGTATGTGGCGTGTGTAGCTGATATAGCGTATGTATCGTTTGTAACATATGTAGAGTATGTAGCGTGTGTAGCTTATATAGCGTATGTAACGTATGTAGCGTATGTTGTTGGTCGTTAGAGTTTTACGTCTTGACAACATCTAGGGTAATCAGGATGGGTACCGACTTGTGACAATGCGCACTCATGGTGCTGCCCCATCGGAGACCAGCCTGCCAACACCATGACCTGATATCCCACTCAGTCACATTATCCTGACACTGAGCCAACCAGTCCTTATCCTATCCTAATAATGCCAAGGGCCTGGCTAGGCAGTGACAAGTATCAATCTTCTAAGTCATTGGTTTGACTCGACTGGGAATTGAACTCCCGACCTTCCGCACGGGAGGCCTGCGCTCTACAGATTCGGCCACCGCGTCCGATATGTAACGCATGTAGCGTATATAATATACATAATGTATGTAACACATATGATACGTATGTAAGTTTGTAATATGCGTCAGGTATGTAACGTATATAATATACATATCTATCATATGTAATGTTTGTAACATAGGCAACATATATGTAATATATGAAACATATTTAACATATGCAACATATGTAACATATGTGACATATGTAGCATATGTAACATGTAACATATATAAGAGATGTAACATATGTAACTTATGTAATATTTATAATATATAATTGGATGTATGCCACTGATATGCATTTTATAGTGGACATATGAATGTTCTATAGTAAAGGTTTTTTTTATGGATTTCTAATCTTATGGATCCCCTTATGTATTTCATCTTGGTTGTCCTTATTGATGAAATATGCAAATTAGGGTCGCCATTACCAAAAAAGCCTATTTCTTTAATAGCTCAGGGACTATGCAAGATAATGTGCCAAAGGTTATGTCTAAATCTAGATTTTCAGGGTCAACGATTAAGATAAAGGCTTTATTTGGAATGTACTAATGACAATTTTGGGTAATCCTTGGAATATATGCAAATTATGTTTGCCACGTTTTTTTCGATATCTTAGGAAAGATGGAAGATAGTGTTCCAAAGGTAATGTCCAGACCTATGTTTTTGGGTAAAATATTAAGAAAAATACCTCAGCTGGATTGTCCAAACGACATATTTTGGCAGTATTTTGAATGTGCAAATTATGGCCACCATTACTGATGAATCTTCTTTTTTCAATATCTCAGGAAATAGAGATGACAATGTGTCAACAGTTATATCTAGACGTATGTTAGCAAGGTCAATGATTGAGAAAAAATCCTGGAAACCGTTTCTAGATGTACGTTTGTTCTTACTGCAAAGGCATTATGTTCATCAATGACCGATAATTATGATATATTCATCATCTCTCAATGACTCTACGCTACAAACACATCAAATGTACATATAATAAGCGGCTGTTATGTTTTACTGGGCAGATATATATATTTGCATACAAATTTGTGATATACCAAGTTGTAAATATATCACATTGGATCATATTATGTTGATATCTTCAAAATGGTATACGTCCTGGATATTGACAGCCATGATACCCATATCAGTCAGTTTCACCCAATTTAAATGGTCATAGCATATGTAGTGGTATGCACTGACCTCTCAGGCAAGTAACCACATAGACAGGTAGGCGTGGGGAGTGTGTTGATATCAGGGAGCCTAGGTGGTGTAATGGTTAGCACACTGGCCCGGAATGCAAAGAGATGTGGGTTCGAAGTCCCGCTCTAGGCGCGGTGTTTCCCATTTTCATCACCCCCACGGACACTGGTTGCCGTGATCAGGATCCTGTACAAGCTTTGCGCTGTATGGTTGTTGAACCTACCCTGTGTATGTATGTGTTAGTGCATTGCCTGTATGTATGTAATTGTAAGCATTACAAGACTTACAATTCCAGGGGGACGAGTGTAGTGGTCTGCACTGACCTCTCAGGCAAGTAACCACATAGACAGGTAGGCATGGGGAGTGTGTTGATATCAGGGAGCCTAGGTGGTGTAATGGTTAGCACACTGGCCCGGAATGCAAAGAGATGTGGGTTCGAGTCCCGCTCTAGGCGCGGTGTTTCCCATTTTCATCACCCCCATGACACATATTAGGTTTTGTTCGAAGCATAAAGCATGTAGCATTCAATGGCTTATCACAGAAATAATATGTACGGAAAGAAAGGTAGTAAGTACAATTTAATTTGGTTAATATCTAAACCACCTCCTAATAAGAATTATCACTTTCATCGACTTTGTCATCACAATCACTGGCTCTAACTAATGATTGGTTATTCCAATTTTCTGCGCCTCCACACTTGCAGTAGATGGCGCAGAATAAATAGTTTTTATGACAACTGCAGGAGGCAGTACCACAGGTCTTGCTCTCTGCTTGACTTGGACAACAGAGAACATCAATTAAACTGGGGGAGCTGAAGGACTGGTGGCAAAGTTAGATGATGGTATTCCATCCTTCATGGTCCATCTAAACTGACTGGCATTCACATTTGGAGGGCTTCGTTGAACAACAGCTCTCCGCAGCATCATTTGAAGGTGCCTTTTGTACATGGAGAAATAGGTTAGCATCCGGTGGAGGGAAGGCCATTGTTTGCACTGGTTTCAGTTTCTTCTTTGCATAGATCATGTTCTTTATTGAGGTGCCTGGTGGTTGATTATACATTGCTACAAAGAATTACTGACCTGTTTCCATGAGGTGTTTTCCTCACCCAGCATCTCCGATCTAAGATCCCTTCCTGAAAGGCATTCAGAGCACTGAATGAGATATTCTAACTACAAGCTACACAGGTAGGAACATAACTAATGTCGCATGAATTAGCCGGCACTCTGCAAAGAAAATTATGCAAGCTTAAATGAGGAAATAATCAATGAAAACATAGGTCATGAAAACATAGGTCTAAACACCTTTTTTTCACATTACCATGCATAATTCAGAAGATATTGAAGAAAACATGTAGTTCGGTAATGGCAACCCTAATTTGCATATTAAAAGATTTGCCTAAGGTTGCCGTGAGGCCAACTAGGCTCAAATGCATCAGGGGACCTATAACGCTTGAAATCCACCAAATAACCTTGTACTATAGAACATTCATAGGTTCTCATTATTGGCAAATGGACTATAATGCCGAATACAAACTAGCTAGCTAAAATTATCAGGTGTAGAACATTGATCAAGCATATAGTGTAGCCATGGTAACTTATATACATGCATGCAACTCAGACAAGCTATGGTATTTAAGCGACACAAGACCGGCACAGGTTTATGTGGGCATTTATTTGGTTTTAGAGTCAGATTAATGAGTCATTTGTTAGCCAATTTAAGTCAAGAGCGAGGTATATAGACGATTAACCCTAGCGTTCAAGAGCCTTAATATAGTCGGGTTGGGTGGGTGGCTCAAAAAACCTGAAAGCTGGAATATGTGTTACCTTGTCAGAGCACTGAGGAGGAATGATCGAAGTCACAATGTCTGTGAAATAATTATGTCAGCTCAGGCTTTAACGCGCTAGATGGTGGGGGTGCTGCGGTAATAATGTAGTTTATATTTTCAGGCCAGGTGGCGCCACCTGTCGGCTTCAAGCGTCGACTGTGAGTTTGTATTAGAAAAGTACAACTTCGGGTGGAACTTTACCGGCAGTGCTAAAAAGACATGTTTTACATGTTCGTTGAGTATACATATGTGTATATGGGGTGCCGGTCCTGTGTGCTCAATTACCCATGTTGAGGCCAACATGAACAATTTGGGAAGATTTAATTAGCATTAAAATGATTTTGACGGTCATCAATGCCCTTATACTGCGGAACTTGCCAAACGTGTAGGAAATTATTAGATTACTTGAAAGAGCAGCCAATGCTCCCATGTATTCATGAATTATACATTGAACTGATGACCCACTTTTGAGTGTTATACCCTTTTTATCATCATTCTGCCTACACTATTGAGTTAGGTGCAATAAGGTCGTCATACCGCGCTAGGCCAGTATTCGCCACGAGTCAGGTAGGATGGCAGTAACACCACTAGATAAAAGATTCACCCTGTACTTGTTGTACTCTAGTGAATGACAACGTAGTGTAAATACGGGCGAAAATAGCTTTAGTATGGAACCGGAAGTAGAATGGCTGGTTCCAATATCAAATGGATACTTATATCGGCACAGAGTTGGTGAAATGGGAGAGAATGAAAAAAGACCAGATGGCGGCCATAAAACGCCGTCGATTTCACTTTTAAATCTTATTAAACTAGATGTTTTATTATATTTTTCAACTCAAAGGTAGCGGGGAAATATGAAGACATTTACAAAGAATAAATGTTGCTTCTTAGATTCTGAAATTAGGCTCTCATTTCATTAACCCTCTTTTCGACCGTTTTTATATAGGGCTGGTCTTCACCTGTGCACTTCGAGTACCGGGTGATCCTTTATCTATAACACCACATGCTCTGATTGGGAGCTTATCGCTGTCGTGATTGGTCTCAGCTTCTTGGTATAATGCACTGCAACATGAAGAGCATTTGCTTGAAATTAACTCGCTATGAACTGTGACTCTTTTACGCCCAGGGCCGAAGCCACCGTGAGGGGTGAGGACCAGTGGTACAGCACTGAGTAATCACATATGAATCAAAATCATTTAGCAACAAAGAAATACAAGGCAAACCAATATAAGACTAATGCTCATTTCACACAGTAGATGGCGGCACCCTAAATGCTAGCCGTCTTCGTCTCTAACCCAAGCATGTTGCCGTTGCACTTGATTTTGCTGAAAGCATGCACAAACCCAACGGTACATATATATATGCTGTATAATTCATTATACGAGTATAATAAGGCCGGAAGATTGCATCTACCCCCCAGCCTCTCCTCCGTCCTCAGTCATTGGCTGGAGGAGCCTATATTATTATTAAGTCATCTACTGATACAGCCTCAGCACTGCAGGTGGCGCCACCTACCCACCCACTCGTCAGCGACCGCTACGCTCACTGATTGTATATAGCATATATATGCTATATAATGCATTATGTGAATATAAATAATAATGGTGTTCGTAGTTTCCCCTGACGCCCCCTGGAGCCCACTTTCGGTAATACCACCGACTTGTGGCCCAATCCCTTCAATATATATATATATATATGTATATATATATATATATATAATGTGTAAATGTGAATATTTATTAATCCCTCTTGATGGTTGGTGGTTGGAATTTTATGTCCTGAAAACAGTATCAATTTTGTAAGTCATCTGTTTGACTCGACAGGGAGTCGAACTCCCGATCTCCCACACCAGAGGCTTGCGCTCTAGCGATTCGACCAGCGCGTATGGTGATCCCTCTTTATCCTTCATGCTTGGGTTGCACAATTATAAAGGATGGTCACTCTATCAATGGAAAGTCCCGCTTGAATTGAGTCGACTTCACTGAATGAGGGGTGGGCAGCTTTGTCATAATCTACTAGTACTACCAGACAATGTACGACAATACGCACCCCTTAGTGCTTTCACATAGGAATTTCTGAAATATTCATCCAGTGGCACCATCCCATGGCAAACAACATGCATTGTCTTCGATCAGGTTTAGTAGTAGTTTTCTTACTCAGACATAATCACTAACTTTATTTATGTGTTTAAAGTATTTTGAACTTGACTATACCATAACATTGTTTACATTATTAAAGTTGCATAGTCCGATGCTTTTGAGTTTCTGCTATTTTCTGATATAAATTAATTATACTAATCGCTATAATCCACTTTACCTTAGCTTGAAGTAACTTTAATTTTAAATGGCTAAGTTTGGAGATATTTGACGTCAAAACATTCCAAAATAATGTTGGCAAGCATGACACAACTCAGACACCATAGACCGCAGTAGTAACAGGTTCTATTATTTGACTTATCATGCCCTTCTAGGCAGCAACAAATGCGTAATAAGTGCACCAGTGTCTAAGTTGAATATGTAGAATCAAATGTAGATAAGTGTTTTGGTTTTGAAAATTTGATGTTTTCATCGGACTAAGCAACTTTAATGTTAAGAGATAATACACTATAAATACACTATAATTGTTGCACATTGTCTTTGATGGTACAACAGTCAGGGTGGGCTAAGGAACCTGTCCCCTTGGTTCAACGGTACAGCAGTCAGGCTGGGCTAGGGGCCCTGTCCAATTAATTACCTTGTTTGCTGTATTTCCCGGGCATCTTGTCAGACATTGTGTTTGGTACTACCCACACTCTGTAGGGCGAGCTGTTCATCTAAGGGCACAGGGCAGGTAGGTCTAGTGTTTGTGGATTGATCCCAGAACTACGGCTGAGGGTAAGGCGTATGGTGTTTCGGGAATTATCCCATGGTTACCAGATACCGAAGCCAACCCTGTTATGCTGAACCACGGAGTGGTCTTATGAGGCCGGAGGAAATCCTTCTTCCCTTTCTAGTAGGAATCACAACTTTTCCTCATCGGTGATGAGGGGGAAGGACACCAACCAAGCGCCACCCGTGAGCCTAATCCATTTTAGAAGAAGGTTTAATTTACATATTTTGCCTCAGATCTCACACCTGCTTTGTAGCACCCTTCTCCCCTGAGGTAATGTTTGTCAGCTCTTAAATACACCAGCAGGTGCAGATGTGCAGGCTTCTTATACAATGGCTGACCAATCCGTTACATGCAGACGTATATGTATACATAATACATACACAAGAAATGCACAGGCCTAATATATTAGTTGGCTGTTGGAGTTTTACGTCCTGGCAACATCTAGTGTCATATCCAGAATGGTACCACCTTGTGACAGTGCGCACTCATGATGCCACACTGGGAGACTAGACCACCAGCACCAGGACATGATATCCCACTCAGTCACATTATCCTGACACTCAACCAGCCAGTCCTTGCGTGATCCAAACAATCCAGAGCACCTGCCTATGAAGCGACAAGTATACATTTGTATGTCATCGGTTTGACTCGACCACTGGTTTGAACCCGTGCATTCGAATCCCACAATCTACCAAAATGGGAGACAGATGCTCAACTCATTAAAATGGCAGTTTATTCAACTAAAACACCAAACCACCAGTGTGCCCCCCCCCCCCCCCATCTGCCCACTAGCACAACTCTGAATTTAAATTAAGCGAACGAAAAGGGGCCGCAGAATAACTAATGCATCTATGATGCTAAACCCTCACCTGAATACCTATATCTCTTGCTAGGTGGGTGGAAGGTTCTACACCACATCTCCTTTACCCAGGATATCGATAGGTGTTCCGGCAGTACCAAGCCGCGTACAGGCAACCCGGGCCGCCTCCCGCCTACACCCGAAAGACAATGAGCGGTTCGCCGACTACTTAGCCCGAATGTTCCAGTGTCTTTCACTGGATTTGTCATCCCGGTCTGCTAGCGACTGTTTGGTCCCTATGCAAAGGGTGTTGAATATGTTACACGCCGATAAGAGATATAGGTATTCAGGTGAGGGTTTAGCATCATAGCTGCATTAGTTATTCTGCGGCCCCTTTTCGTTTGCTTAATTTAAATTCAGAGTTGTGCTAGTGGGCAGATGGTGGGGGGGGGGGGGGGGCACACTGGTGGTTTGGTGTTTTAGTTGAATAAACTGCCATTTTAATGTTGTTTGCTCATTTATTCAGTGTTGTGAATGTAAATTTCCGTTAATAATATGTAGTGTAGGCCTATAGTTGTTTAGTTAATATGATTAACACATGTTGTGCCTGGGAGCACAGAGTTCAGGGTTTTGCGCTAACTATGTTTTGGTGTAAACAGGTAAATGGCATTGAGACATATTTATCAACCTAAAGCACACCCACATTTGAGAGTTTCTACGAACACCTTTGGTTGTATTGCCTCCCCTAATTTAACTGTAAGTTATATTTTGCTGCCATCTGGTCATTTGACACAAATTTACTCACTTCAGAATTGCATCAGAGGTAATTTGTGCTGTCAGTTGACACGGATCGGACTATTTTGAAATTTTATATAAATCTCCTTTTTTTTGTCTTGTGATGAATTTATTTACCCTGCTCATAACGGATAATTGTGTTAATACTTGTTTTCACCGCTGGGCAGCACTAGGCCAATTTGATTCAAAACTGACAGCATAGATACTGTTCCTGTTAGCTTTTCACTGTGAATATGTCCATTGATGCCAACATGGCTCTAAGCCATCAGCAATAAATCATCAAGCATGTTATCATCATTATTGGACTTGTTTATATTGCTACTATATTTTAGTTAATATTATTTTAGTTAATATGTATAGTATAAATGTGCATAGTGTGGACAATCAATATAAATAGTTATATGCCATACACAAGATTCATCTTATTGTATCACCTTGATATGTAATAATAGTTCTGGTTGGTTGTCCTGGCCAAATCTAAGGTCATATCAGGACGGGCACCGACTTGTGACAGTGTGCACTCATGGCGACTTTATAGTGCTGCCCCACTGTAATAATACTGATAGGCTTCAGTTAATATACATGTAATATATATCGTATACACTAATCAGCATACATAGTCCCACACCATACAATACGCATATATAAGAATTGTATTGGATCACATTGGTATCTAATAATAGTGATAACAATCTCAGACAACTAGATCATATTTGCATGACTTTATTGTCACTATTATAATAAGTGTTCCTTTTGCAATTTTAGTATTATGAATTAGGAAATATATACCCAATTCGATAAGCGAAGATATTTTATGTGAACACCTTTCTTTTGAACGTGTCTATTTGATTTAATAATCATAGTCCTGTTTCAAGTATGTCACATTTGCAGTAAAAGGCTCTATTACAGAAGATATAGTTGTTGAATTACCTACATCTTGTTTTTGTTGTTGTACGTCCTAGCAACAACGGTGGTAAGATCGGGACGAGTACTGACTTGTGACAGTGCACACTCATGGCAACTTTATAGTGTTGCCATACTGCGAAATCAGGCTGCTGACACTGTAAAAGTGTAAGCGAATATATATCCCACTTAGTCACATTATCGTGACACTGAGCTAACCAGTCCTTAACCTCTCCTATTAATGTTGAGCGCCACACTAGGAAGCGACATCTATACATTTTAAAGTCATTGGTTTGACTCGACCGGGAACCGAACTCACGACCTTCCGCACGCGAGGCACGCGCTCTGCCGATTAGGCCACCGCGCCGGTTATATTTGCATCTAGATGTCAGCACTGTATATTTATCGTAATATAATAATGGGTTGCTTTATATATATATATATATATATATATATCTATATATATATATATATATATATATATACACACATATATATTCGCATGCCCTTATTGTTGATATCATATGACTATGAGTATGATGAGGCTGAGGTTTTAAATAGAAAAACGCGTGTAGCGAACTGCTTAACAGTTTCAGTGAAGAATGTACACATTATTCATAACCAATTCCTTGTTTGCGCTATATGCAAAATTTAAAATATTTCAAGAGATTGAGATCCGTCTGTGCTGTATAACAGTACTTGCATAATCAAGAGTTATACAAGAAACTAAAGATGTCGAGTAAATCAAGATAGGCTAATTCTTCCCGCCTGTCGTTTATGGCCGTTATATCCCCTAGTTCTTTTCTAGACAGCTAGAAGTACAGTCTCCCCTTCAAATGTTGGATCTCATCGATTTGAACAGTACCTGTTCGTAGTTATATTCAAATAACTTAAATAAAATCTGGTATCGACACCCACAATTATATGACTTCAGGGCACCGTCGACCCACATATCACTGCAAAAAAAAACACTCTTTCTTTTGCCATAACGAGCTGGCATTAGAGGCACATTAGGGCATAGATCAGCCAGAAGAGGATCTGTAAGAGGATCTGTAGGTATGTATTAACAGCCCGCCTGGGGGACCAGACGGGATGGCCGAATGAGTTAGAGTGTCCGTCTCCCGTGCTGGTAGATCGCGGGGTCGTGGGTTCGAACCCTGGTCGAGTCAAACCAATAACTTAACAATTGATACTTGTCGCTTCCCAGCCAGGCGCTCGGCATTATTAGGACAGGGCAATAACTGGGGTACCCAGTGTCAGGATAATGTGACTCAGTGGGATACCAGGTCATGGTGCCGGTGGCCTGGTTTCTCAGTGTGACAGCACTATAAGGTCGCCATGAGTGCGCACTATCACAAGTCGGTACCCATCCGGATATGACCTTAGATGTTTCTAGGATGTAAAACAACAACAAACAACATCCCGCCTGGTGTGAACGCTTTGCTAGGATAGGGCAAGGATCGTTTGTCTCAGCAGTCAGCTAATAATGTGACTGAGTGAAATATCATAGCAGTTGGTTGGTTGTTTGCGATTAACATCCTGATAACACATAAAGTCATATCAGGATGGGTACCGACTTGTGACAGTGCGCAGTCATGACGAATTTATAGTGCTGCCCTACTGGGATAACTGGCCGCCAGCACCATGACCTGATATCCAACTCAGTCACATTATCCTGACACTGATTCAACCAGTCCAAGCCCTATCCTAATAATGTCGAACACCTGGCTAGGAAGCGACAAGTATCAATTTTGTAAGTCATTAGTTTGACTCGATCAGTGTTCGAACCCGTGTGTTCGAATCCCATGAACTACCAAACCGGGAGACAGATGCTCAACTCATTCGGCCATCCCGTCTGATCTACTGATTATATAAATATTACCCGGATTAAATATATCATTGCTCGTCCCAACAGATAACATCAGCAACAATTCTACGTAGTTGCAGTCAGTATGTGGAATGGTTGAAGATGGAAAAAAAATTGATCACATTGATCACATCAATATAAATAAGCTCCACACCAAATTATACCAAAGCCACGCAGAGAAGAATCAGTTTTCCCATGGAAGCTATAGCCACTGGAAAGCCAATTCCGATTTTCTCCATGCATTAACAAAATATGGCACCCAGTTACCAACTATTTGGAGGCATCAGAAACCAAATAGGACTATTACTTTTGTTCTAAAAGTGAATGAATTGCAGCTAGCTACTGATAATTTGAGGAAATAATAATATGAATATGGTTGGATTTGATTCATGAAAACTCTCCTACAATGCATTTGAAATTGGCTTAACATAGACAACAAATTATAGCTTTTGAGTTATCGAAATTTGTTTGTAGTATAACAATATAGAATGTACAATAATGCACAGCATGCAGAGGTTAGCTCGATTGCTGGTGGTAAGTAGACCTGGCCTATATTCCTTTTTGTTCGAATATCCGTCAAGACTTATGTTTGAGATGGCTTGACATTGGTGTGGTGGTAATAGCGAATGGTAGACAGGAAGTGTTCACACTTATTTGTCTGTAATGTCTGAGAACATAACATTTCTAACTTGATTACAGTCACATCTAGGTGGGACATTTGTATTAAACCAGTAGGTTAGGGCTCGTACATTCCTTCAGTATTAGTCGAATAGGCAGTTGGATTTCTAGATGGAAAATGCATATTTTTAGCATAGTGTAATGCTTTGAGCTACAAGTCAGTCACTCAGTCGCTCAGTCGGATGAATTAGTCACATTTTTGGAATTGTATATATATATCCAGGTATATATATCTACATAATACTTATCCATATGTATATTCATCTATATATATATATATACATATATATATATAGTAGTTTGTTATCAACAAGTTGCTGCTGGCTGTTTTATATTCAATATAATTCGCTAAATGAACATCATTTGGATGCCAACATGTATTGCATCAATAGCACCAGTAATATGTATTAAATCAATAGCACCACCAATGATTACTGTATCAATAGTACCACCAACATGCGTTGTCCCAATAGCACCATCAACATGTATTGCATCAATAACACCACCAACATGTATTACATCAATAGCACCACCAAAACACATTAGCATGTATTACATCATTATATACACCAGCATGTATTACATAACTAGCACCACCAACATGTATTACATCAATAGCACCACCATCATGTATTACATCATTAGCACTACCAACATGTATTACATCAATAGCATCACCACCATGTATTACATCATTTACACCACCAACATGTTATACATCAATAGCACCACTATCATGTATTACATCAATATCACCAACAACATGTTACACATCATTAGCACCACTATCATGTATTACATCAATATCGCCACCAACATGTTATATATCAATAGGACCAACATGTATTTCATCAATAGTGCCAGCAACATGTATTACATCAATAGCACAACCAACAGGTATTACATTAATAGCACCACCAGCATGTGTTACATCAATAGCACCACCAACATGTATTACATCATTAGGACCATCAGCATGTATTACAGTAATAGCACCACAACATTATTATGCATCAATAACATACCTACATGTATTACATCAATATCACCACCAACATGTTATACATCAATAGCACCAACATGTATTTCATAAATAGCGCCACCAACATGTATTACATTAATAGCAGTACCACCAACATTATTATACATTGATAGCACTACCAACATGTAGTACATCAATAGCACCACCAAATATGTTATGCATTAATAGCACCCCATTGTGTATTACATCAATATCACCAACAGCATATTATCGAATAGAAAACACAATACATGAACTGCATTCACTCTCATATTTTAATTGTCCTGAACCCAATTACTAAGAACCAAATGCAATCTCGCTCTAATCAACTCAAAGTGTTTGCTAGCATGATGTGAAAGTGTCCAAAGGGGTCTACTAAGTTTCTATTAATCAATAACTCGTGCAATGCCAGATAACTTCTTTGGCGGGCCTAACGACTTCCTTAATTAGGATTCTCCGCCCGATTTCCCCCCAAACAATGGCAAATGGCAATATAAATTAAGCCTTTACAAGTTTTGCTGTCAGTGCCCTCACTGTCTTCAGTCGCTGTTACTATTTGTGAGTAGGGGAGGCCGCGGGTTTCTTTTGGGGTGTGTTTTTTTTTAATAAATAAATATCTACGTATATCCATCCATATACGTATACATACAAATATATACATATACATACCTACATATATAGTAACACCTTTCTATACCGACCCCTCCACAGATCGACCACTCCCCTATATCGATCGCTTTATTTGGGTCCCAACAATACCATTGTAAGGATATTCTAACTCTCTAAACTGCCCACCTCCCTAAAATGAACCACTTGAGGTCGGTCCCATGGTCGGTCGATTTAGAGAGGCTTTACTGTATGCACATATGTACATATTATAAATGTATGTAGGCCTACATATAGAGAGTTCAGGCAAAAAAAAACCTGTAAACGCTAAACCAAAATTTGAATTAAAATTAACGATTTTTACCTGAAGATTAATTTAATTGCAGCTTATTCTACTTTTCTTGTGATGAAATGATTATGGAGCAATGAACACACAAAAATAGGACTAAAAACAAAAATTAATTCTTTGATGGTTTGATTCCAATATTTATCTCAATTTTTGGATTGGCGTTTATGGGTTTTGGCGCCTGAACTCTTCATATATATATACATATATGACCATGACAGTAAGTGTGCCTCTACTGTAGATGTGATGCGAGCTCTCCCGGTGCATTGTGGGTAGTGCTGACACAGTAGGATGCATGGTTGCCAGCCAGTAACTAAAGCCTTCATTGCTCACAGGCACAGAAGATGATGAGGCTGGTTTGGGAAAACATGGCTTTTATTCGGTTGCGGCCCCCAGCCTCCAATGGACGTGTACATTCTGGATTGACGATGGGCCGTGGCCGACATAATGTCATGCAGGTGATAATATAAGAGCATGAGATGAGAGATGCGACGTATGGACAAGTTAACGTGCCATTGTCAATTTTTTAAATGTGTTTTTTGGCAATTGCGCGGTTGTCAATTGGGCGATTGTCAATTGAGTAGTTAATGGACTTCCTTGTCTAAATGTGTTTTTAATTTTAGTTTTTTTAATTGTTTTTGAATTGGCTGTGCCAATTAGAGTGCAGGTGCGGGTGGGTGGGTAGAAAAAGGGTGCAGTAGTGGTCAGTCGGAGGCGCTGTTGCAGACTGACTCCCTTGTGCTGTGTGGTGCCGGGCTCCGGTCACTGGAGTGATCTGATTGGCTTAGGTTGATTGATTGATTGATTGGTGGTTGCTTTACGCCGTGTCGGCAGCACAGGCCATAGTCACGGCGAGAAATGTTTTTTTTTTGTTCAAACCATCACTTTTTCATGTAAAAGCAGACAATCAATTATGTGCCAATAGACACTCATTAAATTAGAAAGCTCAAGTGTTTTGTATTTTGATTGGTCGTGGGAGTGTGAGGTGGATTCTGGGCTCCTTTCCCCCCCAGCCCCCCCCCCCAGCCCCGCGGCGGATGGAGGGGGGGGGGGGAGCTGGCAGCCTCACCTCTCCACCGTGCCCAGCAATGAGTCCGAATGAGCGACCCCGCTCATTCAAGGCAATGGCTATAACAAATTCGTTATGTGCATAAAAGGCTTGGATAATGCAGTTCTCAACTCCTATCCCTGTACACTTCACGCGACCTGCTGCTGAAACCGACACAACACACTACCGTGGAGAGTCCAACGGCTACTCCAATTTACTATTTAATACTATGTAAACAAAATTGTGTAAATACATATATTCCCGCAGCAGTTAAAGGCCCTGTCACACTACAACGTTTCTCACGAACGCGCTTCGACGCGTGGCGACGTGTTGCATTTTTGGGCGAACCGTCGGTACACGTCCGGCGCGTTACCGGCGCGTTACCGGCGCGTTACCGGCGCGTTACCGGCGCGTCGGTACATAGCAACGTGTCAATGGAAATGTTGGCGCGCGTCGGCGCGCGTCGGGCCGCGTCGAGGTTTTGTGCTTGCACAAAACTTTTGACGCGCGCCGACGCGCACCACCGTGTTGGATCGCACGTTACCTGCGCGTTGGCAGGACGTGGATGCACGTTACCAGCGCGTTGCCGGCCCGCTCGAACCACGTTGAGCAACGTCCATCAACGCTGGGGATTTTTTGCCAAACTGCGTTGGACGTGTTGATGGCGCGTCTTGACGTGTTGCTGGCGCGTATTGACGTGTTGCTGGCGCGTATTGACGTGTTGCTGGCGCGTCTTGACGTGTTGCTGGCGCGTCTGCCGCGCGCCTAATGCTACCCCGGCCTTCTGCAAACTTTTAATGACGCGCTACACCCTCGCCGTCAGCGCGCTGGCGGAGCGCCGACAACGCGCCGATAACACGCTGATGGCACGCTAGGAACCCGCTGGCGGCACGTTGACATTTTCTTCTGCCGCACGTCGAACCACGTTGGCTGCGCGCTCATAGCACGCTACTACCATGCTGCGCCGCGTCAAACTTTATCCCAAAGCGCCGAAAAGTTCGACGTTTCTCGACGGGTTGCAAATATTTTGCACGTTGCCGGCGCGCCGGGGGAAACGTCGTAGTGTGACAGGGCCTTAAGGTCGGAAGACCAGTGCTACGGTAATGACAACAGATATATATGAATCAAAATCATTTATATTTGCATACATGTGCATAGATGTGCATAGACGTGTATTTATGTGTACACAGGTTATTTTTGTTCACCCCCTCACCCCCCCCCCTTCCGACAAATGAAGCCACTTTAAAATGTTATCAAACTGATTGGCACATGCGAAGCTATTACCTAAATTAGGTAGTCACAAGAGTCAGCTTCCCCCACGTACACTTACACCAAACGTGATAACATAGACAACATCAATACTGGTTTTATTACCTTTGTTTTGTGTGGCGTATTGATATGATATAAGAAATTAGTCCCGTTCTCTATAAGCAAATTACTAGCTTTTATGCTTATTTTTGTAATTATTTGTTATGCATGATACAACTGCATTGGAAATATTCAAACTCAAGCAAGGAATGTTATATACACAGAATCGACTGACATTGCAATTCGTAAAAACAACAACTGCTAAGCGGTTTTTAACTTGGTCGATGAAAATCAGCTGCAGCTTTCCTTGATTATTCCAAATGGAAACTAATTTTCTTGTATTATAGTCATGTGAATTATATATATATATATGTTAAACCACTTCACAATGTGCTTCGGTCTTTGAATTTCTCTGACCAGACGGGATGGCCAAATGAGTTAGAGCGACCATCTCCCGTGTTGGTAGATCGTGGGGTCGTGGGTTCGAACCCTGCTCGAGTCAAACCAATGATGTAAAAATTGATACTTGTTGCTTCCTAGCCTGGCGCTTGGCATTATTAGGGTAGGGCAAGGACTGGTTGGCTCAGTGTCAGGATAATGTGACTGAGTGGGATATCAGGTCATGGTGCTGGCAGCCTGGTCTTCCAGTGGGGTAGCACTACAAAGTCGCCATGAGTGCGCATTGTCACTAGTTGGTACCCGTCCTGATATAACCTTAGATATTGCTAGGTTGTAAAACAACAACAAACAAACAAGCTGCTTGAATATGGGTTGCATCTCAGATTATGCACATTGACTGCTTCCAGTTATTTCTAAATTCACTTCTCTTGTTTATTTGTGAAGGAAACTTTGCAAATATAGGCAGAGCATGGGTAAATAAATTAACTATGTAGGCCTAGTTACTACGCACATGATGCATGCAAAATACGTGTGCAAAGCACAAGAGTCAGCTTCCCCCACGTATTGACAAGTGGAGAGCATAGTCCTGAATCTCTGACGTCATGAAACCGTGGGAGGTTTCATCAGCATCTGTTCAGAGATGATCCAATTTAGTGTCTGACTCAGCCTCAGTCACACTACGGCTTGCCACCACTTACGACCATTTTGCGACCATTTTGCGACCATTTTGCGACCAAGAGCCGCCGACCTCCTTTCGAGCAATACATAAAAAAGGCGGGGAAAATAATGGTCGCCGATCGCTCCTGGCTAACATTTTGCTGGCAAGGAGGTTGCAGGTGCTGCACCAAAAACCTCCTTGCGACGAACTTAGTCGCAGCGAGGTCGCTAACCAATTTCAGCACTTGCGACCAGTCGACAACTGGACACTGTTCATTGGCCTTTTCATCGCAAAGTGGTCTCAGAGTGGTCTCAGAGTGGTCGCAGAGGGGTCGCAGAGTGGTCGCAACCCCTAGTGTGACTGTGGTTTAAGAGAAAACCGTCAACAGAATCAGACTCTCACTCAGTAGTGGTGTACTTGTCTTCGAAGTTCTAACTACTGCCCTCAGTTTGGTGGACATGAGTTATGGTGTGTGCGTGGGTTGGGTAGTGTGTGGGCGTAAGGGGTTGGTCGGACAGTATATTAGTCTAAGTGGGCGAGTAGGTAATGACGGCGTTTACAAATTTCACTCTACGTCAGAAGTGGCATTATATTTTTGGTTGAATTCTCTGAGATAAGATATTATAGTATATATATATATGTACATATATGTATATAATTATTATATGCAGCTTTTTATAAGATTAGTCTCATTATCCGTATGTGGTGGCTGAGACTAATATACATGTATATATTTCAAAATGTACTTAATATATATAGATGCATATGTATATATGTATATATATATGAGACTATCTCAAAAGGTGCTAAGCAATATGGGATACAATTTTGTCCATTCTAACGATCAACATACTATCTGCTTATTCATGTGCTCAGGATAAACTGATTTGTTTTTTACATGGTGTTTCATAATCCCAATAGAATACATATTGATTTGAAGCAAATGTCCTTGTGTTTTCAGTGTAACCATTTCTGTGCTGTTTTATATCAATCGTTACAATGGACAAAAAAAAAAGAGTTATCACCTTTTGAGACAGGCTCATATATATGTATATGGGTCACTCTCCTGAAAACTGGCCAGAAGTGTCAGATGGAGGGTTAAAATCTAATATTTGAATCTTTTACATTTTTTGATTGCAAATGAAAGCTGGAAATCTTCTCTTTACATCTATGTAAAATATAAATTGATGAGATAAAGAATAAAGGTGTAGTCCATGATTAAGCTATGTCTTATGGCAGCATAACATGTGTGTCACACGTGTAACACATGTTTAGGACACCACACAGTCTGCTTAATAAAAATCTAATCAGAATTAAATAATATCATACTTAGAAGCATATTAATCATGGCATGATATACAGAAATATGTAGTGCTTATATTGATTAAAAAAAGTAATTCCCAGCCATGCTTTATTCACTGAATAATTAGTGTATAATATTTGTGTGGCGTCCAGACACCACTGGTTACATGTGTGACGGAAATTTGTAATGTTATTTCTGAAGACATCAACATTCTTTTTTTAAAATTTAAGCATGCATACATGTTAATAAATACTTCCTTTTTGATTTGGGAACAGTTTTGTTTGATATATCAATGCAATATAAGACGTTAATAAGGATTAAACCACGTCTCATATGTCATGATACAAATGGCTGACTGTAAAATGGTTTTTTTTGGTACAAAAACACTTCATAACTAAAAGGACCAAAGTTGCACACAGTTTATTTTATTTCCCTTATTTCTTTCATCAAATCTGAACATGAATATGAAAAATATAAGGAAAAAAATAAGTAGGAAGGTTTTTATTGATGTTTTAAAATCCCATCCCATTTTGACCAGTTTTCAGGAGAGTGACCCATATATATGTATTTGGTCGATTCTCGCGACTAGTGTGCATTTTCGAAAAAAAATTGACTTATAAGTATCATGTTTTTCATTTATTTATCAGAAATCTATAACAGGCTATCCAGGAAAGAAATGTCTCCTTAAGTCCCGGGAGCCAAGCCTGGAGAGTGGTCTAAAAATAAAATCTTATTTTGACCATCAACTTACGAAACACATCAGAAATATCAGAGAATGGCCTCATTTCAGCTATATTCATTATTTTCCTACATATTTTAGTGTTCCTACATGCATATTAATGATGTCACTACTCACCTATGCTCTTGACATGGGCATTTACATTGAATTCCTCTATCTTTTTCACTTTTGACAAAATAAAAATAATTGTTTAGTTTAGTGCTTCAAATGTGATCTTATATCAACTGTTATTGCGTTTTTCCAACTGCATATTATATTAAAGAACTGAAATAGGGTTAAAGTACAAGAAATGAGCTTTTCAGTTATATATAGCAAGTGCCTATGAGGATTATAGTAATATCACAGGGTTCAATAGAAAATGCATTTTGTAAATTGATGGTATTTTGTAATATGACCAAATTGATTGTAAGCATAAAGATAGCTAAAATAAGCGAGGAAAGAGTATATTATGATATTATCCTTTTTCAAAATGATTTTGCTTTCATAAATTACAATTCATTAAGAAACTAGTTGTCATCAATGTTGCCATCAAATGATTTGTTTTATTAGTCTTGTCCATCACTTAACATAAATACACTCCTATATACATCATCATTAGGGTCTAAAGCCCTGGTCATATAGCCGTTAGTGGACGTAGTGATCAGGTGATCCGTAGGATAGATTAATGTTGGTCAAACGTGGTGTCAGTTTTTTAAACTACATTGAAATACGTTAAGGTACGGCAGGTTTTGGTTGATGAACCACTGAACGATACTAATAAATATGTTGAGGTATGGATGCCGGTACATTCAACTACATTCAACTAAGTTCAACTACTTTCAACTACGTTAGCTTCCATTATGTTCAACTATGTTCAATGACGTCCATTAATGGCTATGTGACCACTGCATGCACAACATGGAATGACCATCATTTTGTGCGGGTCAATGTATGCTAGAGTATGCTAGAGTACATTAAGAGGTATGTTATACTGCGTTAGACTTCGCCACAGTATGTTAGCATCACGGATGCAAATTCAGCATCTAAAGTACCGCTCTTTTGAACATGTCCACAAATTAAATCGGAGATCACGGCTCACCCAGGTTATTACCAAGTTAACATCAAGGACAAGTATGGATGCTGGTACGTTCAACGACATTCAACTACTTTCAACTACGTTAGCCTCTACTACATTCACCTACATCCACTAACGGCTATGTGACCAGGGCTTAAAGCTATTGTTCAATGAAGACAAATACATTGCTGAGTCATCCAAGTCTCGGGTAAAGTGAGTTCGGGTAAAGTGAGGTCGGGTAAAGTGAGGGCGGGTAAAGTGAGGTCGGGTAAACTGAGGTTGGGAAAAGTGAGGTCGGGTAAAGTGAGGTTGGGTAAAGTGAGGTCGGGTAAAGTGAGGACGGGAAAAGTGAGGTCGGGTAAACTGAGGTCGGGTAGTGTGAGGTCGGGTAAAGTGAGGTCGGGTAAAGTGAGGTTGGGTAAACTCAGGTCGGGTAAAGTGAGGTCAGGTAAAGTGGAGGTGCGTGGAAGATAGAAAATCTAGATAATTGTTTTGGTTTTGAAAATTGGATGTTTTCATCGTAATATGCAGCTTTAAATGTTAGTTGATCCATGCTGATAGAAGGTTTAACACCTAGTTCATTTCTGTATGCATATCCTCTTCCCTCCCCCCCCCCCCCCCACCTCACTTCACCCCAAAAGTGGTTCAAGTTCAATTTGCTAAAGAGGAGAAAAGCACAGTGACATACATTATTCAACAAGGCCACGAGAACTCCCGTGATGCTTTAAGGCCCTGTCACACTACAACGTTTCTCACGAACGCGCTTCGACGCGTTGCATTTTTGGGCGAACCGTCGGTACACGTCCGGTACATTACCGGCGCGTTACCGGCGCGTTACCGGCGCGTCGGTACATAGCAACGTGTGAATGGACACATCGGCGCGCGTCGGGCCGCGTCGAGGTTTTGTGCTTGCACAAAACTTTCGACAGGCCGCAACGTGCGTTAACGTGTTGGCGGGCGCGTTACGGACGCGTTAGCAACACGTCGACACCCGTTGGCGGCGCGCCGGCGGAACGATGGCATTTATTTCGCCAAACTGCGATCGTTCCGTCGGCCCGTCGCTGACCTCCCATCGACGTGTAGTGGGCGCGGTATTGGCGTTGCTCCAGCGTTTCTCGACATGTTGCTGGCGCGTCTTGACGTGTTGCTGGCGCATCTTCCGCATGCCTAATGTTGCCCGGCGTTCTGTGAACCTTTAATGACGCGCTACTCGCACGCCGTCGGCGCGTGGGCGGCGCGCCGACAACGTGCCGATAACACGCTGATGGCATGCTGGGAACCCGCTGGCGGGACGTTGACACTTTGTTCCGCCGCGCGTCGAAGCCTGTTGGCCGTGCGCTTATAGCACGCTACTAACATGCTACGCCACGTCAAACTTTCTCCAAAAGCGCCGAAGAGTTGGACGTGTGTCGACGGGTTGCAAATATTTTGCGCATTGCCGGCACGCCGGGGGAAATGTCATAGTGTGACAGGGCCATTACCTGACATGGATTCACAAAGCGAAAAGTAAATAAAATGATATCATCCCGGGGTTGACGCTAATTGGGGGGAAATTGCGCCTAGCACAGGATTCGAACCCATATTTCCCTGCTTCCTGCCATTTTGAGCTTTGTGTCCTAACCATTAGCCGAGCTAGGCTCCCTTATGCAATCACCCGATCCACAAATGCCTTTCTATATGGCGCCTTTGCCTGAGAGGCCTGTGCAAACTACTACAATATCCATTGAAATGGTGAAATGAACAGAATAACTCTTGAACAAATGAGTAAATTTCACAAATTGGGCAGGCGACCTATAATGACCTGAATATTCATGATGCGCTCTTCTCTAGCAGTAGCAAGATGGGCTTACTCCACAAGATCTTCCATAATGAATGCAGGGTTATCCCATTTGACCAAAATAGACAGAGTGTGACCTTGTAAAAGACTTCGATGTTGATAAAGCCTTTGATGCGGAAGGGGAGGGGATACGCTGAGATGGATAAGATCAGTCAACAATAATTAAAAAGTTGGTGGATATATTCCGATTGGACCAACTGTAAAAGACACTGTCTAGAATACATTTAATACATCTGCTGATGTCTCACATGAAATCTGCCATCAGTCATCATTTTTTATCACCACATCTCAAAATAAAATCATGATAAGTAGCCATTGGCAGGAACATCATGGGAAAGTAAGCCCGTTATAGTTGATACAGAAACAATGTGGTTATGAAATAACCTGCAGGTGTGATTATATGTATTCTCCCATCGTGTACCTTCAGAGAATATAGGGAGGACTGGGGACAAGTCTAAATTCCTTCACAGGTGTCATTATCGACGGGTTCCTTTTCTGAAGTATGCTTGCCTAATAAGCTTAATGAGGATATGGCGGGAAGTGGAAGTATTTCAGTGTCACTTCTTGAGCATCCCTCAGGCTGCCGGTGTTTCATGATAGGTTGTCCTATAACGGGATCTGTTGGATATTGCTTCTTTACTGTCACTTTTGTCAGCTTACAAAATAGACTCACCAGACGGGATGGCCGAATGAGTTGAACGTCCGTCTCCCGTTTTTGTAGATCATGGGATTCGAACCCATGGGTTCGGACCCTGTTCGAGTCAAACCAATGACTTAAAAATGTATACTTTTCGCTTCCTGGCCAGGCGCTCAGTATTATTAGGATAGGGCAAGGACTGGTTGGCTGAGTTTGGGGATAATGTGACGGAGTGAGAAATCAGATCATGGTGCTGGCAGTCTGGTCTCCGAATGGGGAAACCGGGCGCGGCGGCCAAATGGGTAGAGCACAGGCCTCGCATGCGGAATATCAGGAGTTCGCGAGTTTGGTTCCTGTCAAATCAAACCAATGATTTAAAAATTGATACCTATTGCTTCCTAGCCTGGTGCACGGCATTATTAGGATAGGGCAAGGAATTGTTAGCTCAGTGTCAGGATAATGTGACTGAGTGGGATATTGGATCATGGTGCTGGTGGCCTGATTTCCCAGTGGGGCAACACTATAAAATCGCCATGAGTGCCTACTGTCACAAGTCGATACCCGTCCTGATATGACCTTAGATGTTGCTAGGACGTAAACCATCAACAAACAAACAAAATCCCAGTGGGGAAGCACTATTAATTCACCATGAGTGCCCACTGTCACAATTCTGTACCCATCCTGACCTGAGATGTTCTCCCGATGTAAAACTCCACCAACCAAAGACACTTTTTTTCATATTAACCGTGCATCGTCCACGAAATTCCTGGTGCGTCTCGGTTCCCAGTTTTTCTTCAACAACAACAATAACAAGAAATTAAAAAAACAAAGCAAAAAACAAGGCTGCCGCATGACGAAGCAGCGCATTCTTCATCCATTGTTCTTTACATAAGCGCCCCGTATCATCGCCCATCTGCACACCTTCTTGCATTATCGCCCACAGTGACCCTGGGTCCTATTATCGTCCACGTCGCATCGTGGCGCCTCCTGGTGTGGGGGCCGCAAACTGCCTTAAAGGGGATGTGCTCTGTGATGATGAAGAAGGGATGTGCCATGTGTACATGCATAGTGGCGTTTTGCTGCAGCTCTCCCTGAACACTGTTCTCAAACGGTGCTCTAAACATACTGTGATAAAAACTAGAACATTGTTGATGCATACTTATAGTTTCATGCCATTTTGGTTATTTTTCACATAGATGTAATCATCTAGGTACAATTTAATTTAATTGAATTGACTAATATATGTAGTTTTTCTTTTGTGTTTTGGGGGGGAAGAACTTTTTGTTTATATATATATATATATATATATATATCTTTTGTCAGTGCCATAGCACTGGTGTTCCAACCGTAAGTGTCATAGGTATATAGGAATTTACACAATTCTTTTACTCAGTTTATATAGGAAATTGAAGTGTGAAATAGATTATGAAATTAAAGTATACACAATGCAATAAGTAATGAGTATAAGGTACATTAAATCAATTTACATTTACATGGAACGGTTTAGTTCGTAGTTTACAATGTCCAAGTCAATACATACTAATACCCTTAAAGTTGCACGTTCCGATGAAAATACCAAATTTCCAAAAGCAAAGCAATTATATAGAAATAAATTGTTTAAAAGCAAGGGTAACAACAGGGAATACTCCAAAATGGGTGTCCTATTTTGTGGGGGTCTGAAATGGAGGCAGGGGTGTGTGGGGGTGGGGGTAGGTGGCGTTAACATCGAGTTTGTGAGGCTCCATGCTTACCACAGAAAGGTCAAAGCCCCCTCCGGTTTACGCGTCCTGGTCTGTTGACCGATGGCGCCCTCTGCCTTTTTTTTCTGGCCCTACTCTTTATTGGCAATCAAGGCTAACCATCTACTCTTTCTAAACCGTCTAAAGCTAAGATTCCACACAGGCGGAATGCAGCATTTCCATTCGCATTCACATTCACCTTTGCATTCGCATTCGCATTCGCATTCACCTTCGCATTTGCATTTACATTCGCATTCACCTTTGCATTCGCATTCACATACGCATTCGCATCCACATCACTCGGTCCATTGAGCAATCCAATTTACCGTATTTGAATTTGCATTTGCATTTGCATTTGCATTTGCATTTGCATTTGCATTTGCATTTGCATTTGCATTCACACCAATAGATCCATTGAGCAATTCACTTAGCCACATTTGCATTTGCATTTGCATTTTCATTTGCATTCCCATTCCCATTCGCATTCTCACTCGCATTTGCATCCGGACATATGGAAGCGCCGCGGTGTAAATATTTGGGAATTTCAGGGTGATTTTTATTTAGTGCTATGCAGCCAATAGGCTGCCGGGTTCTGCCTAACTAAGTCACCTGACTGGTGCGTGGCTGCATTTGGTACTCTGTAGCCAATGGGCTGCCGGCTACAAGCTAAGGTCATCCGACTGATACCCGGATTAAAACCTATAAATAAGGGTGCAGGTCACACGCTCTCTCTGTTTCACCATGACCACCAGCCAGTCCAGACTATCCATGTACATGTGCCTGTAGCAACTATGTTGAGATTAAAGAAACCATGTGAGTACAATGTTATCTTCTTGTGGATGTTTCAGACACTGAGCCTACCAGGATAGCAGAAGTAGATAAGCGATATATAAATAGAAACACAAACATTTCACCAGTGCATTTACATGCTTTTCTATTTTTTGTCACATTGGTATTTGCATACCGTGTATATGGAATCTTTAACCTTTCCCAAATAGCACCTATATTTATAGTACCATACATTATGTAAGATCTTCAGCCATCTTAGCTATTCACCAGACAACCAACTTATGCTTCGTGTTTACTGGTATTGCATATTCAATATGTGTTTAAATATCAAACAAACAATACCAATATAGAAAATATTAACAATAACAATGTAGAAAATATTATTTGTTTTTCATGTTAGGTTTCAATTCTTAATTTAAAACGTGTTGAAAAAGGTTTGTTTATTGGGTCTTTATTTAGTTTTTAATATGTATATATACAGTCTACTCTGTCTGTAATGGACACCCATGGGACTGGAGCAAGATGCCGTTATAGAGAGAGATCCATTATAGGCAGAGAATGATTGACGGAATGGGTTGAAACCAATGTTTTTCTTTTATACTTGACTGACTAGGAGGGTCCTTACATGAGGTTTTGTATACATAATGTATATAAATCAAATGGAACAAAGACACATTTCAATAGAATAAGAGGTATTTATTACAAAAACAGATATGGCATGTTGTTATTGACAGAGAATATTGATCAAATATGTGAAAAAAACGGTTTGTTGTTTGTTGTCTACATAAGACAGTTGTCCGTTAGACACAGAGGCAATGCTATTAAATTAAAGGGGTGCCGTGATGGGACCAGCACTTTTTGCCATTATTGACAAAGATTCATTATTGAAAGAGGCCATTTTTGACGGAGTAGACTGTATATCTAAGGGATACAATCCGTGCAGAAGATACAAAGTGAGTGCTTAAAAGAAACCTGTGTCTACAAAACACAAAATGCACACATAAAAGACAAAGGTCTAACCAGAACAGACACAATGCGTACATCTTTTATCATCATCATCATCATCATCATCATCACCATCAATCCCTTAACTTGAAGGGTCGTTGGAGCACCACTGATGACTTTCCAACCAGTTTTCTCCATTTGTCCCTATTCTCCAATGCCCTATGGGACTTGCCGAGCTCCAGGCCTGTCTATTCCCTGATGTTTTCTTCTACTCTCTTCCTTTGTCTGCCTTGTCTTCCACATTTTGCTGTGCCTTGCAAGATGGTTTTGTCCAGACCTGATGAATGAGGAAGCATGACGATACCGCTGCAGTTTGCATCTCTAGAGCCGTTCGTCAGGAGATCTTCATGTGGTCCAATTGCCTACTGCATCTCTTATAGATGGCTTTCTTATTTTGTTGTTTGTAGGGGCTTAACGGCCTAGCAAGATTTAAGGTAATTTTAGGATGGCAATCAACTTATGACAGTGCGCGCCTGGAGAAACGTTATAGTGTTGCCCTGCACCAGGTCATCAGGTCATCAGGTCGTCAGGCCGTCAGTACCATGACCGGATATTCCACTGAGTCATATTATCCTGCTACTGAACAATCTAGTAGTTGTAGTGCAATGTAATTAATATATATTATAAGCTATGGCTAGTCACACTGGATCATGATATATATGGATAAGTAAAGTTGTGTCGGTCGTGTTACTGTCATGGTTTAATCAAATTGAAATAGCCGATGTCTCATTATCAGAATTGAATGACATTGATCTGCGCCTAATATGGATAGAAATAAAAGGTTTCAATTTCTGAGATGGATTTCACTTCTATTTTGTACATTACTTAATTAATATTCGAACCCGAGAGTTCGAATCCAACCAAGATATTGGTTCAGGGTCGAGCAGAAAATATTTAGGGACGTCAAAAGGTAGGGGCCATTCACAGAATCATCGGCTAAAATTGTAAAAAAAAATTCAATCCAACGAATTTGGATATTTACAACAAGAAACATCAGAGTGAACAAAGGGAAAGAGTGAATACTGATTGGCCCACATATTACTGTGATTTTCCTCAATGGATGCTTTATATGTATATGAGACTGTCTCAAAAGGTGCTAAGCAATATGGGATAAAACTTTGTCCATTGTAACAATCAACATACTATCTGCTTATGCATTTGCTCAGGATAAACTGATTTGTTTTTTACATGGTGTTTCATAATCCCACTAGAATACATAATGATTTGAAGCAAATGTCTTTGTGTTTTCAGTGAAACTGTTTCTGTGCTGCTTTGTGTCAATCGTTACAATGGACAACAAAATAAGAGTTATCACCCTTTGAGACAGGCTCATAGATATATATATATATATATGTATATATATGTGTATATATATGTATATACACCTGCTAACTGTGCCACACTAACGACCGTTAATATTAATGCCATGCAATCTGTCACAATCGCATATTGCCGTGATTGGACTGTGGGTATTCACCATGGCATATATTCTTGTTCTGCTCATGGCATATATACAATACATACAATCATGTCTGAATATATATATATATATATATATATATATATATATAAGAATAAATCAATAAGAATATATACATAAGAATAAATATATATATGACATTGACAGTATCCGAACAGCATATAAAGGATCTTTATACTCCATGGCCAGACATCTCTTATAGTTTGAAGATATATAAATGTTTTGGATCCGGCCTTTTAAAGATCTCATGTACATTATATATATATATATATATATATATATATATATATATATCCATATATATATATATATAATATATATATATATATATATATATATATATATATAATCGGATCTACTCCCAATCCCCGCAAGCGTTATCTGTCCAATCAGATGCATCTATATTGACCATCTGCATAAATACATATCGCTCTGAGCTACATCTAGATCAATAGCGACAGGACACTATGCAGTAATAATCCATGACAAAAAGAAAAAGTTTAAATAAATCAACAACAATGGCTTATCAAAACATCGACACCGACCACCACCCAACAAATCTTTATTAGTGAAACCCAATGAACGGCGAGAAACATGGACCTGCGGACTGTGCACTGGATGAACGCATTCAAACTGGCCTAAAAACGGCAGGTGTAAGGTTTAAGTGTGCATTGGCAGCGAATCAAAGAAGGCATTAAGGAGGCATGGTACAAAGAGTTTCTGAGCACCACTAAATAAGTAAGAACCCACTGGACCTCCCACTCCGCCCTCAGTCAGCCCCTGATGCATTCCCCAGGCCTGAGTCATGTGCATGCAATCCCGACAGCCGGTCTGTAGATTAGCTGCTCTCTAACTACTACATCGTCTACTACGTTTACAACCAGAACTGGCTACTCTCCCCACCCTTACCTCCACCGCCACCGCCAGCGCTACCTCCTCTCCCACTCCACCCTTACCCCTACCCCTACCCCCACTCCCACTGCGACCCCCACACCTACCTCCACTCTCACCCTCACCCCTACTTCTACTCCTACCACCACCCTGCCTCTGCTTTCACTCCCCCTCCCATCCCTACCCCTACCTCCACTCCCACCCCCATGCCCACCCCAACTCGCACCACCACTCCCACCCCCATTCCCACTGCCACCCCTAGCTCCATTCCCACCCCCACTTCCACTCCCACCTCCCCACCTCCACTTCCACTCCCACCCTAACCCCTACCTCAATTCCCACCCCATCCCCACCCCACCCCCACCTCTAGCTCCACTGCCACTCCCACCCCCACTTCCACTCCCACCTCCCCACCTCCACTCCCACCTTAACCCCTACCTCAATTCCCACCCCATCCCCACCCCCACCTCTACCTCCACTGCCACTCCCACCCTCATTTCAACTCCCACCTCTCCACTTCCACTGCCACACTAACCCTCCCTCCATTTCCATCATCAACCGCACCTTCACCCCCACTTCCACCCCACCCCCTTCCTTCACTGCACCCCCCACCCCTACCTCCACTCCCATCCCCACCTCCAGTATATGTATTCCCATGATATATATATATATATCATGTATATACTCGCTGAATACAGAGTATATCATTTATATCTATGATATATTTAAGGATTATGCAAATATAAAAATGTGGAAGAATGGAATGTAATATTGTGATATTTTAATTGATCACGGATATATTAGATATTTGTAGACGCATTAATCTATCTCATATTCCACGCATTTTATATTCGCATATGCTCTATGCATCATGCATTATAATATTATTCCCGTATTCCATTATACGTAATATATATAATCGCAGAATACCATATATGTATATATCATGTATACAACATTATGCAAATATAAAAATGTGGAAGAATGGCATGTAGTATTGTGATATTATAATTGATCAATTATGCATAGTGTGGTATTCGAACCTCCAAACTGGTAACTATGGTGGCGCCATCTATAGTAGCTTTGAAGCAATCATCATAAAAGTAGACGCATAATTGCACAACATATTTTCACTATATCCTGTACAGAGGATGCCATAGCCTTGACTCAACCATGTTGCATGTGTTGTTGATTTTCTGCATCTGACTAAACATATATATATATATATTATATATATATATTATATATATACACGAATGGTGGACATCTGTGTATATGTATATATAGTTGTCCACATTTAAATTTGTGTAATCGATCGACTTTCTCTATATATAATATATGCATCTATAACGGCACACAGTTATGCTAGTCTAATGTGTGATATGGTGAGTGCATATCATGTGCTCACTCTAAAATGGGAGAAGCCGTGCAAGACATGACTGCGTGGCAGGCGTCCAGGTGGCGCCACAGGTGCATAGTTAGTGGTTTCCACCCACAGATTGCGTGATGCAACAGTAAACTTAAAGTTGCATAGTCCGATGGTTTTGAATTTCTGTATTTTTCAGAGATAAATATAATAGATCGATCACTAGTATCTCCTTTACATTAGTTCAAAGTTACTTTTATTTTAAATTGTAAACTTTTGAGATGTTTTGAGTGCAAACATGGATAATTAATTTTGTCAAACTTGCCAAAACTCTGACACCATAGACTTCTGCAGTAACATGTTCTGTTAAATTGACTCAGTATTGCCGTCTACGCAGAAACAAATGCTTAATAAGTGCATCAGTATCTAAGTTAGATATGTAATATCAAATCTAGATAATTGGTTTGGTTTTGAAAATTAGATATTTCATCAGACTATGCAGCTTTAAGGGTTATGCAAGTTAGATATGTAAAATCAAATCTAGATAATTGGTTTGGTTTTGAAAATTTGATATTTCATCGGACTATGCAGCTTTAAGGGTTATGCAAGTTAGATATGTAAAATCAAATCTAGATAATTGGTTTGGTTTTGAAAATTTGATATTTCATCGGACTATGCAGCTTTAAGGGTTATGCAACAATAAACATGTCAGATGTATGTTGGTTCTTATTTGCTCACAATGCATTATGTAGCGTATATATACATATCATGTCACATACATTATCTATAAACCCCACACCCTATGTATATATATATATATAAGTTGACTACATATGTATATATAGTCAACTTTCATTAAAGCCGCATGATCCAATGAACGAATCAAATTTGCAATACATACATATACATACATATACACGCATGATACATACATATACATACATGTACATATACATGCTTGATGTACATATACATGCTTACATATACATAGATATACATAGATATGCATAGATATGCATAGATATGCAAACATATGCATACACATTCAGGCTAATAAAAATATATACATACATACACATATATATTACACAACATAGCACACTGCCGCTCCGTCATCACCAACCACTGCCCACCGACCACCGACCACCGCCCAATAACCACAGACCACTGACCATTACCATGCAGCTCTCATCCTATATTTCCCATGAATTCCACATTCCAAGTCGGTGGCCGTCATCCATCCATCCACCCTCCCCCCCAACTCAAACTCTTCCCCATCCCCCCCCTACTCTCCAGTCTCAGTCTCCTACCCCCCCCCCCTCCCCGGCACCGCCCACGCGCACACAGTACTATGGCGATTATTCACAGCCGCCTCCTTTCCGCGAAGCCTCGCCGCGACCATCGCGGCGAGCTGCTCATCATACAGTGACCACGAAGCGGAGCTGCTCGTTTAGCGGCGGGGCAGCCTGAAGCCATCCGTCACCGCCGAACGGCCCCGCTTCCGGCCCGCCCCAGGCCGGGTAAATCCGGGAGCCAGGCCGGGTGGATCCGGGGACCAGGCGGAGGGGCAGGCACCGGTATCGGACGGCCCAGGGCGGGCCCGGTGCCCGGAAGGTGGCGTGTTGGGGACGTTATGAAGGGCGCCTCGCTGCTCAGTGTCATGCGTGTTGTTCAATGAGTCACCACCCTGCCCGGTCGTCTAATGGGGCAACACTATAAAGTCGCCATGAGGAAGCACTCGCTGGTGTCATAAAGCTCCAGCAAATATGTATAGTGATGTAGCTATGAAGCTAAATAACCAGTGATTACTGACTCGTGTGACAATGCAGTTATGAAGTTAAATAACTGACTCGTGTGAAATAATACATGTATGACAATGCAGCTATGAAGTTAAATAACTGACTCTTGTTAAATATTACATGTATGACAATGCAGCTATGAAGTTAAATAACTGACTCTTGTTAAATATTACATGTATGACAATGCAGCTATGAAGTTAAATAACTGAGTCTTGTTAAATATTACATGTATGACAATGCAGCTATGAAGTTAAATAACTGACTCTTGTTAAATATTACATGTATGACAATGCAGCTATGAAGTTAAATAACTGACTCTTGTTAAATATTACATGTATAACAATGCAGTTATGAAGTTAAATAACTGACTCCTGTGAAATATTACATATATGACAATGCAGTTTTGAAGCTGAATGACTGAATCTTGTGAAATAATACATGTATGACAATGCAGTTATGAAGGTAAATAACTGACTCTTGTGAAATAATTCAAGTGAAATAATACAAGTGTGACAATGCAGTTATGAAGTTAAATAACAGACTCATGTGAAATATTACATGTATGACAATGCAGTTATGAAACTAAATGACTGAATCTTGTGAAATAATACATGTATGGCAGTGTAGTTATGAAGTTAAATAACTGACTCTTGTGAAATAATACATGTATGGCAGTGTAGTTATGAAGTTAAATAACTGACTCTTGTGAAATAATACATGTATGGCAGTGTAGTTATGAAGTTAAATAACTGACTCCTGTGAAATAATACATGTATGACAGTGTAGTTATGAAGTTAAATAACTGACTCTTGTGAAATAATTCAAATGAAATCATACACGTGTGACAATGCGGTTATGAAGTTAAATAACAGACTCCTGTGAAATAATACATGTCTGACAATGCAGTTATGAAGTTAAATAACTGACTCTTGTGAAATAATACATGTACGACAATGCAGTTATGAAGTTAAATAACTGACTCGTGGGAAATAATACATGTATGACAATGCAGTTATGAAGTTAAATAACTGACTCCTGTGAAATAATACATGTATGACAGTGTAGTTATGAAGGTAAATAACTGACTCTTGTGAAATAATTCAAATGAAATCATACACGTGTGACAATGCGGTTATGAAGTTAAATAACAGACTCCTGTGAAATAATACATGTCTGACAATGCAGTTATGAAGTTAAATAACTGACTCTTGTGAAATAATACATGTACGACAATGCAGTTATGAAGTTAAATAACTGACTCGTGGGAAATAATACATGTATGACAATGCAGTTATGAAGTTAAATAACTGACCCTGCGAAATAATACATGTATGGCAGTGAAGTTATAAAGGTAAATAACTGAGTTGTGGGAAATAATACATGTATAACAATGCAGTTATGAACTTAAATAACTAACTCCAGTGAAATAATACATGTGTGACAGTGCAAATATGAAGTTAAATAACTGACTCGAGGGAAATAATACATGTATGACAGTGCAATTATGAAGGTAAATAACTGACTCCTGTGAAATAATACATGTACGACAATGCAGTTATGAATTTAAATAACTGACTCGTGGGAAATTATACATGTATGACAATGCAGTTATGAAGCTAAATAACTGACTCATGTGAAATAATACATGTATGACAATGCAGTTTTGAAGCTAAATAACTGACTCATGTGAAATAATACATGTATGACAATGCAGTTTTGAAGCCAAATAACTAACTCCTGTGAAATAATACATGTCCGGTAACGTAGTTATCAAGCTAAATAAGTCACTTCTTTGAAAGAATATGTGTATGACAAGGCAGCTAAAAAGCTAAATAATTGATTCCTACGAAATAATTGACCTCCCATGAGATATCATTTTGGGCACCAAATCTGGTCATTATCTCCGAGAATTATATAACTGACATGACCCTAAGCTTAACCCTAGTGCAATTTGATTCAACGATCTCTCTGCTCCTTGGATGGCTATTCGATATCTTACCATAATATGCATACTCCAGAAAGATCAATTGCAATGCACTTCAAATAGATTATTTTAGCGTAAACCAAACCCAGTAGGTAGCAACGGATCTGTCCAGCATCATTAGACTGATACTGAGTATCACGTGATTTACTATTACTAGATTACTAGATGTACTGCTGTGACGTCACAGAGGGAAGGGGGTTGACTTACATAGCTTATGTGGCCTACTCAAAAGCCTTCAATTTTATTTTAAGCGATATGATGAATTCTACTACTTTCCTAGTCAGTAAGTATTCCCTGACTAATGTCACCGTGAAGGATCTGCCGAGCACAAATAACAATAGTTCAACCATAGAGACCCTGACATTAAAATAACCGTTACTTCAAACTTAAAGTTGCATAGTCCGATCATTTTGAGTTTCTATTATTTTCTGAGATAAATATATTAGGCTGATTGTTATAATCTACATTACTTTAATTTGAAGTAACTTTTAATTTAGATGGCTAACCATTGAGATATTTGAGGTGCGAACATACAAAATTAACTTTGGCAAGCACACCAAAACTCTGACACCATAGGCTTCTGCAGTAATAGGTTTTCTGTTAAATTGAATCGATATTTGACTCGATGTAGTGACAAATGTTTGATATGTGCACCAGTATCTAAGTCACTAAATGTAAATCACTGTTTTGGTTTCGAAAATCTGATGTTTTCATCGGACTATGCAGCTTTAAGTGAAATTGATTATAACAGTGAATCTAATATATTTATCTCAGAAAATGACTGAAATTTAAAACAATCGGACCATGCATGCAACTTTAAAGTTGCACTCCCCGATAAAAGCATCACATTTTCACAACCAAAACAATCACCTAGATTTGATCCTACCTATCTGAATTAGATACTGAGGCGCATATTAACCATTTGTTGCCACATGAAAGGGAATGCTGAGTCGACCTAATAGAATATATCACTGCTAAAGCCTATTGCGGCAGAGTTTTGGCATGCTTGCTGATATTAATTCTGACAGTTCTTCTTCTTCTTCGCCCATTGAGGTGTCAGCGCCCATCCACACAAACACCTCCTCAGCTGTGTCGTAGATGAACGTGTCGCCTACCGCCCAACTTTGGGCATAGGCCACAAACAAGGGCTCTCTAGTTTTCCCGGTCCTGGGCCTTGAGTTTTTTGTTCGTGATTCTGTAAGATTGTTCCTTTTCCGGGGTGGGGTTGTTGGCTACACGCCCAACCCCCAACCTGGAGGACTTCATATATAGATCTACAAATCTATCCATTTAAAATGAAAGTTGTTTCAAATTTAAGCAAGGTAGATCATAACCGTCAACCTAATATATTTATCTCAGAAAATGACAGAAACTCAAGAGCATCGGACTATGCAGCTTTAAGTAAGAATGGATATCCTACCTCGCAGTGAGTATGTCAGCTCCGTGAGTCTAATCAAATTCAAGGCGTGCCATTTCTCTGACAGCAAGATTCATTGATTTTACTCAGCATGATTTAAAGTCGCATTATCCGATGAAGACATAAAACTTCCGAAAGTAAAACACTTACCTAGATTTGATCTTACACCACTATCTTAGATTGTCGTGCACTTATGAAATGTGAATTGCAGTTTGGTGTTCCTGTGCTACGTTGATAATGTTTATGTTGTTTTCTTTTTAATAAGGAAATTGATGGTATGACCAAAGCTAATGTTCAACATTTGTGGGTACATACCGAAATGAATGTAGCATGTTTTCACTTTTAGATATCTTAAAAGGATACTCCAAGCAAAAGGTACTCCAAGCAAGATTACATTAGATTAGTAAGCTAAAGTTTATTATAATATTAAAGCTTCAAACCACTATATTTATCAAAAATAGATGGCAGTGTGATATATATATATATATATATATATATATATATATGTATGAATTGGGGATACCCCACCACGTGTATAACTCATAACCAACAAAGTATGCAACTTTAAGCAGGACCTTTGCAAATATGGGCCCATCCTCTGTTTAATGAAACAAACTAAATTAAAAACTAATATTTATTATTTCTCAAGGTTATATATATTCAACTAATTTAAAATACCTCGGCACACAATATACGATATTTGTATATGAATATAACGGTACAATTGTACGCATGATTAGTGTAATAGTTGGTTGCTTGTTGGTGTTTTACGTCCAGGCAACATCTAAGGTCATATCAGAATGGGTACCGACTTGTGACAGTGCGCACTCATGATGACTTTATATTGCGGCACCAGTGGGAAATCAGGTCGCCAGCACCATGACCCGATATCCAACTCAGGCACATTTGGATAGCGTAATATGAAAAAAAAAAAAAAAAGATTTATATAGCATATATAAGCATGAACATGTAGTAGATTTATTCTATATATGAATATAGCTTCTTCTTTTTTTAAAGCATAAATACAGGTATACAGGTATATACCTATATGTATGGGTATATAGGCTATATATAACGTTTATTATATATATATAGGTATATATATATAAAGGTATATATATAGGTTTATATATATATATATATATGCCACATTTACATAGCATAGATACCGACATGTTGTGGTATGCGGACGTGTGCTTGGAGGGATAGACACCAGCTCAAGAGCTCACGTCGCCCGTTGGAACTCATTGCATTAATCCACGTAAAACAACGATAATACGACAGTTATTAATGTGCCCGCACCGACTATTTATGCTTAACCACACATACTAAAAGAACACACAACAAAGCAATAACGATGGCCTACATAGCCGTGAGGACGACAAAACATACTCTCATATTTAAAAACTAAAATTAGTGGCGGGGGGGATGAGGGGAGAAGAAGAAGAAGAAGAAGAAGAAGAAGAAGAAGAAGAAGAAGAAGGAACAAAAAAAACTAAAAAAACAAAATACCGAATTTACTTATTCTTTAATTTTTTTACAATTTTTGAATGGAATTTGGAATTTATGTTTGTATTTTTTTTTGTTTCTCAATGAGAGCTAAACGCACTTAGATATGATGAGTACTAAGCGTAAGTGTGTGGGGGATTACTGGTGATGGTCCTATAGTGGGGTTTTGACAGTATGGTGGCGGATATGTTTCAGCGTCATTGCCCGGCCTTTTTAGCACCTCGCGCCCACAGCGTCGATGATGAATGAGCATTTAATTACATCTCTCCATTATCAAATCCCCGTCAATGTCCACGAATTCGTCACCATTATTCATTCACTGCGGCTGCTGCCACGGAGCACCCGCTGCATCCATTGGGGGGTGGGGCAGGGTGGGGCAGGGTGGGGCAGGGTGGGGCAGGGTGGGGGATTGGGGAGGGTGGGGGTGCTAGGGGATGGTGCGGGATGGGGGATGGTGGGGGAAGGTAGAGGTGGGGGAGAGAGGGTAGGGTGGTGGGGTTGGGGAATGGTGGGGAGAAGGGGGAGGGTGGAGTAGGGTGGTGCGGCTGGAGGAGGGTGAGGGTTGGTGGTTGGGTTGGGGAGGGGTGGGGTTGCAGCCTACCTCCCACGCATTGGTGATATACGATGTGATATATCAGCACTCCTCGACTCGACCCCCCCCCCCCCTTCTCATTCTCTCAGCGTCTCGCCACGCGCTCCCACACAACGACGTTAGTTGAAGGGATGGGTAGGTGGGTAGGGGTGGGTGGGTGTGGAGGGAGGAGGTGAGTGAGATAGGAGCGAGGGAGAATGAAGGGAACATGGGGTTGGAGCAGAGGGGTCGGGTATCGGCAGTTGAGGAGGGGGGTGTGGGTGAGAAAAGGGGGAGCAGGACCAGAGAGGAAGGGTTTGTGATTGTTTGTGAGGGAACATTTAGGATAGGACAGGTGGGATGGGGAATCAGGGAATTGGGGGGGGGGGGGGGTGGAGGAATGGAGGGGGTGGGAGAGGAGGGAGGAGAGCTTTGGGGCGAGTTGGGGGTGGAAGAGGAGGAGAGGAGACAGGAGTGAAGTGGAGAGGAGGAGATGAGAGGGTGAGAGGAGAGGGGAGAGGAGGAGATCAGAGGGGGAGTGGAGAGGAGGGTGGAGGACGGGTATGTGGAGGAAGGGAGAGGATAATAGGGGAGAGAATGAGGGGAGGAACGTGGAGGGGCGCAGGGGAGACGAGGGAAGGGGAGCGAAGGGGATGAGAGATGAGTGGAAGGGAAGGTGTAGGAAGGGAGGATGGGGGATGGCCAAGTGGAGAGTGAGGGTGGCGGATGGGGAGATAATTTAACTGTATGTACAAGTTAACTATTATTTATTACCTGGGACGTAAGTTACACAGAATTTGAAACACGGCCGAGTCAAACTAATGACATACAAAATTGATACTTAGCCTGGTGCCCCGAATTACTTGGATAGGTCAAGGATCAGATTATCAGGATAATGTGATTGAGTGGGATATCAGGTCATGGTACTGGTGGCCTCGTCTCCCAGTGGGGCAGCCCTATAAAGTCCAACATCGGGACAAATATCCCTCCCCAAACAAATATCATCAGGGGTCACTGGATCTGAGCATAAACAGTGAGGTGCACTAACCTCCCCACGTGAAATCCCACATGCACAGGTGGGCAAGGGTGGGTTGATTGCATTAGGAAGCCTAAATAGGCTAACAGTTAGGACGCTATCCCCAGAATGGCAGCAATATGGGCTCGAAACCCAATCTAGGGGCAATGTTACCTGTTTGCAAAAACATCCACCATGACATTGGTTCCGTGACCAGGAAACTGTACAAGCTGCACATTGCCGAACCATCTTTGTGCATGAATTGCATTTGCACTATCTGGATATTTGTGATTGTAAATATATACAATTTACAATCACATGGGAACGACTTGGTGAGATGCATTGACGTCCAAAAGGGAAATTTCATATATAAAGGAAGGTATGGTGATTGCATCAAGGAACCTAGATAGTATTATGGTTAGGATGCTAGTCCTGGACTAAGAGAATTGTCTGGTTCGAGGCCAGTTCTAGGTGCAATGTTTCCCATTATCAATCCCCCCCCCTGTGTAAAAATATTCAGATTTTCGGTTCGGAATTATATATTGGCAGAAAGCATTACTATTCTCGGGCGGTGGAGTGGGGACCAAGGTTATGTAACGGAAAAGCAATTGGTTCCCCACTCGCTGTGTAACATATGTGAAAAATATGATAACACATGGTGCCTGAGATTATGATGAGATGTTCCTATGTAAAGAGACAGTTAATGTTTGGTGAAATGTTCCCTTTATGGACCAGTAAGGGTGCACGTGGAAGAGAAGGACAATTTTAATATATATTTATTGTAACTGTCTGCAACTATCTGTTAGCACAGGGCCAATGGGCAAGCACACCCAGCCATACTGCATACATTATGGACAACACCTGCAGCTGGGGTTGAGTGACAGCTGCCCCTATTAGGATGTCGCCCCCCAGGCTGTAGAGGGTGTCTGATTGGCTGGCTGTGGGAGGTCCAGTCACCTACACCCCTTGCACCACCTGACACACAGACCTCACTCTGATATATATGATGCTACAGGCACTTCTTGATTCACTCTTGAGAGAGACTCTGAGCTAGGCACTCTAGCAGGAGACACTCTTGTCCAGGCACCCATACACTCTGTCTGAGGCTCCACTTTCTATATACAAACTAGCAGCAGCTATTCAAAAGGCACTGAGCTGTGTGCAACAACCATGGGACTCCGGTTCAATGGGCTGTAGGCACTGATTCCTATACATACTAATGAGAGTAATGAGGATCTCTGTGGACAGTAGGTAAGGAGTGAGGATGATAGGTCGCTAGTAGGTGAACAGGAGTTGATGCCAATAAAGCACAGCTTCTTCACTGTCAATCTTGCGTGAATTGTCTTCCCTTTCTTTCTTATGAGTTTGTTGGAGAGGGGAATATGGTGTGAACTGACAGACAGATACAAGTGGTATCTTGGGGCTCAGACGGCCGAGCTGCAACATATTACACTTGGACACGGTGGCCTAATCGGTTAAAGAGCAGGCTTTCTGGGCGGAAGGTCAGACATCACAGTGCCTGCGGCCTGGTCTCCCAGTGGAACACTATCATAAAGCTGCCATGAGTGCGCACTGTCATAAGTCGGTGCTTATATGACCTTAGATGTTGCCAGAATGCAAAACCCCAAGTAACAAACATATTTAAGAGTCGAGGCATTGTGGCATTAGGTAAGTATTGCCCCATCTATGGTATCTCATTAGCGTAAGCTACTATTATTATGCACTGCCCTAGTAGCACACTAACCTAATGACCTGATTTTAGCAGCACATCAGCTCATCTGCTCATGAATTTATTCTTTCCTTAGGCAACTCACCTTTTCTCCATAACAATGTGCTGACCTCATCATGGACCGTGTCCTACAGATTGGCCTGTCTAATATCACCATTAGATATTTCTCTGTGATTGGTTATTTGTAGATGCAAAAACATAGATTGAAACTTTACTGCTTGACTTGGGGGGTGGTTTGTAACCTTATGATGGTTACTGGTTTCAGAACTGCAACATTTATAGAGAGGCTCCGATAAATCGGCCCAATCTTTGGTTGAAGAATAATCTTCAGTAGGGAAGGTTGTAGAAGCTGGGGACATCTTTACAACATTGTAACGGCAAGCGTTGAGATGGCCCCAAATCTCTTTGGTCCGGCGGTAGTTGAGCACTTGTATCCAGTCGACAGCAGCAAGGGTTTCGAGGAAGGGCGAGTAAAGATGGGTGCAGTGGTGGTTCCAGCAACGAGAACAAAGCGAGAGAAAACGTAAAGGTACAGGGCCCCACCCAAGCACAACACTCCCCTGGTCAGGGTGAGGCATATGCCTGGTAGGAAAAAAAAGGGTAGAGTATCGGAAAGAGAAATGAGGAGAGTTGAGTCAAAGGACCATGTCTATTTGTTCTATGGTGACCAGCCAGTGAGCCAAAGACACAGACAGAGTAAGAGTAGAAAGTGAAATGCCGGCGGGGTCCCCCTCCTGGAACTCTTTTCAGACATATCAAGGGGGAGCAAGGCCAGCGGAGAGGAGATAGAGAAAGGTGTGGACGAAGTGCGGTCTGGATAGCAAGTGAGTCTGACTTTACTAAGCTATATTTGTGTATATATATGGATAGTGATAAGACCTTTATCACGTGTAATAAGATCTGGAGTGCCCCCCCCCCACACCCACTTGGGTGAGGGGTCCCGGCATGCACCGCTCACCTCCTATGCGGGGCTTGACACTCCACTCGCTCGGCCCATTGCTAATGTGTGCTTCTGTCGTGTGGTCTTCAATCCATATGTATCAAACTGGTCTTCAATCCATATGTATATGGCTAGAAGACCCACATGTAATATTTCACCTGGGCAGGTGAGTTCAACTCACTACTCTCCTCCCATATTGAATCACTCGAAATTGATGGGTGAGCTGGACTTAGTTCAGGTGGTAGTGTGTCTACCTGTGAAGCTGTCGATCATCTGAATGATCCTTCTCAGTGGATCCATTTGTTTGTTTGTTTGTTTGTTGTTGTTTTACATCCTAGCAAACATCTAAGGTCATATCAGGATGGGTACCGACTTGTGACAGTGCGCACTCATGGCGACTTTATAGTGCTGTCCCACTGGGAAAACCAGGCCGCCGGCACCATGACCTGATATCCCACTCAGTCACATTATCCTGACACTGAGCACACCAGTCCTTGCCCTATCCTAATAATGCCGAGCACCTGGCTAGGAAGCGACAAGTATCAATTTTAAAGTCATTGGTTTGACTCGACCGGGACTCGAACCCACGACCCCACGATCTACCAGCACGGGAGACGGACGCTCCAACCCACTCGGCCACCCCGTCTGGTAGGACCCATTTGAGGTTTGGATTATTTTCCGTTCCAACCAGTGGTCCACAACTGATCAGCAAAGGCTGTGGTATGTGCTGTTCTGTCTCTGGGAAAGTGCATTTAAAAGACCCCTTGTTCCTTATCGCGAAGAGTAACGTATGTGGTGGCAGAGGCTTTCCTCCAAAGAAATATGTCAGAATGACCATATGTTTGACATCTAATAGCCAGTGATATGAAAATTAATGTGCACTAAAGGTCTCATTAAAGCTGCATAGTCCGATGAAGCATCAAATTTTCAAAACCAAAACAAGTATCTCAATTTGAATCTACATATCTAACTTAAATACTGGTGCACTTGTTAAATATTTGTCACCACTTAGAAGGGAATACTGAGGCAATTTAATAGAACCTATTACTGTAGAAACCTATGGTGTCAGAGTTTTGGCAAGCTTGCCAAAACTAATTTTGCTTGTTTGTACTTCGAATATCTCAAAAGTTAGTGTTGTTCTCTGTGGCGGAGTGGTTAGAGTGTCTGACTTTTTTCTAGGTCGGACTCCTAATCTGAAGGTCGGTGGTTCGATTCCCCATGCCCCCATCTCTGTCAATTTGGATTTCAACCGCCGTGTATAACTTACAGCGTCATCAAAGGCCAGTTGCTCTCATACCATGTCTATGTGGTGTGGGAGGTTAAAAATCCCTTGGGTCGGTAAAAGTGTAGGCTCGGGCTTTCTATCGACAAACTCTCTAATGGTGAAAACAAGCCTATTCAGGCTTATCCATGATAGGCAGCATAAATCTCCAACAACAAAGTTATTTAAAATAAAAGTTACTTCAAGTGACAGTAGGGTAGATTATAACGATCACCCTAATATGTTTTTCTCGGAAAATGACAGAAACTCAAAACCCATGGGAATATGTAACTTTAAATAAATCAACCCTTACTTTACTTTTTAGAAATTGACGAATGGGCATTAAGACTACAAAAACTCATATCGGGCAATAACCGGTTAAAAACTAATAATGCGTAAGTTCCCCTGACCTGACCACCTGAGTGCGGGATTCCCCGAGGGTCATGGTCATGGTCGACTCGGCGGCCATGATATACAGTCATAGTGTATGCTACCCCACATCCCCCACCCCTACCTCAACCCCCACCCACCCGCCACCACGCGGCAGAAGCACACATTAGCAACGGGCCCTTTGATGTGCCATAAAGACCACTAAATAACAAGCTCTTATTACTGATGGCAGGCACATTGAAAGGGAATAACAGCTTAGAATCAGTTATGCCTTTCTTTTTTAAATTGATTTTTGTTTACCATAGAAAAGGGAAGGTTATTTTGGGTTGACATCCTCCAAGAGGATAATTTTCCTGTATACGGGTATATATAACATGAATATGGATATATATATATATATATATATACACCAAGTTAACTATATATATATATACATATGCATACATAAGGGTCTAAATAGCACTTCCGGAATATATATAATTATACACTATATATACAGAATGGGGGCCCCCATGCGGAAGGTCGGTAGTTATATTCCAGGTCGAGTCAAAGTAATGATTTACAAAATTGATACTTGTCGCTTCCTAGCCTGGTGTTCGCAATACTAGGATAGGGCAAGGAATGGTTAGCTCAGTCCCAGGATAATGTGACTAAGTGGGATATCAGGTCATGGTGCCAATGGCTTGGTCTCCCGGTCAGGCAGCACTATAAAGTCGCCATGAATATGCCCAATCCCAAGTAGGGACCCATGCTGATATGACTTTAGATGTTGCCAGGACGTAAAACTCCAACAACCAACCAGGCATCATAATATGACCTTAGATGTTGCCCGGGCGTAAAACAACAAACAAACACAACCCGAGTAGCATTGGTAGAGTGAGCTTAGAAGCAGGATACACACGTCTAGGTAGAAATGCATGCAGCCAGTGGCAACGAATCTACTAGAATACCAAACCGCCATTATTCATAGCCCAACCCGACGGCGGGAAGACAAATACAAACACAGCCCCCCCCCCTCACACACACACACTCCGCCCTCCCACATGGCGGTGCGTGGTAACCATCTCCAACTGTTGGTGTCAGCACCTCACACCAATAAGGGTACTGTGAAGCACTGGTGGAAAGTAGACGCATGCAGCTGGGTGTAAGTGTCTTCGCCAAGTGCATTTTGATGTGTCTGCGTTTGGAATATTCATCACACTGGATGTGGAGTTAATACTGGCATGTTGACATAGCCGACATCCTGCTTCTGTAAAGCACTCCTTTTGGCCTCATCGCTTTACACAGTGACTTTTTTTCTAGGTCGGAGTCCTAATCTGAGACCAGACGGGATGGCCGAATGAGTTAGAGCGTCCGTCTCCCGTGCTGGTAGATCGTGGGGTCGTGGGTTCGAGTCCCGGTCGAGTCAAACCAATGACTTTAAAATTGATACTTGTCACTTCCTAGCCAGGCGCTCGCCATTATTAGGATAGGGCAAGGACTGGTGTGCTCAGTGCCAGGTTAATGTGACTGAGTGGGATACCAGGTCATGGTGCTGGCGGCCTGGTTTCCCAGGGGGACAGCACTATAAAGTTGCCATGAGTGCGCACTGTCACAAGTCGGTACCCGTCCTGATATTACCTTAGATGTTGCTAGGACGTAAAACAATAACAAACAAACAAACCTAATCTGAGGGTCGGTGGTTTGAGTCCCTGTGCCCCCCCCCCCCCCACCTCTGCCAATTTGGATTTCCACCGCTGTGTATAGCTTACAGCGTCATCAAAGGCTAGTTGCTCTCATACCACGTCTATGTGGTGTGGGAGGTTAAAAATCCCTTGGGTCAGTAAAAGTGTAGGCTCGGGCTTTCTATCGACAAATTGTCTAATGGTGAAAACAAGTCTATTCAGAGTTATCCAACATAGTGTAAAGACTAGGTCTCCATAAAGTCAAGTTGAATCCTTCCTCCAACTAATAGATTTACCACTCATTGTGGTCACCAGTATGAAAAGTCTACGGTTCGAATCTGTGGTTGTGTAGGCAGGCTCTAGTGAAATCAGTACAGGCAAAGATAAAGGAAGAGTATAAAGTGTGAAAGAAGAGAGAGGGTCAAGTCCTCTGGTGTATTATTTATATGGTACATGGATTCAGTGTAGAGTATCACCCCACCCTTTTCCCCAATGGGAAACAAGCATTCTTAGCTCTACCAATAGGGATCCAGCATTCCTGGTCCCCATGGTTACCAATGATCTGCCCACCACCACCAAGCTGTGTTGCTCCCCTGGCCACCACCTGCCTTGAGCCAGAGTGTGGTGATCCTACCTAGCAGAGGGGGTAGGGTAGGCTCTGAGTGCCCCTTACACACAGCCCTGCCAGCACCACTATGTCTATTTACATCCCACTCAGGCATCACCAGCACCCACATACATGCACCTGGTCACGTATACCTGATCAGTAATAGAACATTTGTATTCCCCCACAAATGCAGTAAATCGGAATATTTTACAATAGGAAGTATAAATCTTCAAGAAAAACAATTATTGTCATGGTTAATATTAATACACGTGTCAACAATGAGCAAGGCAGCTCAGTTATCTTATTTGTCCTGCCTGAGTAAATAACCGGTTTGTGTATAAATATCTGTATGTGTCGTGGGTGTGATGAAAATGGGAAATATTGCGCCTGGAGCGGGAATCGAACCCACATCTCTTGCACTTCGGACCAGTGTGCTAACCATTACATCACCTAGGCTCCTTGGTGTCACCAGCCTACCTATGCCTATGTGTTATTGTGCATTACTCAACAATGATCAAATCATCTACGGACATGTTTGTTTTCTCTCGTTTGACTAAATGGCGGGGGAATTTTACTTAATATATGGCATATCTAGAAAATAATTGACTAGTAATTTGACTAAAGAACAGATATATATATGTATATGGTTGTGACATAATATCCAGTCAATGATGTACAAAGTATTTAGGATTTCGTAATTACTTCCTTTCTGAATATAGAACATAGGGATGCAGATAACTGTGCATTGTAATATCAATATTATTAATATTATTATTCACTAGATATTATTTATTAGTTAATTTCTTGATTATTTCAATAATTGTGTTATTAATTAATTTATTTTAATTTTTCATTCATATTTTCTTAATTATTTCTTAATTACTGTCTTGATCATTTGATTACTTACTTTATTAACTATTTCATTTAATTATTTAATTATTATTTCATTTATTCTATTTTGTATTGTTTATTTATTAATTCGCATATATTATTTTATTGTTGATATATATATATCGTAAAAAGCACACCTCTCTGTATATCGTAAAAAAAGTGTAAATATATACATGTATATATTTACATGTGTATATATACAGTTATGGACAGTTAAAATAATTTATACATTTATAAGTGATATAATTTTCAGCCAATCACAGTGCCCCGTGTAGAGGGGTAGTTGCCGTTGAACAGTGTCCAATCTGCGGGGACGCTGGCCATTAGCAATAGGCGTGTCGGTGGGCGTTTGGGGGCGCTGCCCTACTCGGCCCGATCATTGTACCTGACGGCTCGACCTGTGAATCTAATCACGTGTTGACACGGCCTTGACCCAACAAGGCTGCACCCTGCCCTCCACTACCCCCTAGCGGGCACTGTATGTAGCAATTATTTGAGGATTTGCTCTGAAGTTATTACATGTACATCACCGCAGGGCAGGTACTGCAGAGAGGCACGTAGCTCAGGCGGTAGAGTGTCCACCTGTGACGGTATGGGTCATCCTATCGATCCTGCTCAGTGGACACATTTGCCGTTTGGGCTATTTTCTATTCCAACCAGTGCTCCACAACTGGTTCATCAAAGGCTATGGTATGTGTTGTCCTGTCTGGGGGAAAGTGCTAGCAACATCTAAGGGCATATCAGCGGCTTATCGGAAAGAGTAGCCTATGTGCCAGCAACAGATTTCCTAAAAAAGAAATATGTCAGAATGACCATATGCTTGATGTCCAATAGCTGATGATAAAATTCAATGTGCTCTAGAAGCATCGTTAAATAAAACAAACTTTCCTATTTGCACTTACTGCGGGTGGAATATGGGCCGAGCTCAGTAAACATTGGCGGTAGGTTAGGTGGAATGGTTTGTGACACCAGTTGGCGCTCCTGTCCCGACTGGGTACTCTGGAGAAGAACACATAACATGTACAGCTGCAGGACCAACAATATCCGCTCCCTGGCGCTGAGTGGCTACCACTCCCACCTCCACCCACCACCCACCACCCACCACCCACCACCACCCCATACCCACCACCCAACCCACCACTCCATACCCACCACCCAACCCACCACTCCATACCCACCACCCAACCCACCACCCCACCCCCAACACCGCACTCCCATCACCCCATACCCACCACCCACGCACCTTCCCCTCTCCCCACCTTCCTTCGCCCACTCCCCTCACCGCCACATGCTGTCTAACTCCACCGCCACTACCACCCACAACCCCAGACCCACCATCCGACAAACCTCCCTTCTTCCCCCAACACTACCCCCTCCCACTCTTCTCATGCCTACACGGTGTTTCTAACTCCACCCCACTCCCACCCGCCACCCCACCACCCACCACCCACTACCACCTCATATCCACCACCCCCACGGCCCGTCTCCTCTTTCCCCCACCATCCCCTCTCCCACTCACCCCACACCGATAAGCTGTGTCGAACTGCAATCACACACACACACCATTTCATATGCGATACAGTCATAAGCAACTCTCCACTCCTTCCAGTCAGTTGCAAACACTCCCCAAACCTCAACTCTCCACTCCTTCCAGTCAGTTGCAAACACTCCCAAAACCTCAACTCTCCACTCCTTCCAGTCAGTTGCAAGCACACTCCCCAAACCTCAACTCTCCGCTCCCTCTAGTCAGTTGCAAACACTCCCCAAACCTCAACTCTCCACTCACTCCAGTCAGTTGGAAACACTCCCCAAACCTCAAATCTCCACTCCTTCCAGTCAGTTGGAAACACTCATCGAACCTCAACTCTCCACTCACTGCAGTCAGTTGCAAACACTCCCCAAACCTCACAACTCCACTCCTCCCTGTCAGTTTCAAACACTCCCCAAACCTCAACACTCCACTCCCTTCAGTCAGTTGCAAATACTCCCCAAACCTCAAAACTCCATCACCCCCTGTCAGTTGCCAACACTCCCCAAACCTCAACTCTCCACTCCCCTCCCTGTCAGTTGCAAACACTCCTCGAATCTCAACTCTCCACTCCCTCCAGTGAGTTGCAAACACTCCACAAACATCAACTCTCCACATATTCCATTCTGCCCCTCGTCACTCCCTGCTGGTGGCACTCCCTGCCTTCTATCCTCCACACAACACACTATTCAACCCATCCGCCCCTCCACCCCTCCACCCTCCACCATTCCACACCTCCACCATTCCACCCCTCCGCCCCTCCGCCCCTCCACCCCTCCACCCCTCCACCCCTCCACCCCTCCACCCCTCCACCCCTCCACCCCTCCACCATTCCACCCCTCCGCCCCCCCCCCGCCCCTCCACTCCTCCCCCCTCCACCCCTCCACCCCTCCACCATTCCACCCCTCCACCCGCTACCCCTTCGCCCCTCCACCGCTCAACCCCTCCACCCTTCCACCCCTCCACCATCCACCCCTCCACGCTCCACCCCTTCGCCCCTCCATCCCTCCACCCCTCCGCCCCTCCGCCCCTCCGCCCCTCCGCTCCTCCCCCGCCTCCACCCCTCCACCCCTCTACCCCTCCACTATTCCACCCCTCCACCCCTCCACCTCTCCGCCCCTCCACCGCTCCACCCCTCCACCCCTCCACCCCTCCAACATTCCAGCCCTCCACCCCTCCAACATTCCAGCCCTCCAGCCCTCCACCCCTCCACCCACTCACCCTCCACCACTCCACCACTCCCACCCTCCAACCCGCCCCCTACCACAGCTTCCTTCAGTCAGCCATGTCCCACTCCAGTTTGGGAGCGCACCCTGTCAACCCTTTCCCAAGCCACTCCCCGTCTCCAACCCGCACCCCCGTACATACTCTCCCGGAAACCGGACGCTGTGGCCGAATCGGTAGAGCGTAGGCTTCCCGTGCGGATCGTCGGGAGTTTGGATCCCAGCCGAGTAAAAGCAATGACTTATGAAAGTGATACTTGTCACTACTTAGCCTGGCACGAGGCATTACTAGCATTACTAGGATAGGACAAGGACTGGCTAGTTCCGTATCAGGATAGTGTGAATGTGTGGCAGCCTGATCTCCCAGTGGGACAACACTATAAAGTCACCATGACCTCAACTCTCCACTGGCACCTAAACCTGACAAATCCAGACAAATCCTTATCTTGTTTGGTTTTTTTACGATAGTTATAGAATTAGCCTGTTTCAAGTCGTCCCCATCCTGACATGACCATGGACTTTGCTAGGATGTAAAACCACAAATAGCAATCAAACCCAGCCACACCTCCAAATACAAAGCCATATACTTCTACCCAATCCAACGCCTCCCAATAAGGTATGGTGGAGCGCAGGCCTCTGATACGGCAGATCAGGAGTTCAATTCCTGGTCGAGTCGAACCAATGACTTATAAAATCGATAGTTGTTGCTTCCTGGCTTGGCGGTCGGCATTAATAGGATAGGGCAAGGACTGGTTAGGTCAGTGTTAGGATAACGTGACTGAATGGGAAATCAGGTCATGGTGCTGGCCACCTGATTTGCCATTTGGGCAGCACTATAAAGTCGCCATGAGTGCGCTCTGTCACCAGTTGGTACCCTTCCTAATATGTAGATTTACAGGGTGTAAAAAAGAAAAGTATATTTTTTTACAGGAAGTCTTAAAAGATAATTCCAGATAGTGCTAATTAGACCTTTGTTGAATTTCTTTTTTTTAATCTCAAAATTGACCCCAGGTGAATTTTCAATGTATGTTTTAACTTCATAGCGTAGATTCACTGCCACGCATTTGTCTAAAGGATATATCCTAAGCTGGACATTTTATATTGAGTTCCTTTGTGCTAATGTGCCTTTGTCTGGATAAGCTTAAGTTCTAGTGATATGCAAAGGATATAACCTAACCTCAATATATTTAAATACAGACTCTCCTTGTTCTACTATCTTACGATTAATTTAAGGTTGTATAGTCCGATGAAAGCTTCAAATTTTCAAAACCGAAATACTTATCTGGATTTGATTCTAAATATCTAACACCTAGTAAGCATTTGACGCCACACAGAAGGGACTGCTGAATCAATTGAATAGCCTATGGTAAAATATTCCGATTTAATGCATTGGTGGGGGAATGCAAATATTCTATTGCCGATCGGGTATACATGACCAGGTACATGTATGTGTATATGTAGGTGTTGGTTGTGCCTGATTGAGATGTAAATAGACATAGTGGTGCTGGCAGGACTGTGTGTAAGGGGCACTCAGAGCCTAACCCCTCCCCCCTCTGCCAGTCAGGATCACCACACTCAGGCTCAAGGCAGGTGGTGGCCAGGGGAGCCACACAGCTTGGTGGTGGTGGGCAGGTCACTGGTAACCATGGGGACCAGGAATGCTGGATCCCTATTGGTAGAGCTAAGAATGCTTGTTTATCATTGGGAGAATAGGGTGGGGTGATACTCGATGCTGAATCCATGTACCATATAAATAATAAACCAGAGGGCTTGACTCTCTCTCTTCTTTTACACTTTATACTCTTGCTTTCTCTTTGTCTGTGTTGATTTAACTATAGCCTGCCTACACAACCACAGATTCGAGCCGTAGATGTTACACTATGGTGTCAACGTTTTGGCATGCTTGGTCAAATTAATTTACAATGTTTGCACTTCAAATGTCTCAGAAGTTAGCCATTAAATTAAAAGTTTCTTCAATGTAAAGTCAGTTTATAATGATCAACCTAATATCTTTATCCGAGAAGGTGACAGAAACTCAAAACCATCGGACTATGCAACATTAAGTTCTAGTGAATAACTCTGCAAAGGATACGTCCTTACCTAAATATATTTAAATACTGAGTCTCCTTGTTCTACTCTCTTACGATTATTTTAAGATTGAATGAATATTCAATGTGAATAATATATGGTAAGGACACTGTTACATATCCAGTCCCTTTCTTCTTGCTGTGCTATACACCATTGAAGGGAAATGAATGGAAATTGGCTCTCAACGCTATTACATTACCAGGAGTTGCACACGGTCAACTCCTGAATAGGTTCTATTGTTTTATTTGTTTCAAAGAAGGAAATTACTGGTCTTTATCGAAACTGCACATAGTTTCTGATAACGCCGAAAGGTGTGCACCTTAACAGATATTTCATAAGTACTGACTTGCACATGCGCACAGAATGTGTCCATTTTTTCCCACATCGTCGCCAGCCAATGTTCTCCGAAGATGATAGAAGGTATTGGATCCAACAGCTGCAAACAGGATTTCCTAACTGGATACCACTGGTGCAGTTGGTGCCAATGGGGAGGGGGCCTGGAGCTGGAGGGATCCATTAGTTTGAATAGAGAGGAAGAAGGTGTGGTGGACAGCAGGCTGTGCACTTCGTTTATTGTTGGGGGATTTATGTCCTAGCAACATCTAAGGTCATATCAGGACTGGTACCCACTTGTGGTAGAGTCAATGGGGAGGGCGGTCTGCATTAGTCAGGGTACAGAGGAAGGATGTGCAGCAGACTGTGCAATTCGTTTATTGTTGGTTGGGAGGTTTATGTCCTAGCAACATCTAGGGTACCCACTTCTGGTAGAGCGCATTGATTGTGACTCTATAGAGCTGTACCATTCAAATACCTTATTACCGGCACCATGAGAGCATGTCTTTTTTCTTCTTCAAATTTTTCACATTTTTATTCCGGTTGAATAACATCTTTTTTTCAGCACTGGGGCACTGGTCTTCTGGCCTTAACAATTATAGTGCATATAAACTATTTATGGATGAGATGGTATGAACAATATAGACAATAGTAGGTTAAATGAGGCATTACAAATATAGTGGGGATCTTATTTTGCACATGTAGACTGGAGAAGAGCCATTTACCTTTAGACTATATCAATGCTTTGATGAACATACCTGTGAGGAGACATTAATATAATGGGCATAACTTGCTGATACAGGTAGCCTTGGATTTTGGATTATGCAAATAATGGTTGCATGACTCATTTAAATTGTCTTGGTCAACTATAGCTTTGTCAGTAGTATATGTTTTATTGGTTTAGTCAGGAGTTATAGGCTGGTAGTTTTTTCTTTTACCATTTTTGCCAGGGGGGGATTTCAGAGAGGGAGAGGGAAGGGAGTGGTTTCGGACTATGTATTTATAACGGTTCTCAACTTTTGTGGTCTATCCAGATAGGTTTATTAGGGTATGTCTATGTTGGGTACTCAACCTTTAATCTAGATATAAATTGCAGGTAGGTTGTTGCATTCCTGGTTTTGGCAGAGAGTTTGTTCCAGAGTTGGCTTCCCTGATAAATAGGTGCTCTTTTGAGTTTGTTAGTCCTTGGATAGGAGGACTCTTTCAATCATCCAGCCCTCAAACTACCATTATTACATGCCTCGCTTTCTGTGCACTGCCCGTGATGTAGCAAATGCCTCACTTTTAACCTCCTTACTCACACCGTTTCACAAGTCACAAGTCGATACCCATCCTGATATGACCATAGCTGTTGCCAGGATGTAGAACTCCAACAGCCAACCAACCAATGACTGACATTTACTCCACACACCTAACCTTACCATACCCGCAGTTCATCCACCAACTGCAGACATACACCAACTGTTCTGGACACTTCAAGCGCACAATGCATAGTAACTACAAAGACCTGCCCTTACATAGCTACCCCCATTCCAGATGGGCAGAGCACTGATCGACTCTGTAAAAGCAAAGGCTGCTCGTGGGGAAGCTGCCCTAGTATTGTGAATACTTGTGTTGGTATATATTGTGTCTTGGGCTCTATTGTAGATGAGTCCTAAGAGATGCCTTTTCCGCCTTGTCTCCGGTTTGTCCATTCCAGCTTTAGCATGTAGTTCTTCTGTGTGTAAATGTTGGCCTTTGTAACCTGTCCTGAGTGCCCTATTTTGTACTGTTTGAAGCTTTGCTTGTTGCTGTTTTGTGAGTAGTTCATATATTATTAGGTCATTATAATCAATCATTGTTTTGTACATAAGAAGAGCTGTTTTTCCCTTATAAAACCACTGAGTTTTCTGAAGGTGTTCAGTTTCCTTGCCTTTGACTGGTTTCATCTACTTAATTGTTTATTCTCATTTAGAGTTCCATCCAGTTCAGTTCCCGAATATTTGTAGGTTTCTACCTCCCTTAGTGTTTCATTCCCAATCTTTATTTGGACTTCTGGGGCTTTGTCCTTCTTGTTCTTTGTGATATAGATAACATATTCAGTTTTGATTATATTGAGAGTTAATTTGTTTTCTTTGCACCATATATTTATTCTAGCCAAATTTTCATTTGTCAATTCTGCTGCTTTTGCTAAGTTACTGTTTGATACCAGTTGGACTGCATCATCAGCAAAGAGAATGCCTTTGGTTGCCTCAATGCTTGGAGTAAGTCGTTTATGAACAGAAGGAATAGAACGGGACCCAGTGTTGATCCCCGTGGTACCCCAGTTTTTACTTGTCTGAAGGTTGACTCAATGCCATTTAGTTTGGGACTTTGCTTTCGATTGGAAAGATAGTTTGTCAGAAAGGCTACTGTTTTTGGATCCAACCCCCTCTTGACAACTTGCTGCAACAGGATTTTATGATCTATAGTGTCAAATGCTTTTTTTAAATCAATATATACTGTTGTGGTAAGTTTGCCAGAATCCATCGCACTGAGAAGCACATAAAGGAGTTTTGAGAGTGCTTTGGTTGTGGAGTTGTCTTTCCTGAAGCCATTTTTTTCATCTGCTAGGTAGTTTGTTGCTTCAAAAAATGTTTTTATTTGATCATGAATGAGTTGCTCAACTATTTTACCAGTTAGGGGTAGAAGGGAAATTGATCTGAGGTCATTCCATGTTTTAGGGTTGCTGACTTTTGGGATAGATACAACTGTAGAAATTTTCCAATCATCTGGGAAAATACCTGTTTCAATTGATAGTCACCATCCTCATGTCATATGTGACTGCATTTGGCTTTATTATGTTAACTTTATCTTTTTCTGGTATATTGTCTAGTTTATCTGCTAACTTCTCCCCTATCTCTATGAAGTAGTTATTTATCTTTTCAGGTGTTTCTTGGGTTGTTAATTTGTCCCATGTTAACTCATCCACTAAGCTGGAGATAGTTGGGCTGGTTTCTGGGGCAACGCTCTGGGGCAATGACTCTCCAAAATCTCCGGGCATCTTTTTTATTTTGTAGGACTTCAGACTGTATGTACCTAGCTTTTGCATACCTGACTGCAGAATTGGCTCTATTCTTGATTTGGGTTGCTAAGAATTTGTCTTCAGGTAGATTTGTTTGCTCTGATTTTTCTTTAAAGTAGTCTATCTTTTTGTAACTCAAGAATTTCATTACTAAGCCATTCTGGTCGACTATCTTTCACATTGTATTTTCTGAGTGGTGCATGTTGGTCTGCTGCTTTAGTTATTATTTGTTTGAGTGACTCCCAACATATAATTGGATCCTGGTTGGCAAAGAGGGGTTCAGTATTTTCTTCTAGTATGGTTTCACTAAATTTCTCAATTTTATAGTTCCCATAACTTCTTCCCCAGAATTCTATTAATTTCCTATCATCTTTAGTTATTTTCTTAATTATGTAAATTGGCTTGTTGTCACTAATATTATAATTTAGAACTCCAGTGTTTTTGCAGTACTTCATGTTTGTGAATGCTAGATCAATTATTATTCTTGTACCTGATGTAATGACCTGTTCAAGTGCTAAGGTTGTTGCAAATTGTCTTATTGTGTTGGCTGTTATTGAACGAACGTTGGCTGTTATTGAACGAACAAATCCTCACCGTATATGTTGCTTGTTGGGGTTTTGCATTCTAGCAACATTGTCTGGTCATATCAGGCTAGGTACTGACTTTTGACAGTGGGAACTCATGCAGACTTTATGGTGCTGCCCGTCTGGGACACCAGGCCACCAGTATCATGACCTGATTTCCCACTCAGTCACATTATCCTGACACTGATCCAACCAGTCCTTGCCATTTCCTAATAATTCCAAGCGCATGGCTAGGAAGCGACAATTTTGTTAAGAGATTGGTTTGACTCGACCGCTAATTGAACTCCCGACCTTCCCCACAGGCAGCCTGTGCTTTTACCGATTCGATCAGTGCTCTGCCCATCTGGAATGGGGGTAGCTATGTAAGGGCAGGTCTTTGTAGTTACTATGCGTTGTGCGCTTGAAGTGTAAGGAGGTTAAAAGTGAGGCATTTGCTACGTCATGGGCAGCGCACAGAAAGCAAGGCATGTAATAATGGTAGTTTGAGGGCTGGATGATTGAAAGAGTCCTCCTAGGCGGACGCCGGGCGGGGGTGTGCGGTCAGGTCTGGGAAGGGGGATGGGGATTGGCACGGACGTGTGCCGGCAGCGCCTCCCGCAGTCTCCCGTGTTAGTAGACTCTAGCGCGTCAACACGAGATCACCTCAGAGTTCCCTCCTGCCTGCCCCCCCAAATAAAATAGGATAAAATAAACCCCAAAAATAACACAGAGCCATGACCCACACGACCAGCGATGTCCCTGTACGGCATAAACACAGTTACATGGGACAACGTTGTGTATATCAGGACAGACAGTCCGGTGCCTGTAGATTGGTTTATATTGGAACACGCCGTCGTCTATATCTCCATGAGGACCTCCCCTTGGGAGCGGAGAGAGCAGAGTGAGAGAGAGAGGGAGAGAGAGTGAGAGAGAGAGCAGGGAGGGGGAAGAAGGGGAGGGGCGTTGCCAGCTGGCGCATGGTGCGACCCCACACGTCCCCGTCCAGCACCCAGACCCCCCCCCCCCATTCCTCATCCCTCATTCCGTTTGTCTGTATTTTTCAGGACTTTCCCACCTCCGTCTAACGCTTCCGGTTTGCGCGCGCATCTCATCTCCATGTCCCCTGTCCTCCCCCCAACCCCACCCCCCACGGGATGAGCCACTCTACACTGCATACCGCGGTGCTTCTCTCGCCCAGCGCGGCTGTACCACTAGCCGGGGGATCTGCGCGCTGCCATGCCACTGCGTACTTCCGGTTCTTTTCTACACAAGATAAATCTCCTTGACATTTTCCTCTATTTTCCATATATATATATATGTATTGTCATCACCCTCACAACATATACATATATATATATATATATATAATATATATATATAGATATATATATATATATGTATATGTTGTGGGGTGATGAATATGCTAATTAAGTAGTTGAGTGTCGACAATGAATTCTCCATTGTGAAACCCATTGCAAAGCTCCGTCTGATACAATGGGGGACCTCCGACTTTTTAGTTCAAATTCCTGCCGTTCGCATCGCCACTGAACGAGTGGGCCTATTCGGCACACTGTCACACTGCAAACCCAATGGCTATGAGCAATCTTCATACAGAAGAAGTCAAATATCTCTAAAACCACAACACCTACAGACAAACCGCTTGGTATACATATAGAAAACATACAACGGATAGATTATATTAAATTTATAAGGTTAGGGTTCTGTATTTCTATTAATTTTGAATAAAATAAACGTTTTGCACTGGGCGCACCGCCAAAATCAGTGCATTGTCAATGGCCGTGAGCAATCTTCATACAGAAGAAGTCAAATATCTCTAAAACCACAACACCTACAGACAAACCGCTTGGTATACATATAGAAAACATACAAGGAATAGATTATATTGAATGTATAAGGTCAGGGTTCTGTATTTCTATTAATTTTGAATAAAATAAACGTTTTGCACTGGGCGTACCGCCAAACTCAGTGCATTGTCAATGGCCGTGAGCAATCTTCATACAGAAAAAGTCAAATATCTCTAAAACCACAACACCTAGAGACAAACCGCTTGGTATACATATAGAAAACATACAACGAATAGATTATATTAAATTCATAAGGTTAGGGTTCTGTATTTCTATTAATTTTGAATAAAATATACGTGTTGCACTGCACGTACCGGCAAACGCAAAGCATTGTCATGACTGAGTAGGCCCACTAGTACCGATGCGCCACCAAGTGTCAGAAAATGAACTACGCAACATGTCCCCCATTGATTTATTGGTCTTGACAAGAAATAATAACTATTACACCATTGCCCTCAGCTGTGTTAAGTCAGCTAAGCCCCCTACTATCACCCCCTCGGGCAAACACATCAGGCTAGTGTATCCGATTGTGACTATACAGCAGTTATCGACCTCTCAGTTATTTTGACTTCAGTTATTTCAGGAGGAAATTCTTAAAGCTGCATAGTCCGATGAAGCATCATATTGTCAAACCCAAAACAATTATCTAGGATTGATTCTACATATCTAACTTAGATACTGACCCACTTTGTTGCCACACAGAAAGGGAAACTAGTATTAATCCAGCATTGTCAAAGTTAATAGAACCCGTTACTGCTGAAGCATATGGTGTCAGAGTGTTGGCATCCTTGCCAACACTAATTGTACATGGTTACACTTCAAATATTTCAAAACATAGCCACTTAAGGTAAAGGTTACTTAAAACTAAAGTAATATGGATTATGCCAATTATCTTCATATATTTATCTCAGAAAAGTGACGGGAACTCAAAACCATTTGACTATGCAACTTTAAGTATATAAGCCTCGATGCAAACATTGTATAGGCATCATAAGCATAACCCTATAAGCTAACCACACTCTATCTAACAGAATAAACAAACCATTCTACTAACACTCACTCCATCTCAAAATGTTAACTCCAACAACATGATAGTTTTGCAATTCACAACATAGTAGGCATACAAACCTATGAAGGGAAACTATGCACCTAACCACTCCGTAATGTAAAGGTGTAATCAATACACATGTATGTATCAAGTGTGTAGGAATACAACATATAACTGCTATTTTTGTATGTGAATTGTCAAACTATACCATATGTAAGTCTTTGAATGTTTGATATTGTTATTTCAGCTGATTTGGGCTAGCTGCATATATTGTAAATAACTGTATTGCCACATGGCTGGAAGACCAGTGCCACGGCGCTGACAAAAGACTTTATTCAATGAATAAACTATATTTACAAAAAGAACACACACAAAAAAACTACATGCGCAACTACTAACTAGCATTCCCCATGGTGGTCTGACTATGGCATATTTCCACCCGCTTTCTGTGATTGATGCCTGAATGTTGTCCCATATTCCCCACATAACTAACACCGCCCTCAGCGCCCCCCACCCCCCCGACTAGGAAGGAGTGTGTTCCGGCCGTCCCAGATTACATCTGCATAATATGCTAATTACTTGATAATTGCAGTGATTGTAGACATCTCTGTTGCAGACAGATGTAAATAAGAGGTTGCTGACAGAGTGCTTCGAACTGATGACGCTGCAGAACCCATAATAGTTCTATACCAATCGCTCTAATGGTGCCTTGAGTGTGTGGAGCCCTGTTTTATTTAAGGATGGACCCGTTCCCTTTCATTACTGTTCCCCATTCGCAGCCAGACGCCATTTGTAATGTCAGCACTCGACCAATCCGGTACCTAGTGAAGTTGCTCGTATGCTGGGGTTTCACCTCCCCCACCCCACCCACACCCACACCCCTACCCAACCCTCACCGCCATATTAGGTTGGATGCGGTGGCTGAACCGGTAAGAGCGTAGGCTTCACGTGTGTAGAAGGCCTGCAGTTTGAAACCCAGCCAACTCGAGCCAATAACTTACTAAATTGATACCTGTCGCGACCTAGCCTGGCGCTCGGGATTAATACGATAGAGCAAGGACTGGTTCGTTCAGTATCAGGATAATATGACTGATAGGGAAATTTGGTCACAGCGCTGGCAGCCTGGTCTCCTAGTAGGGCAGCACTATAAATTCACCATGAGTACGCACTGTCACAAGTCGGTACCCATCCCAATATGACCTTAGATGTTGCCAAGATAGAAAACCCCAACAAACAAACAACAAAGAAACCCCTCCCTATTATGGACATAAATATACCCACGTCCCATATCCCAATCTATTCCTAATGAAATATTCTTCAACAAATGGCCTTAAATGGTACAGATTAATCATTACTAATTACAAATATTGGATTATTTTCGTCAGAGCCGTCCGTGGATTTGCCCGTCTGCACTGTGTTGATGTTTTTTTTTGTTTACATCCGATCGAGTATCTCCTTTTGTTCTAAGCGTGTTCCATAATGCATTACCTCTGTTGTATGTATATTTGCTGTTCCTGTTGTCATCAATTTTGAGCTGCGTTCTACTAATGGTGGCAATAGCAAAATGGATCGATAGCAGTCTACCGCTTCTTTATTTCCAACTGCTGTATTTTTCTTGTTATGTATGGAGTGATGAGTGCCATTATTCTACGAATAGACCGTTACCTAGTCATGCCATACATATATATATTTATATATATATATGCATTAGGCCACATTTTTTTAAATGGTGATCGTCCTTTTGAAATAAAATTCAGGGTCTGCCGGGCTATTTTAAATTGTATTCTCTATTTTTTACGTAGACGTAATACGTAACAAAACACGATGGCCGAATGAGTTGAGCGTCCGCCTCCCGTTCTGGTAGGTAGTGGGATTCGAACTCCTGGGTTGGAACCCTGGCCGAGTCAAACAATGATATAACAATTGATACGAAAATTAAATTGCTGCTAGCCCGATTAATTTTTAACAGTTTTTAAACAATTGTTTTTAAATTCAGGTGGGGGACATTTTTCCTGCACGGGCGGGAACGATCACCCATTTGGCGGTGGGGGTGGGGGTGGGGGGTTATACGAATATGAAGGTGCGGAAGGGAATTTATTATTATTATTATTATTATCCACTGTTATCCATTCACTGAGCATGTTGGCGAGGCTAACATGCATAATTTTCGAACGAAACTGTCTATTTCTGTCTTCCTCGCTCCTTTTTTTTTTTTTTTTTTGGTCCATTAGTTGTTTAAGCTGGGGAAATTTCAGTCATAGAAGACTGGTCTTCCTCATTCCACTGCTGGTCGAAAGAAAGCCCAAGCCTACACTTTGACCGACCCAAGGGATTTTTAACCTCCCACACCACATAGACATGGTATGAGAGCAACTGGCCTTTGATGATGCTGTAAGTTATCCACAGCGGTGGAAATCCAAATTGACAGAGGAATCTAACCGCCGACCTTCAGATTAGGAGTCTGACCTAGAAAAAAGTCAGACACTCTAACCACTCCGCCACAGAGAACACTCTTCGTTTCCCTTTCTCAAGTCAGCCCACCTCGGTGACTCTGGCTGTTCACTTCGCTTCCACCGGACCGTGCCAGTCGCTTAGATATGAGCTCCGGTTGTTAAACTGTCAACACACCTGCTTTTTAGCGCTATCCGGCGGGCTAGATAAGTGGGTCTGAGAAGTTTCCTTACCGAATATGCCTACTGAGTTGTAAAGGTTAGTCTCTTTATTCTGCGTTCGAGAAGTTTCATAGTGACAATTGTACAGCTGGAGTGTAACTACACATTCACCCTGTGGCTGCTCAACCCTGTACCGGCAGGCTAGGATACTTGCTCCGATATGAGGCTACCATATATGGGCATGGGGGGTTTGCGATTTCCTAGGAAATCACAAGTGGGGTTTTGCGATTTACAGGGTTTGCGATTTCCTGCTACACCGGGTTTCCGATGTGACAGTAACCTGTGCCACTTGCTAGCTTGTTTCCTCATGTTAAGTATTATCTCATGTTCATAATTAACTGAATATAAGCTTAGCACTGATTTCAGTAATTTTAGAATTGTTATGAAGCATGCAATATTCTTCATGCTTTGTTATCGTTGCTTGCCTCTGTGCACCATCGTGACAGTGTCAGTTACCTCTGCTCACGCACAGTCACACTGGCAGTTGATTATCTTTAGAACTCTATTTTAGTAAGTCATGCTCACAAATTACAGACTTTGCTGTCAGCATTGACTGTCCTAAATAACGGAATTTCATCTGAAATACTCCAAGTATTTCTTTTATGTTATTAAAGTTTGCTCCGTTGTCCGTATCTTGGTGACAGTAACAATGCACCCATGTGCCATTGTGTCCTAACTTATCACGAGTTAGCGTGCCATTGGAGTGACCCTTTCGGTGCATTTTATTCAGTTTAGCACTATCATCTTAAGTTGCGCTCCTAATTTAATCTTAGCAGTGAATACTCATGCTCCTACTTAACAGATTTCATCTGTAGCAGCGGAAATATATTCGGCTGCTCGTTTTACTATGCTTGCTCGCGTGTGCTTATCGCTGGCCACTTGAATATGGTAGCCTCATATCGGAGCAAGTATCCTAGCCTGCCGGTACAGCGTTGAGCAGCCACAGGGTGAACGTGTAGTTACACTCCAGCTGTACAATTGTCACTATGAAACTAACCGTTATTAAAACCAAATCTAACTGATATACAAACACAGCATATGATTTGACCACTAGTGTAAATTATTGCACACTCTATCTTGATGCATATGCCTTGCACTATGTTGACTACCTATGCTGTACACTATGCAGCATAGGCTGCTCCACCACTTTCTTTTTATGTTCAGAATGGGTTGCGCTGCACGCAGCGCAACGCATTCCACTTCCACTATGTACAGACCAAATGCGATCACTCCAACGGCTGGAAGACCAGTGCCCCGGCGCTGACAAAATAAGTATTCAGATGAATAACATATTTTATCCCAAAAAAAATAAAAATAAAAATACTCCTATGCTGCCGGCACTGCATAAAGATACCATGATTCACTCAATCACTGAATAGCTCCTCTCTGGCTACCGTTTCATACAGTCCTGCCAGCACCACAATGTCTATTTACCTATCATTCAAGGAATACCAGCAACTAAATAAACACATCTATGCACCTGGCCATGTAGACCTGTTTCACAATAGGACATTTGCATTCCCCACCAATGCTTATTATTGAATATTTTACACCATGTTTACCGAGTGATAGGAACCGTTGCCACTGGCCGGCTATTTCCTTCATCTGAACAGAGAGCGTGTATACAGATGAGAGAGACAACTCCCGCGAAAATCGGTAACACAGGCTACAGTGGCGTTCCTGGCGGTTAATGTTGAACAAGCTTTGAGTTTGCCATACGTGTAGTGCAAAACATTTGTTTTTATTCAAAATTAATAGAAATGCAGAAGCCTAACCTTATCGATTTAATATAATCCTTTTGGTAAACATGTTTTCTATATGTGTACTAAGCGGCTTGTTTCTATTTGGTGTAGTTTTAGAGATATTTCACTTTTTCTGTAGGAAGATTGCACACGACCATTGACAATGCCTTGAGTTTGCCGTACGCGTAGTGAAAAACATCAGTTTTTATTCCAAATTAATAGAAATCCAGAACCCTAACCATATCAATTTAATATAATCTTGTTGGTAAACATGTTTCCTATGTGTATTCCAATCAGTTTGTTTCTAGGTGTTGTAGTTTTAGAGATATTTAACGTTTTCTGTAGGAAGATTGCACACGACCATTGACAATGCCTTGAGTTTGACAGCTGTGTCATATACTGTTCAACAACCACCACTTGGAGCGCCACAGTCGGCATCTGTTACATGGTGTAGTATGGGAGTTGTCCCTCTCATCTGTATACACGCTCTCTGATCTGAATGAGCTCCGGATTGTAAACTACACGTTCACCTGACTCAATGCACCTGGCTGCTCAACTGGAAAGGATCCGTCTAGACCGTCCTCCGGTGTCGTATTGTCAGCGCCCGGTCATCGTCAGCGGCCTGTCGTGGCTTCTGCGCATGCGCGGATTTTCGCACGTTGCGGCGATCACTGCTATTTGTTTTGTTTACACTCGGCGATTCGACGCTGATCGAGCTGCTACGTTAATATCGCTTGGAATTTAAGGTTAATTTAATTAAATTTCATTATTTGAGTATGTAATTCTGTTAAATATGATCGCATTCAATAGATTTCGGCCTAATCGGTCCCTAACACAGCCGGGTACCGTGCCTGAGCTTGTAGCCGGCGAGGGAATGGGTCTTTTGCATATGTCTTAAAATCCGCGCATGCGCAGAAGCCATGACAGGCCGCTGACGATGACCGGGCGCTGAGAATACAACACCGGGTACCGTGCCTGAGCTTGTAGCCGGCGAGGGAATGGGTCTTTTGCATATGTCTTAAAATCTGCGCATGCGCAGAAGCCACGACAGGCCGCTGACGATGACCGGGCGCTGAGAATACGACACCGGGCGCTGAGAATACGACAGGTGTCGTATTGTCAGCGCCCGGTCATCGTCAGCGGCCTGTCGTGGCTTCTGCGCATGCGCGGATTTTCACACGTTGCGGCGATCACTGCTATTTGTTTTGTTTACACTCGGCGATTCGACGCTGATCGAGCTGCTACGTTAATATCGCTTGGAATTTAAGGTTAATTTAATTAAATTTCATTATTTGAGTATGTAATTCTGTTAAATATGATCGCATTCAATAGATTTCGGCCTAATCGGTCCCTAACACAGCCGGGTACCGTGCCTGAGCTTGTAGCCGGCGAGGGAATGGGTCTTTTGCATATGTCTTAAAATCCGCGCATGCGCAGAAGCCACGACAGGCCGCTGACGATGACCGGGCGCTGAGAATACGACACCGGGCGCTGAGAATACGACACCGGCTTCGGTCCAGGCCCCACCCTGGTCTCGCACTCGGCAGGGCGCCCATCAGCCGGGGGTTTCACCCATCCGGAATATACAACACTGGCACAGATTTGTCTCTCCCAGATATAGTGTTCGACTGGTTTGATACCCCTGTTTGATGCATTGGCGCTACCACATGAGTGTCGCAATTAGTCATTTTGCTTCAGCAATGACACGTCTAAAGCAGAATTTAATCATAATACTTCCAGTATTATGATTTTATTGTTATGAAGGTCTGCTCCCGTTTATTCCGCTGGCAGTGAAAGTGCCTGGCAGATTCTAACAGTTAACACCAGGTGGTGGTAATAGGCTGTACTCGCGAATAGTAATACTATAGAGATTGGTAGTCCCCGCTGACTGTGTCAGTTTCGCATGCTTTCATGATTAAGATGATTATTACAATGTAATTGTAGCAGTGAATAGCCACCATAGTAACAGAATTTGACATGAAGCAGTGGAAGACTATCTTGTCTTTAACAGCTCCTTGCATCATGAGTGTGTTTCAGACTGCCCACAACTATAAATTTGATCTTAAGAGCAAATCTTGTTGTTTCTTGTTTTACGTCCTAGCAACATCTAAGGCAGCATCAGGACAGGTCACGACCTGTTGGACGTTATAGTGCTGCCACACTGCGATACCAGACTGCCAGTGCCGCCAGATTAGGTCGAGAAATTGCCAAAGATAAGTGCTTCCCGCCTATTAACTCGCTAGGATGTTAATTAGTTACAGTCTCCATGACGGTCTCTCTCACATACCAAAAGTCACAGAAATTCTCCATGACTGTATATTATGCCAGACCAAACACGTCTAACTAAAATAATTTTAGCATAACGCAGAAGGGTACTCATCTGGCTAAATGCATCAAGCCGGTCTAGATTCACTAACAGAATTCTTCCAGCTTTTCGAGCACCCCGTACAAGGGTTCTTTCATCATAATCCTGAACTCTTGAAGGATCTGGAATGGTTCCAGAAGTTAGCAGCAGGGATCTCATTCTCTCTGATTGTACTCGGCAGCTCTTAATGGCAGCAAGATATAGTTGTGACCAGATTAAGTATAAGTCAGCCACAGAATTCCTATTAGCCGATGCTCCAAGTTTCATTTAGCGATAAAGCCCTAAAGATAAGCCGTTTCAGCTCTGCTTCCCCTGATCCTTCTATTCTTGTAATCATGGTGAATACAGATAATCTTCCGTCCCAACAGCTCCTGTCATCGGGGAACGGTAAAGAAAAGATACTATGTGTATGCATCTCTCAACTTTGGTTACTGGTGGCTACTTACAACTGTGAGAGAGTGAGATTGTACATAAGCCGGGCAAAGATCTCATTTTAGCAGACGCTCTGAGACGCTCTTTCTATGATTCCAATCTGAATAAGGCTGCTCTGATCTGTAATACAATGAAGCTGTCAGAAGTAACAGTAACTCTTGATCTGAACATACTTGATTTTGACCTGTAATTCCATTCAGCCTGGAAGATAGTAGTTTGTTTGCCCCTATCTTCCAGGCTACATGATGAGCCACCATGCTAGGCTCCCGAGCCCGTACATGTCTGCACTCCCACCCCGAAAGTGCGGAATAAATGCTCTCAGCTGAAGCCTACTTCCAGTTCTTTCAGGCACACAGTGTGTCCCCGCTCTCACCCTCCACATATGACCTCCTCTCCCTGCTCCAGAATCCTCCCCCTAGCTTGCCTAGCAGCCCTAGTTATCGCTATCTGACGCTGCTCAGACAAAGTATTCTGGTCTCTTCTGACCCTCCATCTCATCATCTCCTCCGATTTAAAATATCCTGGTCTAGAACTCAGCATTATATGTCAAAGTTCGCTCGACCAGGACCCGGTTCTCCTCTGCATCCCCAGTCCTCTTTATACTCCCATGCATACCTTCCCCTGTCTGTTGGTCCATCCGGGCCTGCTCACCGATACTCGTTCAGTCCTCCCTGAACCCAATGACCCTGCCTTCCTCCTCCCCTCCGGTGCACCCCTCACGATCAAGCTACTGACAAGAATGCTTCGAAATGCCACTAGAGCGGTCCTTCCAGTCCGGTCGCCTCTGACGCTACACATCCTTCAATGAGGCGCAGCCCAGGCATGGCAGGCGGCAGGCCTCTCCACGACCGACCTTCTTCAAGCAGGCACCTGGAAGGGTAGGGCAGTCCAGTCCTACCTCTCCGTCCTCCATGTCTGCGAGGCTCCTTCAGCACTCACTGTGTTATTGGGTGAGCGCTAACTGTCTCCTCACCTCAGCAACCTGAACACATGCTGCGCCATACAGATCTTGAAACTTTGCCCCTGTCGGAACGCGAATTGACGGGTCCTACTCACCCACTCGCATAGCCTGCTTCAGGCCGAATTGTTAAACCTTTCAAAGTTTATCTTCTCTCCTCTTGTCTCTTTGTTGAGTGAAGCGAATTGAGCATGTCGGCGAGGCTAACATGCATAATTTGCGAACGAGGCTGTCTATTTCTGTCTTCCTCGCTCTTCGTTTCCCTTTCTCAAGTCAGTCCACCTCGGTGACTCTGGCTGTTCACCTCGCTTCCCCACCCTCCCACCCTCTTCATTGGGGGGTGAGCGCTCACTGTCTCCTCACCTCAGCATCCTGAACACATGCTGCATCATACAGATCTTGAAACTTTTCCCCTGTCGGCACTCAAATTGACGGGTCCTAGTCACCCACTTGCATAGCCTGCTTCAGGCCGAATTGTTACTTGATTAAACCTTTCAATGTTTATCTTCTCTCCTCTTGTCTCTTTGCTGAGTGAAGCGAATTATCAATTTATTACCAATTATTAATCGCAATGTATTTGCTCAGTTCTTCCCATCCTGGAATGAGTGGCGCCACCATCGGCCCAAACCCTAACTACGGGCGCCAACATTGTCATTCACGCCCAAGAATACATATATTTATATAGATAACACATTATATTTCTGTGTCTGTGTGTAGGGTGGCATGGGTTTCATGACTGTATTTCTAAACCAGTTTAAATGGGAGTCAGATTGTGATATATTGACAGGATAGAGAACGCTCATGGTGGGCAAACCAGGGTGGGCAAACCAGTGGCCACATCTTTTTGTTTGCTAAATGAATTTTATCCAAATGTATTTTTTGTCAGGGCCGAAGCACTGGTCTTCTGACCATAAGTGTTACAGGTATATAAGTATTTACACACATACTTTTACATATATAATAGAACCAGACGGGATGGCCACATGAGTTAGAGCGTCTGTCTCCCGTGTTCGTAGACCGTGGGATCATGGGTCGAACCCTGGTCGAGTCAAACCAATGACTTAAAAATTGGTACTTGTCGCTTCCTAGCCAGGCGCTCGGTATTATTAGGATAGGGCAAGGACTGGTTACCTCACTGTCAGGATAATGTGACTGAGTGGGATATCAGGTCATGGTGCTGCTGGCCTGGTCTCCCAGTGGGACAGCACTATAAAGTCACCATGAGTGTGCACTGTCACAAGTTGGTACCCATCCTGATATGACCTTAGATGTTGCGTAAAAGAACAGCAACCAAATGAATAACATATATAATAAATTGAAGTGCGAAGTAAATTCTTAAATTAATGTGTACACAATCTAATAAGTAATGAGTATGAGATACATCAAATCATTTTATATTTACATGCAAGCTTTTAGTTCTTGGTTTAGGATTTCCAATTCAATATTGCATGTCTCAACAACAACTATGTACAAGGACTGCTGAATCCTGCCGAATCCCTGCTGAGTCCCGTTCCTACCGTTGTGTTGAATGAGGATAAATGCTGAAAATTTACTGAAATATATATATTTTTTTAAGCTGATCATAGATGTTGGCCTTTTGTCCATCAGCATGCATCAATCAGCGACCTACCTCTAAATTTAGACTTCTCTACTTCTAAAGGCAGGAAGTTTCAAACACTTTGACAAAAGCTTGGTTTAGTGTCATTGATTTTGGGAACCGTCTGCCATTTAGCAGGTAGACTAAATCGTCTATGGCTGTTAAACGCCGATTGATTTCTAATTCAAGATGGCGGATGTGCGAGAAAATATTAAATTATGTGATGGATTGTATTTTACTCCACCTGAGGAATAATCAAGTAAGGACGACGTTGCTTCGTACCCAGTTTATTTAGCCAAGGTCAGAACAGAATTGACCTGTCATTGCCCTGCCGAAAGAGAAACGCGTTGAGTTTGCTATGTGAAATAGCAAGCACTTATGTTTATATGCATTGATTTTAGGTAGGATTAAACATTACTTAGACTTCCAGAGGCGCAGTGATATATATGAGAAATAATTGTAGATCATCTTGTGGCTTATCAAATTTATTCATTAGTTGTGATGTGGGAAGTGTGCTCTGTGAAATAACAAGTATGTATATGCATTAGCAATAACGTGGGATTAAACATGAATTAGAGTTCCAGATGCGCAGTGATATATGAGAAATAATTGTAGATAATCGTGTGCCTTATTACAGCTATTTAGTCAGGTGGAAATACAATTTGACCCCAAAATAAATGCTAGAAAGGGTTTTTCAACTGTTTCTGATAGTACTGGATGTGGAGAATATCATACTAAAAATCTACCAAAATCAGCGTAGCGGAAAGTTGTTAAATCCAAGATGGCGTCCAAATGGTCACCAATATCGTAAATAGCCATAACTTCCTTACTCTTCACCCTAGAATGGTAATTAAGGTGTCTACTCCCAGGTTCTAGGGGTCAAGGAACATACTGAAAACAGTCAAATTACCATTGAACAATCAGGATGTGAGAAAATCAAAGATGGTGTCCAAAATGGCCACTGATACCCTAAAATTGCTATAAGTCAATTTCTATTCACATTAGAGGTGTAATTTGTGTGCCAATCCCTTGGATTTAGGTACCTAGAAATCTAATGAGGTGAATTAAATAATGATTGAGTTATCAGTTCATCAACAGTACTAATATGACAAAAATACTATGACTTAAAAAAGTTAATATTGTTCAATGAATGCATACATATTGTCAATTACACTCCTGGCCCTTCTCATTGTCCTCTTCAATGAAGGTAGCTTTGTTGGATGGATTGTCACAAGTTTCTAACTGGCATTATCCAGAAACAGGTGTGCATGGTAGCCCATACACCTTGCAGCTACAGTGGGGTGTTCTGCAGGCAGTTTTGCATTTTCAATGAATCATCTTCAGGAGCTTGTCATGGGCAACATTCATATCTGACATTACTGGAATCAATTGATCATCCTCCAACTTCCAACCCCACATCAACCAATCCATGTCACCCTCCTTCCCAATCTAGACCATTATCTGATACTGAGTGATAGTAAACTCTGAGACAGTGAAGTTTAGTGGAGGGTGCAGTAGGGGGTAGACATTCAGGTTTCACAATCAATGTTGATGATGTGATTTTCTTGGTCGAGGTATTGTGACGCAAAGATGCCAGTAGCTCAGTGACCTTCCTGCCAAACATGACAGCCATTGCCTGTGTTCCAATGTCTTCAATCAACTCTCTCTCCTGACTTGGAGAGAGGAGTTGATCAGCACCAGATTATATTACAGGATCACCTTTCACAAGCTTTTGAAACACTGACTTCTTCCCAATGCCAAAGATCCGAGATGTACTATCACATCCAGTGAAGGCATAAAGGAAAAGCAACTGGGAATGCAAGTTATTTCCTAGGGCTGACATAAGACTGCTCATGTTATACAATGGCGTAGTAAGTCAGTGTCTTCCCCTATCAAAGTAGTAAAATGGTAACAGGATGCTTCAACTCAAGCCTTAGCTATATCTGCATCTGCATCCCCAGGTGCACCCTTTTTTCCTTAGGTCCCCACTGATGAGAGGTATCAGTTCTTGTTTGTTGCTATCCCTTTAGAGAAAATCATCCTTGTGTGTAAGCTCTGTCTCAGTGAAGAAGCTGCCCACAGGTCAAACTTTCTGCACCACACACCTTTGGTGAGTACTGCTTTGATGGACGGATGTCCAGTGATCCACCAAACTCAGGACTGTTACCAGCCATGTCTGACACAATCATATGGGTAAGACATTTATTTGTCTATAAGCAGATGACCATGAATAGAGTTTTGTGGACTGCCTTCCCAGTCATCACATGAACTACTGAATTTTCACCACATATCACTTGTAGAATATCTTAGAGTCCTGTACTGCTCATGAGCGATCCAGTTACTCCCAACAAGTTCATGAGCATAGGAAAGCAACTCAACAAGAGTATGATCTCTTTCAAGTGATCTCACTAGCTTTCCAGCACAGGTGGGGGGGTCAAATGTTATTATTGGTGAAATGTTGTGAGTTGTTGCGTGTTTACAAAGAAATTCCAATGTGGAAATACAGGTTTTGTCCTCCTGAGTTTGATCATTGGCAGATCATCATCATCATCATCATCATCATCATGCTGTCGGTCGCGATGCGACAAAGACTGCTTTCATTACTTGACTGCCGCTCTCCATTTAGCTCTCTGCTGTGAGAGTTGCGTCCATGAGTCGGTCTTAATGTCTCTCAGCTTCAGGTTTCTCTTTATGGTATCCCTGAACCGTAGACGGGGGCGCCCTCTCTTTCTGTAGCCAGAAGACAGTTGGGAATAAAGGATCTGCTTTGGTAGCCTGTCTGATGACATGCTCATGAGGTGTCCAGTCCACCGGAGATTCTTTTTGATCAGAAGATCTTCCATAGAGGGCAGTGCCATCCATTCAAGTATTTCCTTATTCGTCACTTTGTCCTTCCAGGTTAGCCTCATGATTGAACGCAGATGTCGCATCATGAAGGCATGCAGCTTTGTCACCTGCCGTCTGTACACTGTCCAGGCCTCAGCTCCGTATAGTAGGGTGGATAGCACGATTGCACGGTAGACCTTTGACCTGAATGGACACATGGTGGTTGTTCCAGAGTCTCTGGCGTAGTCGGCCGAAAGATGCGCTAGCCTTGGCCATCCTCCTCTGTATCTCAGCATCAATGCGTCCATCACTTGATATAGTGCTTCCGAGATAGGTGAATTCCGGAACAGAGTTCAGCTTGTTTCCGTCAACCATGATCTCCTCCTCTCTGGGTTCTTGTAGTGTTGGGTTGGTACAGCACCTCCGTCTTCTTGATGTTAATTTTCAGGCCAAACTTCTTTAATGCATCGGAGAAAGCGTCCACTATTTTCTGGGTCTCTTCAGCAGAGTGGGCAACCAGTGCACTGTCATCTGCGAATAGTAGCTCTCTCACCAGTATCTGAGTAGTCTTGGTCTTCGCTCTGAAGTGTGCGACATTGAATAGGTCAGCCTCTGTCTGGACTGTCCATTTCATGAAAGCTGCCTGCAAAAGTGTTGAAGTGCTGCTGGCTTTTGCAAGTTACCAGCGGCATTCTCTCGGGTAGCAAATAGAGGTTTCACACCGGCAAGAACATGTCAAGACAGGCGCAAAACTATTTGTCCCTGCAGTGGCTGGTCGGGAGATGTTGGGAGTTCCATACATCAACCACCCTTAATGCTGCCACAGTGACATGGTTTTCTGTTTAGGGTTTGCTCCCTTAGCCTTCTGTTCTGTCAAGGACCTGTACCACAAGGCAGTGGTTTACAACTCTGCAAGGCAGGGGCGTCAAACTCCCTGAGGTATTGCTATACCTGAAATACCTGCATACCTGCAGATACAGAACAGAAAACTGACCTATGTGTTTATACACCTCTGATGAATAATGTGCATCATACCATGCCAATTTGGAGTTTCCTGTTTGAAGCTGAAGGGAAGTTGCCATAACGCATCAATAGTCTGATCATATTTACTGAGTTTTAGAAGGTTTATAAACACTATCTTGCAGCATGCATGGTTGACAAAGTGATCATCCGCTATGTCAATCTTTGTCTTCTCCACATATTTCAGTTCTGAAATACTTTGTCTTGCAATGATCCGATTTGTCTTTCATCCAGGACCCAAGGCAGCGATCATGCCCATTCTATGAAATGTGTTATTGTCCCCAGCAAATAGTATGGCCATACCTTGTGAATCAACATTCTCATCCAACATGTCTACCGGGCGTGGTGGCCTAATCGGCAGAGCACGGGCCTCATGTGTGGAAGGTCGGGAGTTTGGTTCCCGATCGAGTCAAACCAATGACTTTAAAATTGGTACTTGTCGCTTCCTAGCCTAGCACTCAGCATTAATAGGATAGGACAAGGACTGCTTAGGTCAGTGTCAGGATGATGGGACTGAGTGGGATTTCGGGTCATGGTGCTGGCAGCCTGATTTCCCAGTGGCACAGCACTATAAAGTCACCATGAGTGTGCATTGTCACAAGTCGGTACCCATACTGATATGACCTTAGATGTTGCTAGGATGTAAAACAACAACAAACAAACAAATCCAACATGTCTACCGCGACAGTATCAGCAGCAGCATTCTTTTTTAATCTGAGAACTTCCTTGTAGGATGAGGAAAACCCCATTTGATAGAGAGAACATACAATGAACCGTTATGTGTCATGCCCACGACCTCAACGGTTAGCAAAATATATGCATTTTATGTTATTAGGGTCATCTGGTGTAAATATTCTAAGCAGTAAATGTTTGTTGTGAAAATACTAAAATTCTTTCATTTTATCCCCAAGATTGAGGGTCCTATAGGATACCCATGCACTCCTTTTCAACGATGTTGTTTCACCTTTACTCCCATCTAACAAATATATAATGTCACGTAGGTTAGTCTACCACTTAATGTAGATGGCAGCACTATCAATATATGAATATAATGTTCTGTTCCCTTTAACATAAACAACTAAATGATCTTTGTAATACAGGTGGAATTGCCTTTAGCATATGTGTTAAAGTGGGCATTAACTTGTTTAATGCCATCAGTGCAGACAAACTTGTTGACTGAAATGTCGCCAGTCACCACTCACCTAACTCACCACTCTCAACTCTCCACTCACTAAACCCCACTCTCCATTCCCCACTCACCGCTCTGCACTCCCTACTCTCAATGCTCCACTCACTAATACCCACTCTCCGCTCACCATCCCACCACTCTGCACCCACCACTCTCTGCTCACCACTCACCACTCACCACACACCGCTCTCCACTCCCCATTCCTCCACTCACCATTCTACATCCACTACTCGCCACTCACAATACACCACAAGCCATAATCCACTCTCCACCTACCACTCTCCACCCACCACTCTCCACGCTCCACTCACCACACACCGCTCTCCACTCCCCACTCACCACTCCTCCACTCACCATTCTACATCCACTACTCGCCACTCACAATACACCACTCACCACAAGCCACTCTCCACCAACCACTCTACACCCACCACTCTCCACCACCACTCTCCACCCACCACACACCACTCACCACACACCACTCTCCACCCACCGCGCTCCACCCACCACTCTCCACTCACTACTCTCCACCCACCACTCTTCACCCATCACTGTCCACCCACCACTCTCCACCCACTAGTCTCCACCCACCACTCTCCACACACCACTCTCCACCCACCACTCTCCACCCACCACTCTCCACCCACCACTCTCCACCCACCACTCTCCACCCACCACTCATCACACACCACTCTCCACCCACCACACACTAATCACCACTCACCACTCTCCATTCACCACTCTCCATTTACCACTTACCATTCACCACTCTCCATTCACTACTGACCACTCTTCATTCACCACTGACCACTCTCCATTCACCACTCACCACTCTCCACTCTCCATTCACCTCTCGCCAACCATCACTCTCCACTAGTCTATTCCATCCGACGTACCAAGTCTAGACTAGTTGCTTAGCCTTAATTACGCCTCAGATCCCGAAATGGTGTATTTCCCCATCCCAAGTTTGACCCCTTTGTCGAATCCATTCCCTGCTGTGTCAAGTAATTATTGTCCCCACAAAATACCCCTTATATGTACAACATGGTGATAGAATACAATCTGCGGGACTAATGTACCTGGAAGCTCGGCCCGACTTGGGCATTTCCGTTCTATGAAATGTACGTTTGATGTTGTTTTACGTCCTGGTTACCACAGTATCAGGACAATGTAACTGTCTGGGTTATCGGGTCATGGTGCTAGTGGTCTGGTCTCCCAGTCGACCAGCACTGTAAAGTTGCCACCAGGGGGCACTGACACAAGTCGGTACCCGTCCTAATATGACCGTAGATGTTTCTTGAACGTAAAACAACACAAATGTTGGATGAATCAAGCTGATATGGTCTATTCAGTTTCAGGATCATAAGACTGAGTGTTATATCGGGTCAGGGTGATCACAGTCAGGATGCTGCTCAGGCGTAAACCTGCAACAAACAAACAAAGAAGAATTGTCACCTGACCAAATCTTAGTTCCAGAATTAACATGAGCTCTTCCTAATCTAATTCACCACTCTGCTAACTCACCACTCTAAACTCTCCACTCACCAGTCGACCAGCACTGTAAAGTTGCCATCAGTGTGCACTGTCACTAGTCGGTACCCGTTCTGATATGATGCTAGATGTTTGCGAGCGGCAGTCAAGTAATGAAAGCAGTCTTTGTCGCATCGCGACCGACAGCATGATGATGATGATGAGATGTTTCTTGAACGTAAAACACCAACAAACAACATCGACAACTAAATTAATGATCACTTATATTTCCATTGTCGCATTGCATATCGCAGTAGAATATCCATTCAGAGCTTTAATTTCACATAACATTGGGTTGTATATGTAAACGGGGTAAATCCTAATTACATTGTTAAAAGATGCACGCTATTTCTTCCCCTTTAGACAATGTGTTGTTGTTGGTTTTTTTTTTAGGGAAGAGGTTTTTTTGGTGGAGGGAGGGCGTGTGTAAAGCCCCTGTCACACCTCGCCGGATTGAGCAACGGACAGAATTGTCTAGTCCGGTGGTGTTTGGGCGTGATAAGTATTAAAATGTATTAAAATGTGTCAAAATGTTGCGATATCGGGTCAAAGGCTGCCGGATCAATGGACATGAAACAGACTTGAACGGATAGCCAATGGACGAAACAAATTCAAACCGGACAAGAACCGTAGATGTCAATCCGATGGCATCCATACCAAGTTTTGTGCATGTTCAAAACTTGTAACCGATCGGGCCGGATATCAAGAGATATCAATGGATATGCAACGGATATGCAACGGACACAAATCAGACTTTGCCGGATATCAATGGACTTTGTTTGGTTTCTTTCCGTTTCCTCAATCCGGCAAGGTGTGACAGGGGCTTAAAGTAGTGCGTGGAGTTTGATAATCAATAAGTATTCCACTGGGAGGTAGGCGCGGATGAATTATAGCTTATATAGCCAAATACTGGTCCACTGATCAGAAGGTCCTGGGTTCAAACGGCATCTCTGGCAACGATGGAAGCCAGATGGGAATTTGCTGCATCATTGGGCCAGCGTGGTTAACAAATAGCCGAACTTTATTTGATATATATCGCCATTCCAGTTGGCAAATAACTAGTGTTAGACCTAATAGGTTTGAAGCCGGGAAAAGTGCTATAATTTTAATGAAGAGGACGAAACGGGAATGTGATCACCGCTAAATGGCTACTAAGATGTGACATGGAAAGCAAAAGAATGAAAACCTTCCAAGTAATAGCAGAAAACAATAAATTAAAACAGAATCCATGTTTATATGAAGGTTTATATGTTATACACATGTCACAGTTGAAATATATTTTTTAAAGCTTTCATTTCACTTTTTGATTTATATCTTATACAATTTGAGCAATAAGTTAATATCACTCATGTAACATGGACATGAAACAAGGCTAGAACATTATTTTAACATACACAACAAATTCAAGCAAGATTTTATTAATCATATTTAAGCACACAACATTATGTCTTATAAGAAAAGAGTAGACAATAAATTTGAAAGAAAGTTGAAAAAAAGTTTGGGTAAATGCATGGTGATAATGTGTAAATTCTTACATTTTCACTTTAGCACAAAATCATACAAGCATATGTTTTATATATTTTGTCAGATAGATTAAATACCTTTAGATTGCTAACATACATAACACACATAGGTTACAATAATTATTTCACTTGCAACCAATAAAAGAAAGAATTAATTATCACCACCGTAACATGGACACCAAATATGTGGTGCCCAGTTTCAGAAAATGATTCAGATACGAAACGCCTATCATTCGAGATTTTAGTCTCCTTTCATGACACACCGTCATCACCACGAAATATAACTGTTTCAATTAAATGAACCACTAAATTTGTTGAGCAAATTTGAATGGCAGTTCCCATTCAGACATAGCCTGCCATTCAGACATAATTCACTCAACGAGACAAACAGAGTCAAGACATGAATATAAGTTTTAATATAACAACATTTAATCAAATAAGTCCGAAACGTCAAGGAACTCGTGCTTTCAAGTTCTGTTTAGCTTATACGGCTGACATTAGGTTGTCCAGAGTCAGGCCAGACCGGTGGCAGGCCAGGGCAGCACCTCTTCGAAGGCTATGTAGGGTAAAGCCCTTATCACGATCAAATACTTTGAAGGAACCCAGTATGAGGGCCCTTGATAGTGTGCCAGTGGTGAGGGGAAGCCCGGACGGCATTAGCAATGCCGGAGAATCTCGAAGAGGAGATATAGTCCTAGCATAATTCACCCAGCCCTGAGCGGGCAGCACACTGAACCAGGTAATGCGGGGAGTCTGAAGACTATTGGGGATGCTGAAGTGGACCTTGTTTTTGTAGATCTGATGGTTACGGATAGTGAGTCTAGTTTAGGTTTTTACATCCTTAAATTTCAGAATATGGTGATTGTTGGGGATAGAAGCTGAGCTAGGGACTAAATTGCTCTGACATACGCGTGTAAAGTAACCTATTATTAACACTACGATCAGAACTGAAGGGGCTGATGACAAGTTTGACAAGAAGACAATGAGCTGTTTAAATTCAGAACTAGTGATTGGAGGAGCCCTTACTGTTACATGAGTTGATTTTTTAACAGACCTCGTTTAAGAGTTTTGATTTCCAGCATGTCAAATGGCCACGTATCACCCGGGCCTCCTATGACCCAGACCTTGACCTAACTTCAGTCAGTCGCTAAGAAAGAGAATAAAGGAGAGCGGGTCATAGACATCTACTTTGTGGCGTAGACAGAAGCTAATAAAGAGTGAGATGTGCAACACCTTGCTCCTCCAGGTTCTGGGAGCAAAGGCACTCATATAGATGTTGATCAGGTGCTGGTGATGCTTTACCGAGTAGCCGGGAAGACAGAGCCATAATGTTTACTATCTTCCAGGCGAGACACAAACAATCAAAAGCCTAATATGCTCAAGTCTATTTTAACACTGAGTTGTTTTAAATTTAAGTTGTTACATAGTTTTTGCTTTTTCCGTGCTTAGCTCGAAATGTGGTGCCCTGCTAGGTCTAGTGAGTCCCCAGGTTTGTGAGAGATTTCTAGATCGAAATTGAGGTTAGCTGCTATTAGCTATATTTGTTTTGCGCATGCACACAATATCTTATCTCTGCCCCTGCCTGACTCTAACACTTGTTGTGAGACTGAGTTGTGGGTATTTATTTTAATTAGGAAGTCATGGGGGTTAGCTGGGAGAAGGTATTTAAATGCATGAACCAGATTAAGTGCTTCTAGGTGGGCTATTGCTAGTGAACTCAACTGGAGTCCTTGTGAATATTCTGCAATATAGAAAGAGTTATTAGAGAATGCCCACCTTTCAGAGTCGAGTCACATTCGATTACCTATGTATCTGTTGGCTCTTCGGTATCAGTTGAAGCCCATTATAAGATTCCGCAAACTTTTGAAAAAATTGTAAGTCGGGCAATAGATCAGGGTAAAATTTGTGCTGCCATACATATGGGGAAGATCTCAGGGCCTTGAGTACTCTATTTGAAAACCTATTCGATGGCTTGATACATTTCGCTAAGTGCTGTAGTTTGCCAGCTAGGCTCTGAATTTGTTTCCTAGAGGCAGAAGAAGGCATTCTTCCAACACATACTTAACTTTTTGCTGCAGAAGGGTAACAGTCATGTTAATGGAGTTAATTACAAAACCCAGCCAGGTTATTTCAGTTTCCGAGGCTGAACATTTGTCGAGGACCTAATTGAGCTGTTAAATCATTACATCTTTGATATGCTTGTAGTGCTTTTTCTTTAGTTTTCTCTACCCCGATAAAATCATCGAGATAGCACAGAGCAAAGTAATCTTCTTGTCTGAGGAGCCAGACTATTGCACCGGTGGTTTGTGCGCACGCTAGAGCAGAAGTCCTGCAGCCGAAGGGGGGTGCTATATCAATGTAAAGTTTGTCATTAAGAGAAATTCCCAGCAGCGGGGTTGACAGTGGACATACGCTGAGCTGCCTATAGGCTCTGGCTAAATCAGCGCCACCACATCCATGCGTTCGGGCCTAACTTAGTAAGTCCTTCTGTAAGTGTGGAGACTGAGAGGAGGGAACACTTTCACAATGATAGTGTCAATGTGTTGCTTATTTTTCTTCCAACTTAGTTATTACAAATGATGTGTTTACCAGGCACCAGTCACAGGTGGGTTAACATACACGCTTCATTGTTCCTTATCAATGTCAGCGATTATTTTATTTTTTAAATAATAAAGAATTTGTTTTAAATCAGTTACTGTACCAGTTTTGATTGATTGATTGGTGGTTGCTTTACGCCGTGTCAGCAGCATAGGCCATATTCACGGCAAGAAATATTTGGTTTTTGTTCAAACCATCGCTTTTAGATGTAAAGGCAGACAATCAATTATGTGCCAATAGACAATCATTAAATTAGAAAGCTCACAATCATATATTTGTGATCAAGGGAAACAAATTCCCATAGAAAAAGAAAAGTTTTATTAATAATTGATAGACTCTATTTAGTCAACTATATGAGGTGGTACAGTCCAGCTGCCCTCAAAAAGGCTCAAATGTTTTCCTGTTTTACCTTAGTAAAAATGTCATGCATACTGTCCGAACTGTTGGCGCAGGGCAAAAAAATCAACGCAACTTAGTAAAATGTGTTTGAGTGTCAGCGGGGACTGACACCCAATACATTCAGGGGGAGGTTCCCCCTTGAGCAGAAAAGCATGTGTAAGCCACAAGTGGCCAATACGGCAACGGCTAAGGACCACTTGGTCCCGCCGACCTCCTGCATGAGTCAGATGGTTCAATTCCTTTAATTTTTTTTATGTTTTCATCACACTCATGTTGCCACTTGGATTTTATGTGGGTGGCTATTAGTGGTTTCAGATCAGAGTGAGGGATCAGACTAGGTTCAAGATCACAGTTCAAGGCCTTCTTCGCAGCCCGATCAGCTCGTTCGTTTCCTTGTATGCCGGCATGGCCAGGCACCCAGCACAGGTGGATGTCATACCCATCCGTTATCAGTTGGTTCATTTTATAAATGACCGTTGCTAGAATAGGGTAAGTCATTTTCAGTCCAGCAACAGCAAGGAGGCAAGAGAACGAATCAATGTATATAACATAGTTAGTGTGGTTGGATACCTCGATACACTCCAACGCGAGAAGGAGTGCTCGGGCTTCTGCAGTGAAAATCGAGCTCTGATCGGGCAAACGTACACCAAATCTTTCCCGTCGGCAGACTGCCGCAGCAGCTACCCGGCTTTGGTCTTTCGAACCATCGGTGTATATGGAGAGGTGGTCTGCAAAGTGGCCTTGAATCTCTGCATGCAGTCCTTGGTACTCAAGTGGATGTGTCCCAGACTTCCTCAGTTCCGTGAGTCGGAGGATAACCGATGGCTTTCTCAACGACCACGGGGGATGTTCTGGGACTTCGGCATCCTCCAACACATCCAAATCCACTCCCAAGGCCTCCAAATGAGGTTTCATTTGGAGTCTCAGTGGCCAGATGTAATTCGGCCTGGCTTCATACCTGGATTCGTCATGTTGCTCGAATAGACAATTGTGTGCAGGATTTAATGCATTAGTTTTTATCTTGACTACATATTGCATGGCCAGTTTGATTCTCCTGTTGTTAAGTGATGGTTCATTGGCTTAGACGTAAAGGCTCTGAACCGGTGAGGTGCGGAAGGCCCCAAGAGCCAGACGCAGTCTCTGGTGGTGGATCGTGTCTAGGAGCCCAATATATGATTTCCTTGCGGAACCGTATACTATGCTGCCATAATCCACTCATGACCGAACCAGGGTTCTGTACACGGAGAGCAGAACATCTCTGTCCGCTCCCCACTCTGAGCTGGACAGCACCCTCAGAATATCTAGCGCTTTCAGGCATCTTGTTTTCAGGTACTTTATATGTGGCACAAAAGACAGTTTTGCGTCGAGAATGAGGCCCAGAAATTTGGTTTTGTCAATGACTTTAATGGGATCCCCATCCAGGGTCAGCTCAGGTTCCACATGCATTCAACGCAGCAGGCAGAAGTGCATGCAGACTGTTTTGGTCTTGGAAAATTTGAAACCGTTCAGAACTGACCATCGATGGATCCCATTTATGCTTGGTTGTAGCTGTCTCTCTATGACATTCATGTTAGCACTGCTGTAATATAAAACAAAGTCGTCCATGAAAAGACTACAGGAGACCCCCCGCTTTACAGCAGCAGCAATACCATTGACCTTGACCCCGAAGAGGGTCACGGCCAGTATGCTGCTTTGAGGTATTCCTAGTTCCTGTGAGTGTAGACTGGAATAGGTAGTCTTGACACGGATTCGGAAATACCTGAAGGCTAGAAATTTCCTGATGAAAATTGGCAGGAGGCCACGAAGGCTGTATCATGAGGGTAGGAAAGGCATCCTATTAGCAAAAAGGGCGGCATTGTAATCGTTTCTGATCATGTGTGACCAGGCATCTGAAATAGCTGGTATGGTCATAATTTTCAAAATTGTGTTCTCTATTGATTATTCTAGCCCAGATAACCACATTCGGGAGTTATTACTAATTCTTTTTGTCAATTTATCGACAGTGATTACTGTTTTATGATATCATCAAAATAATAATTTCCCTGTCAAAATTGACCGAACGTGGTAGCTCAATTGGTTTGTTTGTTTGTTTGTTGTTGTTTTACGTCCTAGCAACATCTAAGGTCATATCAGGACGGGTACCGACTTGTAACAGTGCGCACTCCTGGCGACTTTATAGTGCTGTCCCACTGGGAAACCAGGCCGCCGGCACCATGACCTGGTATCCCACTCAGTCACATTATCCTGACACTGAGCACACCAGTCCTTGCCCGATCCTAATAATGCTGAGCGCCTGGCTAGGAAGCGACAAGTATCAATTTTAAAGTCATTGGTTTGACTCGACCGGGACTCGAACCCACGACCCCACGATCTACCAGCACGGGAGACGGACGCTCTAACTCATTCGGCCATCCCGTCTGGTTAGCTCAATTGGTAGAGTACAGGCTTCCCATGAGGAAGGTCGGGAAATCGAGTCCCGCTCTAGGCGCAATATTTCCCATTTTCATCACCCCCATGACATTACCTTATATGTTGGCAGGACGTAAAACTCCAACAACCAACCAGCCAACCAACATTGCCGTAGATATTGCCAGGATGTACCTCCTCCCCCACCCGCCACACACACACACACCAAATCAAAAACAAACAAAAACTGGTTAAAATAGTGGTTGCGGGACGTTTAAATCATGGTTTTTCTCTCTCTCAATAAACGTTGTTGGTTTGTTGTTGTTTTACGTCCTAGCAACATCTAAGGTCATATCAGGACCCGTACCGACTTGTGACAGTGCACACTCATGCCGACTTTATAGTGCTGCCCCACTGGGAGACCAGGCCACCAGCACCATGACCTGATATCCCACTCAGTCACATTATCCTGACACTGAGCCAACCAGTCCTTGTCCTATCCTAATAATGCCGAGTGCCTGGCTAGGAAGCAACAAGTATCAATTGTTAAGTCATTGGTTTGGCTCGACCAGGGTTCGAACCCACGATCACGGGAGACGGACGCTCTAACTCATTCGGCCATCTCGTCTGGTCTCAATAAACAGGGATCATCATGTAGAGGTGTCTTTCTCCATGGCGAATCACATAACAGCTCCAGCTGAATTGCCTGAGGGGTTGGTAATACGGTCAGACTGGCAGGCAGCACAAGGCTTCGGTAGCAAAGTGTGCGCATCACAAGGACACTCAGAGGGGTGGTGTGACGCCATAGTAATAGCCGTAGCTAGGAATTTTTATTTTGGTGGCAGATAAATTCTTGGAATGGACGAGTGCCAAAGCAGGATGGGTTGGGGTCTAAGGTCGCACCACTCCAGAACATTGTTTAATTTAGAGGCTCTAAAATGCCATTTCCAGCAATTTCAGGGAGATTACATCCTGGGTTGCTTTCTTTTATTTAGTGGGGAGGCAACTTTCCACCCTTTGTACCCCACCGACCCCCGTTAGATACGGCCCTGGGTGCATTAACTGGCAGTGCTCAGTCACAAATCAATAAGCACAGCTTTGGCGCCGTTAATGGTCATGACGATCAAGGATAACCAGGAGTGCCCACTGACAGTGCCATGTAATATATGTGACGTTGCCTTGTTTGGTGCTTAGCATTGCTAGGAGTTGTCTGTTTGTTGTGGTTTTACATCCTTGCAATATCTAAGGTCATATCACTAAGGTCATATCAGGATGGGTACCTACAGGCAACTTTATAGTGTTGTCCCACTGGGAGACTAGGCCACCAGCACCATGGCCCAATATCCAATAGTCACGTTATCTTGATACCCTGCTAACCAGTCCTTGTCCTATCCTCTCTTTTTTTAAATGTTTATTGATGATTTATACTGCCTACCATAGATAAGTCTGAATAGTCTTATTGTCACCACCATTAGACAGTTGGTCGATTGAAAGCCTGAGCCTACATTTTTACCAACGAAAGGGATTTTTAACCTCCCACACCACATAGACATGGTATGAGAGCAACTGGCCTTTGATGACACTGTAAGTTATACACAGCGGTGGAAATTCAAATTGGCAGAGGTGATGGCATGGGGAATCGAGCAGGCTAGGCAGCGACAAGTCATTGCTATGATAAAGGCTGAGCAAGGCCCTGTCAGGTTCAGCATCAGGATAACCTGACTTAAGCTACGATTCCTTATACGCGGTGTGCGGCATGCGGCATGCGGCATGCGAATGTTGTATATGCGGTGTAGATATATGCCAACCCCCAACATTTGTTGGGGTTTTTCCTCCAAATTTGTGAAGGAACAGTATTGGTTTCTATGGCAAACGCAGCAGCATTTGCATTTGCATGCCACACCGATGGCTCCAGGGACCGATTCAGTTGCTGCATTCGCATTTGCATTCGCATTTGCATTCGCATTTAGATTCATGGAAGCACCCCTATTCACATAGATGCTTTTCCATTTTCTGCCGCATTCGCATTTGCATGCCGCATACCACCTGTAAGGAATGCTAGCTTTAGTGGCTACCATGGGTTCTGGTTGCCACCAAGTGTGCGTCATGCTGTCTGTCACCATGTGTCAGTGGGTAACATGAGTATACACTGTCAGCAATTGACACTGATCCTGACATCGCCTCAGATGTTGCTTATCTGCAACCGCAATCAATCTGTGTTTTATGATAAGGACTTGCCTCCCGCCAGCTCTACGAAATGGAAGGAATAGTGTGTAGTAAATGATGGTACAAAAAGCAATTAATGTGTAGTAAATGATAGCACTGTGCATAGCTGTAATCATATATAGTAACTCCAAGCTGCATCCCCACCCTAATATGACCACAGATGTTGCTAGGATGTAGAACTCCAACAAACAAAGAATTAAGCCGCATCTGCCCATCATATATATGACTAGCCATGGAAAATCGCCTAACGGGTCATAATTTTCAAAATAGAGTTTTCTATTGATTATAGTATGAACTTTATCCTTTAAAAAACTTCAATTGGTTCCCATTTTTATGACATGATCAAAATAGAGGTTGCAGGATATTTAAATAGTTTTTTTTCCAGCAGCAGGATTGCCAGGCAGAGGTGCCTTTTCCAATTCTGGGTCGCATATTTAGACAACATATGGACTAGTTTTCCACATTAGCATTGAACGGCGATACTGCTCATTTATATTTAATGCACATATATATATAGACTTGATTCTAAAACGGTACTTCTATCCTAAAGGAATGCAAAATATGAGCATTGTATAACAGGCAATAGATCACGATGTCAACCCTCTGTATGGATAAGGTGATTTATTTAGATAATGCCGGTCTCATTCATAAAGCCGAAAACAAGCCTATTATTGCCATCGATACTCAACATGATTACCTATAAATATTTTATATTTCACAAAATGTATTAGATGTCATAGCTCACATGCATAATATGATATGCGGAGTATTGGGGTGGGAGAATCGGGAAGAGCGCAGACTGCCTTCTCATGTGAGAGATCGTGGGTTCAAATCCGGGCCGAGTCAAAGCAATCACTTAAGAAATTGATACTTGTTCAAAAAGAATCACCGGTGGACTGGACACCTCATGAGGATGTCATCAGACAGGCTACCAAAGCAGATCCCCTACTCTCACCTGTCTTCTGGTTATAAAAAGATAGGGCGCCCTCAGCTCTGGTTCAAGGATACCATCAAGAGAAACCTGAAGCTGAGAGACATTAAGACCGACTCATGGACATCACTCACACAGCAGAGAGCTAAATTGAGAGCGACAGTCAAGTAATGAAAGCAGTCTTTGTCACATCGCAACCGACAGCATGATGATGACTTGTTCCTACTTGAGCCTGCCGTTCAGCATTAATATGATAGGATAAGGACAGTATCAGGAAAATATGGGTGAGTGGGACATCAGATCATGGTGCCTATGGAACGGTCTTCTAGTGGGGAAGCACTATAAAGCTGCCATGAGCACACCAATATAACCTTAGATGTCTCTATGACATAAAGGACCAGCGAACAAACGTACTGCACAGGGCTTTGACATAGAGTAGATGTACCCATGATGTACGGGTATCCGCCTGATATGATCCCAGATGTTGCCAGGACGTAAAACTCCAACAACCAATGTAATGGTAGTACATAATGAAAAGTACCTTTGATATCTGCCTCTCTAATTATGTGGATTGTAGCGTAGCTATAAGCCTGGGTTGATTGATTGATTGGCAGTGGTTTTACACTATATTTGATATCACCCTCAACGGCCATATTCACGGCGAGAAGTGTTTAATTGTTTTTCTCTCAGATAAACTGGAAGCGATATTCACTATGACTATGATATATTCTTATTGAATATATCAGTGATGTTAGTGCTCGTTCTGTGGAATACATTTGATGTCCTTTGTGATGGGAACAATTTATATGGACCTAGTTGCACCTCTCTTATGACCGACAATAATGTGTGTCGGCATCTGTAGACCTGGTACATGGGTGCCCCCCTTCTGTATGCACACCCTAGGGTAGGCTTGTTAATACCCCCGTCACACTACAACATAACGGGCCAATGAGTGGGGAACGTCAAAATCACTTATGTACGTCGATATATGTCAAAATCCTCGGCGTTGCAGGGCCAATTAGGAGTCAGTGCAACATAGTGGATGTAGGCGAAATGTTGGTCCAACATAGTTGTAACGCGTGTCAACGAGTTGAACGTCCCCCCAAAAAAGGGCTAAGCTAAGGCTAATGAGACTGAGGAGACTGAGGTGACCGAGGAGACGATGGAAACTCAGTCCATGTCTCCATCTCCTTGTTCCCATGCATTGTCTGCAGCCTCCACCTCCTTCAGCTCACACCGTCTCACCACAAACAAGCGGAGGGTGCGGAAGTACGACTGCACTATGCCCGCAGCATCCTCTGGAATGTCAAGTTGATGGACGAGCAGGCAAAGAGGATGGGGAGAACTGCCACACATCTCCAGCGCTGGTTCAAAGCCATGCGGGACAGCAAAACGAGGCTGCATAAAAAAAAAATGACAGGGCTCCCGAATGAACTGAGAGGGAGCAGTGGATACTGAACAAGTTAGGCTTCCTCAGCTCAGTGGTGTGACACCGGCCTGAGCCCTGCAGAAGTGTAAGTACTATATATTTTAATTTGCAACCATGTGGATATTATTTAATTTATCAGTGACCTCATTTTGGATAAATCAATGTATATATCTTAATGGCATTATAATTTGCAATGGTGTGGAATTATTTATGGTTGCCCTCATTATGTAAAATCATGTTGTGTTCATTTTACTTATGTTGCTTTATTATTTTGTCTTGCAGGTGTTGGCCGCCATTGACACAGCGCATGGTGATCTGGGTGCTGCAGAGACAGCCTGTGCTGAGCTACAGATTGGGTTGGAGGAGCAGCCCGTAAGAACACCCCAAGCCGAGGCCCAAGGTAAGGGGAAGCAGTCAACTAGCACGGAGGACAATCTGTTGGCTGCTCTCAAGAACCGGGTAAATGTGTCAGGGAATCTGCTGGAGGGCCTTTCAGTGTCCCGCATGACCCAGCGGACCATCTTCTCCAACTATGTGTGGGACTGTGTTGCCGCTATGACACTGGCCCAGTTCGACAAGGTGCAGACTGGTATTCACGGCGTCCTGGGGTGGGTGATGGAGTCGGAGGATGGAGATGAAGGTGCAGTGCAGCCAGGGTCGGGGCCGGCCACTGTCTGGCCCTCCTCCATGACTCAGCCTGTGCGGCCCGCCTCTGTGATGTCCTGCTACTCCTCGTCATCTCAGGTTTCCTCTTGCCCGTTGCCGAGTGAGGGGTACCAGCCACACCCCCACCAGTGGAGACACCAACCATTACCTGGAATGCCATGGTAATCACAGAGTCAGGAGTACATGCAGCAGCACATGATGCAGCCGCTGCACCCTGCGATGTTGCACCCTACGCCACTGCAGCATGCACCACTGCAGCAGGCGCTGACACTGTCCGGAGTGTTGGGGGACGTCATCACCTTATTGATGTACTCTGCGATGATGGCCTTACACACCTCTCTCATGATGAGAGATTGCATGTTGTGTGGCACCCTCCACCCAAACTTCACGGAAGCATACATGTTCCCTGAGGCTAGGTGACGCAGAGTGAGGGCAAGCTTCAGGCCAGGCTCAAGCTGCTCCCTGTAGGTAGTGTATTTTTTTGTTATCCGTGGACCCACTCTGGCTAGCATCTCGTTGAACATCTGGGGAGGCATCCACATGAAGTTGACGAAAGAAGCTGTGTCCTCATCACGGAGTTCCACCAGAAGCTGGTCGTACAAGCCAAACTGTTGCTGCCTGGCGGTCCACTGTCTCACCCACAATCGCTTCACGCAACATCTTCTCCTTCTTCTAATAAGCTGGAGATGGTGAAGTAGCAACAGGTTTGTATCATGGTGAAGTTGTGTGCACGTTCTTGCCGGCTCTCTGTCAGTCTAACATAAGTTGATGTAGCTCAACATAGACTGATGTAGGCTTAACGAAAGTCTAACATATCTCAATGCAAGCCTAATGTGAGCGCGACGTAAGCCCAACATAACCCAATGTAATGGCCTTTACATCGAGCTACGTCGAAAGTTTTGGGTATGTCCAAAACCTTGACTTGTGTGACTGTATCTTGACGTAACTCGACATATCTTGACATACCTCGACGTAGGCTTAACGAGCCTGTAACTTATCTCGATGTTCCGTGACATATCTTGACATAATGGTCAAATTTCACCTATGTTGGCTTACGCTACCGCGTTACGTCATAGTGTGACAGCACCATTGTTCCAGCGTGTGTATGCTCAGATCTGAGCTAGGTAATGCAAGAGGTGCTTTGTGCTCAACAGGCAAATGGCATTTGAGCAAAGGCAAGTCATTAACAGGTGTACCCTAGTTTTGTTTGGTCGCTTGTTTATTGGGGTTTTACATCCTAGCAACATCTAATGTCATATCAGGATGGCTACCGACTTGTGACAGTGTGCACTCATTGTGACTTTATAGTGCTGCCCCACCGAGGACCAGGGCTCCAGTGCCTTGATCTCATTTCCCACTCAGTCATATTATCCTGAATATGAGCAAACCCTATCCTAGTAATGCCAGGCTAGATTGTGACAAGTATCGATACGTGATGAAGGAGGGACAGAGGCGGGGGTGGAGAAAAAACATTTTATTTAGGATAAAATGAAGAGCAACATAGACAGAACAATGAATAGGTAAATATCGGGTACATGTAAATGCAATGCCAATGAGGATAATGTTAAAATCAATGTCGGAACAACGTCAGTAAATGTCATTGGCGAGGTCATCAGGGGGAGAGTCACTGGGATGGGAAGAGCCTGAAGAACCCTCCACCAAAAGGGAGGAGAAGGCTTGAGGGGCGCCAGGGGAGCAAGGCTGGGGAGGTAGGCATACACTGCGTCGGAGGTCCAGGTCCCTGGGCTATGATATCCTTGAAGGGTCTCCGGCCCGCTGACACGCCTGGATGGCGCGACGGCGAAGGCTGTGCAGGGTGAAGGAGCCGGGGCTGGCACCAAGATGGCGGGGTGAAACCTGGAATCAGAGGCCAGGGTTTTTGGGGAAGTCATCCTGGTGAGGGGTCACATATGACAACCCGAGGCGGGCGAACTCAGCCTGGGCCACCCTGGCCCACGGCCCGAGGAGGTGGGCCCAGCTGAGGGCATTGGTCCGGACGAGGGAGGCGCCAGCCTTATGGGTGATGGAGATGATGAAGGACCCCCCGTGGCGAGAAGCCAGAGCTCCCGGACGTAGGTCCCGAAGGTGGGGTTGCAGGCACAGCCGGATTCAATGGTGGTGGCGGAGGCCATGTGTGCGGCGGTGCGGTGGTGGCAACGGCTAACCACATCAGGGACGGGGTTGGTGGGGAGGCTTTGCTCACGGGGCGCCATGGGGGTGGCACCATACGGGTGCGCAAGGTTGTGGGGCACCCCGCTGGCACTCAGGGCAGCAGGACTTGGATGATGGGGCGGGGGCGGGCTGCGGTCTGGGTGGCACTGGGGGGAGAAGCGCCGCCGACAAATCAAAAATCCACCAATGGGCCCCCCACCGTAGCGCGCTCATGGTTCTTCTTTGTGTAAGGCTTCGCTGTGCGTTGTGAGGATTCGTCTGACATTGGCGCAGTAGGCAGAGGGGTGGCACTGCCTGGCGGTCTGGTCAACCTCCGCCTCGCCAGCCACCACGCGGTCACAGGAGGCGGGATCACGGTTACATGCTGTGCAGGGTGTGCCATAGGCCTGTCTGGTGTATGGGGTGGACATGTCGGCCTGCAAGGCGCTGGAGTGGCTTTTGCTGTGGGCCGAGGTCGTGCCCAAGATGGTCGTCACAGTGACGGTGAGAGCCTCGAGCGGGATGGCGTTGATGGCGACTGGGACGTCCCATCCATCAGGGAGCCTGCCGTCTGCGATCCACGTGAATACTGTCCTGGAGTAACGGCAGACGGTAGGCCAGGGAATGGTTAGGTTGTCATGGAGAATCGTTATGGTGTGATGGGTGAGAGTGGGGATGGGGTCGGAAGGGAAAGAAAGGTGGGACTCAAGCATCCGGAGAGCAAGGATATACTCCTCCCTGAACCCCTCCATTCTTCACCACCTTCCCCTCCGCCCCCTTCTCCACCAAGACATGGGGGAAAACATAGCCAGTGGGTATACCTTTTCGTTTGTCGCTGTGTTGTGCTTCGGCAGACTCCAGGATCTCACGGTGGACATCGGTGTGTGAACGATCGGGTTGTAGGGCGCAGCCATCCCGGGGGTGGGGGCGGGGTCAGGGGCGGCGGCGGCGGGAGGGGCGGCTGGCTTCCAGTGTTGGGCGAGGCGCTGGTACTGCGGGTGAAGGGCAGCCGGGGCGGCGGGCCAGTAGGGCAGCGCCGGCAGGCGGCCTAGGCCGCAGAGACCAGTGGGGCGGCTGCTGAGGGAGGATGTATGGTGGCTGGAGGCAGTTGGGCGGAGGCGTGGGTGATGGCCATCGCCTCCACGATCCCAGCGAGGTGCTCCATGGTATGGGTGTTGATGTCCATTGTCACCTTGGCAGTGGCGATCCACTGAGTGGCCTCAGAGGGGCGGCATGAGGAGGGGGATGTCATGGAGGCAGAGTCTGGGATGGTGGTGTCTGGCATTCTCCTGGGGCTGGGGTGGCTGGCAGCACGGCCTCGAGGGATTGATTGCATGATCGGTCGTGGAGGAGTAAGCCAAATAAAAAAGTGAGTGCACCTGGAGGAGGTAGGAGGCGGAGTGGCTGGAGGCATCGGCAGGCCGCATTATAAAGGGGAGGACAGGGGGTGGGGAGTGACATAACGAGGGGGGAGAAAGGGGGGGTGGGGGCGAATCAAACACAATGCAAGCATTACGACCAATGTTGTAAGTCATTGCCTTGACTCGGAAAAGATCCTAACTTCCGACCTTCCACACAGGAAGCCTGCGCTCTACTGTTTTGCCAAAATGTCCAGTTGTGTAGTAGATGAACACCTTGCGGGTGAATGGCTGAGTGAGTGAAAGTATATTTAACACAGTACATAGGTAATCATCGGCACTTCTTACACCTCTCCTGACAGCAGTTCTTTGACCAGCTTTGCAACGCCACTTGGAACCATGTATATTTAAATTGTCTGCACAAGGATAAGGATCAAGCCGTTTCTGACCTCTGTTTCAGGATCTTAGCAATGATGCATCAAGGCCCTGTCACATTACGGCGTATGGCGGGAGCGTATTGAAAACCTATGTAGGTCCTGCGCGTGCCGGCCTATGATGACATTTGGTGACCTTTCGGGTGGTTTTGAGCATATGTGGAACCTACGAGGAGCGTACGAGGAGCGTATGAGGAGCGTATGGGAGCGTATGGGAGCGTGCTGTGACATTTTTTGACAGTATGGGCCATACGCCCTCATAGGTCGGGTTTTTTTGAGCATGCACAAAAAAATTTGGACGGACGGATTTATGAAAGCGTATGGCGGCGTATGACTCATACGCTTCACATACGCCGGCATCTGGCGGCATCTGGCGGCGTATGAGTAGCGTATGAGTAGCGTATGCGTAGCGTATGAGTAGCGTATACGGCGTATGCCGACGTATATGACGTAACGCGCTTACGCCGCCATACGCTCCCGCAAAAAACCCTAATGTGACAGCCCCTTCAGCCGAAGAAAAAAAGGGTGGGGTTGGAGGAAAGTGTCATTGCAACACAGATTACTAGAACTCGTCGGTTTAAAGGATGTCAAACAGGGAGAGGAGGAGTCATCGATGACTAGATCTAAAAGTAGGAAGGTGGGACACTATTGGACGTAATAAGGTGAACTTTGTTTCTTCTTGGAAGACCCTTTCAGATTTAATACATTTGTAAAACTGTCGGTGACAACGGGGGGTATAAACCAAAGGGAACATTCTGCCTATATCGGGACTCGAACGTACACTTCTGCCATTCCAGGGCAAGCATCGGAACCGGGTGCAAACAAAGGGATCATTCTGCCTAGTGCGAAATTCAAAGACAAACTACTGTCACAGCTGTGTGACATCTAGGATCCCTGATGCAATTACTCTATCCTACCCATGCCTACATGTATGCATGTGACTCCTTGCCTATTAGGTCAGTGTAGACAGCTATACTGTGCTAATACAGTTGATTCAAATTCAGTCATCCATGACTGCTTCTAAATCTTGGCTTATTACGCAATGTTAGACTTGTTCCAAGATAATAGTCTTATGATATTAGTCTTGTTCGAAGATATTAGTCTTGTGATATTAGTCTTGTTCCAAGCTGTTAGTCTTGTTCCAACATATGTACCTGTTAATTGTATCTCATTGTGTTTGATTGCATTTTTTTTTTTTGATTATGTTTTGTTCTGGATTTTTAGTGGCTCATTTTCCAGTGACCATTTGTACTTACAATAGTTCAGTGACCTGGTAGTTGTGTCTGTTGGACAGTGTACTCAGCCAGGCATTGGGCGGGGTTCAGCACTGTGTTGGAATGAAGGAAGTGACAGCAGCTGTCCCCATGCTGCCTCAGGAGCTTGAATCTAAATATGCTCAATCTCGCCTAACCTCCTGGTACAGTAAAACCCCATTATAACACCATCGTTATGGGGCTGTCACACTATGGCTTATGGCGGCGGTGTATGCGTAACATGGCGCAATAATTTGAAAAACGTTATAGCTCGACGTGTGCCGACCTTTTTGCACTGTGGGAGCTTTTGAAGTGTATGTGTAACCGATGCATAACATATGGGAAGCTACCCCTAGCCTATGGCTGCGTATTCAACGCATATGACGACGTATACTCGGCGTATTGGGACATATTTTGACGGTTGGAGGTCACAGGACCAGCGGATGAGTAACCTAGGCCAACGTACCCCTACCCTATGCATAACCTGTGCTGGTGTATGACTAGCATATGTCTAGCATATGAGAAACGTATGAGGCATATGCCAGCATAGGTTGAAAATTTTGAACATGTACAAAAATTGTTTCGGCGGCTCGACCTATGCCGACGTATGATGGCATATGAAAAGTGTATACAACCTATGCCCAACCTATGGCATATGACAGCGTATATGTCGAAAATCACATACGCTAAGGCTATACGTCGTAGTGTGACAGCCCTTTTACAGAACATTGTGAGTACGTCAGAGACACCTGGAGATTGTTGGTGCAACATATGCCTAACGTATGCCAACGTACCCCTAACGAGTACCCCTAATCATCGCGTAATATCAGAATTTGCATTAAAATTGGGGCACGTTATAATGGGGTTCCACTGTACAAGTGACTTCATCAGCGACTGTCGAGCACAGTGTTTGCTTGATGGCCTCTGGAGGGAATCGCGGGGTATCCTTTCACATTGTAGATTTAGCTCCATTACATTTTCGCAGAAGTATTTTCTGATAGGGTAAATGCGACTAATATAGGGCATGGACTGCATGAGTGATGGTGATTTAATAAGGCCCATATTCCCAATGCTAGGAGTAGACTGCTGTATAATTTTAACATAGACGGGCCCTATATATTTGTTTCCAAATCTTTGAATTCACGAAACTTAAAATTTGTGACTTGATATAGATTGTTCTTCCTGTCCCTGATTTTTCTTCTTCTCCTTTTTCTCCTTTTTCTTCTTTTTCTTCTTTTTCTTCTCATGTTCCGGTGCGGTCATCCCAAAATTGTGAATATTCTATGTATGTCAATGAATGTTTATGAAAATCCAAAGAAATATATACATTGGTTTGCCCTTATTTGTCCCATTCCAGAAATCATATGATTGTGAGCTTTTTAAATTCATGACTGTATATTGACACATAAATGATTGTATGCTTTTACATTATATGTAAAGGCGATTGTTGAATAAAAAAACAAACAATTCTTGCCATGAATATGGCCTATGCTGATGACACCGCGTAAAGAAACCACCAATCAATCAATCAACCTGCTGCATAGAAAGGGTTGCTAAGCCAATTCAATAGAACCTATCAGAATCTTGAGGTGCCCACCAAAATTAATTTGGCATGTTTTCACCTCAAACGTCTCCAAAGTTAGCAATTTATAATAAAAGTTACTTCAACCTAACGTAAAAAATATTATAGCATTCAATCTTATGCATGCCCTATTTATCTCAGAAATGTGCAGAAGCTCAAAACCATTAGACTATGGACATAAAAGGTTGTGAATTCTTCAGCCCGAAGCGAGTGGCTAGCACAAAGGATTCTAAATAAATAGCACCACGTTGAAATGAAACTGACTTGAGAGCCAAGGTAGGAATGGATAGGGTACATGGATAGAGATAGCCCGTCGACGGTCCCTTGTATTAGCATTCTATGAGCATGCGCAATAGATTGAGAGAAGATAAGGGTAGCCCTGAAGCTAATACCGGTATAAATAGAGGGATTTTTTGCAATAACTACAGAGCTGCACTGTGTCGATCCAAATAAAGGATGCACAGCCTTCCTTTGATTTGCATAGATCAAACATCATATCGGCCCTTTTCTTCTACACATTGCTATACACACAAACACGCCCACATTCTATATCAGTTAGATCAGTTATATCAGTTATATCAATACCAACTGTCTTACACAAACTAAAGTGTCTACGATTAATCCGTATCTACCTTTAGATAATAATACTTGAGAACTGTTGGGGTTTCTCATCACAACATATATGCAGGCATAAAAGAAGTATTCTGATTTCTAGGTTTTTTTTCTAGGATGACTAAATCAATCTTTCTTTGACGTGGGGGTACGGGGGGGGGGTTTAATTCAGTTCCCTCTGGCACACTCAACCTTTATTCTACAGCAGCACGGGACGCGGTGGCCGAATCGGTAGAGCGCATGCCTCCCGTGCGGAAGGTCAGGAATTCAATTCCTGGTCGAGTCAAACCAATGACTTACAAAATTGATACTTGTCACTTCCTAGCCAGGCGTTCAGAACTATTGGGACTGGTTGGCTCAGTGTCAAGATAATTTGACTGAGTAGGATATCAGGTCATGGTGCTGGCGTCCTAGTGGGACAACACTATGAAGTCCCTATAAGTGTGTGCTGTCACAAGTCGGTACCCATCCTGATATGACCTTAAATGTTGCCAGGACGTGAGGCTCCAACAACTAACTATCCAGTCGTCATGAGTGCACACTGTCACAAGTCGATATCCCCGTCCTGATATGACCTGAGATGTTCCTAGGACGTAAAATTCCACCAACCAACCAATCATTCTGCAGCAGGATCTACCAGGCGTGATGAATTCAACGGGCCTCTGTTCCACAGTGCTCCTCAGCTTGTCAATCTTGGGCCATTAGCAACAGTGACCTCTTCTTGCATTATCTACATAACTAGATAACCACTGACATGCTGTCACACAGCTGTGACAGTGGTTTTCTGACACCACATCCATGCAGAATAACTGAGCATTTGTTTGCAAAGTTTGAAAGGTATTACTAACTGATAATTTCTTTGCATACTTTGAAACTCCATATACAGTCGATACTCATTAATCCGGACTACTTTGTCCACAGTGCCCCGATGTCAGATTAGTGTGCTTATCAGGTGAACCATTTTAGCCATAATTGTCCCTGAGCTTGGTTGGTTGTTGGAGTTTTACGTCCTGACAACATCTAAGGTCATGTCAGGATGGGCACCGACTTGTAACAGTGCGCACTTATGGCGTCTTTATAGTGTTGCCCGACTGGGAGACTAGGCCAGCAGCACCATGACCTGATATCCCACTCAGTCACATTATCCTGACACTGAGCCGAACAGTCATTGCCCTATCCTAATAATGGCGAGTGCCTGGCTAGGAAGTGACAGGTATCAATTTCTAAGTCATTGGTTTGACTCGACCAGGGTTCGAACCCCATGATCTACCAAAACGGGAGACGGACGCTTAACGCATTCGGCCATCCAGTCTGGTCATTGCCCCTGATGTTTTGGTCGGACTGTGAGATTTCTGGAATACACAGTGTTGGACTAATGTGTGCTGACTGTAGTATGCTTTATATTCAATGCTGAACCCATCCATTAGTTTGCGCTTAAGTCATACTACCCCCATCATGCGCTTCTCAATTTCATTTGTTGATGCAATCTCCAGGTGAGATATCCTGTTGGGCTTCTAGGTTGCTCAGTTGGTAAGAGTGCAGGTTTCCCGTGCAGAAGGTCGGGAGTTCGAATCCTGACTGAGTCCTGACCGAGTTCGAATCCTGACCGAGTCAAACCTAGCCTGATGCTCGGTATTACTAGGATTGGGAAATAACTGGTTAGCTTTGCATCAGGATAATGTGACTGAGTGGGGAACCATTTGTTGTTGTTTGTTTGTTTGTTTAACGACCCCCGCCCCCTCCCCCCAACATAACACAAGAATGGGAAATCAGGTCATGGTGCCAGTGGCCTTGTCTCCCAGTGGGGCGTCACTATAAAATCGCCATGAGTGGACACTGTCAGAAGTCGGTACCCGTCCTGCTATGTTCATACATGTTTCCAGGATATATTACCCCAACAAACAAACAACAGGTTCGGCTTCTAAAAGTAACTTTGAATGACAGTTCATGATAAACGCGTGAGCGATCATCACCTTTTACACATTTATGGTGCTGTCACATTACGACGCTTTTCGCTGGCGTGCCGCCAATGCGCAAACTCACTTTTAATCGTTGAGAGACATCAAACCTTTCGGCATCAGCGCAACCTATTGGTAGCGTGTGGCCGACGGTGTGAGAAAGAAAACAAAAATGTTTGGTGCGCCGTCCTGATATGACCTTAGATGTTGCTAGGATGTAAAACAACAACAGACAAACAAAGCAACAGTTTGGCGCAACGTGTGGGAATGACCCTCATGCGCGCGCGGCAGGTGCCTACTGTTCGCATAATGTTATTCCAGCAGGTGTAACGTATCATCGACGTCCCCCTAACGTCGCCATAATGTTGGCACCCGCGCGTCGGCACACGTCGAAAGTTTTGTGCAAGCGTAAAACTTTCGAAGTGCGACGACGGGCGCCGCCAACCCTCGTCGACCGTCGCCGTCCATCAACGAATACCAACGCGCGCCTAATGTGCGCGTAACGCTTCCTGACGTATCCCGACATTGCGCCAAAAGATCACATATGTCGATGCGCGTTGGCGAGAAGCGTTGTAATGTGACAGCACCATTAGTATATTGGTTATTTAAATAGGTGTCGGAAAGTTGTACGAAATGTTATTCTTGTTATTGGTAATGTTAAGCGGCTGTCACACCTCGCTGGATTGAGCAACGGTCAAAGGCCGCTGGACGAATGGACATGAAACGGACATTAAACAGACATGAAACGGACATGAAACGGACATGAAACGGACATGAAACGGACATGAGACGGACATGAAACGGACATGAAACGGACATGAATGGAAAACCAAAGGACGGTAGGCAGACTAAACGGACTCAAACCAGACAAGAACCGTAGACATCAATCCGGCGGCATCCGTTCCAAGTTTGTTTGCATGTTCAAAAGTTGTACGGACACAAACCGGACTTTGCCGGATATCAATGAACTTAATTCAGTTTCTTTCCGCTTCCCCCAATCCGGTGATGTGTGACAAGGCATTTAGCCCGTTCATCATAATAACGCCATATATGGGCAGGCTTTTCCATTTTGTGTGCAGCTGATTTCTTTGTGTCAAATACCACTTAATGTCATTAATTAGACTACTTACTAAATTAATCCTGCATGAAAGCATCCCATTTTCGAAATCTAAACATTTATCTAAATTTGATTCTACATGTTCACCTTAGGTACTGGGACACGAATTACATATTTAGTGTCACACCGAAAGAAATACTACTCCGATCTAACCAAACTTGGGACTGCTGAAGCTTATGGTGTCCGACTTTTGATATGGACACCGAATTTAATTTGTTGTTTTCATTTCAAATAACTTCAAAGTTATCCATTTAAAATTGATTTATTTCAAACTAAGTTAAGGTCGATTTTACTACAAATTAACCAAATATATGTATCTTTTTAACATTACAGAGCACAAACTCAAAACTATCGGGCTAGAAAACTTTAAGGTAATCTGAATGATGTCATTTAATCAAATAAAAACTAAGATCAATGTATAGTACTGCTGCAAGAGTATAAATAGATATCTAATGACATCGGCATAATAACTTGAACAGCTTTCTTATTACATTGCACCAATATAATACCATTCTCTTTGTGTGGCAGGTCTATTCAGTTTCAAGAAAAGCTATAACCGACAAATGCAATAAAAAGAAACATAAATAAAAACATTATTTGGGAATGGTTTGGTAAAGTACTTATCAGTGCTCCCAACAGTGCTTGGGCCTTTTCCATCAGCAGCCCTCTGACCAGCTTTGACACATTAATTATAATTATACACTTAAATTGTCTGCAGGGGAGTAATTATCTTGTCTGTGATAAGGTTTATGGGAACACTCTGCCCATACAGTGCCGTACACACACTTCTCTCTCCCTATATTTCTTTTTCTTAACAGTGTTACATCAAAACAAAAAGATAGCATTAGCTGTGGCTGGGCTGGTTTCATCAGGAGTTGGGTGAGATATCTATCTGGTAGAGTGGTAGGAGTAGTGGAGTGGATAGTGGTTCAGGGGTGTAGCTTATCTTTAGACAAGTGGGAAGGGGCAGCTGGGTATCTGTGCCTCAGCGACCCACTAAGATAGATACCTCTTCTTTTTTTTCCTTCTTTTTTCACTTGTGTGAAATTCACTCTACCATAAAATATCCAGTTTGCAATACATTGAACTCATACAGACATATATAAGCAATACCTATAAATATATGGACAAAATAATAGAAAGTGGACATTTCATTTGGTGTGGGTTTTTTTTGTGTGGGGGTGTTTATGTTGGTTGGTTGGTTGGTTGTTGGAGTTGTGCTTCCTGGCAACACTTCAGGTCATATCAGTACGGGTACTGATTTGTGAGAGTGCACACTCATGGTGACTTAACAGTGCTGTCCCACACACTGATATCCTGTTATCCGACTCATTGATACCCTGATATCCCACTCAGTCACATTATCCTGACAGTGAGCCAACCAATCCCCTTGCCCTATCCCAATAATGGCGAGCGCCAAGCTAGAAAACAACAAGCAATTTTTAAAGCATTGATTTGACCTGACCAGGGTTCAAACCCGTGGGTTCGAATCCCACGATCTACCAAATACACTCTTAGAGTGTGTGAGTGGGTTGCGTTCTGGGTGGGTTTGACAGTGTGCTCGGCAGTATGACACGACTGATCACGTGTGCTCCCGGGCCAGACATCGGGGCGACCGTGGAGTGGGAATGGGCAGAGCAGCACCAGCTGGCCAAAGCTTTAATCTAAATACGCCTAATTACACCAAACATCCCAGTAGCACTTATTTCATCAGGTCCCCACCCGGCCCTTTGTTTGATTCATGGCCTCCGGGGTCAAGTAACTATTTCTCCCTGCAAAACACCCCTCTTATCAATTCGGGAGAATGTGCATTTTCCTTTGCCTGTTATGTAGACTACAGCTTCTCTTATATTACTCCCCCCCCCCTCCTTCCATCCCTCTCCCCTTATCCCCCCACTCCGCCCTCCTCCCAGCTTCCTAGCACCCCCACCTACATCTCCCTTGCCCACCCGCCACCAAATCGAACCTTTTCCCGGCTATTCCCTCTTCTTTGTATATAATAAGATGTACAGTTATTAATGTTATATAGCCTGGATTTGCCCCCAATGATTGTTAATACAATATTTAGTAAGCAATCACTTCAAGACTACGATAGAGGCGGTTTGCAATTGTCGCAAAAAAACAACCCACCAACTGTTATAACCGCATGATACTTATTGTAATGCCATGCAATATGCATAGCAAAGACTTAGCAGAATGCATAGATGGTATCCATACTGATCCATATATGTGTATATATCATCATCATCATCATGTTGTCGGTCATGATGCAACAAAGACTGCTTTCATTACTTGACTGTCGCTCTCCATTTAGCTCTCTGCTCTGAGAGTGATGTCCATGAGTCGGTCTTAATGTCTCTCAGCTTCAGGTTTTGCTTGATGGTATCCTTGAACCCGAGACAAGGGTTCCCTCTCTTTCTGTAACCAGAAGACAGTTGAGAATAGAGGATCTGCTTTGGTAGCTTGTCTGATGACATCCTCATGAGGTGTCCAGTCCACTGGAGATTCTTTTTGATCAGAAGATCTTCCATAGAGGGCACCCTTGTCCATTCGAGTGTTTCCTTATTTGTTACTTTGTCCTTTCAGGTTAGCCTCATGATCGAACGCAGATGTTGCATCATGAAGGCATGCAGCTTTTGTATATATATATACTGAATGCTATTCATACAGACCGGGTGCAATGACCGAATTGATAGAGTGCAGGCTTCACATCCGGCAGATTGGGAGTTCGTCTCCCGGTTGAGTCAAATCAATGACTTATCAAATTGATACTTGTTGCTTCTTAGCCTGGCGCTCAACATTAATAGGATAGGGCAAGGTCTGGTTAGCTCAGTGTCAAGATAATGTGACTGAATGGGATATCGGGGCATGGTGCTGGCGGCCAGATTTCCCAGTGGGGAGCAATATAAAGTATTCATGAGTGCGCCCTGTCACAGCCTTATATGACCTTAATTGTTGCCAGGAGGTAAAACTCCAACAACCAACTACCCACTCATACAGTATCTCACCATTATGATTCAAGTGGCACACATAACAGATACCCATTGGAGTTGTAGGCGGGGATGTAGAGAGGGGGGTGGAACCAAGGCTTTCTCTGCAGTATATACTGTAGCTCTAGCTCCGACATATTAACTCCATTAGGCGATCAGCAAGATTTCTTAACCGAGCATCTCATCATTTTGTAGCATATTTCATATGCCCGCTGATTTCACGTTGGCGGAGCATTGTGTCGAGCAATGTGTGTAGAATCCAGTTATTACCCTGACTTGGGTAATAAGGTATAATGCAACCATAGGTCTTATAATTATCTTGCGTCCTAGTGATGCCCCTTTCATTATCCTATGCACTAATGCATTTTAGGTGTATGCATTGTTAGCTACCCTCCACCCTTATCCAGCAGTGAGTGTCCCTGATATAATTCCCCCACCCACCTAACCCCACTCTTATTACAGAAGGAACACTCATTTTGGGGGTATGTTCAACGTGTGCACCATATCGACAATTGACCATATGGGATGACCGAATGAGTTAAGCGACTGTGTCCCGCTTTGGTAGATGGTGGGATTCGAACTCAAGGGTTCGAACCCTGGTCGAGTCAAACCAATGACATAAAAATTGTATCCTTGTTTCTTCCTAGCGAGGCGCGAGGCGTTATTAGACTAGGGCAAGGACTAGTTCGTTCATTTCAGGATAATGCAACTGAGTGGGATATTAGGTCATGGTGCTGGTCATCTGGTCTCCCAGTGTGGCAGTACTATAACGTCGCCATGAGTGTGCACTGTCACAAGTTGGTACCTGTCCTGATATGACATTAGATGTTGCCAGGTCGTAGGATTCCAACAATCAACCAGCCAACTGCTATGATATTCCACTCAGTCACATTATTAGCTGACCGACCTAATATGACCTTACGTAAAGCTCCAACAACAAACCAACCAACAATCGACAATTTAACGATATCTACCTACTTCGGCATTTGCTGTGAGTGCTTCCTGGTCCTTTAATTCTGTTATTTCCTTTAAATCAACTTAAAGTTGCATCATTCAATGCAACCATAAAATAATCTAAGCCAAAGATGGGATGGCCGAATGAGTTAGAGCATCCCTCTCCTATGTTGGTAGATCATGGGATCGTGGATTCGAATCCTGGTCGAGTCAAGCCAATAACTTAAAAAGTGATACTTGTCGCTTCCTGGCCAGGCGCTCAGTATTATTAGGATAGGGGAAGGAGCAGTGGAATGAGGAAGACCAATCATCCGTGATCGAAATTTCCCTTGCTTAAAGAACTAATGTACCCAAAAAAAGAACTTGGCTATATTTGATCCTACATGTCTAAAGCCATTGTCACACCTCACCGGACTGAGCTCCGGAGACCACCGGACAAAGAATTGTCTAGTCCGGTGCTTTCCGGTACACAAAATGTATCGAAATGGAGCGGAATTGGGTCAATTGGCACCGGGCGACCAGACAAGTACCGTGCATGTACCGTACATGTACCGGATGAGTACCGGACGAGAACCGGATACGCAACGGATGGGTACCGGACATGTACCGGACAAAACGGACAAACTGGACACCAACGGATGGGTACCGGACATGTACGGATGGGTACCGGATGGATACCAGACACACCGGACACCAACCGGACACATCAGTCCGGTGGTGTCCGGTAGAAGTTTTGTGCATGTTCAAAACTTGTACCGGACACCGCCGGATGGGTACCAGACATGTAGCGGACATCGCCGTACAGTACCGGACAGTGTCCGGTTCTCCAGTCCAGTAATCTCTGACAGGGCCTTTACACATGATAGTTGTGCACTCATTAGATAGTTATTGCTCTATATGAGGAATATTTAGTCAATTTAATGCAGCCTACTACTGCAAGTCATAAGAGGTTATTATCAACTGTCGGTTCATGTTTTCACTTTATAATCCCCAAAGTTAGATATTTTTTCAAAACAAATTACTCCAAATCTAAAGCAGATTATGCAGATCATAATGATCAACGTGGCATATTTACTTTAAAAAATATGACAGAAACTCAAAACCGTCAGATTGTGAAACATTTACGTAGCAATATATATGCCAGGAGGTAACAAATAAGATGGTGGGGACGGGGGCTTTTACTTTTACAATTAAAAATAACACATTTTAGAATTCCTTTTTTTTTAATGTTGAGCTGCATAGTCAGATGAAGCATTAAATTTTCAGAACCAAAACACTCAAACAAATTTGATTCAACATATCTAACTTAGACACTGGTGCACTTATTAAGCATGTGTTGCCACATGGAAGGGCATACTGTGTCAATTTAACAGAACCTGCTACTGCATAAACCTATGGTGTTAGAGGTGTGGCATGCTTGCCTAAATTAATTGTGGACACTTGTATATCAAATATCTCAAGAGTTAGCCATTTAAAATCATAGTTACTTCAAAGTAAAGTAAGGTAGATTATAACAATCAATTTAATCAATTTATCTCAGAACAAAATACAGGAATTCAAAATCATCGGACTAAGTAATCTACACACATGAGATAGATTAGAAACACACTAAATAACTTTTAATATGCTTTTTTTCACACTCTTTACTTTTGGGGGAGTTTGGGTATCAGGCGTCACCTCAAACTAAAGTAAGGTAGATTATTTAATATCAATTTAAAATATTTACGCAGAAATAAATACAGGAATTCAAAACCATCCGATTATGCAACTTTAAGCAATCTATACTCATGAGATAGATTAGAAACACACGATAATAATAAATTTGAATCTGTTTTTTGTGTGTTTGCTCTTTACTCATGGGAGAGCTGGGGTGTCAGACATCCTGTGGCGATAGGCGGAATGGTGCCAGCTGGCCACAGCTTGGGCAGACCGGAAGTCCTAATCTGCGCATGCCTCATTGAACCGTACATTCCGGCACTGCTTCCGTCATCAGCACCCTCCTAACACATCCACTGATGCATGACCTTCAGGGTCAAGGGAATGACCTTATCTTCATTGCGAAATGGCGCGGTATTCGGAAGTATGTCAGTGCAAATGTGACACACGCTACTGGTTGGTGTATTTCGGACTGCTATCCATGTCATAATTATACTATTTATAGGGTACATCATTCATTGTGGCAACTTGCGGGTTTCTGCTTCATTGTGGAAGTTAGTGGATTTCTGCCTGCATATATATATGTTATAGTGAGTGAATGCATGGGCTCTGAGGCGTGGGCGAGCAGGTGGCGCCACGTGCTCAGGTCATGAGGAACTAGTAGATGACGTAATGAGTAGGTGACCAGCCGATTACTTAGTGGCTGGCGGAGTAGATGCATCTTCCCACCTATTATACTCATATAATGGCTTACACAGCATATATATATAATACATATTTATTACATATATAACGTATAAATATTACACATATATGTGAAATATATTACATATATATTACACATAGATTGCATGTATTTATTATATATATATATATATATATATGTATATACATAATTATATAAATTGCCAACCGCAGTGGCCGCATCGGTAAAAGCAGAAGATACCCATACAGAAGACCATGAGTTTGAATTTCGGACAAGTCAAACCAATGACTTACAAAGTTGATAATTGTTGTTACCTAGCCTGGCACTCGGCATTACCAGGAGAGGGTGGCGACTGGTGGATGGTCAGTTGGTTGGTTGGAGTTTATGTCCTGGCAATATCTAGGATCATATCAGGACGGGTACCGACTTGTGACAGTGCGCATTCTCGTGACACCAAGCCAAGCAGTCCTTGCCCTATCCTAATAATGCCAAGCACCAGGCTAGAAAGTGAGAAGTATCCGTTTTTAAGTCATTGCTTTGACTCCACCAGGGTTCGAGCCCATGGGTTCGAATTCCACGATCTACCAAAACGGGGGGCGGACGCTCAGCTCATTCGGCCATCCAGTCTGGTGGATGGTCAGTGTTGGGTCCCCTTGCATGGGTGGGTGGTGCATTGTCATGAAAGTGCAGAAAGTCTCTCATTAACTCAATATAATTTGGGACTCGCAGAAAATTCCTGAAATTTAGGTTTCACACAGTGCTCTCCAAGCACTGTCCTAGTTCTTTTTAGCTAACCAATTGGCGCAGCCTCTGCTTTGGCATTGTTCTGCTGTCATTTTTGTGACCCTGTTGTTACCCAATTATCCATTGATTTTCTTTTGTTTTGTTCTCTAAGAGCCATTTCAATCATACACTGCATTTAAAAAATGTAAAAGTGTTGATGTGTACACAAGTTAGATACATAAGTTGATGCTGCCATCAGTGGAAAATACTAGGAGGCCATGCTATCTGCATTAGTAGGTCAGTCTACCATGTTGTTGTTGAAGATTTATACTGCCTATCATGGATAAGCCTGACTAGGCTTGTTTTCACCATTAGACAGTTTGTCGATAGAAAGCCCGAGCCTACACTTTTACTGACCCAAGGGATTTTTATCCTCCCACACCACATAGACATGGTATGATAGCAACTGGCCTTTGATGGCGCTGTAAGTTATACACAGCGGTGGAAATCCAAATTGGCAGAGATGGGGGCACGGGGAATCGAACCACCGACCTTGAGATTAGGAGTCCGACCTAGAAAAAAGTCAGACACTCTAACCACTCCGCCACAGAGAACACCGTTCCTATCAGAAGAGGGTAATTTGGGTACCAACCACAGGAAGTTTGATATGCGTGCCAAAATTATTGCGCATGCTTTCACTTCAAATATCTTCATCTGTCATCCAACTTATTCCAAATTAATCGAAAGTAAATGTTAATGGTCAAGTTGACATCCTCATTTAAAAATATGGCAAAGAGTTAAACGCCTTTGGAATATGCAATATAAAATTATGAATATTCAGGGTCTACATTTGGATTTCAAATAGTCAAACCAATGACTTATAAAATAGGTACCTGTTGCTGCTCGGCGCTTGGCATTATGAGATCAGGACAGGGACTGGGCGCACAGTGTCAGGATAATGTGACGGTGTGAGATATCAGGTCAGGGTGCCGGCGGCCTGATTTCCCAGTGAGGCAGCACTATAAAGTCGCCATGAGTGCATGTGGTCACAAGTTGGTGCACGTCCTGGTATGGCCTAGGGTCTTACTGGGGTGTAAAACTACACCAACCATCCAGCCTACCCCGGCCCTCTCAGAGGACTGTGTTTGGGCTCCTCCTTTTTCCTTCCTCCCCCCCCCCCCTCCCCCTCCAATTCCTCGGATCACTACCCATCGGAAGCCAACTCCTGACCACATGGGACTGCTGTCAGCAGTGCCCATTCAGTGCTGCAGATTTGCAGCCTTCAGCGCACCAATGCGACTGAAAACTCCCCCAAAACAATCAAGAAAGGTCACTGACTTCACGGTGCTCTGCATAAACAATATCCTTGTCAGGAAAACAGTGCCGTGAGGCATTGTAAATCTTTTACACCAATGCTCGAGAATGGCTCTCGAACCCACATTCCTGCCATTCCAGGGTGAGTGCCCCAACTACCGTACCACCTAGACTGCCTAATACAACCAACTTGTCCACATCTTGACACTGTGATACTTTACTTGAGTGCAGTCCACTAGGATAATTTAAATTTCAAAACCAATCAATCTGTATTCGTTTGAATAATTTTTTTTTCTTTTTTCATTTTGAAAGGATTTTTCTGATGAACAATCTAAATGGTGTAATGGACGTAAATGTCAATGCCTGGCCGGGTTTAAACGGTCATGAATCATCATCACCTCTTACTCAGTTGGGGGAGAATTTGATTTAGAAATGTGCCATTTTTAATCACACAGGGTGGAACACTCGTTATTGTCTGCCATGGCGATAACCCTTTCACCTTGACAATGGTTGGTTGGTTGTTTGAGCTCTACATCCTGGCAACATCTAAGGTCATATCAGGACGGACTTGTACCGACTTGTGACAATGCACACTCATCGTAATTGTATAGCACTGCCCGACTGGCAAATCAGGCTACCAGCACCATGACCCGATATCCACCTCAGTCACATTATCCTGACATTGAGCTAAGCAGTCCTTGTCCTATCCTAATAATGGCAAGCGCCAAGCAGGGAAGTGACAAGTATCAATTTTGTAAGTCATTGGTTTGATCCGACCGGGAATTGAACTCCCGATCTCACACACAACATGCATGCGCTCTACCGATTCGGCCACTGCATCCAGTCCCCTTGGCAATGTGTTGTACATTAACAATTCCTTCCATGATTCATCTATAATTATACAGAATAAGTAGGGGTAGTAACATATTTTCTGTTTTGCTATTTAAGGAGATAAGTTATATCAAATTTAGTGTCATGAACAAAAAAAAGAATTATTCAGTGCAATATAGAACAGATAAGAAAATAATTGTAGCGGGAAATGACTTAGCTTTGATGGGGATACCTATTTCCACTGCCTGGACATTGCATTGTGCATTTCGTCTTCATGGTATCCCTTCATTCTTTACCGTATGCTCTAGCCTAGCTATGCAGGAAATTGTGTATAAAAGGGGCATCGTTTATGATATAAGCGTTTACATATATGAAACGATGGGATATGTTTCTGAAGTGGCATGAACTGAAAACAACAAACCAGAAAATGGAGTACCTAAAACTTGTACAAATAATGTGGAAGCCTAATCTTGAAAGATGTGACAAAAGAAACTAACCTAGACTTAAGCCTACTCAGCCTAATCTGCTAATGGTTAATCCAACACTGAAAGTTGCCATGAGTGTGTGCCCTCATGATAAGACCTGGGATGTGTTGTTTGTTTGTTGGTGGCTTATGTCCTAGCAACATCTAAGGTCATATCAAGATGGGTACCGAATTGTGACAGTGTACACTCATGGAGACTTTATAGTGCTGCCCCATTGGGAACTCAGGCTGCCAGCACCATGACCCGATACCACACTCAGTCACATGATCCTGACACTGAGCTAACCAGTCCTTTTCCTATCCAATTAATGCCGAGCACCAGGCTAGCAAGCGACAAATGTCAATTTTAAAGTCATTGGTTTGACTCGACTGGGAACCGAACTCCCGACCTTCCGCACGCCAGGCCCCCGCTCTACCAATTAGGCCACCGCGCCCGATGACCGGGGATGTTGCTAAGACGGAAGCCCCAACAACCAAACAACACAGTGATGGTAGTGAAAATGATGGCATCTTCGTCTTTTTAGGAATCTGTGATTGGTTACCTATTTCCCTTATCTATATGTGTCGTAGCATAATTGTCATGTTGGGTATCACCAAACAATAAGCTGAAGTGACGTGACACAACGTAATATGTAACTATATGAGTCATGAGAACGCTGGCTGGCATTCTCCTACAAATTTGTGCTGGAACAAAAACCCCGCAATTTGTGGCACTATGATGAGGTGGTAGCCGATGTAGCTGGGTTGAGGGTGGCGCCCCCTGTGACCCAAGCGGTGAACTAGGGGTCGAGCGGAGGCTCTGGGTCTGGATATAGAGTGAGACTCGCAGAACCAACCAGACAGACAATCTCCAGTACTAATAACACTCCCATATTGAAATATACAACACACTGTGATCACCATACCATAATCCATAGAGAATATATCGCATAATCGGCACAGATGATGGCTATAGAATTAGAAGGCAACACTATCACTTTTGATCTATATTCAATGGAATATTTGTTTTTGTCAGATCCAATTTTGGTGGGCTAGACCGCTCGGGGCAGGACTAATATAAGTATAGTGTTCGGTAAATTGCTAACCCTAGCGGGCATAGTGGCACACATGCCAGGGTCGTGTCATATAATAATATGGGTCGGAGGTGCTACCCAGGGAAAGCACAAACATATATAATATAGGTATGCATAGTTATATATAGCTATATATAGATATACATAGATATATACAGATATATGTATAGATATATATAGATATATATATATGCATAGATAGATATAGATGTGCAGGTATCTAGATATCTAGATGCATAGATCCATATATGTACATATGTATAGATGTACAGATGTATAGATGCATAGATGCATAGATGTATATATGCATCGATGTATACATGTATAGATGCATAGATGTACATATGTATAGATATATAGATGTATAGATATATAGGTATATAGATATATAGAAATATAGATATGGAATGTATAATTTATTATGCGTATATAACATGGCGGTGTCCAGCCTTGCTGTCTATGGTTTCTGAGTATTGATATTATTATGTATTAGGTCCAATCGTTGTCCGGCTTGGCATTTGCTCCGCCAGCGCCACGAGCAACCAAACAGCACAGTGATGGTAGTGAAAATTATGGCATCTTTGTCTTTTTAGGCATCTGTGGTTGGTTATCTATTTCCCGTATCTATATGTGTATAGCTAGCAGTGGAATGAGGAAGACCAAGTGTTGTTGATTGAAATTTCCCACGTAATGCTTAATCAACTATAACACACACACAAAGAGAAGCCACACCAATCACCATAAATCACCTTTCGTTAATTTTCCATCGAAATCTGGGATTTAGTCCGCATTCAATTCTACTACCAGAATAACTTCACATTTACCCTGTGCGTTAAGTGGCTGTCACACCTCGCCGGATTGAGCAACGGACAGAATTGTCTAGTCCGGTGGTGATAAGTATTAAAATGTATTAATATCTGTCAAAATGTTCCGCTAATCGGGTATATGGCCGCTGGATGAACGGATATGAAACAAACAGGAAACGGACAGGAAACGGACAGGAAACGGACATGAACGGATAGTCAACGGACGAAACAAACTCAAACCGGACAAGAACTGTAGATGTCAATCCGGCGGCATCCATTCCTAGTTTTGTGCATGTTCAAAACTTGTACGGACACAAACCGGACTTTGTTCGGTTTCTGACCGTTTCCCCCAATCCGGTCAGGCGTGACAGGGCCTTTAGTTCCAAGTTACCCTAACGTTGACACAAACAGTTTTAAATGTACGCCCTGCTACCCCAACATTTCTGTGGAATAACAAGTCTTTTTTTCTTTTCATTGTTACAAGGTTTTACTTATTTTAACCTATGTTATATGTGTGAATGAATGTAACATAATACGGCTGGAATACCAGTGACCCGGTTTCCAAAAAATAACATTATTCGCTGAATTTAAGTAGCATAAACCGATGGTTTTGAGTTTCTGTAATTTTTCTAAGATAAATGCATTCAATTGATTGCTATAATCTACCTTACTCTAGTTTGAAGTGAATTTTATTTTAAATGGCTACCTTTTGAGATATTTTAAGTGTAAACATGTAAATTTAGTTTTGGCAAGCCCACCAAAACTCTGACACTATAGGCTTATGCAGTAACAGGTTTTATTAAAATGACTCGTGATTCCTTTCTATGTGGCAACAAATGCTTACTTAATAAATGCATCAGTATCTAAGTTAGACAATGCAGAATGAAATCTAGATAATTGTCTTGGGTTTGAAAATTTGATCTTTCATCTGACTATGCAGCTTTAGCAGAAATATAAACGTGCAAGGTTTGTAGGTTTTTTTGTGGGTTTTTTATGCTGTGTTTATACTGTCCATAGCATGTAAGCACGAGTGCTCGGGCTTGTTTTCAATGCTGGCCAGCTGTAGTAGTGGTTTAATCTGATCACACAGTAGGAGGTGATAAGATATATGGTGATTGTTTTACTGAGGGTGGTCCAGATTATCCCCTTAGGGCATCCCAGTTTGTGGGCCGTGACCTATCACATGCCCTTCTGGGGTTTTGCACCAGGGTGTTCTCAGGGTCTCCCTTTGTTTACATATATATTTTTCTATGTTTTCAGGTCGGGAGTCTCTGTTTTTGATGGTTTGTGGTTGTTTGTTATCTACTGAGGGTAGTCCAGGTTTCTCCCTTCTCTGGGTCAGCCCAGTTTGTGGGCCATGACCTATCACATGCCCATCTGGGGTTCTGGCCCTAGGGTGTCATCAGCGCCCTCCCTTTTTTACATAGATATTTTACATAGATATTTTGTGTATGTCTTTAGATCAGGGATCTGTCTTTCTTTTACTGATTGGGCATTCCAAGCCTGAGCAGCCATTTCTAATGTGCTCCTTTCATGGGCCTTTATGCGGCTCCTTGTTTGTTTTATTAGTGGTGCATTGTTTATTTGTGTATCTCTGGTTGGTTGCTTTTGGTATTTCCTATCGCAACTGTACCCAAATGGGTGTGTTTTGCAGTATACTAGTCTTCTATTTTTTAGCAATTTGGCTTTGGCTTTCATGTGCAGGTCATAGGTGGGATGCATTCTGTCCCCCTAAGACATATTAGTAATGCTTTATTTTGTGGGATTTGCAGCTTGTTGAGCAGTTTTTGCTTTGCTCCCATGTATATTGTGTCTCCATACTCAAAGTATGGGAGTACCATTACTTTGAAGACCTTTATTGACATTTCTTGTGTCATGAATTTTCTTAATTTGGAAAATAACCAGAGTTTATGATTTATTTTTTGTATGATTTTTCATTCTGATATGCTATTTTCTACTTTGGTTTTTTGTTCCCTATTTCTCAGGTTGCATTCGATCCAGTTTTTTGTGGCTGATGTTATGCCTATTTGGTTGAGATTTTGAAGTAGTATCTTGTGATCTACTGTGTAAAAAGCCTTGCTGAAGCCTATGAATGCTGCCCCTGATATTTATTTTTGTTCATTGAGGTCACTAAGTAACTGGTGAGTAGGGCTATGGCTTTTAATGTGGAGTGGAGTTTTCTGAAGCTCCCTTGTCTCGAGTTTAGCATATTATTTGTGTCCAGGTCCTCATTTATGTGCTTGTGTAGTATTTTTTCAATCAATTTTCATGGGGCCTGTTCGATTGATATGGGTCTGCAGTTTCCCATGCTTTGTTTATCTCCACCTTTATGGATGGGGGTGATAGTGGCCGTCTTCCAGGCTTCGCCAAATTTACCTTGTTCGAAAGAGGCATTAGATAAGTATTTTATGGTGACTGGGATGGCTTGTAGACCATGTTTTAAGACTTTAGTTGGGATATTTTCTATACCACTTGGTTTATTTGTGTATCTGCTCTGTATTAGTTGTTGTAATTCGTTTGCATTAGTTTTCCAGGTGGGGATTTCATCTTGTATTTGTTCTGACTTGTTTTCCCAATTCCGTATGAATTTTGTTGATAGTTTTTGTCCCACTGAGGCAAAGTGGTCGTTTAGTTTGTCTGCTGCCTCTAGGTTTGTTAGTGTGCTGCCTTTCGAAGTAATTTCAGAACCAAATTGATTCTGATGTTTCTGACTATGTGCCTTTAACAAAAATATAAACATGGAAGTAGTTTCAGAACTATGTTGATTTCGATGTTTCTGACTATGCACCTTTAATAAAGATATAAATGTGGAAATAGTTTCGGAACTAAGTTGATTGCAATACTTCGGACTATGCACCTTTAACAAAGATATAAATGTGGAAGTAGTTTCAGAACTATGTTGATTTCTATGTTTCTTACTATGCGCCTTTAACAAAGATATAAAAATGGAAGTAGTTTCTGAACTACGTTGATTTTGATGTTACTGACTATGCACCTTTAACAAAGATATAAACATGGAAGTAGTTTCAGAACTATGTTGATTTCGAAGTTTCTGACTATGCGCCTTTAACAAAGATATAAATGTGGAAGTAGTTTCAGAACTACGTTGATTGCAGTGTTTCTGACTATGCACGTTTAACAAAGATATAAATGTGGAAGTAGTTTCAGAACTACGTTGATTTCGATGTTTCTGACTATGCGCCTTTAACAAAGATATAAACATGGAAGTAGTTTCTGAACTACGTTGATTTCGATGTTTATGACTATGCACTTTTAACAAAGATATAAACATAGAACTAGCTTCGGAATAAGTTGTTTTCAATGTTTCTGACTATGCACTTTTAACAAAGATATAAACGTCGAAGTAGTTTCAGAACTAAGTTGATTTCGATGTTTCTAACTATGCACCTTTATCAAACATGTAACTGTGGAAGTAGTTTCGAAACTACGTTGATTTCGATGTTTATGAATATGCACCTTTAACAAACATATAAACGTAGAAGTAGCTTCGGAATAAGTTGTTTTCGATGTTTCTGACTATGCACTTTTAACAAAGATATAAACGTAGAAGTAGCTTCGGAATACGTTGTTTTCGATGTTTCTGTATATGCACCTTTAACAAAGATATATACGTAGAAGTAGCTTTGGAACTAAGTTGATTTCCATGTTTCTAACTATGCACCTTTAACAAACATGTAAATGTGGAAGTAGTTTCGGAACTAAGTTGATTTCGATCTGTCTAACTATGCACCTCTAATAAACATATAAATGTGGAAGTAGTTTCGGATGCTTCTGACTATGCACCTTTAACAAAGATATAAACGTGGAAATAGTTTCGGAACTAAGTTGATTTCGATGTGTTCTAACTATGGTTATTGATATATGTGTAGCAGTCGCTACCAGCATAGTTTCGAGTTGCATTGTTAAGAAAAGAACAACCAGAAAGCTTCAAGCGATATATGCAACCCAGCAGTAATACTCTCAAGTCGATTTGTCTCTATTCACAAGAGAAACAGTTGATATATTTCAGAAGATGTGGCAAACCGTGTATAACTGGAACTGGTTTCGATCCTATTTAGAGGGTAACATTGTTTTTTGTTTGTGCGGTAGGGTTGCGGTTGACTAGTGCAGTGAGTTAGCTTTTTCGTTAGGTCACCCTTTTGTATATGGGAAGGAAACGGAGGTGCGTGAATCAGAATAGCAATGTAAGTATATATATATGAGACTGTCTCAAAAGGTCCTAAGCAATATGGGACAAAACTTTGTCCATTGTAACGATCAACATACTATCTGCTTATGCATTTGCTCTGGAGAAAGTGATTTGTTTTTTACATGGTGTTTCATAATCCCAATATAATACATATTGATTTGAAGCAAATGTCCTTGTGTTTTTAGTGTAACCGTTTCTGTGCTATTTAGTGTCTTTCATTACAATGGACAACAAAAAGAAGAGTTCTCACCTTTTGAGACATGCTCATATATATATATATATATATATATATATATATATATATATATAGTGAACAATATATATATATATATGTACATATATAGATTTATATATAAACATAAGAAGAGTTCAAGTGCCAAACCCCGTAAACACCAATCCAAAAGTGAAATTAAAATAAAACATTTTGACCTGAAAATAATTTTAATTTTGACAAATTCCACTTTCTTTGCGATGGCATGATTATGGGGCAATTGTCAAGAAAGTAGGAATATGTCAAAATAAAATGTTTGTATGTTTGATTCCAAAGTTTATCCCAATTTTTAGATTGGTGTTTATGGGGTTTTGCGCCTGAACTCTTCTTTTTATATATATGAGCCTGTCTCAAAAGGCACTAACTCTTCGGGTTTTTTGTCCATAGTAACGATTGACACAAAAAAAGCACAGAAACAGTTACACTGAAAACACAAGGACATTTGCTTCAAATCAATATGTATTCTATTGGGATTATGAAACACCATGTAAAAAACAAATCAGTTTATCCTGAGCAAATGCATAAGTAGATAGTGTGTTGATCGTTACTATGAACAAAGTTTTGCCCCATATTGCTTGGCACCTTTTGAGACAGTCTCATATACATATACATTTGCTCAAACTTAAGCATACACAGCTTCAAATGAACCGCAGTCAAACATATTAATATTGCTCAAGAGGATTAAATGAACATTCAACTGAAGACTATAAATAGTATTACATGTATTCCTATCGATGTATGGAAGAAAACAATCCTTCAGTTTTCGTAGCTTTCGGATGAGGGATTGCGGACCTGTATATAGATAATTATTTATAAATAAATAAAAATGGAAAACACTCAACAGGATAATATATATTGAAGCAGGCCGTTATGGGTTATGTTTGTAGAGCGTTCCTGGCTTTGTGCGCAATAGTTATTGCCTCCAAAAAGTAATAATAAAACCCTCTTGCTATTTCAGAGAAGTAATGTTGATTCGATTTTGTTTTTGTTTTGGTGATGGGGCTGTCACACTACGACGTAACGACGTGAACGTAGGGAGAACGTGAAGAACGTTGAACTTCTCGGCGTAGTATGCAAATTTGGGCAGAAGTTGAACGTGGATGCAGCGTAGTGGACGAGAGAGTAACGTCGGTAAAGCGTAGTGATACCGTCGTTCGACGAGAGAGGTGAACGTAATGACGCTGACGGAACGTTATGAACGTTATTCCATCGTCAGAAGAACGTTACGTGACGTTAGCTACGTCATGAGACGTTGAAATTACGTTGAATGCACGTTCTCCTGACGTTCTCCTGACGTTCTCCTGACGTTCTCCTGACGTTCCCATTACGCCCTGTGGGCATTTGCACTTGGTTTAATGGGGGTCAATGTAGTGGAACGTAGTGGAACGTAGTTGAACGTAGTGAGGAGCGTTGGAATAACGTCCGTTTAACGTCATTGACGTTCGCTGAACGTGAACAGAACGTACGGCGAACGTAAACCCTTACGTTCGACCTACGTCGAAACTTTTGAACATGTCCAAAACCTCGACGTATCTCGACGTAACACAACGTAATGTGACGTAGCTCGACGTCACTCTAACGTCATTATGACGTCATCATAACGTAATCCAACGTACATCAACGTAATGACGAAATATCACCACGTTAGGCTCACGTTGGCTCATTACGTCGTAGTGTGACAGGGGTATAAGAGGAGGGGTTTCTAATCGTGTGAGTGTGTGAACACTGCTGGGAATAACAAATTGTTTGATTCTTTTAAATTAATTCCCCCAACTCTAGTCGTCCAACAAACTGTATATATATATCTAATTACCTTCCCCTCCCAATTTCTCAATAATCGCAAACGTGGAAGCAGGTTCGTAGCTGGCTTTAATTGGGCGGTGAACCGTTACCAAGCCCTTGCCCGCTGGTGCATAAGCTATAGCACGCTGTCCTCCCGCCGGAAGGGAATGGCCTAGTTGTAAAACACCCACTTCCGGAAGGTCATGGATACAATCCCTGCCAGGGTCAAACCGAAGAGTTACACAAATTGACACTTGCTGCTACCTTTTCCGGTGCTTGGTCAAGACTCTTCCAGTTCACTGACAGGATAACACGACTGAGTGAGATATCATCGTTATGGTGTTGACGATAAGATAGTGCAACGAATGAGGTATCAATTATAAATCCACCCCCCCCTATCCAGTCCCGGCATGTGCGTTGTCACAACTGAGTCATGTGTCTATCCTTGTATGACCCCTAGATGTTGCCAGGACATATAACCCCAATTTATCCACATGTGCTGCCCTGAATGTGTGCGAGTGCTGCACTTTGCACTGGGAGTCCCCTTATGATCCTGACACGCGAACATTTCCCCTGGTGTCATTACACTTCAGAGATGGAAACCCCCCATCACCCCCCGCCCCTACCCCAACCCCCCACCCCCACTCCACCCCACACCATCCTCCTCTTTCGCGCATTACAAAAACACACACGTATAGCATTAATCCCTGGCGAATTTTCTGATGGGTAACACGCGCACAAAAGTCGATAGCAATTCGCGCTGTATAGCCTTTAGCCGCTGGTCATTGGGCTATCTATTGTGGGCGGTCGGCGGCTGTCTCACTCTAACATCACATCGTCCACTTTCACAACAACAACAACAAATCGCAATCGTGATCAAAAAGAAAGTACGACAATGTCATTCCCGCCACAACATCCATCCACAAGCATCCGAACGACACGCTTCCAGCCCGAATACCATTACTGCGCATGCGCCTGTTGTGTTTCCTCATTCATTTATTTAGTTTGGTGTGGCTCTATTTTGCTGGTGACTGTCGATGAATTGTTTGTGACCGATCCCCGGATGCTGCTCCGCTGGTATGCGGCAGACGACGGGGCGTGTGCAGCGGCGGTACGGCCGGCATAGGAGCCAAGCTGCGCGGGATTTGGTTATATTCGCGCGCTGAGGTGTCTAAGAGAAAAGTAACCGGATTAAGGGGGTCGTTACGCAGGTCCTTCCTGCCCTGCGCTACATACAACTCATTCCCCCAAAGGCGCGCTAACCTCCAAACTCCGGCACACTCCACAGCCTGCGCCACATCTTCCTCCTGTTCTATCCAGCTTCTCCTCTTCCTCCTGCTCCTCCTATCCCCCCGTACTTTCTGCTCCTCTTCCGTCTGTTCCACCTCTTCCTCCTGTTCTATCCGCTCCTCTTCCTCCTGCTCCTCTTTGCCATTCCTTTCCTTCTGCTCCTCTTCCTTCTGTTCTGTATGTTCCTCCTATATCGCCTGTTCTTCCCTATGTTCATGTTTGTTCTTTTCCTCCTGCTCCTCCTGCTCGTGCTACTTCTCTACTAAGCATGACCTGTTTCTTCATCGGACTATTCTTCCACCTCTTCCTACTCTTCGGACAATTCCGGATATTATTCCTACCCCATGTCCTTCTATTGCTGCTACGCGTACTCCTAATTCTCCCCATTCTCCTCTTTCTCCTCTTCTCCTTCTGTCACTTCTACTCTAGCTTCTCCCCCTAGTCCTAATCTACCTTCTCCTACTCCTATTCTATATTAATCCACTCCTACTCCTTCTATTCCTCCTACTTATCCTTCTCCTCCTCCTACTACTCCTCCTACTCCTATTACTCATCCTCCTGCCCCTACTCCTTCTACCCCTTCTATGCCTCCTAATACTTCTCCCCTTCCTCCTACTTCCCCTACTCCTCTTCATCCTAATCCTCCTACACCTACTCCTCCGACTTCCACTTCTGTTCCACATCCTGCCCCTACTTCTACTCCTCATACTCCTCCTATTCCTACTCCTACTCCTCTCACCCCCCTTCCTACTCCCCCTCCTACTCCTCCTCCTTCCCCTACTCCTCCTACTCCTACTCCTGTCACTCCCCTTCCTACTCCCCCTCCTACTCCTCCTCATTCCCCTACTCCTGTCACTCCCCTTCCTACTCTCCCTCCTACTCCTCCTCATTCCCCTACTCCTCCTAGTCCTACTCCTGTCACTCCCCTTCCTACTCCCCCTCCTACTCCTCCTCCTTCCCCTACTCCTCCTACTATTCCTACTCGCTCTACTTCTTGTTGTATTCCTTATCCTCGGACTATTAGTAAACTTCCACCGACAAACCGCACCCAATCACTTCTCGTCACTTACCACCACCAATTAGCAGGCCCTACCCACCAGCGTCTCCAAGCATATATATATGTGGATAGTGATAAACCCTTTATCGCGTGTAAATAAGCTCTGGAGTGGTTCCTTCCCCCTCCCCCCACACTCATGTGGGGTGGGTGGTGGGGTGTGTGTGTGGGGTGTGTGTGTGGGGGGTGGGGGGAGCATGCACCTCAACCCCCCCCCCTTCTTCTCAGGGCTCGCCACTAGGTCGGAAACATATCTATGGTTCGATCCTGTGTACCATAATAGCATCCGTCACAAACACGAACACTTCCTCTCATTCGGACCAGGGGAGCATCTCCTTCGAGGGATGTCTTCTTTTTTTAAACCATCACAGATAGTTCCGAAGTTATTCCCCCAATAATACTTGCTTTCTTTCGTTTTTGGCTACCCATGGTCCCATAAGATTCCAATGTTGACAAACGGGACGGGAAGGGGCCAAGAAGAAGCATCTTTTGAGATGATAGCAGCCGCATAGATCGATACAACACATAAATACTTGCCTAAGACAATCATTGAACCCTGTCACAGTCCCACTCTCCTGGGCCCCTTGCCCAGCTTCCTTCCAGCAGGCCATGAGGCTCCCGGGCGTCAGAAAGCGGGGCGACCAGCGCCAGCGTCATGTGATGGACAGGGGACCAGAAGAGCACCCACCTCCTGTCCGCCTTGCACCCCCTCACCATCCTCCCCGTCTCGCCCCGACCCGGCCCCGCCCCGTCCAGGCCCCACCCCATCCCGGCCCTCGCCCCGGCCGCGGCCTCTCCCACCAGAGAAGCCGTGGGAGATGCCAGAAGCCAGGACTCCCAGTAGTTGTTTTAGTTGTTTGTTGTTGGTTTTATCATCGCTTGCTTCTACTACTACTGGGTAAAAGTGGGTTCGATTGGTTGTGCGCTGCGAGGCATGTATCTGAGGAGGGTGCACTGGAGGACAAATAGACAAATGTGATGATAAAATGCGATCAAAAGAGATAATTAGTGGAAGATGAGTATTGTGACAGCTCAAGAGAGAAGTCCTTGTTGATGGGATACGGGAGTAGTCTCCCTCCCCCCCCCCCACCCCACACCCAAAATAAACATCCTTTATTTTTATGAAGCTCGCTTTGGTCTTAGAAAGTTGGCTACCAGACCTACCTCCCCATTTTATGCTTAAAGCTAAAAGTTGAAGATACACATGGAGAAGAAATGAGAATCTAAGAAAAAGTAAGGCTACAAAGAAATAGAGTAAGGCAATGTAAAAAGACACTTATAGTTATAGTGTAAGAGAGACCGTGAAAGACGAGATCCGGAGAGATGTTGGTAGATATCGAGAATCGGCGAGGGACGTGGCAAACAGGATAGTGAGGCATGCTGGTCTGTACTCAGTTTGTTGAATTAGTGCATCACTGCGGTCTGTACTCAGTTTGTTGAATTAGTGCATCACTGCAGTCTGTACTCAGTTTGTTGAATTAGTGCATCACTGCGGTCTGTACTCAGTTTGTTGAATTAGCGCATCACTGCAGTCTGTACTCAGTTTGTTGAATTAGCGCATCACTGCGGTCTGTACTCAGTTTGTTGAATTAGCGCATCACTGCAGTCTGTACTCAGTTTGTTGAATTAGCGCATCACTGCGGTCTGTACTCAGTTTGTTGAATTAGTGCATCACTGCGGTCTGTACTCAGTTTGTTGAATTAGTGCATCACTGCGGTCTGTACTCAGTTTGTTGAATTAGCGCATCACTGTGGTCTGTACTCAGTTTGTTGAATTAGCGCATCACTGCAGTCTGTACTCAGTTTGTTGAATTAGCGCATCACTGCGGTCTGTACTCAGTTTGTTGAATTAGTGCATCACTGCGGTCTGTACTCAGTTTGTTGAATTAGCGCATCACTGTGGTCTGTACTCAGTTTGTTGAATTAGCGCATCACTGCAGTCTGTACTCAGTTTGTTGAATTAGTGCATCACTGCGGTCTGTACTCAGTTTGTTGAATTAGCGCATCACTGCGGGCTGTACTCAGTTTGTTGAATTAGCGCATCACTGCGGTCTGTACTCAGTTTGTTGAATTAGTGCATCACTGCGGTCTGTACTCAGTTTGTTGAATTAGTGCATCACTGCCCGGCACTGAAAACCCAGAGTGGATGGTCAGGGCGGTTAAGCAGGAAGATAGACACTCCAGGGAGGGAAAGGTTGGAGATATGCTACCAGTAAGTAAGGCTACCAAGAAATAGAGTAAGGCAATGTAAAAAGACACTTATAGTTATAGTGTAAGAGAGACCGTGAAAGACGAGATCCGGAGAGATGTTGGTAGATATCGAGAATCGGCGAGGGACGTGGCAAACAGGATAGTAAGGCATGCTGGTCTGTACTCAGTTTGTTGAATTAGTGCATCACTGCGGTCTGTACTCAGTTTGTTGAATTAGTGCATCACTGCAGTCTGTACTCAGTTTGTTGAATTAGTGCATCACTGCGGTCTGTACTCAGTTTGTTGAATTAGCGTATCACTGCGGTCTGTACTCAGTTTGTTGAATTAGCGCATCACTGCGGTCTGTACTCAGTTTGTTGAATTAGCGCATCACTGCGGTCTGTACTCAGTTTGTTGAATTAGTGCATCACTGCGGTCTGTACTCAGTTTGTTGAATTAGTGCATCACTGCGGTCTGTACTCAGTTTGTTGAATTAGCGCATCACTGTGGTCTGTACTCAGTTTGTTGAATTAGCGCATCACTGCAGTCTGTACTCAGTTTGTTGAATTAGCGCATCACTGCGGTCTGTACTCAGTTTGTTGAATTAGCGCATCACTGCGGTCTGTACTCAGTTTGTTGAATTAGCACATCACTGCGGTCTGTACTCAGTTTGTTGAATTAGCGCATCACTGCGGTCTGTACTCAGTTTGTTGAATTAGTGCATCACTGCGGTCTGTACTCAGTTTGTTGAATTAGCGCATCACTACAGTCTGTACTCAGTTTGTTGAATTAGTGCATCACTGCGGTCTGTACTCAGTTTGTTGAATTAGCGCATCACTGCAGTCTGTACTCAGTTTGTTGAATTAGCGCATCACTGCGGTCTGTACTCAGTTTGTTGAATTAGCGCATCACTGCGGTCTGTACTCAGTTTGTTGAATTAGTGCATCACTGCGGTCTGTACTCAGTTTGTTGAATTAGTGCATCACTGCCCGGCACTGAAAACCCAGAGGGGATGGTCCGGGCGGTTAAGCAGGAAGATAGACACTCCAGGGAGGGAGAGGTTGGAGATGTGCTCGGCGGGACAGGCGGCCTGAGGGAAGAAGCAATGAGGGGAGGGAGCTTGGGAGGGTGGGGGGGAGCTTGGGAGGGAGGGAGAGAGGGTGGGAGGGAGGGAGAGAGGGTGGGTGGCCGGGAGGCTGGCATGGAGGAAGGCGGGGAGGGTGGCAGGGAGGCAGGGAGGTAGGCAGGGAGGCAGGGAGGGAGTCAGGGATGGTGGGAGGGAGTCAGAGAGGGGGGCAGGGAGGCAGGGAGAGAGGCAGGGAGGTAGGGAGGGAAGCCGGGAGGGAGGGAGAATGGAAGGGAGGCAATGAGGGAGAAAGGGATTGAAGGAGGGATAGTGGGAGGGGGAGGGGGGGAATCAATGTGAGGTTATCCAGGCACCCAGCACTCCTCCCACTACCTGCCCACGGTCATCGCCACACCCCCAGACCACCCCAGCCCCACACAGCCCCACGCAGCCCCACGCAGCTCAACGCAGCCCCACGCGCTCCGCCCCAGCTTTCCCGCTTCTCCCCACCCCACCCCCCCTGCACACCTCTATCTCTATGCCCGACCCTGGAGGAGCCCGGAGGAGCAGGAAGAACCGCGAGGGTCTGGACAGTGTCGTGTTGGTGTGGGAAGGGGGCAATGGGTTGGGCAAGACTGATGAGTTCCAACAACGCTAGCTCAGTGCGGAGGTGGGAGGTGGGGAGGAGTGAGGGGGTACCAGGCCGAGGGGGCTCTAAGCTGTAAACAACACAGGGTACATTGCACCATTAGTGTGTACGAAGCCTGAGCAGATTTGAGCAGGTCTGAGCAGGACTGAGCAGGGTCGAGCAGTACTGAGCAGCACTAACCCACTCTGATCAGCTTTGAGTAACTTTTAACATTCTTAAGCAGCGCTGAACATCTCTGACTGGCGCTTTGCTCTGACCAGCAGATCTCCTCAGAGCGGAAGCTCTGCTCGGAGTGGAAGCTCTGCTCCGAGTGGAAGCTCTACTTGGAGCAGAAACACTGCTCGGAGCGGAAGCTCTATTAAAAGCACAAGCACAAGCACTGTTCAGAGCGGAAGCTCTGCTCGGAGTGGAAGCTCTGCTTGGAGTGGAAGCTCTGCTTGGAGCGACAGCTCTGCTCGGAGTGGAAGGTCTACTCGGAGCGGAAGCTCTGCACAGAGCAGAAGCTCTACTCAGAGCCGAAGCTCTGCTGGGAGCCGAAGCTCTGCTCGGAGCCAATTCTCTGCTTGGAGCGGAAGCTCTGCTCATAGCAGATGCTGTGGTTAGAGCAGAAGCTCTGCTCAGAGCAGAAGCTCTGCTCAGAATAGAAGCGCTGCTCGGAATGGAAGCTCGGAGCGGAGCGGAAGCGCTGCTCAGAGCCAAAGCTCTGCTCAGAGCTGAAGCTCTGCTCCGAGTGGACGTTCTGCTCGGAGCCGAAGCTCTGATCGAAGCAGCAGTTCTAACCAGCTCATCCGTTCAACCACCCACGTGCAGCCGTCCAACCTTTGCTGCTGCCTCGCCCCAACCGCAGCCTCACCGCTTAGCAAGTCCAGTCCCGGCGAAACACCAGGATGCCATCTTTTTTTTTCTTCTTTTCTTTAGTGATCGTTTGTTTATTCTGCTCATAATGGTTAAGTGTATGCACTTCTTTTTGGCGCTGCGTGGGCAGTAATGGTCATAGTCCATATGGATCGATTTCCTTTTCCAATTTTGTTGGTTGCCGATTATATTTGTGTGCATAGTTAACATTTGTAATACCTTGCACCCATGCAATTGGTGTTTCAATCTAGATATACTATGGTAGTTCATTTGGGGTTTTTGTATTTTTGTCATACCTTTGAAGCATCTACTAACGACTCAAGGTAACAAACAGCGAATCAATAAGCATCATTACAGTACAGTGTGTTATGTATGTATATATTTATCACCTTATTTCTTCTCTATTTGTACTAATTTTCCTTTAAAGATTGTTATTTTATTGTTTTGTATTACAGTTGGTCATTAAGCAGGGTACATTTCGATCGTAGATAATTGGTTTTCCTGATTCCACTGTTCTTTGACGTATCCTAGTAATGCTAAACACCAGCAGGGGCATAGCTAGGCGTACGCGTGTACGCCAAAACGTCCACATCGTTTTGTCAAAAAAGAATTAAATTAAAAAATACTAAAGAGAGAGAGAGAGAGAGAGGAGGCATGTAGTAGTCCGGAGTGTTGAAAACTCAAGTCTAAAATGTGTACAATCCGCCAGCTTAAGCTTAAGCGGCCCCCTAAACCTGCTGCCGAAATTAGGAGTACACATCGTTAAAGGTCTAGCTACGCCCCTGGCCAGGATAGTGTCAATGTTGAAGTCATTGGCTTGACTAGGCCAGGGTTTGAACACTACGGGTTCGAATCCCATTACCTGCCACACGGGAAGCGGACACTCAATGTGTGGCTCTGTCACTAGTTTTATAAGAAACCTCTGTGGTGTGCGATTGAATTGAGTTGTGTGGGTAGCTTTGTAGAATCTATTCCCCGATGATTTATGTTTACATTCGGAATAACCTTGACCTTGGCCGAAGCACAACGCGCCCATCTTCAGATTGGAAAGAAAAACAGAAAGAAAGAAAAAGAAAGAAAAAAAGAAGAAAAAGGAACAAAAATAACAAAAATAACAAAAACAACAAAAACACCGCTCCCCAGTCCAAGTGGTCTGCGCAAGTGAGAGGGGTGGCGGTCTGGGAATCTTCACTGTGGCCACTTCCGCTGGTCTAAAATCGCGCCGCGGCGTAATCATATATGCGGCGATTTGTCCGGCCTGAACTACCCGCCTTATTATGGTTTATGGGCTGGGGTGTGGGACCTCCTGTTTTCTATATCCGACATAGAATATCAGGCCACATAGGAAAGCGCTATATAAATGATGAAAGGCGCTACCTCTTAGCCAACGATCAGTTCAAATGTTGTAACCTAGAGACAGACTGCGCAAGTCCACGCAGACTTATGGCATCCTGCATGTCCCCACCGGTCGCGGTGGCCGAATCGATAGAGCGTGAGCATCGGCTGCGGAAGGTCGGGAGTTCGGTTCCCAGTAGAGTCAAACCAATGAGTTATAAAATTGGAACTTGTCACTTCCTAGCCTCGCGCTCGGCATTACCAGAATAGTGCAAGGACTGGTCGGTTCAGTGACTGAGAGGGATATCAGGTCATGATGCTGGCGACCTGATGCAGCACTATAACATTGCTATGAGTGTGCACTGTCACAAGTCGGTACCCGTCCTGATATGACCTTTAATGTTGCCAGCACGTCCCATGTTGCTCTGGACATAGGTTAGGGGCGGGTGGGGGGGGGGGGGGTTATGCCAGTACATTGGAAATAATAATAATAATGTTTACAGGGACTTTACGCCTAAATTGAATGCGTTGACCAATAAAACATCAATTTGAAAGGTGATATGAATCTTTTATGGTTTATTTGTGTTATTTTGGTTATTTCGGAGGGGTTGGGGGGAGGCAATTTCTTTGATTTATATGGTGAATATTTTTTCTTCTGAATAATCTTCTATTAGCATTAAGGCACCTGTCTTCCAGCCATACATAATAGCAGCTATTTAAACTTTCCGCACATAATAAAGTGCCTTAGAATAAGAATTGAATAAGTATTAAGTGAAATATACAAGAGTTATTAGAATGACTATGTTAAAGATACTAGTGCTATTGGAATGGTAATTAAATAATTACTAAATGAACTGTACAAAAGTTATTGAAATGACAATAATTTCATAATTACTAATTACTAAGTGAAATATACTATATTTATTGGAATGACAATTGAGCACTTAAGTACAGTCGAATTTTAGTAAGTAGGTCACTAGTATATGTACTTAAAGCTGCATAGTCCGAACAAAACATAAAATGTCCAAAGCTAAAGTAATTATCTAGCTTTAATTCGATATATTTACCTTAGATACTAGTACATCAATTAAGCATTTCTTTTCTGACATAGAAGGGAATACTGAGTCAATTCAGTAGAACATGTTACTGCAGAAAGAGTTTTGGTGTGCATGCCCAAATTAATTTCATGATTCCACTTCAAATATCTCAAAAGTTAGCAATTTAAAATGAAAGTTACTTCAAACTAAAGAAAGGTTGATTATAACGATCAACCTACTATATTTATCTCAGAAAATGAGAGAAACTCAAAACCATCGGACTATGCAACCTTAAACTGTAGTGCATCCCTGTATTGCTAGACAGAGATAAAGACTTACTGAACCAGCGACAGCTAGTTCTGATTGAAGATTTATACTGCATATCATGGATAAGTCTGAATAGACTTGTTTTCACCATTAGACAGTTTGTCGATAGAAAGCCCGAGCCTACACTTTTACCGACCCAAGGGATTTTTAACCTCCCACACCACATAGACATGGTATGAGAGCAACCGGCCTTTGCTGATGCTGTAAGTTATACACAGCGATGGAAATCCAAAGTGGTAGAGGTGGGGGCATGGGGAATCGAACCACCGACCTTCAGATTAGGAGTTCGACCTAGAAAAAAGTCAGACACTCTAACCACTCTGCCACGGAGAACACCACAACTAGTCCTATGTAGATCCTGATGGTGGTGTTGTAAGCAGGAAAGGAACAAATCACTGGACGTAAGGTGACTATCACTCACCAAGAAAGTCTTGTTATGGCAACAGGTACATGCGTAGCTTGTCAAGTAGTAGATGGTTGTTGGTTCTTGGAGTTTTCCGTCCTGGCAACATCGAAAATCATATCATATCAGGACGGGTGCCGACTTGTAACAGTGCACACTCATGACACCTTTATAGTGCTGCCCCACTGGGAGACCAGGATGCCAGCACCATGACCTGATATCCCACTCAGTCACATTATCCTGACACTGAGCCAACCAGTCCTTGCCCTATCCTAATAACGCAAAGCACCTGGCTAAGAAGCGACAAGACTAGTATCAATTTTTAAGTCATCGGTTTGACGCGACTAGAGTTTGAACCCAATAGTTCGAATCCCACAATTAACCAAAGTGAGAGACGGATGCTCACCTCATTCGGCCATCCCGTCTGGTCAGGTATTAGATGATAAGAACACCTATTATCTCTCAATGGATCAGCTGGATTAACATTGAGCAGAAGAGGGTTAATGTGATATTCAAATTTGCGGTTCTCCAACTTGAAATTCAAACGTAGTGGCAATCTCGCACTTTTAAGGAGTGGCAGTTAACTAGAAGTGGAGTTCTGTGATGGAGTGCTACTGGAGTTTAAAAGCCCGGATATATGACCTACTTGACCTTCGGGTAAGTAACAAACTCCTGTCGTGTTGAAGTAGCTCAGTACATAAGGAAGAGGGGGCGGGCCAAATGATTTCCATCGCCATCCTTCCCTCTGACGTCAGTAGAGAACTAATATTGTGAGTGCCAGCTCACTACAGATGTATCAAGGAAAGGATCTGGAGATTGAAATAATCAGTTTTTGCAAGCAAGCTGATTATTATTATTATCGCTTGTGTGCTTCGTGGTTGTTTGTTTGAATTTTATATCCTGGCAACATCTAAGGTCATAGCAAGATGGGTACCGACTTGTGACAGAATGCACTTATGTTGACTTTATAGTGCTGCCCAACTGGAAGACCAGGTCACCAGCACCATGACCTGATATCCCACACAGTCACATTATCCTGACACTGAGCCAACCAGTCCTTGCCATATCCTAATAATGCTGAGCGCCAGGCCAGGAAGCAACAAGCATCAATGTTTAAGACACCAAAATGGGAGATGGAAGCTGAACTCATTCGGGCATTCCGTCTAGTATGTTGTGTGGTAGATATAATATACAACACCAGTAAAAGTTAGTTCATGCTGCTATAGCACAGTTTAACGATTGTTATCTTAGTTATTATCGAACTTTCCATTCACATCTTAGAAGGTTTTAAATTAAATTAAATTGATGTTTTTGTTCTGTATGTAGATCAACTACAATTAGGTTAACTTGAAGGCACGTCTCATGCTAGATTGAATATCTCAATTAAAATAACTAAAGACATTTTAAGATATCTTAAAAACTTTGACGAGAAATTTTAATTATAGTCAATTAATTTCCTACTTATTTAAAATTGAAGATAATAGCTTGTTTTGTGATAGCCGCTAACGACTGGGTGATAGTGGATGCGAAACTATGAGCAAACTGCAGATAGCCACTAGCAACTGGGAAATTGTGGATGCGAAACCACGAGCAAACTGCAGATAGCCGCTAGCAACTGGGAAATTGTGGATGCGAAACCACAAGCAAACTGCAGATAGCCGCTTGCGACTGGGCAATTGTGGATGTGAAACCATGAGCAAACTGCAGATAGCCGCTTGCGACTGGGCAATTGTGGATATGAAACCACAATCAAACTGCAGATAACCACTAGCAACTGGGCAATTGTGGATGCGAAACCACGATCAAACTGCAGATAGCCAGAAACGACTGGGAAATTATGGATGTGAAACCATGATCAAACTGCAGATAGCCGCTAGCAAATGGGCGATTGTGGATGTGAAACCACGATCAAACTGCAGATAGCCACAAACGACTGGGCGATTGTGGCTGCGAATCCACGAGCAAACTGCAGTTCTTAACTCTATGCCTGTGTTTTACTTCAGCTAGAACATATGTACACGCCATGTCTGCCGCCATTTTGTGTTCCGTGTTACCATAGAACAGTCTTATTTACTGTTATGTTCATAACAGTCTTATTTACTGTATATTCATTTTAATGCGACATCCGGCATGCGACGCCCGTACTCATAACACGAAGGTTATCATCGATATCTGATTTATGGATTTGCAAATATGTCATATGGGGGATAACTAAAAATTCTTATCGTGACTCATAGCGTAGTAAACGTGGTTTATAGGTGTAATATTCATATGACACCCTACTCGTAGGTAGAGTGCTTAAAGTTACTGACCTTAATATAGTTTTTATATGGTACTAATACTAGTCATAATATTTTATTTGTTCATAAAATATGGGAATTGCGAAATTCTTTGATGATGATGCATAGCAACGGGTGTAAACTTGCAAAGGGCTTGGGTTCACGTTGGGGTGTTTTCCACAGGTAACATAAATTGGTATAATTGAAAGTCTGCTTGTTTGCTTACTTCTTTACTTCACAGCAACATCTAGGGTCATATCAGCACGGGTGCCGACTTTTAGCGCTGCCCATTGATGCCAATTCAGTTGTAAAGTCGTCGGCTGCCAGCTGTGGTTTGTGTAGGCAGGCTATATGAAATCAATACAGGCAAGGAGAGAAAGGAAGAGTAAAAAGAGTGAAAGTAGAGTGAGAGCTTGCATCCTCAGGTTTATTATTATATAGTGGTACATGGATCTGATATAGCATACCAGCTGACCATTATCTCCAATCAGCAACAAGCATTTCTAGTTCCACCAATAACAGTAGCCCCTTTCACACTATCTATCTAATACACAATGACTATTGACTACAAGTAAAGAATCGCCAGCAACTACATAAATACGTCCATGCACCTGGCCCTATACATCATTTACATTAATAGACTATTTGTACTCCTTTATAGACCATTTCACATTCCCCACCAATGCGTTCCGTCGGGATATTTTGCACAGTATTTCCCTACTGGAAGACCAGTCCATGGGCAGCAAATACCGATATCCCACTCAGTCACATTATCTTGATATTAAGCAAACCAGTGATTGCTCTATCCCAGTAATGACGAGTTCTAATACGTGATAAGAGTACATTGTGTAAAGTCTTTGGTTTGACTCGGTCGAGGTTCAAGCCCAGAATCTTCCACACGAGAAGCCAGCTGCTGCTTTGCAGTCGAAGGTTTTTGTGGAATAGGATTTAAAAGTTTGTTGTATTTAATGACACCTCTAGATTGCATTGATTTTTATCATTGGCTATTGGACGTCAAACAGATGGTCATTCTGACATATCACTATGGAGGAAACCTGCTGCCGCCATATACGCTAGTCTTTCCGATAAGCAGCAAGGGGTCTTTTATATGCACTTTCCCACAGACAGGACAGCACATACCACAGCATTTGATAAACCAGTTGTGGACCACTGGTTGGAATGGAAAATAGCCCAAACTGCAAATGGGGCCACTGAGTAGGATCGATCAGATGACCCACACCTTCACAGGTGGACACTCTACTGCCTGAGCTACGGCCCACTCCGGAGCTGAGTGGGGATTAAAACCACATAATTAGCTGGTATTTGTGAAATGTGTATTCAGTTAGCGAAGTTGTTACTCTTTGGTTGGGTACCCAGTGAAATGTGTGGATATGGTTAATTGCATTCAGGCAGTCTGTATAATCTGATGGTTGGAACGCTATTCCGCAATGACAGAGGTATGGGTTCGAGTCTAACTCTAGACGCAGTATTTTCCTTCACTCGCAAAAGACCCCGCACTACGAAATCGATTTGCATCGCTCGATTATAACCTTTCACTGATGGCCGAATGGGGGGGGGCTCATTTACTTGAGGACTAATCTTAGTTGTTAGTGATTGATTCATGATGTCCCCAGGCTAGATTACATAATAAATCAATCTGAAGGAATTTCTTAGTTTCAGAATATACATATTATTAAGGAATATAGTTAGAATATAGAGACAAATAATTTATTTTAGTATCTAATCTGATTTCGCGCTATATTCTCGATTTTAAAGTTGCATAGTCCGATAATTTTTGAGTTTCTAGCATTTTCTGAGATAAATAGATTAGGTTAATCATTATACTCTACCTTACTTTAACTTGAAGTAACTTTGATTTTAAATAGTTAACTTGTTATGTATTTGAAGTGCAACCATGCAAAGCTAATTTTGGAAAGCATGCCAAAACTCCTTCTCCATGGCCTTCGGCAGTAACAGATTTGATTAAATTGACTTAGTATTCCCTTATATGTGGTGACAATTTGTGTGCACCAGTATCTAAGTTAGATATGTAGAATTAAATCTAGATAATTGCTTGGGTTATGAAAATTTGATGTTAACATCAGAGTATGCAGTTTTAATTCGCGCTACTCGGCAAAGGAGAAGAGACGAGAACATTAACATGAACTTTTTTAAAGTTTAATGAAAAAGAAACATTGCGGGGCCTGAAGCAGGCTATCAGTGGGTGACAGGGACCCGTCAGTACCGTAGCCGACAAGGGCAGTCATTGTATCAGATAGCAGGTGGCAGATCCAGTAAGCTTGAACAGGAGAGGGATCAGCGCTTACCCAATAAATGAGCGAGCGATGATGGAGCCTCGCGAACAGGGAGGACCGAAAGGTAGGCGAGGGCCGCCCTTCCTTTCCAGGTACCAGCTTGAAGGAGGTTGGAGCTTGACAGTCCCGCACTCTGGCATGCCTCGGCAGCACCCTGTCGAAGGCTGTGCAGAGTGAGTTTAACACGTTACTGATGACCTTCGGCAGCGTTGCGGAGGATTGTAGTTAGGAGCTTAGCGGACAGCGACTCGCCGGATGGTAGCATGAAGGCTGGATCAGCGGGTTCCGCAGAAACCGAGGACCTATAAGCAGTCCAAGCTCGGACAGGGCAGCAGATTGAAGCTTGAATACGTGGAAGGCGGAACACTATGGGAGATAAAGTGGCAGAACGTGTTTTAGTAGAGCTTATCCTGACAAATAAAGCCGATCTCTTAATCTGAATATCTCTGATGCGTATAACATGAGGAGAAGCGAGGCTGGAGGTAAGCCGATTACTCTGGTTTTTCTAAGTTAGATATGTAGAATTAAATCTAGATAATTGCTTGGGTTATGAAAATTTGATGTTATCATCAGAGTATGCAGATTTAATTTCCCTTTACTTTGAAATACATAATATATGATCAGCCACATTGCAAGCCAAAACGTTATTTCCTTACCATCTTATGCAAAGTAATGACGGTTTCACCGACTGAGAAATGCTATCACCTTATCCCACCTCAACTAAACATAGCATAGAGTATGATTGTGTAGTTTACAACTTTGTCATAGATAACAATAAAATCAATATAAATAAAATACATGGATCGCGCTCTGATTACTCTTAGGATTAGTCAATTTAGGTTAGCCTTTAAAATATGTAGCTAAACACAGGTGGTTAAAATAGCAAGACCTCGGCACTGACAAAGGATGGTTATTTAAGTGAATAAAGATCTTCTTTTTTTTTGTGACAGGTTTTTTATTCTGCCCATAACGTATAAGCTCCCGTGAGGGTGCTTGTTTTCAATGCTGGAGAGCTGTGATACTGGATTGGTCTGGTCCCGCACTCAGGAGTCTTTACCTGATCTTTCTCGGGCCAACCTTTGCGGTTTACCAACGGGAAATTGCAAAGTAACTAAAACAATAGCTCTGTTATCACACAGTGTGTCTGTCTGCTTAGCGGCATTGCATTTAAGTTTATGCATTATCACACATTTCTCAGTGATACTGTGATTGATAAGTAGGCATGTACATCTGTGTCCGTGTACAATGAAACCACCACTCGTTCATTGTGTCACCGTTTACACAATGCATCTTAAATCACTACGCGCTGCATATATGACGTATGCGATGGTAACACTATTAATCACTTTAATGCAATGCACCATGAATCAATGTATACTACAATTTATTTCAATGTTCTGCTTGCTATATGCCTGAGACGTATGTACCAGCATAAGAAGGTGGAAATAGCCACTTAATTCAGTGAGTTATGGCGTTGCCTGCATCACTCTCATAGATAGTTCCATATGCAGAGTCACTGGGTAAACTAATGTTAATGCATGGTCTCAACCTGACAGATTTGCTATGACGCAGCAAGATAGAACTCCAAGTAATTCCTCTTCTTTGGTTAATACCTGTATTGGTCTAACAATAAAATAGACAAGGTAACTCTTTGAACTCTCTCCTCCTCTTGCCTCTTCCCCGCTCCCTTCTTCCTCTGTTCCTCTGTACCTCTCTCCCCCTTCTCTCCCTATCTCCCTCTATCTCTCTATTCCATTCTCTCCACTCTCCTCCAAACTCCCTTTCTTTCTTCTCCACTCTTTCCTCTCCCCATCTCTCCTTCTCCCCACTCTTTCTCTCCCTCAGGTTCCCTCTCTCTTCTCTCAGCGTCCCTCTTTAACTCTTCCTCACTTTCTTTCCTTCTCTTTCCTTCTCTCTCCGTCTCTGTCATTCTCTCTTCCTCTCTTCTTCACTCTCTCTCCCTCTCCCCATCCATTTCCCTCTCTGTCCCTTTCCCCCTATCTCCCCCATTTTCTCAGCCTCTCTCCATATCTCCCCATATCTCCTGCTTTCCCCATCTTTCTGAGTGAGTATGGAGGAGAGAAAATCGTTGAAATCAGTGACGTCGATGGTTTTTGCTGTTCTTTTTTATAAACGGTTAAATTGTTTTCAGCGCAAAGATACCAACCTTGTAGCTATAGACATATATGTAGGTAATCTATTTCCGTTTCTTCTTTTCCTATGGATTTACTAATATTTTGAATGTAAATATGATTTTGGTAGAAGTCGGCAGAGTACTCAGACTCAGAAAGTGTTTGGGAGTTGGCAGGGGGGGGGGGAGATAGACGCCAGTATATATTGGATATTTTACAATATTCTCAATACACTTCAATTTCCTGCAACTCGGTGAGGATCACTGGGGCACCAGTGGTCGCTTTCTAACTCACACCGTCCTGGTATGACCTTAGATGTTGCCAGGACGTAAAACTCCAAAGACCACCTTTTAACCCGCACGCTCTGCATTTCGCTGTTTTAGGCAGCCCCTCTCAGAGTTCACAAACTCCAGTTCAGTTCACTCTTTGATGGTTTCTTCCCATCTCGTCTTTTTTGCTAAGCTCTTCTTTTTCTCCATCTCATGGCAGTCGTTGTGCGGCTAGCTGATTCTGAAACGATATCCTCATAGAATTAGCATTCTGATTAAATGGCTGTATTTGTAACTGTTTTCTTTCGGCTGAGTTGAAGTGTATGTAGTTAGGATACTCATTTTAATCAGGCTATCAGTTGATAACACTAACACTAGAATAACACGAGAATATTTCTAACAAACTGACATTTATATACCGTTTGCCTAACTCCAACTGAACAGACCCTACATTAAAACTTACTACAATTTTACCAAATGAATACAGAAGATAATTTCCGCTTAAATACTCACATTGATTTGACTAGTAATATTGATCTAGTTATATGACACTACTGTTATCATATTGCTATGGGACTTTTGGGTTAGGCCTACAGAATTTCATTGTGTTACATGTAGCAAATTGTGTATTCAACAATTGTTGTATACCTTATTCTATATACCTTTTGTGTAAATAACCCTGAATTGAAAAATGTCTGGAAAACCAGTGCTTCAGCAGAATAAAGATATTAACCAAAAAAGAGAATAATAATAATATTATTATAAGTACAGCTGCATTCCTGAATTGGTGATTGATGATTTTGTACAAAAAACTAACAGAAGGATCGGGAACTTCCAGTGTGCATGCGTGATTGGTGATTAGTGACTGGTACAGAATACAAAAAGAAGGATCAGGAACGCGCAGTGTGCATGCGTGCGCATGAACAATGAGCAGCACCTTTCGGTACAGAATTAGCCAATCAGCGTCCGCTGCCATGGACACGTGATGACTGAATCTTTAGGCCTACATTGTGATCTTGGTTTGTTTGGACTTTAGGCCGGTTATATATGTATAGTAGGAACCCATTAGGTGCGAGGTTGCAAACGCATCAATAATGGGTAAGATAGAGCCGCGTTATGTGCCCTGTAAGCGCTCATGCCATGAAAATGACATTCTTTTGCAGTATATTCCCTAATTTGATGCACCATTTCCATTGCATTCCAAGTGGCAGGCGCAATCTGCTCTCAGATTGAAAACATCCCACAATGCACCATTACTTATATTATCGAAACCGAGCAAGTTCCCATATAGGGAATATTCAGTTTTCATTAAATTATTTCGACAGCAGACGACATTTTATTCAGCGCAGACGACAACAGATTGCGGTAAGGGGAAGCGGGCTTGACTTGACAGCGCCTGGCCTTGAAGGCACCTGATCGATAAAGCTGCTCGTTAGGTCCATGTGCAGCAATCTGACACCGCCAGTGTCACCTGCACTTCGCGCCGGTGTGATGGAGGGGGGTGGCGGGGGGATCACGAGGAGGGAGGAGTAGCTAAAGGCCAGGTATATAACTTAAAGACACCATGCACAAAATTCCAAAGAATTTAAGCTGAAACCAAAAATGTGATCACCTCCGGGATGGGTGAGCCTAGAGTGAGCAATGGAGGGAGTATTGTAAGGTTGTATAATCCATCGGTTTTATTTCTTTCAAGCACATTATACATATATATATATATATATATATATATATATATATATGTGTGTATATATATATATATATAAAGGGCAGCTGCAGTACAGAAGTAACACAAGACAATAAAAGTGGGACAAGTAAATATAATCTCTGGCAAAGGAATATCCTCCGGTGTGACTGTCAAAGTGGCGTGTCCGTTAGTGGTGAGGAAGCCCGGTGGCGGCACCACCAGTCACATGGGTGGAGTCAAAGAGGCAGAATACAGAATAATAACATATAATATAATAACAATAATTCCTGTCCGTGTCTTTATACTTGCATAATGCGTCATACATCACATATTAATGTGACCATTATATCCTACTCTACTTTCGTTCAGAGTAATATGCATGATAGCTCCTCGTCTTTAGAGGTGTTTGAAGTGAAAACTTGCCAAATAATTTCATCTCTGAAAAACAGATGAAGGCAAGTGCTGCATGTCATTGCTACGTTACCACAGTCCCATCAATGCCTGTCAAAGCCAGTGGGTTTTGACTTTTCTATGGCACAAAGCACCAAATAATTGGTTAATAAGTGCAAGAGCATCTAAGATTGGTATGTAGGAATTGTTATTTGTCTTAGTTGTCAATCCCCTGGCTGACAGGACTGGCCTTTCCTCATATGACCTTAGATGTTGGCAGGACGTAAACCTCCAATAGCCAACCGACGATGCAGAGTTGTCCCTTGGTGACATTTACTACTACAGCGAGAAATCCTACACAAAAGTGGTTTGAGGCATGGAATGGTTTTCCTTTCTATTTAGTTGTCATCGTTGTAATTTCGGAAAAGATACATAAATATTGAGATGTAATTTACAGTATTGAGGAGGGTAATGTTGATATGCTTTTAACTTTTATTTTTCTATTTATTATTTCTATGGAATAAGCAATGTATCTGCGTTATTTTTAAATGGGGAAAGCACCTTATAAGTATTGTACTTCTGCTTTCTCCTTTTTCATGTCAAAAAATTACTGGTATAAATATCAACTTGTGTGTACATTGATCATGTGGAAATAAATATTTTTTTATTATTATTAAATAAAAGTAGTTAATATCAGACTTTATTCAGGCCAAGCTAGGAAGCAACGAGTGTCAATCGCGTAAGTCATTGGTTTGACTCGACCCAGAATCAAACTCCCGATCTCCCGCACGGGAAGCCTGCGCTCTACCGATTCGGCCACCACTTCCGGTCGCGATATTTGGTTTCATGTGGTTGATGTTCACCGTAAATAGGTGAAATATAATCTTGGAATTTAAAAAAAAGACTGTGAAGGTAATAGCAAGACATCCTCACCCAGCAAGGTGACAATCAGTGTAACCGGAAATAACTTAGGGCATCATCAGGTGGCGCTGCAGGTGAGAGAAGCAGGTGTGGAGGTTAGCTTGCGTAGACTCAAGGTGCACACGTTGGTTGGTTGGCTGTTGGAGTTTTATGTCCTGGCAACATCTAAGGTCATATCAAGGACGGGTACCGACTTGTGACAGTGCACACTCATGGTGACTTTATAGTGCTGCCCCACTGGGAAATCCTTCTGCTGGCATGGTGACCCGATATCCCACTCAGTCTCATTATCCTGACACTGAGCTAACCAGTCCTTGTCCTATCCTATTAATGCCAAGCACAGGCTATGAAGCGACAAGTATCAATTTTATAAGTCATTGGTTTGACTCGAGCGGGAACCGACCTTCCGCACGCGAGTCCTGCGCTCTGCCGATTAGGCCACCGTGTCGGGTGGGTGCACACGTGGTAATTACCTTCTGGATTCAGGGAACCAACCTACTAATGGCGTGTCTGTTTCATCGTAGCCAATCTTAGGTATAATTCACAGCTCATTGTCGAAGAGGATGCGCCTTGTTTGTGATGGGGCTTAACATCCCAGCAACAGTTAAGGTAATATCAAGGCGGGTACCGATTTATAACAGCTTAACCTTACTGCAGTGGTACCGAAAAGCTGTCTATTTTGAAGAGGCAAATAAGTTGCAATAAAAATAATTTAAATTCCAACGATATACATCTATATTTCAATTAAATAAAATATTCGTCAGAATACAGAGTTAGGTGAATTTCAACACTGTGGCATGTGAATATCTATGCAATAAGTATGGCTATATTCATGCATATGCACAACTTATAGACATGGTTCAACTACAGTGCATCTGGAAATTATTATCGGAAACATTATGCATAAAATGGGACTCGAGCCCACATGTCTTCCATTCAGGGGAGGGCGTTCTAACCATTATACCATATAGGATACCCGATGCAACCGACCAATTTATGCCAACATGTGTATGTGACATTTACCTGGGTCGGTGAGTGCAACTCACTACACTATTAATAGTGAGCCTGAATTATATAGTTGCATCTTCCAATATCTGCCAATCAAAACATACTTAAATCACTGAAGATCTACAGGATAGCTTAAGTAATAACCCCTATGCATTTAGCACGACATCAGTCGTAATATCATAATATCCTAAATCATGTTGGCATGTTTGAAACGTTGCTTAAATTAATAACTAATGAATACCTTTGATGTAATTGAGCAGAAGTTCTTACAAGATCAATTCTGTGATCTGGAACATGTTAGTTCGTTTGAAAGTTATGGGTCCGCATATACCTCGAAGATTTTTTGGTATACTGCCTGTCATGGATAAGTCAGAATAGACTTGTTTTCACCATTAGACAGTTTGTCGATAGAAAGCCTGAGTCTACACTTTTACCGACCCAAGGGATTTTTAACCTCCCACACCACATAGACATGGTATGAGAGCAACTGGCCTTTGATGACGCTGTAAGTTATACACAGTGGTGGAAATCCAAATTGGCAGAGGTGGGGGCATGAGGAATCGAACCACCGACCTTCAGATTAGGGGTCTGACCTAGAAAAAAGTCAGACACTCTAACCAATCCGCCACAGAGAAACCTTTTCCATAGAGTATCCGAAGTGGGCTGCCACCAGCAATGTCAGTTCTTGCTACTATCATCAGAGGATAAGTTGGTGGTGGAAATCTTCAATAAGATCTTTTCGATTGATCCTGCTGTACAGTGAATTTCTACCCACAACGATGGTTGGCAGATTCAGTAACAGCACACTCATGATGACTTTATAGTGTTGCTCCACTGTATGACAAGGCCGCCGGCCCCAACACCTGATTCCCCACTCAGTCACATTTATCCTGATACTAAGCTAACCAGTCATTGCCTATCCTAGTAAAGCCGAGCACCAGGCTAGGTAGCAACAAGTATCAATTTTGTAAATCATTGGGGAATCGAATACCCAGCCTTACACATATGAAGCTTGCACTGTACCGATTGGGCCATCCCGTGTGGCATAAGAAGGAAAGACAGACAGCTGGTGCAGTGTGCATTGCAAGCACTCAGTGTGTGTATCTGGGCCTATATGTATGAGCCCGGGTTAGCGGTCGTAACCCTGCGTCGTGCGGATTTCCCGGGTTAGCGGTGAAAACTGCGTATGTATGTGTCAGGGTTAGACAAACTTGGTGAGGTTAAAGTCGCCTGCACTAACCCCAAGCGAAAGGAGGGTTAAAGGTGGGGTTAGGCACCGATTATGCCCAAATCTATTGAATGCGATCATATTTAACAGAATTACATACGCAAATCGTGAAATTTCATTAAATTAACCCTAAAATCGAAGCGAGATTAACGCTGATGCTGTAACGGTGGCGATATTAATATTTTCGAATCGATGAATGTGAAGTAAACAAATCGCCGCCTCCGCAGCGACGTTAATTTCCATACTGTCCAACATCAAATAAAAATGGCCGCCGCCATCGCCGCCGAATCGACGGCAATATATTAGGCCCAAATCTATTGAATGCTGTCATATTTAACAGAATTACATCCTCAAATTGTGACATTTCATTAAATTAACCCTAAATTCGAAGCAATATTAACGTAGCAGCTACATCGGCGGAGATATTCATATTGTCGAATCGACGAATGTAAATACCCACACAGGGGTTCCCCAAATCTTTAAATAACGGAAAAGTTAGCTAACCTGCACGCGCTTTGGACCCATACATCCCCTGTGACACATTTGGAACCCCGGGGTTAGATAACCCGGCACCCTCCTTTAACCCTGTGCGGTTAAAAAGTGGCACATACATATAGGCCCTGGTGACTAGTGGGATAGTGTGTGGTCGGCAATGAAGATACCCTTGTCTGTCCTTCCAGCTTCTTAAAGCACCAAGAACTAACAGAACCGGTTCCATATTCACCAAGAGCACCACTCCCTACATCCCTGGGCGCCCTACTCTCTTTCCCATTGAATCCTTACACCTCCTACTCGCCATTCTTCTTTACAACACTGCATCTCGTTCTATTCTACATAATTCGACGAATTTAGCTTACCTGAAGGGGGTCCCTTTCGGGGTGAGCCTCCCAGTGGGCTGCGTATTGCGCGCCATTCATCCGTCTCCGAGCGGAGTTATTGGCGTCCCGGAGGTTGACACCCGCGATCGTCGCCACACTGATCCGCCCCGAATAGGCCTGACGCAGCAACGACAAGGCCTCGTTCCGTTGGGCAGTCAGCAGCGCCAAGATGCCGAGCGCGCTATTTGCGCGCGGGGAGATGCGTCGGCGGCGGCGGTCACGATAGGTGACATCGCAGATCCCAGATGCCAATATCAGATAGTCCGGCTCTTCTTCTCTTTAACCTCCACCCCCCCCCAAACACCCCCCCCACCGCCGCCACCTTCCCAGTAAAACCCCCTTCTTTCTCCAGAACATCCCCCCACTCCGCCCTCCGCCCTCCACCATCCACCCCCATACCCACCCCCACCCCGACCCCTGTAGAGTAAGTAGCCAGAATTGAGTCATAGGAATTTCCAGATGAAGCTATGTGCAATGTCATGTTGGCGTGACTGTGTGAGCGCCAGTGGCCCTTTCAAACCAGGGGGTTTTGGGGGGTCCCCCCCCCTCAAATAAATATTTGGAACCATTTGGATACGCATTTCACTCATCTTATTTCTGCATCTTTGTGTGCGGGGAGGGAGGGGGGGGGGGGGCTCCGGTCAACTGTAAACTGTGAATACGCCACTGTAAACACACAATGTCCACTGAATTGGTATCCGCTGGTTCCTGAAGCTGCGATTTGGTGTGTACACAGCTGCAAGTAGAGTATGTTTGCTTCTCAGCCATAATTAACTAACCACCAGTCACTAAACCAACTCAGTTATAAAGTATAACCTTCACTATAGGGCGAACACTTTAAAACCACTTTACATTCAGAAGCATTTGGTTTCTGATAACTATACTTGGTAGTAGTATTACCATACATTGGATGCAAATTCAGATTGCAGTGAATTTGTCCTAGTAAATAATTTACATTATATTAAGTACCACTTCGTGTATATGTATGTATTCACCAAACTCAACTACTTTCTCAATGCAGATAACCCTAAATACAGAGTGCTGACTCCGGTCACCTACATCCTGACATGATTAGTAAACATGGTAACCCTCACTCAAGTCAACATCCCACCCGCACCCGCACCTTCACCCCTATAGGCAAACAGGTATCCCACCAGTTCGTTTCATACACACACTGACCACTCTGTGTATGCCCCCCTGCGCTTGCAATGTACACTGCATCAGTTTATGGATCAATGCAGTGTGCTTCATCCCCCGCCATATATCCAAGCCAGGATCCTGATATCTGATCTTCTGGATCCCAGCTTCAGCATCGCATGAGACGTGTATTCCGCTTACACCCCAAGAAGAAAACGCAGGCGCACCATTACATGACTACTATCGCCTTATGTGTGTTTGTTTGTTTGGGGGGTTGTACGTCCTAGAAACATCTATGGTCACAGCAGAAAGACCACCGCCATGTGACAGCGCGCCATCATTGTGACTTCAGAATACTGCCTGACTGGAAGACTGGGTCACTGGCACCGTGACCCGCTATATATCACTGAATCACATTATCCCAAATACTAAACAAACCAGCGCTTACCATATCTTAGTAATCCTTAATGCCAGGCAAGGTTGGTTGGTTGTTGGAGTTTTACATCCTGGCAACATCTGTGGTCATATCAGGACGGGTTCTGACTTGTGACAATGCGCTCTCATGGCGACTTTTTAGTGCTGCCCCACTGGGAGACCAGGCCACCAGCACCATGACCTGATATCCCACTCAGTCACATTATCCTGACACTGAGCCAAAGAATCCTTGCCCTATTTAATAATGCCAAACGCCTGGCTAGGAAGCGAGAAGTATCAATTTTTAAGTAGCTCCTTTCACTGGACACGGGTTCGAACCTGTGAGTTCGAATCCTACGATCTACAAAAACAGGAAACTTATTCGGCCATCTCCTATGATCAACCAGGCAAGGTAGTGACAAGTCATTCTTTGACTCAATCGGGGTTTGAACTCATATCCCCCTGCACAGGAAGCCAGCAGGCCAGCGTTCCTACCAGTCCGGCCACAACGTCCGGCCCTCCCATTGGGTCGATATAGGTTGCAGACGGCTGCCTCCATGGTTTCGGTACACTACCGTTGCTAGGGGCCTGGGAACACAGGTGCTGAGCTGCTTCGAAGATAAACACAAGAAAGGACTACTACAACAATAGCATGCTTGGCTCAGCTGCTGCCGGCACTAAGATGGCATCGTGTGTGCGAACAATGTTCGCCACGACAAAACTGACAAAAATCCATGAAATTGCGTGCTACAGTAAAATCACTTCAACTCGTCCAGTCTTGTTGAAGTCCTCCTTATTTTGAGAGATTGTAAAGCACAGTTAATTCGACAGTATCGTGAATTTAATTGAACCACCCACATCATCCAGTTCATATTATTTCTATTTGATTCTAAATCTGAGTAGTTGTAATCCAGTATTCAAGTTTGTTATTGTCAAATAAATGCACCTCTTAAAAATGTGAATTTCATAGTAAGCATTCTAAATACATATGACTATTTTATGGTTGACGGTAAACCCCGTTCTGTGTATAGGTATATATACATTATGGGAATTATAATTGACAGTCTCTGTGTGAGAGATACATGTGATAATAACCTAAGTGTTCCGTAGCTTATTCTTCATAATATTGATATTAATACTGTCAGTTTTGTAAAGAAATAATACGCTAATTAATTAGTTAATTAGGCCTATTGCGTTAGTGTTACGTCACGCCGACACACTAACTGGCTTCAATTCACTGCTGCTGTAATTAGCAGCCTTAATCAATTACATACGACATTATATTAAACTAGCCTTGGACCAACTGTCATTATATATGTATTCATGGTATCTGGCTATATTCAAAGTCAGTTAATATATCTACATTCTCTGCTATATTCTGGACTCGTGCACAATCCCATTTCAATATAGTGCCCCCATCTGGTGGAATCTATCTGTACCATTATGTGGTAAACCATATTGGTGATGCTATCAAATGGCGGAGTTAACAACACTTGTGGTTAGGTGACTCAAAATGGATGCCACTCTGGTTGGAATGACCAAAGTTAGTGAAAAACCATCAAAATGAATATGAAATGTGTATGGTAGGCACAAAAAACATGCTATTAAATGTATTAACAACCCATACATGGGAAAGCATCAGTGGAATATGATCATGTGTGTTGGCAGCACAGATTAACAGAGGAGTAGTGATCAGAACGACCCAAGACCTTTAACCAGTATTCGGTAATATATATATATATAATTAATTAACAATCAAGATAAAGACCAAGCACAGAAGTGACAGAGACAAATATATTATGTTAATCCAACTATGATCCTGATTATGTCAGCTGAGCTGAAAGAATAAGGGGATGGAATTATAATCATGAATGCCACTGTTACTTGACACTTGTCACTGGCTGTAACCTCGGCTACCCCATAGCCATAACTACTAGTACTACCACTGCTATAACCCAACTCGAACACGCAATGCCCTTCACACCTCCCTCGGAAAGCTCTGTAGTGGGCTTCAAGTCTAACCCAAAAACCAAGTCGCCCTTGGTACAATTGAATTGCCTTAAGAAAAACATTGTCCCCGAAGAATATACTATATATAAACATCTGTATATTGAATATAATATATAATGTATGCATTGAATATATATATTGAATATATATATATATATATATATATGTAATGTATATATTGTATATATATTGAATATATATATATTTATTGCATATATATTGAATATATAATTTGAATATATATATATATTTATTGCATATATATTGAATATATATCGGCTAATATTGAATATATGGTGTTGTGTCCCGTCCTGATATTACCTTAGACGTTTCCAGGACGTAAATATCAAACAACCAACCACTATTTGTGTAGTTTGCTAGGAACCATATAGACAGGTAGGCGTGGATAGTAGCGCGATTGCATGGGAGAGCCTAGATATTCTAATGATTATTACATTAGCCCTGGAGTGGCAATATTTTCCAATTTCATCACCCTCCCACGAAATATATTGAATATATCTGAGATAAATACATTTTGAATATATGAATATTGAATATATTTATAGTGAATATATTTATTGTGAATATTCTTATATTGAATATATTTATCGTGAAAATATTTATAGTGACTATATTTAAATTGAATATATTTATATTTAATATATTTATACAAAGTATAAGTTATTGAATATATTTCTATTTCATCTATTCGTAATGAATATATGATATATTGAATTATATGGTATATATGCATCATTATATGAATTATAACTGTGTTGAATTAATAAGAAAGCTTCAGTACCGACTGAAAAGGGTCACTACTAGCAGTGGTTGGTGAGGTTTCGGCGCCACCAGTTTTGGTGAATAATTGGAAATAATGCATTATATCTATGAAACTTGCATTAGGACCTATTTATATTCACATAGATTTGTGAGGATCACATATACATGTACATATGTATACATATATATACGTGCATATATATATAGATATAGATATAGATATATATACATATAGATATATATACATATATATACATATATATACATATATATATACATATATACATATATATAAATATATTATATATATTTAGTGGTATAACTGTAGTGGGTGCATAGTAAAGTACATGCGCGTCATTTGGTTCGGGTGTGATGGCGGGGCTTCCTCTTTGCATATATATATATATATATATATATATATATGACAATGACATTGAGGCCTCTTTCCTGTGGCCATCACAGCCGTCGCTGAACGTTATTATTGCCGGGCAGCCTTGGCGCGCGGCATGCGATGATGCAATCTGCATCTCTGAGATTTAGACACCTGAAAGCTTTCGGCCAAGATCAAATGGACGGTTAGTTTACGACAATGTGACCGTCGCCGAATGACGCCGGAATGGCCTCCTTTTCTTGGCGGAATCTGCGTCCATTCACGACCGCCCGCCATGATTCGATATCGCCACCAGGGGGCGCGCACGTGTCTTGTGTTCATTGGCTCTTCTTCTCGGCTTGTCGGAGGTATGGTAGTACCCCTGTCTATCAGAGGACTTGTGATCAGCGAAGCCTTGCAATGAGTGCAGAATTTCTGTTTAATGTATGAATTGTTTTGGTTTGTTGGTTGGTTGTTGGAGTTGTACGTCCTGACAACATCTAAGGTCGTAACAGGACGGGTGAATTGTTTCTGTTTCACCTGACTATCCCTGCAAAGACAGAATTGACCATTTAGTGTATCAGGACGATATTGGTCTCTATGCAGAGTTGTCCGTTAAAGACAGGTTCGACTGTATTTGCGCTGCCCTTTCCCTTGTGACGTCCAATAGGTGATGATAAAAAAAAATCACTGTGCTCTAGAGGCGTCGTTAAATAAAACAAGCCCCCCCACCACCACCACCTCTTCCTACTTTTCACTAGACGCGGTGGCCTAATCAGTAAGAGGTCATGCTTACCGTATGGAAGGTCGGGAGTTCGAAACCCAGCTTGTGTCAAACCAATGACTTACAAAATTGATACTTGTCCCTACGTGGCCTGGTGCTCTGCATTGCTAGGATGGGCAATGACTGATTAGCTCAGGATCAGGAGAATGTAACTGAATGGCAAATCAGGTCATGGTGTTGGCGGCATGGTATCCCAGTGGCGCAGCACTATAAAGTCGCCATGAGTGCGCACTGTCACAAGACGGTCACATGAGTGCGCACTGTCACAAGACGGTCACAAGACGATATGACCTTAGATATTGCTAGGACGTTAAACAACAACAAATAAACCTAACCATTCGATGCTACAAACTGAAGTAGAAGATAATTCAATTGTGGGTACTTAGCTGATAAAGATAGAGTAGTGGGATTTGGCTCACTCGCCGCCTGAAACATTTATTTCCCGTAATCTCATTTATTACCGTCCTGATATTACTTTAGACGTTGCTAGGACGTAAAACAACAACAACAACAATCTGATTTATTAATTGTAAAGTAGCAGCCGTATGATCCTTGAGTGGAATTTAATCGGGAAAGGACTTTAAACGAGATGAAAGTGGATGATTATGGTGTATCTTATCCTCATTAATATTCTCTCATTGATCTTTAAAGTTGCATACTCCGATGGTTTTGAGTTTCTGTCATTTTCTGAGATAACTATCTTAGGTTGATGGTTATAATCTACCTTGCTTTAGTTTGAAACAACTTTCATTTTAAATGGTTAACTTTGTAGATATATGAAGTGGAAAAATTGAAAAATAATTCTGGCAAGCACGCCAAAACTCTGACACTATAGGCTTCAGCAGTAACATGTCCTATTCAATTGGCCCAGTATTCCCTTCTATGTGGCAACAAATGCTTAGTATGTGCATCAGTATCTAAGTTAGATATGTACGATCAAATTTAGGTCATTGTTTTGGTTTTGAAAATGTGATGCTTTTATCGGACTATGCAACTTTAACATCATGCATTTGGAACTATGTTGAACATCTGAGAGAGCGTTTGGGTATCGCGAGATGGACGGTGTCTGATATGCTTGATATTCAGAGGTGCATCAAAGGGGGAAGTAACATGAACTAATACCACTTTACTTATACAGATCTCTCATGGTTGAATATGACTATCCATCTGTTATTTGGGAGTTACTTAGGGCCCAATCAAGATTGAACGTCTTTGTGGCTAAGATGTGACTATTGGTCGCAATGTTGGCATTGCGTTTGATTTGATGGGAATGACTCTCCTGCCCGCCGCCGCTCTGATCGACTCATGGGTGGATGTGCAGCTTCCTCCCCATCCACCCGGGTCGTGGTGGTAGGCTTTCACACCGTGGCACTGCTGTATATAAGCCGGCCGGCCGCTAGTCATCAGCACTTCTCAACAAGCCGACCTCATGTCCACCCTGCAGCACTGAGTTGTTTCTTTTTTAATCAAGGTCATTCTGCCCTATTGACAATCCTCGTTGAGGTCAGGAAATGCTTAGATAATTGGATAGGTTTTCACTATTAAAGACAAGTGGAAGTAATGGATCACTAATATTAATAATAGTGAAGGAAGCATTTCATTGCAATAGAATTCCCCAAGGAAAGTATCACAAAGCCAACTTTGAATGAATAGCAAATTTGAGGCCCTTATATTGTGCCTCATAACCTTTGCAATTCCACCAATCCCTCCGATGCATGACGTCACAGAATGGGCTATTCGCGATCCAACCCAATAGGTAGGAATTGATCTATCCAAAGGTTATTCATATTAATTCGAAATTTAATGTACTTAATCTTTTTAGAGTTTGAGCCATTCAACTGGTGGCGGTGAACAGACATTCATTCAACTGGTGCTGGTGAACAGACATTAATTCAACTGGTTGTGCTGACCAGACATTCCTTCAACTGGTAGCAGTGAACAGACATTCATTCAACTTGTGGCAGTGAACAGACATTCATTCAACTGGTGGAGGTGAACAGACATTCATTCAACTGGTGGTGGTGTAAATGTAGTATTGCCACTGGTGATGGTGAAGAGACAATAATATATATGTAGTAGTCTGCACTGACCTCTCAGGCAAGTAACCACATAGACAGGTAGGCATGGGTAGTATGGTGATATCAGGGAGCCTAGGTGGTGAAATGGTTAGCACACTGGCCCGGAGTGCAAAGAGATGTGGGTTTGAGTCCCGCTCTAGACGCAATATTTCCCATTTTCATCACGCCCATGAGACTGGTTGCCGTGACCATGATCCTATACAATCTAAGCGTTGTATGGTTGTTGAACCTGCCCTTTGTATGGATGTGTAAGTGCATTGCCTGTATTTATGTAATTGTAAGCATTAAAAGACTTACAATTCCAGGGGGACGAGTGTAGTAGTCTGCAGTGACCTCTCAGGCAAGTAACCACATAGACAGGTAGGCATGGGTAGTATGGTGATATCAGGGAGCCTAGGTGATGCAATGGTTAGCACACTGGCCCGGAGTGCAAAGAGATGTGGGTTCGAGTCCCACTCTAGGCGCAATATTTCCCATTTTCATCACCCCCATGACATATATAAATATGGTGATGGTGAATACAAACAATGCTCTGTTGGTAAATGTTACATCTAAAAATACTGACCATTTATGAGCATGCCAACTTTAACGAAAATTTGCTGATACTCAGTATATTGTTCAATGTAATTAATATGATGTGACCACAAATTTATAATTACTCACAAAATGGAAGATACTGTTAAACACATTTCACCCAAATGTATCATTCATTATGAGTCAACAAAATTGGGTTTGTCAGATGAGCTCATCCAGCCTTCCAATCCTGGACGACCCTATTGAGTATAGCAAGGGTGAGGAACCATGTTCCTGTTCTCCAGTTAGCCAAGCTTATTACAGATGCTGAAAGTGTTCCGGATGTGTTTTATCATAGACAATTCCACTCCAAGTTCACCATGAAGAGGGAACTCAATGCTTTGAGGGCAAAACATGAAAGCCCTTCTATTTTGGAAAGCCATCATCAGAACAGAAAACATCACAGTCCCGAGTGTATGAAAAGTTGTGCATATTGTCAGAAGACACAATACTTCAAAGGACTTCAGACCCTTCTATTTTGGAAAGCCATCATCAGAGTAAACAACAGAAAACATCACAGTCCAGAGTGTATGAAAAGGTGTGCATATTGTCAGAAGACACAATACTTCAAAGGATGGCACATGAGAGAACCTGTCATATTAGCAGTAGATCCTAGGTCAGATAAGACCCTCCGAGACATAGCCATGGCAAGACAAGATATGCATATCTTGGCAATGACCAGTAGAGAGATAGTTGTGGCAGAGGCAAAACTACCACCGGCAGTGCTATCATGACTACATCCGAGATCCTTCTCATGGAAATCATGTGACCCAAGTAGCAGAGGACATGGAGACAAGCGAAGATGTTGATCCAAAGGAACTCACAACTAGTGAAGCTCAGGATGACCTAAACCGAATGTGAAGAATTGTTTCGCTTTATTCGCACAGAAGTGCTAGATACATCAGTTGTTGTTGCTCTCAACAGCTTAACACAGAAGCTCACACAACTAATACAATCCAAGGGAATCAACAACAAAACACATAAGGAGAAAGGTAGAGAGTGAGTTTGGAAGCAGCATTCATATATTTCCAGATGACAAAGGGAAATTGAGAGTGGTACCCGATTTGATGACCATATCCAACATTGCTAAATTGTACCAAGCAACAAAGCAGGAGTTGGCTGTATGGAAGATAAAATCATCTGCAGACAACAGTTCACTTGACAAAGCCTCGTCTATCATCAGGGAATCAATAAAGAATATGGAAGCGCCAAGTCAATGGCTGCATCATCCCATGGACACAAAGAAAGAATTGATATCAGTACCAGCTGAACTGAAAAGATTCTTGGAAGTTCTTCTGACTAGCAAAGCCAACAAGAAGGCTACGTCTCCGAAAATAGATATGCTGACACAGTCGTTCGCCCAGGATCTGATCTATCCTGTGTCTGGTGGACGACATAAACCTCTGAAGCATATCCTATTGTCTTATGGAGTGAAAACTCTAACGGGTAATGTAGAACTTATCCAAATGCTAAACAGACTTGGGCACGCAATATCATATTCTCAGGAAAATGATACTGCACTTTGCCTCCAGAAACTTGCAGCACCATCAACCCAGGCTGTGGTCCTCCCAGAGAATATCCAGCCCTATATCTTCACAAATCTAGCATTTGACAACATCGACCACCTGGAGGAGACCCTCACAGGTGGAGGGACACTGGTGAGAGTCATTGTCGTACAAGCAAGCGTGTTTGGTCCACACCCTCCAAACAAAGCTCTTCCAGCCATACCAAAGACGAAGCAGCGTTCAGTTGCAGTTGAAGACAAGTCTCTTCAATGTTACATATCTGGAAAGTGAGTTGCTCCAGATGCCATGGGTATTATTGAGGTGTCTGCCGATGTCCATGCAAAAGTTGCACAAGAAGCACAAAACAAGAATTTGGCATGGATGCTAACTCCACAAGTAAACACTTGGAATCAAATTGTTCCAAGCTGGGGGGGATTTAATATCAAGACACAAAATATGATAGCAGTATCCCAGGATGTTTTTGGGTATCTACCCACGATTAATATATGCCAAAGCCATTGAAATTGTGTGGAAACACAAGGAGCAGTAGAGATATATAATCAGCAGGATGGGAACTTTCCATACCATCATGAAGGTACTGGCAATCATCGGGAAACAATTTCAGGATGCAGGTGTCCGAGACATCTGCATAGAATCATGTTTGGTTGTTCAAGGTTCAGTCCCTGGAGTAGTAGAGGGCAAAGCTTACAACCGTGCAGTGAGAGTGCACAAATGCATCTATGAAGGTCTACTCCATACTGCTTGGAAAGGATTCCTCATCTGGCTAGAAACAAAGCATGCCAGTTGTTTTGAGAGGATTACAACATTGTTGGAAGAAGTAACGAACCTGCATGATGACTTATGTCAGACAAATCTGGAGATTCTATTGGCACATGAAGACCTGACACAGACAGCACTGTTGTGGGATGAATACCTACAATAACTTCAACATGAGAATGGGGACTTGTCTGCCTTCTGGCTGTCATATGTTGATATAGTGGTGACATCCTTCTAGGCCTCATAAGAGCATCTAGAGAAGGTAACTGGGATCTGCACCTGTTTGCAGTTGGGAAATTGATCCCTTGGTGCTTCGCCTATGACCATGTAAATTATGCCCAGTACATACCAGCTTATTTTGCACAGATGAACAATCTCCAGACAGATCATCCAGAAGTGAACAAACACTTTAAAAACAGAAGTTTCACAGTACAGTTGGGAGGCAAGAATCCATTCAGATGTCTTCCAGTTGATCAGACAATTGAGAGATCATCAACAAGGGCACATAGACAGTGGGAGGCACCACCAAGTTCAGCCAGAAACCATGTGCTGTAAAAAGATATTATCTGACAGCTGAACACCGAAGTGGTTTCTTGGGACACTTGAGAGACATGACACGCAGTCAGAACTGGTCCACATCATCTAGATTTGCAAATGCCTCGAATTGAGAAAGATGAGAGGAATGTGGCAGTTCTTAGTGATGTCTTGGAAAATTGGATCAATCCATTCGAAGAACACAACATAGTTTGCATCTCTACAGCCACCCCAGCAACACGTGAGGTTAGAAATGATCTCATCAATGCACACTTTACAGGAGAAGAAACATTCACAAAGTTTAAGACAGTGCGACTTAAGTCCGATCCACCGAAGAAGAAGCTTCATGACCCACTTGTGAAACAAAACTTGATGACATTTTTAAGCATGAGTAGTCAGAAGAAAACACAGACTCATGGGAAGGCCATCATGCTGAAGACTTACCGATCTTTGTTTGGACGAATAGTAGTGATATCCCAAAGCCAAAGTCTGGACATGAGAGAAGTCTTTGGTCATCCTCTTGGACCATTGCCTTGGTCACTCTCTACACCAAAAGGGACCCCTAGATAAAACACCAAAGCTGTCCTGGCAAAGCAGTTACAGAAACTTGCAGCACCAGCTGATGGACTTCTGAATAATTGTAATCCAGCAACAGTCATTGATGGAATGTCGCTTGTCCAGAAAGTCAAGAATGATGTGACAACCTTCGCTGATATTGCTACTGCTATTCAGAACGTGGTTTGTAATGAAGCAATGCAGAGCAACAGATTAGATGTGGTTGAAAACAAGTTATGTTAGGATATGTGAACGGTTGAAACACAAAATAATGTAAAGGCTGCTTCAGAGAGTAAATGATGTTTGACAAGTATGTGCTTGTCTAATTGAATTGGGGTCATGCTCTTTACTGTAATAGACATGTCGTTGAAACGCATCGCAGACTGCACATGTACTATGTGCCTATTAAAAAGTATAAATGAAGGCCCTATCTAAAAAATGAATGATATTGACATTACTATTAGTATCAATGGAACATTTATGTATACAGATTGAAAAATTGGATATTTGTTTCATGTTTGGTGGCCATCTTGGATGTTGGTGGCCATATTGGATTCCATCATCAGACCTTTTTGGGGGGACCATCAAATATCATATTTTACTTAATCAGCTTGATGTTTGAGGCTTTTATAGACCTCATTTGACTGTTAATACCAACAAAACTCACATTTGTGAAATTCCAAAATATTCCGATAGGGGTCTACTCATCAGGCTGAAAATCAAAAAACTACTCGATCTCACTTTCAGAAAAACATAGTGGCAATTTGACCCCCCAAGTGGCACCGACGACCCCTTCTGGCCCATACACTAGTATCAGTATGCAGTATGCGGTATGCAAATGTGAATGCGGTAAAAATGGAAAAGCATGTAAAGGCACAGTAGTGCTTCCATATGTCTGAATGCGATTGCGATTGCGGCAAATGGATTGACCCATGGACCGATCGGTGCGAATGCGAATGCGAATGCAAATGCAAATGCAAATGCAAATGCAAATGCGAAACGAATGCGAATGCACCATTTGCCATAGGAAACAACAGGGATGTTGACTTTCCTTCACAAATTTGTAGAAAGAAATACCAATAATCGCATCGGTATCTATGCTGCATCCCGCATCCCGCATTCGCATGCCGCATATCGTATATATGGGATCTTAGCCTTAGTCGGTACTTTCAGCTGGGGCATCATTAGCGGCCAGGTCAGTTCAACGCACCTTGAGCTGAAACATCTGTGATTGATTCCACTTCTTTGAGAGTTCTTATAGCGATGTTATCTGTGCCAACTAGCGTTATTTTAACCAAAGGCTCAATTTAAGAGGTGCTCCTTTTGGAGCCATATGCCTGTTCCCACTGGGCGACGAGTTGTGTCTCCCTACTCTCCCGCTCTCCCACACTCCCACACTCACACCCTCACACCCTCCCGCCCTCCCACCCTCCCTCCCACCCACCCACCCAACCCCTCCTATTTGTTCCTTTCACGGAAACACACCTGTTGGAGTTTATTCCTAAATGTGCGCACCACACGAGGGCTTGTGTCTCGTTATGCCAAGCTTCACGATTGCCAAACACATGATGTCTTGTTTATTGTTGTTGTTTTGCATTATAGCAAAATATCAGGACTGCCTTGATATGACCTTCGATGTTGCCAGGATGTAAAACTCCAACAACCAACCAACATATCAGGATGGGTACCGACTTGTGACAATGCGCACTCGTGGCAACTTTATCTTGTTGTCCCAATGGGAGACCAGGCCACCAACATCATAACCTAATATCCAACTCAGTCGCATTATCCTGACACAGTGCTAACCATTCCTTGCCGTATCCTATTAATGCCAAGCATCAGGCTAGGTAGTGCCAAGTATCAATTTTATGCAGCATTGGTTTGACTCGGCTGGGATTCGAACCTCCAACCTTCCACACATGAAAGCTGCGCTCTACCGATTCGACCACTAAGCCCGGTCGACCCCAACACATGAGCATTAATGACGGTGTATTGAAGGTTTACACAACTACAAAGGTATATAATACCAGGACCTTTAACGATGTGTACTCCTAATTTCAGCAGGGGGTTTAGGGGGCCGCTTAAGCTTAAGCTGGTGGATTTTACACATTTTAGACTTGAGTTTTCGACACTCCGGACTACTACATGCCTCCTCTCTCTCTCTCTCTCTTTATTTTATTTTATTTTTTTATTTTTTTGACAAAACGATGTGGACGTTTTGGTGCACGCGCGTACGCGCGTATGCCTATCTATGCCCCTGAATACATACACTTGCATATATTATACATATACGTGACAGTCACAAGTTTCAAATACCTGGGCTCAGTTATAACTGATGAGCATTCCAAGCCTGAGATATTCTCTCGGATAGCACAGCCATTAGCAGCATTGACAAGGCTGGAACCAGTTTGGTTTGACAAGAATATGTCTTTCCGCTCCAATGTACGACTGGTGTGCTCCCGTGTCACATCAATCTTCCTGTATGGTTGTGAGTCATGGACCCTCACAGCAGAGCTCGAAAGAAGAATACAAACCATGGAAATGAGATGCTATATAAAGACCATGTTAAAGAGGCTGTCACATTACGGCGTATAGCGGGAGCGTATTGAAAACCTACGTACGCCGTGCTGGTGCCACTTTCGGGTGTGTTTGAGCGTATGGGGGACCTATGAGGAGCGTACGAGGAGCGTATGAGGAGCGTATGGGAGCGTATGGGAGCGTGCTGTGACATTTTTTGACATTATGGGCCATACGCCCTCATAGGTCGTGTTTTTTTGAGCATGCACAAAAAAAATTGGACGGACGAATTTATGAAAGCGTATGGCGGCGTATGCCTCATACGCTTCACATACGCCGGCATGTTGCGGCACTGGCGGCGTATGAGTAGCGTATGAGTAGCGTATGAGTAGCGTATGAGTAGCGTATGCGGCGTATGCCGACGTATATGACGTAATGCCGCTACGCCGCCATACGCTCCCACCATACGCCGTAATGTGACAGGGCCTTAACAATGGGGAAGTCTGTGCCAAGATCTGCCAGTCAATTCGACCACGCAAAGATCTTCTGACAGCCATAAAGAGACATGAACTGCAGTGGTATGACCTTTTTTCCCATTCATCACAATGGGCAAAAACCACCTTGCAAAGAAGGCACAGTGGAAGAGAATGCAAACTAGGCAGACAAAGGAAGAGGTGGGAAGACAACATCAGGAAATGGACAGCTCAAAATGTGCTAGAGGGCAGTGGAGAATGGGAAAACTGTGAACAAAAACTGGTTGCAAAATCATCTGTGGTGGCCCAATGGCCTTCATTTTTCTTTCTTTTTTTTTGGGTCCATTAGTTGTTTAAGCAGGGGAAATTTCAGTCATAGATGACTGGTCTTCCTCATTCCACTGCTGGTCGATAGAAAGCCCGAGCCTACACTTTTACCGACCCAAGGCATTTTTAACCTCCCACACCACTAAAGCCGTGTTCACACGGGCAAAATGTAAAGCGATTTAGACAAGGCGAATCATATGAATCGATTTAGTTTGAAAGTGTTTCGCGTTCACACGGGCAGCGCTTGAAGGTGGAAGTGGATATCTGCGCATGAGCAAGTCCAGACTAACCAGCGCCACTTTTGGTGATTCACAATATGAATAACGACGCCAATGTTGCTGCTACGTTAATATCGCTTGGAAATTAGGGTTAATTTAATTAAATTTCATTATTTGAGTATGTAATTCTGTTAAATATGATCGCATTCAATAGATTTCGGCCTCATCGGTCCCTAACACAGCCAGGCACCAGCAATAGTTACACCTGAGCCTGTAACCGGCGAGCACCGCAATTTTACACTATCACCGCCCGGGAACCAGCTAAATCGCTTCATCTATACTACCTAGGGAGGTGGTTTACTTGAAGCGAACTAGATGAATCGATTCAGCCCTAAATCGCTTTAGCATAGCGTTCACATGGCGAATGTGAGGCGAACTAGGCAAGTCAATTTATATGATTCGAATTAACTGCCCCGTGTGAGAGCAACCGGCCTTTGATGACGCTGTAAGTTATACACATCGGTGGAAATCCAAATTGGCAGAGCTGGGGGCACGGGGAATCAAACTGCCGACCCTCAGATTAGGAGTCTGACCTAGAAAAAAGTCAGACACTCTAACCACTCTGCCACAGAGAGTCTTATGGAGTGAAAACTCTAACGGGTAATGTAGCATTGGTTTGGTATCATCATTGTTAAGGTATCGATGATGTTGATGACGACAACGTCGTCGTCATTGGTTTGAACCCTCGGGTTCGACTTCTATGACCTACCAAAATGGAGGCGGGTGATTAACTCATTTGGCACCCGGTTTGATCAGTCTGGTTCAAATTGGTAAGGTCTATATACATGTATACGTATGTATACGTATGTATATTGGGTGCAGGCTATGTGTATATAATTAGTCACTTTATTAATTTTGCTATTTTAGGTGAGTTTTTTTGGACATATATTAAATAGCATAGGGAATAGAGCATATCATAGCATAGGGAATAGAGTATTATACTGAGGAACACGCTTGGATTACAAGGGTATTTGGAGAGAAAGGATAGCTAAAATAAATATTGTTCTTGAGATTAATAATGATTGCAATTCCTTTGAACGCTACTTCACATTTAAGATATACTATGCATATGACGAAAATAATGCATCTCAGTTGGAGATTATATTAGTGATGTTAGGTTTCCTAATATTCTGATTTAAGTCAAAATACCTGGTACAGTATAACCATGTTAAACCAAACTTGAAGGAACCCTAGAAATGTGTTTGGATTAACCGATCATTGGTTTAACCGAGCTTTGGCTTCAACTTTGATTTGGCTTTGGCAAAAACGCAGGTGCATTATGAATGTAATATACAATTTAGGTGAAACTTTGATTATTGTTTTTTTATGTATGTACACCGTTAAACCAAGCTTGGTTAAACCAAACTATCGGTTAATCCAAACTGTGTTCGGCAGCCCAGAAAAATACTACCTTTTATCATATTAAAAAAGTCATGTGGGGTCTCAGATGACCTTATAACCACATGAAAGTTTGGTTTAACCATACCGCAAGTGGCCTGGGGCCCGACAATTTAGTTTGAATTAACCGATAGTTTGGATTTACCGACTTTGGTTTAACCAACTTTTTTATATGATAAATGGTAGTATTTTGCCGGGCCACCGAAAAACGTTTGGATTAACCGATCGCTTGGATTAACGAGCTTGGTTTAACGGGCTTGTACTGCAGTGTTTGACATGCATAAGATGTCAGCTCCATGCGACGCAGTAATCAATTGGCTCCCCGTGAATTTGTTGACAGCATCTCTTCGTGGCAATCTAAATGTGAGTCTTCACCTGTTCACCTGTTCTCGCCTTGTGACTGATTTTCCAGTCATGCCTGAGAATATCAACTGTGTGTGTGGAGGGGTGTTGAGTGAATGTTGAAAAGCCTTTGTTTGATTTCTCTGTATTGGTCCTGATGTCTTTGTGCTTGTTCTCGTCTGTTCTCGCCTTCATCTTCAATGACATTCTTATCATCCCCACGAAGCTCTCAGAAATGCTTTGGTGTAGACCTTTTCCGCAGAGCATGCGCACTGATTTTGCAACCCTCATTAGTTCCTTCAAACTGTCATCAGAGGACAGCTAGGACAGTGAGCTGCTAGTGACACCCCAGAGGATGCGTTGGTGATGGAAGTCATCTATTACTGCAACCGACTCGGTTATCTACAGAAACTGGTATTGGTTTTCTTGGACTTTCTCCCCATATATATATATATATATATCTATATATATATATATATATATTTATATATATATATATGTAAATATATATATTGTATATAACATGTTGGTTGTTTGCAGTTTTGCGTCCAAGCAACATCTAAGGTCATATCAGAATGGGTACCGACTTGTGACACTCCGCACTCATGACGACTTCATGGTGCTGCCCCTGGGAAAACAGGCTGCTGGCACCATGACCTGATATCCAGCTCAGTCACATTATCCTGACACTAAGTTAACCAGTCCTTGCCATATCCTATTAATGCCGAGTGCCAGGCTAGGAAGTGACAAGTATCAATTTTCTAAGTTATTGGTTTTACTCGACCGGGAACCGAACTCCTGATCTCCGGCACGCGAGGCCCACGCTCTACCGATTCGGCCACCGCGACCTGTACATTATATATAATATATATTTCACTTTATCAATAGTGACCTACATTATGAACCATGAGATGTATTGTGGCGTTATATCATGTAATCTACCGGAAAACACCTAAGGGAATCCGTCGTTTGAATTAGGGATTAGTTAAGGAGAAGGGACAAGCGAAGAGTTCAGGCGCAAAACCACATAAACGCCAATCCAAAATGGAGAGAAACATTGAAATTAAACCTTCAAATGGTTTGTATTTTTATATTCCTACCGGTTTGTTTATTGCTCCATAACCATGTAAGTATATGGAAAGTGGGATTTAAATGATGTAAATCCTTTATTTAAACTCAATTTTTGGATTGGCGTTCACATGGTTTTGCGCCTGAACTCTTGCCTATAATCGGGTTGTCACTTCTATTAGCTGATGTTTGCTTTCTTTCAGATACTTGGGACGCCTGGAATGACAGAGTTCACAAACTGTGACAAAGCCATCACTTGACTGTTGTGTATTGATGTTCGGAACGGAAAGGGTTCACAAGACAACTTCTGACATGTGGGGGCCGTTTTGCTATTACTACACCTACAGTTTGTGCTCGGTCTGCTAATAAACAAAGTGTGGGTAGTTGTGGATTTCCACCACCAACCTGCCCTCTGGTGGCAAGGGCAATAACTAATGTCTTATAGAGGATTTCCCCCAGCAACCTGCCCTCTGCTGGTAGTGGGTAAACTAAAATAGTTTTTTGTCTTGAAGATTTATACTGCCTCTTATGGATAAGTCTGAATGACTGGTCACCATTAGACAGTTGGTCAATAGAAAGCCTGAGCCTACACTTTTACCGACCCAAGGGATTTTTAACCTCCCACACAACATAGACATGGTATGAGAACAACTGGCCTTTGATGACGCTGTAAGTTATACACAGCGGTGGAAATCCAAATTGGCAGAGGTGGGGGCATGGGGAATCGAACCACTGACCTTCAGATTAGGAGTCCAATCTAGAAAGAAGTCAGACACTCTAACCACTCCGCCACAGAGAACACCACCAGAGTAGTAGAGAAGCTCAATGCATGTGTGGCATACTCTATCGAAAAGGCCTAATAGAGGTTTTCCACCACCAACCTTCTCTGTGACGAGGGTGACAAGAGCTAGTGTTGTGTGCACATTCTCACTGCGCATGTGGCACATAAATGTCTTTTGGAGCATTTCCCGGTGATAAATGTAGCAAAGAAACCAGGAAATGACGAAAAGGGTCATAGTGTGGCTTTTATTGGAAGTCACGTCGGGGTGTAAAGTCATCGGTCGGCAGCTGTAGTTGTGTAGGCAGGCTAAATAGGAAATCACTACAGGCAAGTAGAAGAAAGGCAGAGTATAGAATGAAAGTTAGAGAGAGCTTGCACCCTCAGGTTTATTATGACATAGCGGTTTTAGAATCCAAGATGGCCTGTCACATGACCAGATCCTCCAATCAACAGTAAGCATTCACATATCCACCAATTAACAGCAAGCATGCTTGTAACCATGCCTTGGTTGTTTTGGCCTCACTGCCCTGTTGTGTCTGGGTGTGCAGTGATCTGTATCTAACAGTTGGGGAGGAGGGGGCTGTGAGCAGAGCTGGTAAGGCCCTATCACACTAACAGTAGTGCCCCTCTCACACTATCTATAGCACACACAATGTCTATTTAATCTAAGTAAAGGATCACCAACACTACACAATACCACATGCATTTGGTCACATTACATCATTTACCCTTTATATAACATTTGTAATCCCTTATAGACCAGTTCACATCACCCACCAATGTGCAATTATCGGAATATTTTACCGGGTTGTTTTTTTCTGGCCGGATATTTGTGGCTATAAGCCGATTCCCAGATATAGGGAATATGGTACCATTACAGGGTGAAAAATATCACACCCGCAGTGAAAGACCATAATGCACCTGATTCAGCGAAAATGACGTGAGAGTTGACTACATCAAATATGTAGCAGTTACCAGTTCTAGGACAAATACTCCAAAACTACGAGTAGACCCTTCTGTGCAATCTACCTCTTATCAGCTGACTTTTTCTTTTTAATATTCAATGCAGAAATAAAGAGACACAGTTATAATGTGTATTCATAGCCATATCATTGATATGTATATTCATTTTATATCTACCCTCACTTGAATGCCTGTGTGTGCTGTAGAGTCGTGGTTAAATAAAATAAGGTTTACTTGATATGTATATTTATTTTATATCCACCCTCACTTGCATGCCAGTGTGTGCTTTAGAGTCATCATTAAATAAAATAAGGTTTACTTGATATGTATATTCATTTTATATCTACCCTCACTTGAATGCCTGTGTGTGCTGTAGAGGCGTGGTTAAATAAAATAAGGTTTACTTGATATGTATATTTATTTTATATCCACCTTCACTTGCATGCCAGTGTGTGCTTTAGAGTCATCATTAAATAAAATAAGGTTTACTTGATATGTATATTTATTTTATATCTACCCTCACTTGAATGCCTGTGTGTGCTGTAGAGTCGTGGTTAAATAAAATAAGGTTTACTTGATATGTATATTTATTTTATATCCACCCTCACTTGCATGCCAGTGTGTGCTTTAGAGTCATCATTAAATAAAATAAGGTTTACTTGATATGTATATTTATTTTATATCTACCCTCACTTGCATGCCAGTGTGTGCTTTAGAGTCGTCGTTAAATAAAATAAGGTTTACTTGATATGTATATTTATTTTATATCCACCCTCACTTGCATGCCAGTTTGTGTTGTAGAGTCGTCGTTAAATAAAATTAGATTTACTTGATATGTATATTTATTTTATATCTACCCTCACTTCCATGCCAGTTTGTGCTGTAGAGTCGTCGGTAAATAAAATAAGCTTTACTTGATATGTATATTCATTTTATATCTACCCTCACTTCCATGCCAGTTTGTGCTGTAGAGTCGTCGGTAAATAAAATAAGCTTTACTTGATATGTATATTTATTTTATATCTACCCTCACTTGCATGCCAGTTTGTATTGTAGAGTCGTCGATAAATAAAATAAGCTTTACTTGATATGTATATTTATTTTATATCTACCCTCACTTGCATGCCAGTTTGTGCTGGAGAGTCGTCGTTAAATAATATAAGCTTTACTTGATATGTATATTTATTTTATATCTACCCTCACTTGCACGCCAGTTTGTGTTGTAGAGTCGTCGTTAAATAAAATAAGCTTTACTTGTTATGTATATTTATTTATATCTACCCTCACTTGCATGCCAGTTTGTGCTGGAGAGTCGTCGTTAAATAAAATAAGCTTTACTTGTTATGTATATTTATTTATATCTACCCTCACTTGCATGCCAGTTTGTGCTGTAGAGTCGTCGTTAAATAAAATAAGCTTTACTTGTTATGTATATTTATTTATATCTACCCTCACTTGCATGCCAGTGTGTGCTTTAGAGTCGTCGTTAAATAAAATAAGGTTTACTTGATATGTATATTTATTTTATATCTACCCTCACTTGCATGCCAGTTTGTGTTGTAGAGTCGTCGTTAAATAAAATAAGCTTTACTTGATATGTATATTTATTTTATATCTACCCTCACTTGCATGCCAGTTTGTGTTGTAGAGTCGTTAAATAAAATAAGCTTTACTTGTTATGTATATTTATTTATATCTACCCTCACTTGCATGCCAGTTTGTGTTGTAGAGTCGTCGATAAATAAAATAAGCTTTACTTGATATGTATATTTATTTTATATCTACCCTCACTTGCATGCCAGTTTGTGCTGTAGAGTCGTCGATAAATAAAATAAGCTTTACTTGATATGTATATTTATTTTATATCTACCCTCACTTGCATGCCAGTTTGTGCTGTAGAGTCGTCGTTAAATAAAATCAGCTTTACTTGTTATGTATATTTATTTTATATCTACCCTCACTTGCATGCCAGTTTGTGCTGTAGAGTCGTCATTAAATAAAATAAGCTTTACTTGTTATGTATATTTATTTATATCTACCCTCATTTGCATGCCAGTTTGTGCTGTAGAGTCATCGATAAATAAAATAAGCTTTACTTGATATGTATATTTATTTTATATCTACCCTCACTTGCATGCCAGTTTGTGTTGTAGAGTCGTCGATAAATAAAATAAGCTTTACTTGATATGTATATTTATTTTATATCTACCCTCACTTGCATGCCAGTTTGTGCTGGAGAGTCGTCGTTAAATAATATAAGCTTTACTTGATATGTATATTTATTTTATATCTACCCTCACTTGCACGCCAGTTTGTGTTGTAGAGTCGTCGTTAAATAAAATAAGCTTTACTTGTTATGTATATTTATTTATATCTACCCTCACTTGCATGCCAGTTTGTGCTGTAGAGTCGTCGTTAAATAAAATCAGCTTTAATTTGTATGCCAGTTTCTCAATGGTTGCATAAAGCTGGAAAGGTACTGCATGAGTGGTTTTTTTTGTTATGAGTATGGGCGTGGGAGATAATTTCTGGGGGTGGAGGGTAATTTTCCAGCATGTAAGTGACACAGGGGGTAGTTGTCTAGGGGTAGATGTCTGAGGGGTAGATGTCCTGGGTGTGGGTGGGGTAATTGGACTGATACCCAGTCACCGTGGTTGTAGTGACTATAATCGGAAATGCCGTTGGCCCATGTGTACTCAACATACAGATTTGCTTATTTGACCGTGAAGCACATTCATGGAAGATCACTTTACACCACTACGTGGCAAAGTTCGGCACAAATCATGCACCAGCTGTGGCACAAATTAGGACTATTCCGAGTTCGTTTGTTTTCTCTGCAAGGTATACTGGCCACTTTAATTACATAATTATTTTAAATAGGAACACAAGGAGGAACACTGATCATCAAAGTGCGACCATGGCTTGCTGATAAACACACATAGTACCAGTGAAGACAGTAGACATCTAGATCTAGACTTGGATCTAAATATTGCTGTAGACCAGACGGGATGGCCGAATGAGTTCGGAGCGTCCGCCTCCCGTTTTGGTAGATCGTTGGATCCGAACCCATGGGTTTGAACCCTGGTCGAGTCAAACCAATGGCTTACAGATTGATACTTGCAAGGCGATGGGCATTATTAGGATAGGGCAAGGGCTGGTTGGTTCAGTGTGCGGATAATGTGACTGAGTGGAATATCAGGTCATGGTGCTTGTGGCCTGGTCTCCCAGTGGAGCAGCACTATAAAGTCGTCATGACTGCGCACCCATCTTGATATGACCATAGATGTTGCTAGGACGTAAAACTAAAAAAATATATATATTGCTGTATCTCAACCTAAAATACCAAACTTGTAGAAAAAAGTATTATATACGATGAAATTATTTAGTAAACTGAGATGGGGAAGGCCGGAGAAGGACAGAGAGGTGCAGATGTTGATGCACTTAATGGAGCAACATGTGTGTATTAAGGAGATGGGGTTATTTGTCTTTCCTGCTTATATCAGACCGGAAATACAGACTTGTAAAGGAGAGTTTGGGCGGGAAGTGACGATGGGAGTATGGCGCCACCTGTGGTGGGCACCACCATTCTCATGACGGACAATTGAAGCTGTGCGTGAGTCCACACACTTACTATCCGGACTGCACCTCTCTCTATCTCCTCTGTGCTGGCCATGCTCCTCCTTGATAATGTCTGAAAGGAGTTCCGGGAGGGGGAGCCTGCCAGCATTTCACTTTCTACTCTACTCTGTCTGTGTCTTTGGTTCGCCGGCTGGTACCATAGAGCAAGTAGACACGGTCCTTTGACTCAACTCTCCTCATTTCTCTTTCCTATACTCTACCCTTTTTTTCTCCCGGCCTTACTTCTCCCCCTGATCAAGGCAGTTGTTTGCTTGGGTGGGGCCCTGTACCTTATCTTTTCTCTCACTTGGTTCTTGTTGCTGGAACCTCTGGACCCACCTTTACCCGTCCCTTCCTCCTGAACCCTTGCTGCTGTTACTGGATACAAGTGCTCTGCTACCACCGGACCAGAGTGATTTGGGACCGCCCTAACGATTCGTCGGTTTGAAGATCGTAAAGACATCCCCAGCTTCTACAACTGGCCCAACTGAAGATTAATCTTCAACCAAAGTTTGGACCGATTTATCGGGGCCTTTCTATATTGCTGAAGTTTTGCAGCCGGTAACCGTCGTAAGGTTACGAACCCCCCAAAAGCAAGTGTGTGAGTGAATTTCCTGGGAGAGTGTGATCGGCGAACATGAGCTTCGTCACAGTCTGGGTCCCCGTTGGGCCAGTCTCACACATATGGAGGAGGAGTTCCGCTCTTACTGCCGGACCGTTGCTATTAACGCGTATGTAGGTCATAATGGACACGCCAAGTTGTCATTTTCGGCCAGATATTAAAGTTGTATAGTTCGATGGTTTTGAGTTTCTATCATTTTCCTAGATACTCGTGGGGTTTTTTTTGCGCAATTTTTTACAGCTGGCAATGTTTGTATGTTAACAGGGACATATGACTGGTTCTAAAAACACCAAAAAAGCTTCTCTTGCAGTTGTGTCTAGGTTAGCCCTCATTTGGCCCTAAAATGGCTATACAATAGGTTGATCGTTATAATCTACCTCACATAACCTTGAAGTAACTTTGATTTAAAATTACTAACTTTGGCGATATTTGAAATGCAAGCATGCAAAATTAATTTTGGGGTGTTCCTTAGTACTGTCAACACTCTGACGACCCCCCCCCCCGCATAGCCTTCAGCAATAAGCGGTTCTATTAAATTGGCATATCTTCTATGAAGCAACAGATGCTGAATAAGACCACTTGTACCTAAGCTGGATATGTAGATTCATATCTAGATAAGTATTTTTCTTTCCAAAATTAGATGCTTTCATCCGACTAGATCACAAGGGAGCTACCATTTGCAAATGAGCGGAAGGCGTGTCATAAATACACCGCTATGCATGAATATAGACAGGGTGGGGTGCACCAAAGGTTTACTGTCACACAGTCCCTCTGTGAGCATCTAGTGAAACACATCCCAGACGCTGAGCGTATTCATGCGACGGGAGAGGTCATCTCTACCCTCCCACCCACCCGCCTCCAACCCCTCTCCCCTCTCTCTCCCTCCCCACCAACCCGCCTCCACTCCATCTCTCCATCCTCCCTCTCGCCCCTGCCCCCTCCCCACCCACCCGCCTCCACCCCTTCTCCCCCCTGCCCCTCCCCCATACCCCCTTCCATCCCCCCGCCCCGGCCCACCCCCGCAGCGCTGCGGGCCATCCCCGGACGGTGTTGTCATGGTGATTCATACAGCCCCTGTTCCGGCGAGATGTCCGTTGTTAGGGAGAAAGCCGACATCCGGTGAGCTATCCTCGGCCGTGGGCCGGGTGGGGCGGGGTTGGGGGTGGGGTGGGGGAATTCAAGTCCTGCCCTCCCAGCTTCCCGCCCCGCAATGAGCAATGACCTTTGACACAAGCATCGCTGAGACCCACTAAGTCCATCCCTTCGACATTTATCTGGCGCCATCTCGATAAGTTGAATCAAATCTGCCACTTCAGCTATGCGCTTTCATATATATATATATATATATATATATATATATATATATATATAATGTATATGTTATATGCATGCACATACTATATGCAATATATTAGTATTACAATATACATACTACATAAATATATAGATAATCATATAGATAGATATCGGGGGACTAATTTAAAGCTATACATATACATGCATATATATATATATATATCTCAATGGAAATATACTTTATATATATATACCTGTATATGTCCGTCAAGGGCATTTATTTAAGCGCCGTGGACACACATATACCATAGGGTTATATGTTACGGATATAGACATATATACATATATATATATATATCAATATATATATATATATATATATATATATATACACACATTACTAACCGTCCCACGGTAACGGTATATAGTTGAGATTGGCCGCGTGCCGAGGGCGCCAGCGGTGAAATCAGGAACTACAGTGGGTCCAATGCGCATTGGTGAGCGCGATAATAACTGCAAGGTGGTCTATTCTTTGTTAATACTCCCATAATTCATTATACAGCTAATATATATATATATATACATATATATATATATATATGTCCAGGGCGTTTAATTACACTCAATTTCCACACATATGATCATATATATTTCTATGGTCATAGAAAATGTCAATGAAAATATATTTAAACACTATATATATATATGCATATATCGCGAGAGAGAAAAGACAAGCCATGCAGTTCACATTGAAAATAGCGATGAATTCCACTATTTACGAGCTTAGCTTATTATTAAGAGTGCAGTGTGTTTAAGGCTGGGTTAGGCGATATGGGAATTCCAGACGCCGCCTCTGGTGAGGGAAGCGATGGGGAAGTCTGAGATTTTTTTTTCTTGAAGATTTATACTCCCTATCATGGATAAGTCTGAATAGACTTGTTTTCACCATTAGGCAGTTTGTCGATAGAAAGCCCGAGCCTACACTTTTACCGACCCAAGGGATTTTTAACCTCCCACACCACATAGACATGACATGAGAGCAACTGGCCTTTGATGACGCTGTAAGTTATACACAGCGGTGGAAATCCAAATTGGCAGAGATGGGGGGCACGGGGAATCGAACCACTGACCTTCAGATTAGGATCCGACCTAGAAAAAAGTCAGACACTCTAACCACTCCGCCACAGTGGGGGGTGGGGGTGCGAATTGTTGGGTAGGGGGGTTGTTTCGGGGGTGGAGGGAGGGGGGGCATGGTCCCTGTGCGCGCGCGCATAGAGATCGATGCCTCGATTGAATTTCAGCGCGTTCCACTCCAATTCGTCATGATTAGCCTGTGACTTTGAAATGGCGGTTTGTTACACGGTTTGTGCACGCGCATTTTCCGTCTGGAGCCTCCCCCCGGCCCTTCCCTCTCCCACCTCCCCCCACACTGCCCCTACCTCCCTCCCCCAGGGGGTGGGGGAGCACCCCCGCTGGGGTCGGGTGGAATTTTAATCTATGTGCATACACACAGGGCGTGGTGATTCCACGCCCTGTGCGCGCAACCTTTTTTGTGTTTTTTTGTGGGGTGTTTTTTTGTGTGTTTTCGTTTCTTCCGGTCGCGCATGTCCCCCGTCGAAGATCTCAGCTACCGGAAGTTCCTCCCGGGACGGCTGCATATTTTACCTGCCTCCGTCGGGGCTAGGCATTAAACCAGCAAGCAAAGTAAAGTAAAATGCGGCCCCGCGCCACCGCCGCCACCACCACCGCCACCGCCACCGCCGCCACCGCCGCCACCGCCGCCGCCGCCACCACCACCGCCGCCACCACCACCGCCGCTGCACCGCTCGCGCTCGGCAGGTTGCGCCACCGCCGTTTTCGACTCGAGCGACCGCAGCGCCACTAGCGGGTCGAGGGCGGATGGGTGGGGGTGGGTGGGGAGAAAAGGAGGGAGGGAGGGGGGCATGGGACCGGGCCAATGCGAAATGCCAAGATCTGGGACCTAATTAACCGGCTAATAATCACCCGACAACCGCCATCTCACCTCGTCCCCCAGGCACTGCCCCGGCACTGCCGCTCCTAAACGCTGCAGGCGCCTCTAGGTACCAATGGCAAACATGTGGATTTAGGACGTTGCAGTACGCTCCTCCCCACCCCTCGCCTTAGTGCCCGGCCAGAAAGGATTTGTCTGAAGCGCCTTCATTGCAAATCCCTGTGATTTTTGTGCGTAATTTACCGAGATTAAAATATGTCCAGTATGAAGCCTGCACACGTGACTGCCTTTTGTTGGTTAGTAATGAAGGGCAGTTGAGTGTGTGTGTGTGTGTGTGTGAATATGTGTGAGTGTGTCAGAATGTGTGTGAAAGAGGATGAGGATGAGAGGAGGCAGACTTCTGTGTGTGTGTGTGGTGTGTGTGCTGTGTGTGAATATTTATGAGCTGAGGGGATGTCTCGTTTGTGTATGTGTGGTGTGTGGCGTGTGTGGTGTGTGTGGTGTGTGCGGTATGTGTGAATGTGTTTGGAGGAAGAAGAGAAGAGATGTCTCCTTTGTGTGTGTGGTGTGTGTGGTGTGTGTGGTGTGTGTAGTGTGTGGTATGTGTGAATGTGTATGGATGAAGAGAAGGAGAGGAAGGGAATGTCTTCTTTGTGTGTGGTGGGTGTGTGTGGTGTGTGTGAATGTATGTGAAGGAGGGGGGAGAGGAGGGGGCTGTTTCCTTGTGTGTGGTGTGTGTGGTATGTGTGGTGTGTGTAGTGTGTGGTGTGTGTGAAGGAGAAGAAGGAGGGGAAGGGAATGTCTTCTTTGTGTGTGATGGGTGTGTCTGGTGTGTGTGAATGTATGTGAAGGAGGGGGAGAGGAGGGGGCTGTTTCCTTTTGTGTGGTGTGTGTGGTATGTGTGTGTTTCCTTTGTGTATGTGTGGTGTACGTGTGGTGTGTGGTGTGATGTGGTGTGCGTGTGTGTGTTGCGGGTGAATGCGGGTGAAGAAGGAGGAGAGGGGGAGAGCTGCCTCGTTTGTGTGTGATGTATGTGATGTGTGTGATATGTGCGATGTGTGTGATGTGTGTGATGTGTGTGATGTATCTGATGCGTGCGATGTGCTTGATGTATCTGATGTGTGTGATGTGTGTGATGTATCTGATGGGTGCGATGTGCTTGATGTATCTGATGTGTGTGATGTGTGTTGTGCATGATGGGTGCGATGTGTGTGATGGGTGTGATGTGTGTGATGTGTGTGATGTGTGATGTATCTGATGTGTGTGATGTGCATGATGTGTGTGATGGGGCGATGTGTGTGATGGGTGTGACGGGTGCGATGTGTGTGATGGTGTGCGATGTATGTGATGTGTGTGATGTGTGTGGTGTATGTGATGGGTGTGATGGGTGTGACGGGTGTGATGTGTGTGACATATGTGATATGTGTGACATGTGTGATGTGTGTGATGTATCTGATGTGTGTGATGTATCTGATGTGTGTGATGTTTGTGATGTAGCCTATGTGTGTGATGTATGTGATGTGCGTGATGTGTGCGATGTGTGTGATGTATGTGATGTGTGTGATGTATCTGATGTGTGTGATGTGTGTGATACATGTGATGTGTGTGCTGTGTGTGATGTCTGTGATGTGTGTGATATGTGTACCAGAGGCCCAGTGTACCAATGCCCCAATGTTTCCGTCGCATACCCCCCCAACCATCTCCCTTAACTGGGATGTGTGTTCCGTTGCGTCGCAACCATCATGCATTATTCACACTGTGCATACACCCCCCGACAACCCCCATTTAGATATGTACGTACATGCGAGGATGGTTTGCCTTCGGTGACAATTTGCATTCCGGTTTTCATAAGCGGGTGTCCGAATGTTGGATATGCGCCCTGTCCTCCAGGTGTTCTCCACGGTGGGCGGGTCACACAGAGAAACTACCACCCACTGCCCTCATTCACCCGAAACCAGCCCAAAGTGGAAGGCCTTACCAATATTAGCATAAATTATACTCACTTTTCACCATGAATATTGCCTTCGCTGCTACCGGGCGTGGTGGCCCAATCGGTAGAGCGCGGGCCTCGCATGCAGGAGTTTGGTTCCCAGTCGAGTGAAACCAACGACTTATAAAATTGATACTTGTCACTTCCTAGCCTGGTGCTCAGCATTATTGGGATAGGGCAAGGACTGGTTGACTCAGTGTCAGAATAATGTGACTGAGTGGGATATTACTTATCAGGTCATGGTGCTGGTGGCCTGATTTCCCAGTGGGGCAGCGCTATGAAGTAACCATGAGTGTGCACTGTCACAAGTCAGTACCCATCCTGATATGACCTTAGATGTTGCCAGGACCTAAAACTCCAACAACCAATAACCGCCTTCTCTGCTGATGCAATGTAAAATCGCCACCAATTGGCGTTATGTATAAGTGTGATTTGTATAAGGGTGTTTTGGGGCAGGAGTCCTAGCTTCCATATATGCAGGTATGCAGCAGCTGTGTACCACTTGAGATTACAATTTATTTTAAATACTTGATGTTTTATAGCAATTTATTCCATCACAGTTGATTTTAATAGCGATTTTTCCATCTCCGGAAACGTCTCCATTCATGCCAGCTAAAAATCCCAAGCCAGGCCCCTCCCTGCTTTGTGGGATACATGTATTCAAAAATAGACTTAACTAGTCCAGAAGTTCCAGAATAGTATATTCAGATCGCTTAAAAGTCTTGGCGACTGTGCCATCTTCAGCGCTTTACCTTCACCTAACCAGTGGCCTGGTTTCCAAGTGGGGCAACACTATAAAGTCGCAACGATTGCGCACAGTCACAAGTCGGTACCCATCATGATATCACCTTAGATATTACCAGGATATTAAACCCCAACAAAACAACAACAACTTTAATAAGTGCACATATGTCTAAGTTACACAGGTAGGATACAATCTAAGTGAGTGCCTTGGCTTATGGTGCTGTCACACTACAACTCTTCTCCCCGGCGCGCCGCCAATGTGCAAAATCACTTTTATTCGTCGAGACACGTCAAACTTTTCGGCGTCAGCGAAACGTATTGGTAGCGCGTGGCCGACGTTTTGAGAAAAAGAAAAAAAAGTTTGGCGTGCTGTCCTGATATGACCTTAGATGTTGGTAGGATGTAAAACAACAACAAACAAAGCAACAGTTTGGTGCAACGTGCGGCGTGTGCATAACGTTCGCATAACGCTATTCCAGCGCATCCAACGTCACCATAATGTTGGCACCCACGCATCGTCGCCCATCGAAAGTTTTGTGCAAGCTCAAAACTTTCTACGTGTGCCGCTGTGCGCTGCCGACCCTCGTCGCCCGTCGCCATCCATCACCGAATGACAACGTGCACCTACCGCGCACCTAACGCTTCCTGTCGTATCCCGACATTGTGCAAAAAAATCACCTACGTCGACGTGCATTGGCGAGAAGCGTCGTAATGTGACAGCACCATTAAATTAAAAGATGTGATGCATACTGTTGCTTTAAGATGCGAAGTCTGGCACAGACTCATGCTTAAACCTTACTCCATCCGCCTCATCTTAAATCATGCCAATAGGAATAAACCGTGACGTGAAGTCGCCATGTAAGCCAAACACCAATCAAAGAGTCTGCTGTGTATTGGGCCATCGGGAAAACATGTCCATTACACTTAATGAACACGTTCTCGTTAATTTGTGAATCACTCCCAGTTCTTTTCACAATAATGCAAATATGTCACAAAGCAAGTACACTTTTTATAGAGGCATGCCCCGAAATGCAAAGGTGGCGGGCACAACTCCTTGAATAATACTCATGATTAGTTTGGTTTAGTGGCGTTTTGGGGTATTTTTGTATGCTTTATTCATAGAGTAATACTTCAATACCAATAGGTTGTGTCACTTCGAAATGAAACATAACATATGCCTTTAAATTCTTGCAAAGTGAATGAATGTTCAACGCCAAGCCAGACTAAACGCTATGTATTAAGTCCGGACAAACTAGCAGGCATAGCTGGGTTATTCCCGTTGTAAACCAATAAGCACTGACCTTGGTGCTAATCTGCTTATGTAGATAGACTAATTGGCATTTTCCACGATACAAGCTTTTTTAAACAAATAAATACTTTGAAGGTGAAGAGCATAAATGGGGAACAAACCTTGGGACAATAGATATCGATGCCTTTCTTCGTTAAATTCCCCATGGAACTCAATAATATATTTAATAGTACCTCTCCTCAAAAGGACTATTCTGTATCCAGACGAATGTTGTCTGGACAAACCAGCTGTCCTTTCATCGAAGAGACAGTCAAATGAGAGAAAATATTCGCAGCAGTTGCAGAAGACAGTATATTTCGGCAGCCCTGTCTCTGTAAGAGGGCTGCTAAATAGCCCTATTGAAAACGTGTCAGACGGCTGGGATACGGAAATAACCACATAAATTTGCAATCTAATATGCTAAATAGATGGTTCAACTACTTATCTATTGTAGCCCACTACGTTTGGAGTAAGTAATTTATTCAATCATTTAGATTAATAGACTTTAAAAGTTGAATCGATAGGTTTCAGTGGTCCCTATCATGGGTGTTTTTTTTGCATTCTCTCCCTATTCTTCAACAATACACCAATATAGATAAACATTACATGCTGGAACCAGCGGCTTCACAGCTTTTTAAGGTGATTCATACCTAGGCAGATTTTGCTCGGATTTAGATATGCTTGTCATTCACCGTTACTCTTGGTAGGGATGAATCTCCTATCTAGGACTGGAGGCGGGGCTGAATCAGTATAGCGCAGGCCTCCCGTGGAGAATGTCGGGAGTTCAATTCCCAGTCGAGTCAAACCAATGACTTATAAAATTGATTCTTGTTGCTTCTTAGCCAGGCACTCAGCATTATTAAGTTAGGGCAAGGACTGGGTGGTTTGGTGTCAGAATAATGTGACTGAGTGGGATATCAGGTCATGGTGCTGGTAGCCTGGTCTGCCAGTGGGGCAGCACTATAAAGTCACCATGAGTGAGCACTGTCACAAGTCGGTACCCATCCTGAGATAACCTTAGATGTTGCCATGACATAAAACTTCAACAACCAGATGGCCTGGCTGAATGAGCTGACCGTCTGTCTCCCGTTCTGGTAGATCGTCGGATCGTGTGTTCGAACCCTGGTCGAGTCAAACCAATGACTTAAAAATGTATACTTGTCGCTTCCTAGTTTAACCGCCTGGTTAATCCGCCCCCGCCAAAGGCAAGCCTTCGTGTTAATTTATATAATTATTTCCATGTGAATTTCTCGGGCCGGCCACGGGCCGCTGCTGCCCCTCGTCCCGTCTGCAGGTAGTCCGTGTCTGTCGGTGTACTTCTCGGGCTACAGTCGGCTAGCCAGAGTATCGCCTAAATTCGGAGGTTTGCCTCCGCCCGTAATATGTTTAGTACAAAGCATGTATTGTATTGTTTCAACTAACTGGCTGGTCTCCTCGCCGAACGGTGTATTTAATATGTTTAAATGGATCCAGAACTAAGCAGAGGCGCTAGTGTCTCTGCTACTGTCACTGATAATCAGCCTACGTTACTGTCTTATTTCAGCCTGAAAGATCGGTACGTTAATGCTATTAATGTCCATTTTAATCTCCCCGCAGATGGGCTAAGTAGCAGCATAAGGCCTAGTCAGGTTTAAGGCCCTTAATTATATATATAAAGTATTCCAAAGTTAGATTCGACCATAGCGGTTTACTCCATAGAAAACTGGAGGATAGTAAAGAATGCAAGGAACGTTCCAATCAACTTTTCCAAGAGCTCACGGCTTTGTTTATTCTTATTAAACTAACATTCGTGGTAGGACATAGTATAGAATATCGTTCGAACCCTTCCCGTAATGTTTAATGTAAAACAACTTTAGAATTTCGATAATATAGACCTAAAACTCGGCTCAAAACATCAGAGCGTCATAAAGCACGTCTGATCGGTCTGGCCCCGAACGCCCGACCTCCCTCCGTTGCCAGGCGCGACGCTATTTGCGTCTCCTAGCAACGCTTTAACGGCCGAAAACCCCGTCGCCCGTGAATGTTTGGCATTCGCGGTCTGCCATGGCGAGTAGCCCGTATCTCCAAATACGGGTTAATCGGCGCACGCCCGTGAATGCCACCAGGCTGGCAGTCTCGCCCACTTCACTAGCCTGGCACTCTGCGTTATTAGGATAGGGCAAGGAGCAGTGGAATGAGGAAGACCAATAGTCCACGATTGAAAATTCTCCTGCTTAATCAACTAATCTCACAAAAACAACAAAAAGCAACAACAAAACAACGAATCTTGGAAGATAGGGAAGCGAGTACTCCTTTCGCATTTGTCTAAGGGGGGACATGCAATTACTATCAGATGAATGGCACGGTTAACTGAGGCGTCCCACTGCAGGACTTCGCCAACAGTCTGCAGGACTGATTATATATGAGACAGGCTTGAGATTAAAACTGCATAGTCCGATGAAGGATCAAATTTTCAAAATCTAACTAATTATCTAGAATTTATTATACACATCTAACTTAGATACTGATGCACTTACTAAGCATTTCTTGCTAAATAGAAAGGGATACCAAGTCAATTTACTAGAACCTGTTTCTAAGAAAACCTATGATGTCAGAATTTTGGCATGCTTGCCACAACTAATTTTACATGTTTGCACTTCAAGTATCTCAAAACTTAGCCATTTAAAAATAAAGTTACTTCAAACTAAAGCAAGGTAAATTATGACAATCAATTTGATATATTTATCTCAGAAAAATACCAGAAACTCAAAACCATTGCACTATGCAACTTTAAGATATAGTTGAGGCATGCTTGAGATGACAGTGCTCAAGACTGAGGCAGGACATGTGGCATGGGAGAAGATATGGCTGTAATAAAACCACAATCGATGTCATTCTGCGATGTCTGGCACACTGCCATCGTGAGTAGATCTACGTCTGGATGCCACTGCGAGTGGCTCCGTCTGGAGTGAGGTGATTTTTCTTCCCCACAAGCCATGAGTGATTGGGACGACCTGGAATCCTAGATGAGGATTCCACGGATCCAGTGGTGTGGTATGAGTGGTTGGTTGATTGGTTGTTGGAGTTTTACGTCCTGGCAACTTCAAGGTATCAGCAGGTATCAGCATGTATCAGCATGTATCCGTATGTATCAGCATGTATCAGCATGTATCAGCATGTATCAGCATGTATCATTATGAATCAGCATGTGCCAGCATGTATCAGCATGTAGAGCATGTATCAGCATGTATCAGTATGTATCAGCATATATCAGCATGTCACCCTCATGTATCAGCATGAATCAGCATGTGTCAGAATGTATCAGCATGTGTCAGCATGTGTCAGCATGTATCAGCATGTATCAGCATGTATCAGCATGTATCAGCATGTATCAGCATATATCAGCATGCATAAGCACGTATCAGCATGTATCAGCATGTAGCAGCATGTATCAGCATGTATCAGCATGTATCATTATGAATCAGCATGTATCAGCATGTATCAGCATGTATCATTATGAATCAGCATGTGTCAGCATGTATCAGCATGTATCAGCATGTAAAGTCTAATCGACTAATCCACTCGTCGTAGGTCACCATTTTTGTCAAGTCCAATGCTTGAATCTGTGGCTGTGTAGGCACGCTATGGTGAAACCAATACAGACAAAGACAAAGGAAGAGTATAAAGTGTAAAGAAGAAGAGAGAGTCAAACCCTCTGATTTATTATTTATATGGTTACATGGGTTCATTGTAGAGTATCACCCCACCCCTGTCCCCCAATGGGAAACAAGCATTCTTGGCCCTACCAATAGGGATCCAGCATTCCTGGTCCCCATGGATACCAGTGGTCTGGCCACCACCACAAGCTGTATGGCCCCATGGCCACCACCAACCTTGAGCTTTGAGTGTGGTGATCCCTATCCCAGCAGAGGGGGTAGGCCCTGAGTGCACTCACACCCAGACCTGCCAGCATCACTATGTCTATTTACATCCGACTCAGGCACCACCAACCCATACATATACATATACATATATATACATGTGCCTGGTCATGTACACCGATCAGTAAAATAATATGCTGAATATTGGAATATTTTACAAGCATGTATGAGCATGTCTACAAGTACCGACGAGGTTCAACATTGGTTCCCCTCCAATCATAGCAGTAAAACAGTCTTTCCAACATGATGAAGTGATACTTGGTGAATGGATGGTATATTACCTCCTGGCAACATTTGATGTTACATCAGGATGGGGGTAGCACCTTGTGGTAGTCCACATGATCCAGCCACTGTTAAGATATTGGAGAATGGTACTTGTATTGAACACCCGTCAATGAGTAAAGATCGCCGTACATTACAGGAAATTACATTTCATTAAGCAGTTGATCGTAGATTGGGAATAATCCTAAATTCCGACGCCATATACTCAGCGTGGTTGGTGACTGGGCACTCATTAGCATGTGTCACCATCAACTCCAACAACCCATATGTTGGATGTAAGCTGGAATCAGGAATCCTGAACACTGATTAACAGTGTTTAAGGTGCATTATCGTGTAGTATGCTGGGGCATTAAAGTTCAATTGGGTGTGAGTAGTACATCAAAATGGAGCGTTGACTATGCCGAAGATAATGCGAGCACCACTCCACTTGGTAACTCGGGCTTTACTGGTTTGAATATTTGCATAAATAGGATACAGTCTCAAGAGTTATAAACAGATACTGTTACCAATGTGATATGGGACTGTGTGAATGCACCGGAAGGTCAAGTATGTAGTCTTGTCACTCTATTGTCTTGAAATAGTGGCACACATTGCTACAGTAAAACACCGATTTTACTAACCCTGATTTAACGCTGGTTGGTTGGTCGTTGGAATTTTACGTCCTGGCAACATCTAAGTTCATATCAGGACGGTTGATTTAACGTAAATTCGGATATAACGTAATGGTTCATTGGACGGGGAATTCTTTAATCAACCCCGCTTTTTGTGCGATTTATATTTTATGTGTTATACTAGGGCTTCACAGTATGTGATAAAACTAACAATACATTTGATAGAAACCTGATCTGATCAGACATAGTTCATATACATGGTTCTCACAGCAATGTGGGTATGTAAGTATATATTTCTATATGTGGGTATATATTTCTGACCCAACCTTATGAAGCCTATTGAAAAAGTACTGACGAGTATTGGCTTAAGGCAAGTAGAGTCCAAGCAATGACAAAACAATAACCAAAACTGATATTGTGGTATTGGTGGTACAAACCCTTTCACTACCTGACTGACAGGTCAAGATCTTTAGCATATTGTCATGGAAGTGCGGATGCAAACAAAGCGAACATTGCGCCTAGAGAAGGAATCTTGGCATTCCGTGGCTAGCGTTCTAGCCATTATTCCTTGCATGAGAGGCCAGTCAGGACTACTGCGATATCATGCTGGAAAGATTTCACTAGTTTCTGGAGCAAGCTAAGCTTAGTTCATTGTACATGAATAACTGAAGAGTCCGCTAGCAGAGCATCACAGAGAGGTATTTCTTCCATCCTCGTACATGGGACAGATAAGGGAGGATGCGCCAGTTATTGCTGCTTTCCTTCCAATTCAAACTTAAAGTTAAAGCTGCATAGTCCGATCAATCATCAAATTCACAAAAGTAACTCTTCTAAACCAAAACAATTACATAGAATTAATTCTAAATATCTATCTTTGATACTGATGCACTTATTAAGCATTTGTTGCTACATATAAGCGAATAGTGAATCAGAAACCTGTTACCGCTAAAGCCTATTGTGTAAGAGTCTTGGCATCCTTGCCAAAACTAATTTGTCATGTTTACACTTCAATAGCTCAAAACCTAGACATTAAAAATAAACAGGGCTTGCAGATAAAGTAAGGTAGATTATAACACTCGGTTTAATATATTTATCTCAGAAAAAATGACAAAAACTCAAAACCATTGGACTATGCAACTTTAACCAGAAACAAAAGAAAGCAACGAGGCGAGGTTTGCTCAGCTTACACATTTCCTGCTTAGTCTAGCGTCAATGCCCAGGCGTTCCCTTGTATGTAGGCAGTCGCGTGTAAGATAGCAGGAGACTGATAGCGTTATGGCCACACAGAGAGTCCCACTCGCGCACAGCTTGTCCTAACTCTCCCCCTGTCCTCCTCTGACCCTATCCCATCTCCCCTTCTCCCCCTCTCCCTCTCTCCTCCTCTCCCCTCTCCCCCTATCCCATCTCCCCTTCTCCCCATCTGCCCCTCTCCCCCTCTCCACCTCTCCCCTTCTCCTCCTAACACTTACCATAATCCCACCCTCACACAAGTCAAGCTCACACCCAACTTTCATTGATCGGCAATCGGTCGGCGATCGCCGACTGGTCGCCAACGATTGGTATATTAGTCTTTTATATTGCTTTGGTTGCAAGGAAGTCGCCAGCTTTTTGGTAATAAGGTGGTCGCAAAAAGGTTGCAAATGAACGCTGGCCGTAGTGTGACTGGAGCCCTAAGTCGTACATTTCCCATACATGTTGGCAGAAGTAATTGGTAACTATAGTCGATATTACTAGTAGTTTTTGGTATAAATTATGTATTTATTTATTCACGATATTGGACAGGCACATCCAATAGCAAACATATGGCGAGGTGAGGTTCGCTACATTCATTGCTACCGGATGCGGTGGTCGAATCGCGTGTGGGAGATCCGCGATTGAGTCAAACCAATGACTTACAAAATTGATACTTGTCGCTTCTTCGCCTGGCGCTTGGCATTAATAAAATACGGCAAGGTCTGGTTGGCTCAGTGTCAGTATAATTTGACTGAGTGGGATATCAGGTCATGGTGCTGATGGCCTGATTTCTCAGTGGGGCAGCACTATAAAGTTGATATGAGTGTGGACTGTCACAAGTCAGTACCCGTCCTTACATGTTAGCAGGACGTAAAATTCCAACAACCAACCAAGCATGCGTGCTTTCGCCAGATTACCAGTGTGTCAAAATACGTTTTCCCAATGTGACATGCGACTAAATATGAGTTACATAAAAATGTTATTCCAAATGCACCAAAATGTTTATTTAATGTTGTTTTCATTTCTTTCTCTTTCCTGTATTTAGTATTTATTATCACAGATCCCTTTGACAATTGTAGCTGAATTACCCTCAGAGTTATGTGGGATTTTATTTATTCATTCACAACGATTTAGAAGTCCTGGCCAGGCACACGCATTAACAGAAAAAAACATAATGAGCTTAAATTCAGTCCATTTAACAGTTATTCCCTGTTTGAACATTATTAAAATGATCGATTTACTTGAAGTACAGTAAAATCTCTCTAAATCGACCGACCATGGGACCGACTTTAAGTGATCCATTTAGGGAGGTGGTCGGTTTAAAGAGTTAGAATATCCTTACAATGGTATTGTTGGGACCCAAATAAAGTGATTGATATAGGGGAGTGGTCGATCTTTGGATGGGTCGGTATAGAGAGGTTTTACTGTATTGTTCTATTGGTTTCTATGCAAAGCAACACTCACCTGCTTTATTTTACCAAACAGGGCCATTTAGGGCGCGAGTCACATAGTACTGAAGTCATTGGTCAACTAGACTATACACAACTCCTATCCACGGGATGTTACTAAAGTGCATTTATGCATAGGATCCACCGTGATCAAGACCAGTGTTGCGTTTTGTTTCACCGGACGCGGTGGCTGAATCAGTAGAGCGCATGCCTCGTGTGCGGGAGATCGGGAGTTCTGTTTGAACCAATGACTTATCAAATGTATACTTGTCGCTTCCTATCCAGTCACTCAGCATTAATAGGATAGGGCAAGGACTGGTTAGCTCAGTGTCAGGATAATGTGACTGAATGGGATATCGGGCCATGGTGCTGGCAGCCTGACGTCCCTGTAGGGCAGCACTATAAAGTCACCATAAGTGCGGACTGTCACAAGTCGGTACCAATCCTGATATGACCTTGGATGTTGCCAGGACATAAAACTCCAGCAACCAACGAACCTGTAGATTCACTGAATGAGTGTAAATTCTGACTAAAGTCAATCTATCAAAACCAATCATTCTAAGCCCACACCCACAGGTGGTCTGATTTCCCAGTGGGTCAGCACTATAAAGTCGCCATGAGTGTGGACTGGCACAAGTCGGTACCTGATATGATTTTAGATGTTGCCAGGACGTAAAGCTCAAACAACCAACCAAAAAAACTCACAGAATGAGTATAAAGACTGACTAAAGTCAATCTATCAAACGATTCATTCTAGGTTCACAGTTGGTCGTCTGCTCACTCATTCGCAGCAGTAATTCGCAGTTGAGTGTCGATAATGGCAAATGCAAACAGAGGGAGTTGTTGGTGATGGTGCCTACGTGAGTGAGTTAATAACGGGGTCTGCAATAATCACCAAGCCTCAGTGCAGCCAGTCTCGTACTCTGGTCACGTGGTTTCAGTAGTTGGATGGGCTAAGTACCGTATTTCCTCACATTTCATCTGAGACTTATCTACCTTTTTTTTTTACTCGCGTTTTTTTCTGCGTAGAAATCAGTTTATATTTCCAGCAAATGAAATCATGAACTGATGTTTTAATATGTCGTGCATTAGAGTCTCAATCAATGCAGTGGTTTGTTAAATTTAATTTAATTTAAGTGCAAACTAATTTTCAGCTATCATCCCATTTGATTCTAGCGTAATTAGTACACTAAGTGTGGTTGTCGAATCAGTACAGCGAGCACTCGCTTTCCATATAGGAGGTCCTGGGTTCGAACTCTGGCCAAGTCAAATCAAAGATTTACAATATTCAGTGGGCTTCTCCGTGGCGGATGGTTAGAGTGTCTGACTTTTTTCTAGGTCAGACTCCTAATCTGAAGGTCAGTGGTTTGATTCCCTGTGCCTCCCACCTCTGCCAATTTGGATTTCCACCGATGTGTATAACTTACAGCGTCATCAAAGGCAAGTTGCTCTCATACCATGTCTATGTGGTGTCGGAGGTTAAAAATCCCTTGGGTCGGTAAAAGTGTAGGCTCAGGCTTTCTATTGACAAACTGTCTAATGGTGAAAACAAGTCTATTCAGACTTATCCATGATAGGCAGTAAAAATCTTCAAGAGAGAGAATATTGTGTACTTGACACTACCTTACCTGTCACTTGGCATTATTAGTAAAAAAAGGACTGGTTTGTGCAATATCAGGATAATATGCATAAGTGATATGGTGCGGTGGTATGGTCTCCCAGAGGGGCAGCACTATAAAGGCGCCATGAGTGCGCACTGTCACAAGTCGGTGTCCGTTCTGGTATGACTTTAGATGTTAACAAACTAAGTAATTAATACGCAAATAATGTTCATAGGATCTGAATTGTATCGGATCCATGACTGTTGTTCTGAGCTATGATGCTGGTCACCGTATGGGATCGTGGGTTCGAACCCTGGTCGAGTCAAAGCTATGACTTTAAAATTGATACTTGTCTCTTCCTAGCCAGGCGCTCGGCATTATTACGATAGGGCAAGGACTGGTCTGCTCAGTGTCAGGATAATGTGGCTGAGTGAGATATCAGGGCATGGTGCTGGTGGCCTGGTCTCCCAGTGGGGCAGCACTATGAAGTCGTCATGAATTCGCACTGTCACAAGTCGGTACCCGTCTTGATATGACCTTAGATGTTGCTAGGACGTAAAACAACAACAAACAACAAACAAATCTATTGGCCAAAGTAGTGTGTGTCACCTTCTCTGATTGGCTGATTTACACATGGTACTTGGAGTACACTAACTGTGTCTGATTATGTAACTAACCCTTATTTCATTTTGTGGCGTCTGATATAGCTTTCACTATTTAAATAGTTTTGTGCCTGTCTGGACATGTTCTTGCCGGTGTGAAACCTCTATTTGCTCCCGGAGAGAGTGCCGCTGGTAACTTGCAAAAGCCAGTAACACTTCAACACCTTTGTAGGCAGCTTTCATGAAATGTACAACCGCACATGAAATGGAGAGCGGCAGTCAAGTAATGAAAGCAGTCTTTGTCGCATCGTGACCGACAGCATGATGATGATGATGATGATTTAAACCTTGACTTGCGTAATACGGGAAGAGTAGTTAGGGCTAAACTATTGAAACTCTCAATATATTCTGAAACGAATACACATATTTTAGCAAAATTGCACCCACAAATAAACATGTAGTGAGAGAAGGTTCATGGGATGCTAATGTGGAAAAAGGTGAAGGATAGTGGACTTCAAATTAGTATAGCATATTTTTGTTAATTGATTTCGAGGTAATCCAGTATTAGACAACTTATATGTTGATTAAATGAAATAAATATGGATACTTATAAGTACATGAACTTATAACAAGGGTGCAGCATGGTCAGATCTTGTGTGTAATTAGGGGCAGTGAGTTTAGATGGGGCCTCTAGATGGGGGAATACGGTAGTGGTGTAGCCGGGAGCAGGTGCAGCGAGGGATCAAGGGCATAGGCTCTTATATATTGGTCTTGTTTAGGGGCATATATCATGTGTATTTATATACAGAAGTATTTAAGTCAATATATGCATAACGATGTAGATATATGTATTAGTGGTCGTATATGAATGCATGTATCAATGTGTCATTCATGATATGTATATAATGTTTCAGGCGGAAAAAACCAGCAAATCTATTTTCGTTTGTTTTCTGTAAAATTGTATTTATTGTTGTGCTTTCCGGTTAAAGTCTATCAACTTTAGATTGAGTAGAGCATTACATATGGGATGTGGCAACTTCTGAGGAAAGAAACCCAGATTTGCTTATCGGAATGAAAGCAGCTTCAGTTCAAACGTGGTTGTGATGGTTTCATGTCGACTCCCGGATGGCATTTGTCGATGTTTGCACCTGAACCCCTTAGATATATATACACATATGTGTGATATATAATTTATTATATGAATATAAATTGTCTGAGTGTATACCTATGATTTATTTGAGGAGATATGCACGCTTAATATGTTCTTTATATATACTGGAGGACAGCCATTTCCTCCAATCTCGAAGGTGGCGCCACCATCGGTGCTTCCGGGGGACTGTTGCGCGCCCACCGATCGCCATTCGTGAGGAAGCACGATCTACATATCTTTAGCTGCATTTTAGAGGTGTTTGCATATGTATGCATACAGAACACACATATATACACAAATGTATGAATCCATGTATGCATGTATGCATGTGTGCATATAAGCATTAAGTAAACGTAGACAGGAATATAAGTATGCTCGTCTGCGCTATTGCTTTATCTATGCAAAATGCATTCAGGTTTGGGCATTAAGCAGTTATTTCCAATATGAGGCTTCCACCCTGAGGGACTCTGAGATGAGTATTGACCGAAGTACAGCCGGGTTCGATACATATCCAGGTACCTAAGGGATTCAAAGCCCATATTGGAACCATACATCATTTATTAAATGTATTCAGCTTTCAAACCTTAGCCACCATGATCAATTAGAACCTGAAAAGTAGAGTTGTTTTAACAAATAATCAGCCAAAGCAAAACACTAACAATTAATGATACTAATATCAGTTATTTTGTTATTAGATGGATGACTGGGCATTGTTGTGAGTATTGCTATCGGGGATGGTTCATGAACACTACTTAGGTATTTAATATGTACATATATGGTGTATAAGCGATTATATGAGTATAATAAGGCCATATCTTCTCCCTCACCTAAACTTCCATCCTACTCACAGTCAGATCCGTTGGGGGCGGCACCCGTATGTGTATATGAATCTTATTTGAATCTTATTTCCTACATGTGTTTTACAAAGAAATTCTTCATAATCTGACCTTTGCAACTATGACCCTGTCACATTACGACGTTTCTCTCCAACGCGCGTCGACGTGTGTCACTTTTTGGCAAAATGTCGGGATACGTCTGGAAGCGTTACACGTGCGTTAGGCGTACGTCGGTACACTTTGATTGACAGCGACGGTCGTCGAGGAACGCTGGCGCGCGTCATGGCGCGTCGAAGGTTTTGTGCTTGCACAAAACTTTCGACGCGGGCCAACGCGGGCCACCATGTGAGTGCCACCATTACGGGGACGTTAGGTGCACGTCGAGATCCAGTGAACGCGCTGGAATAACACAAATGCTATGCACACCGCGCACGCATGATGGTCGTTCCCACATGTTGCGCCAAATTGTTGCTTTGTTGTTTTACATCCTAGCTACATCTAAGATCATATCAGGACGGTGCGCCAACCTCTTTTGGGGTTTTTTCGCCACGCGTCGACACACATTGGCCGCGAGCTACTAACACACTGCACCGACGTCGAACTTTTTCCCAAACCGCCGAAAAGTTGGACATGTCTCGACACGTACAACTTATTTTCCACGTTGGCGGCACACCCGTGAGAAGCGTCATAATGTGACAGGGCCATAAGCATGTCATTAATGGGCCAACTACATTTACATATGAAATAGACACATACTTCTGTATGTATTTATACAACGGGAAGTGAAACTTTATATATATATTATATATAATGAAAATTGTGTGAAGTTGATAGGTTAACACACACGGGTAGATTATTGCGACAATTTACTCAACTTTTAGAAGTGTGAAGTTGGCACATGTGGTAGCGTAGGGTTTGGCAGTGCTATACAATGATACTGCATTTGACGGTACTATAAAAAGCTGGACTTAATGGTGTCATAGAACACTACATTTTGATGGTACAATTCAAAGTTGGACTTAATGGTGTCATAGAACACTACATTTTGATGATACTATACAAAACTGGACTTAGTGGTGTCATAGAACACTGCATTTGATGGTCCTCTACAAAACTGGACTTAATATTGTCATAGAAAATTGCATTTTGATGGTACTATACAAAACTGGACTGAATGGTGTCATATAACACTACATCTTGTCGGTACTATACAAAACTGGACTTAGTGGCATCATAGAACACTCCATTTTGACAGTACTATACAAAGCTGGACTTGATGGCGTCACAAACAAAAAGTGGAAATGATGATGTTATACAAAACTGGACTTGGGAGTAAGTATGCAAAACTAGCTCTATGAAGCTGCTGATATCCCTAGTGTGTATGTTGTGTACAACCTGCAACACTAACTACTCTTGGGGGTGAATGACTTAACAACCCATAGGGCATATGATTCATCTGCTTTTTCCAAAACGTAACATATTAAATATTGATTTGTCTCCAATAGGGTTTTCAATTTCTTTGTTCGCGATTACATTGACCTCCGTGGTGATGCGCGAAAAGGAAGAGAGGAGGCGGGGGTGGAAATAAAGGTTTTATTTTCACCTCAGAGACATACAGGGCATACAGGGTAACAGGGAAATAAGTAAATAAAGAACAGGGATAAAATGATGAAGAGCGGAGTAAATAAGGAGCAGAGTTCAATTGTCAGTGGAGTGAGGGGGTGCCGAGGAGCCCTCCACCTGAGGAGGAGAAAGTAGGAGGAGTGTAGGGTGGGTGGGTGGTGAAAAAGGAGAGGTCTGGGAGGCGGCAGGAGGGCGAGTGCCTGAGGGAGGCCGGGGGGCGGCCTTATAAGGGGAGAGGGAGGGGCGACAGCAGGTGAGTGTGAAAGCTGCCGGCCCGGGGGAGGGCGAGAGGTGGCGAGCAGCGGCGTCGGGTGAGGCGTGAGCGCCGCGCGACGCGGAGGGCGGGGGAGGGGGGGGGGGGGGCGCCGCGCCGTCTGCCGAGGTGGGAAAGCAGCGCGACAGCGCGGGGCGAGGGGAGGGTCTCTTCCTCTCCTCGCATCAAACGTAATGCTTCGCATTACGACCAATGAGTCCCATAGCATTGGGTCTGGCTTTGTGGAATCGGGGGTGGGGATGTCAGAATTTAGTAATTATTCATGGAGAATATGAAAGGTTAGTTTTAATTTGAAAGGCTGACTAATTTTATCAAATGGTTTATGTTAATAGATTATGGTTATTTTATTCTGTTTTTTCGGCTACCATAGAGAAGATTATTTGCTTGTTGGGATGTTATATAGTAGCAACATCTAAATTCATATCAGGACGCGTCAATGACCTGTAACGGTGCGCACTCATGGTGACTTTATAGTGCTGCCCAGCTGGAAGACTGTGCCACCAGCACCATGACCCAATACTCCACTGAGTAACAGTATCCTGATACAGAGCAAGCACATCCATGCTTTATCCTATTAATGCAGAGCCCAAGGCTAAGTAGAAAGATGTTACTGATTTGACTCGGTCGGAGTTTAAACCCACGACCTCCTGTAGAAGCCAGTCAGTGTTCTTACTGATTCGCTCATCCTATTCGGCCACATAGCGAACATGGTTTTGCTAATTTATTGAAATTCTTCGTATGATTACGTTGTAACTGTCGGCAGTGATAGCTGCACAACATCTGATGAGATATGCTGTCTTCAGAATTTTAGATAAATGTAATTTCATTTTGGATGTGAATATACAGACTCATCTTAAACTCAGGTCGTTAGTCAACTTTGGAAGCGAGTATTAAGTGTATGTAAAGTTATTATTTAATATGATGATTATTAAACCTTGGCATATATTTTTTTAAGTATTAATTAAATAATTTTAAATTTAAATAGTCACCATCAGTATGTGATGTTTTGGCTTCTTGACCAGCAAATATATGGATGATCAACAACTAATATCTAAAATAGTAACTCCCGAGATATCTAGCTCAAATCTACATTTATTTTATTGTACAGTTACCGAGACCTAAATGCAGAAAATGTTCATTTTGTCAACAAGAACTTGCTTCAGAGGCTTGCATTGCAATGTCTACTAGACCCTAGTCATTTTCTCATCATGCTATGAACCATGCTAAATAATGAAAACATGGAGAAAATAAAAAGAAATTTACCAGCGAAATAACAGCGAAAATGGGATGCTTTCATTGGAATATGCAGCTTCACCATTTGCTTGAGGGTTTTTCTTGTGTATATTAGTTTGTTTGTTGTTGTTTTACGTCCTATCAACATCTAAGGTCATATCAGGACGGGTATTAGTTGATTAAGTGGGGGAAATTTCAATTGGGGACAATTGGTCTTCTTCTTGCCACTGCTTCTTTCTCTATCCTAGTAACGCCAAACACCAGGCTAGTTAGTGACAAGTATTAAAAAGAATTTAATCATTTATTTGACTCACCCAGGGTTTTAGCACTCTCTCTCTACCCAGGGGTTCAAATCCAATGACTTAACAAAACGGGAGTCCTGCGCCTATGGCCCTGTCACACTCTGACGAATTGCATCCATAAACGTATCCCGACATATGTGATTTTGCACAAACACACGCTGTCATATGGTGGGAATTTGGAACATGCTCAAAACTGTTAACGAATACTACTTATGCTTAAATGTACCCATAACTTGTCTCAACGTACACAACCCTATTGTTAACGATTACTACTTATGCCAAATGAACCCATAACTTGTCTCAGCGTACACCACCATGTTGGCGCAAAATCACATACATCGGCATACGCTCATGAAATTCGTCATCACTTGCTATCCGGACCGCACTTCGTCCACACCTCTCTCTATCACCTCTCTGCCGGCCTAGCACCTCCTTGATATGTCTGAAAAGAGTTCCAGGAGGGGGTGCCCGCCGGCATTTTCACTTTCTATTCTTACTCTGTCCGTGTCTATGGCTCGCTGGATGGTCACCGTAGGGCAAATAGACACGGTCCTTTGACTCAACTCTCCTCATTTCTCTTTCCTAGATTCTGCCCATTCGATTTCTCCCAGGCACACTTCTTCCCCTGACCAGGGTTGTTGTGTTCTTGGGTGGGGCCCTTGACCTATTACGATTTCTCTGTCTGGTTCTTGTTGCTGGAACGACCGCTGCTCCCACATTTGCCCACCTTCCTCAAACCCCTGCTGACCGGATTCAAGTGCTACACTACACTACACACACCTACAGCTCTACTACATACCGGCACGGAGAGATCCGCTGCCGCCCGGCGCCCTGTCGTCACTATGTCGTGAAGGATGTCCCAGCCTTCATAACACTCCCTCTACGAAGACAAGTCTTCAAACCAAAGATTGGGCCGATTTATCGGAGCCTCTCTATAATGTTGCAGTTCTGCAACCGGTAACCGTCGGAAGGTTACGAACACCCCAAACCAACCACCAACCAACCAATTCGTCAGAGTGTGACAGGGCCTTTAAGCTCATTCTGCCATCCCGTCTGGTTATATGAGTTTGAAGTTGATTTTGTCACTTGTGTTGAGCAAGCTGGACGTGCTTACGTTGGTAGGTGGGATACGGTATGAATAGTGGTGGTGTGTGTGTGGGGGGTAGGGGGTTAGGGGTGATGGCATCTGTCCTCCAAAACACCACTAGGCCGAAGCGCCTTCATTTCCCTCCAGGCTCGTCACGTGGCGCGTCCGTGAAAGAAAACGCCGAAAGAAGCACAAGAACACGCGAGTGGCGCCACCACGCGGCCAGCCCGGTGTGCCGCTGCGCCAACAACCACGTGCTCACAGTGTACAAGAAGGGACTGAGTACTCAGAGTAGTAGTAGTACTACCATAGTACCAACGGTTCTCCCAAACTCGGAGAATGCTATTAATACTATAAGAGGGGGAGGGGCGGAGGGGCGGAGGGGGTGGGGGCTAAAGTGGGAAATATTATTAATGTTATCGATGGGGGCGATTGGGGTGGGTGGGTGTGTGTGTGGGGGGGAGAGACAGGGCAAGGGGAAGGCAGCTGTATTAACTGCATTCGGATAAAATGGTATATCATAATAGGTCATCACATAGTAGGACCAGAGCATCAATCTGGCTTTGCGAAAATAAATGGATAATTATTGATAATGAGCTCATTACACGTGTTTTCTCTGCGGTGGAATTAATCCGGTGTGTAAATATTGAGAGTTATCAGTGTCAGCCTGGAAGAGCGCCAGTGATAGTTGCAATAATATTAAATACTTGAAAGGTCTTGATACTATAGTATCTATGGTGTTATCCATTACAGTGTGGAATGACCAGCTCGGTATAATAAAACTCACATTGCATTTGCCTACATTTAATTTTGACAGAGGATTTCATGTCTTGCTGTTGTCAGTTATAATATTATGTCTAAATATATGTAAAAAAAAGTCAGCTTCCACTCTTTGAAATGCGTACGTTTTTTGGAAGCGCATTTGATGAGTACAATTTTATAGTTCACCCTATTATCGGGTTTCGGTAACCGAGGCCTCAGCAATGTGTATAGATAGACCTGAGCGTTTACCTCGGTCAATATTCAACTCGGAGACCACCAAGCCTCAAACTCCATATCTGATAATAATTGCTCGCTATCAATGCTAGCGACGCATCGAGTCGGTAAATATTAAAGAACTTGTGTGCAATGTTTACTGACTGCACATTAATACCAAAGACAATGTACGACAAGACTCTGCACTTTCATATAGGAATTTATTAAATAATCACGCAGTCTTAAATAATCGTGCTGCCACCCAATGGCAAACAAGGCAATTGGACAGGTCCCCTAGTCCAGCCTGACTGCTGTATTAGTGAAGCAAGGGCACAGGCTGCCTAGCCCATCCTGACTGTTGTATCATCAAAGACAATAATATATGACAGTCATAGTCAATGATATAAATTATGGTCAATTATTATTCAATTATATAATATTATATAATTAGTATTCAATTATAGCGACAATTAAAGTGGGAGATATACACTGTGTAAATATAACATTTTTATTGCAATTTAATATACACCTTGTTTGCGGTGGGATGGCGCCACTCCATCTGTATTTGACGGGAAAGTGCTGAGTGGCGCAACTTGTCATACATTGTCTTTGTTAATACCAAGCCTAGCCAAACACTGAATGAGTAAATAAATAGTCGACTTTTATTATTAATGAAAGTTGCACATCTGGTCAATAAATAATAAGCATATTGTCAAAACAAGATATATTATTTGCTACGCACATTACCTCTGCATTGAACTGGAGGAAAATGGACATTTGATAATCGCTTATTACACATTAACTCAGTTAAAATGACAATGGTTGTTTGTGTGATCTTTGTTGGGCGGGATGGGGGGCTAAAAATTGTTGATTAAGCCAAAGACCCTATAATACTAAGACGGCTCACTCAGCCTGTACTGTGTAATCAAAATGATCAAACCCACCACTTGGTGTGATGGCTGTTCTCTTGGTTAAACATATGCTATATTATATGTATAAATGTATATGAATGTGAAAGATGTGTGATGATGGTGATGCTGATGATGATGCTGATGATGATGTGTATGTGTTCATAGCAATTTCATATTGATGTGTATTCATACTTACCTATCTCATGCATAATATAATTGTATGTGTTTACATGTGAAACACCAACCAGCAGCTGGGCTGATCAAACCCACCATGAGGTGGCCCTGCGAAATTTACATTACCATGGGGGAGATAGGGAGTGAGCCGTCTTAGTATTATAGGGTCTTTGATTAAGCGGAGGAAATTTCAACTACAGACAGTTGGTTTTCCGCATTCCACTTCCCCTTTTCCTATCCTGGTAAATGGCCAGTGCCTGGCTAGGTAGCGGCCAATAGCTTCTGCTTCACCCAACACCGTAGTATGGCTGAGGGGGGGGGGGGGGGGGGGGGGGGCTGACTAGTGGCTGAGTAGATGGGTCCTGCTCTGAAACTGGGCAGTAAAGTGTGACATGGAAACCAAAAGTGAGAACATTCCATATAATACCAGAAACCATTCCAAATAACAGCAGAATCGATGCTCATATGAAGGTTTACATGTTGACAGGGGGGGGGAAGCTATTTCACTTTTTGATTTTGATGTTATACAAATTGAGCAAAATGGTATCTCTTCCTGGCCTGACGTCATCAAGCATAGGTAATGTAGGGTTTGGTTGGTTTTTTTAATAGTTGTTTTTTTGTGTAATTGTTTGTTTATTCTGCTCATAATGGTTAAGTGCAGGCACTTGTTTTCGCTGCTGGGCAGTAGTTGTCATAAACCATGCGGATCGATTTCCTTTATCATAATTTCTGTACACTTGTTTGTGGCATTCAAATTGGGGAGTTCTGATAATTGGGGGGGGGGGGGAGTTGTTTTACATTTTGTACATAGTTAACATTTGTAATACCATGCGATAAGTGTCTTAATTTAGATACACTACATTTAGGTATTTTTTTGTCATACCTTTGTGCATAATTTGGATTTCAAGTACTCCATTTTTGTTGTTGTTGTTTTCAGCTCATTTTGCTTTTGATACATCTCGCATCAGTTCAACTGCATGTCTTGCCTGACACTTACATGATTAGTAGTTATTTAATATGGTGTTTCCTACTGGTTTGTGATGTTTTATGGCTTACTTACTCTTTCTCCCTGATCTATTACTTAGCACATATTTCTATATCTATATCTAACTTCCAGTCCTTCGTGATTTTATTTGTGTATTCATTTAGAGTTTTGGTGTTTCTTAGATCACTGCATTGGCTTTGAGGGCCAACTTAGTAGGTAGGGATTATTCTTTCCATAAATATTACCTTCGATATCCTCAGCTATTCTAAGCTCAACATAGTTGAAATTTCCGTATATACAAAGAATACGTGATTATTTTGCTAAAGATTCAGCAAATATTCGTGGAGGATTTAAATACCCAAACAAAGGGGGAAAGGTGGAAGCGGGAGGATGGGGATATGGTATAGAACATAGGAAATGAGAGAGAGTGGGTGGGGGAGGGAAAGGGAGAGGAGAGCAGTGTGAGGGGGGGGGGGGGATGAGTGAAATTGCTACTTGATGGGGAGGGAGAGAATCATGTCCTTGGCTCTTTAAGAGAATGGGTAGCAACCGTTGCTAACGTTAATTCTGCGTAGGTGGCAGCCCCCTGTGCCTGTGCTGTCACTTGGAGACGGTCTGGCTTGCAGGTGTGGGGTAATGACTGTTTGTAGCGCTGGACATGATGCCTGGCAGGTGGCCATTATAACACATATATGCCTGCTTAGTGTGTGTGTGGGGGGGGGGGGGGCTTTCTGCGGACAGAACACCGTTTTACAAGTAGCTTGGTGTTTGCCCAATAAAAGGCTGGGACTATCCCTAGCCTATGTTCCCCTGATTCAATGGTTGTTATCCACCAGGTGATTCTATCCAAATGCTGATTTCGGAATTTCTTTTTTTTAAATCCATTATAGCTATGGGAATGACTAAAGGTGTGGGTTCATTCAATGGAGGTTGTCGTAAGTGAACTGTTGGAATGGATTCGGGGAACATCTCTTGTGAGCAATTATTCTGTCATGAGCATTTGGTGTCCCCACACTATTCTATGACAGCCTATTTGGCCATATTACCCCACCCGTCGCTCAGTGCTTTAATTGCTTGCTGCTGAACAAATGGTTAGGAGAACCCCAACCAAGGAAAGCGTCGTAAGGTTGTGCAAGTGCAGCAGTTGTATGACGAAAGGGAATGGGGTTTTAGGTAATGGTTTACTAGGCTAAAGCTTGAAAGTTTGATATAATTGCTTATAGGTTGCTTATAAGTCATAGGTCTATCTATATAATTGGGCTGTTCATTCAACCCCATCGATTTTGTTTTTGTTTTTTGTTTACCCTCGAACAGAAGCCCCCCCCCCCTAACCCTCACCCTCCACCACCCTCTCGTCGTCCCTCTCTCCACTCCTCCTGCCTATCCCCTTCTCCTTCCCCCCAAACGCCCCTAGCCATCCACTGTCCCCACTCCCCTCCCCTCCCTTCCTTTCCCCACGGTATGGCAGTGTGAGTTGAGCGTCGATCTCCCGTTTTGGTAGATCGTGAGTTTCGAACCCACGGGTTCGAATCCTGGTCGAGTCAAACCAATGACTTAAAAGTGTATACTTGTCGCTTCCTAGACACGCGCCCTGCCTTATTAAGATAGGGCGTGTGGATACTGGTTGGCTCAGTGTCAGGATAATGTGACTGGGTCGGATATCATGCAATGGTGCTGACAGCCTGGTCTCCCAGTAGGGGAGCACTATAAAGTCGCCATAAGTGCGCACTGTCACAAGTTGGTACTCGTCCTGATATGACCTTAGATGGTGTCAGGACGTAAAGTCCCAACAACCAACCAATCATTTCTGCACTCCCTCTCTCTCCTACTCACTCCCTCCTCTCATTCCTTCCCTCTTGTATTCCTGAGTCAGTTGACCCGAGTGACTAACGCCATGTTTCTGGGTGTACTTGTCTGCTTCATCGGACTATGCAGCATCGAAATTTCAAAACCAAAACCAGTATCTAGATTTAATTATACATACTGCGATGGAGGGAATACTGATGCGATTTAATAGAACCTGTTACTGCTGAAGCCTATGGTGCTAGAGTCTTGGCGTGCTTGCCAAAACTACTTTTACATGTTTGCACTTCTAATATCTCAAAAGTTAGCCATTTAGAATAAAAGTTACCTTCAAACTAAAGTAAGGTAGATAATACCGATCAACATAATATATTTAGGCCTATCTCAGAAAATGACAGAAACTCAAAACCATCGATCTATGCAACTTTAACTACCCGCATCACGTGTAAGAGCATGCATTCCACTATACCATCATCCCTCAAGCTCACCCGCAGTATTTAATAGCCAAATGGAATCTGATATGCCTCGATAAAGATCGGCTGAAGTAAGACTCCTTAAACGCGCGTCTTTAATCACGTGCCACCCCGTGGACACGTAACCACTTTCTTAGGTTACTTTCCTGCAGCGTCCACTTTCTTTCGAGTAATTATTGGCAATTGAAGCGTTGGCTACAGATCGAGGGTTTATAATATTGCACTCTCAGCATTTCCGGTAGATTCAGTGCACTGTACTCATGTCATTGTCATATAGGAGCAGGACGTAGCTCAGATGGTAGCTGTGAACGTGTCAGTCATCCTATCAATCCTGCTCAGTGGACCCATTTGCAGTTTGGGCTATTTTCCATTCCAACCAATGGTCCACAACTGGTTCATCAAAGGCTGTGGTATGGGCTGTCCCATTTGTGGGAAAGTGCACATAAAATACCCCTTGCTGCATGTTGGCAAGAGTAGCCTAGGTGGTACCAGCAGGTTTGCTCCAAAGAAATATGTCAGAATGACCATATGTTTGACATCCAATAGCTGATGATCGACATCAATGTGCTCTAGAGGCGTCGGTAAATAGAAAAAAAAGCTTTACTTTGTCATTGTCAAATAATGGTGATGCTCACCAATAGCAACTGAGTAATTAATTAATTAATCGCCAATGTCACGGATACATCGCGTACTACAAAACAAAGGAGGCATCGATGAAATGCAGAATCCTTAGCAGAACTGGCTGTGATTTTCTATTTCATTTATTTCTATTTTTATTAAAAGATGAACATTAACGACAACAAATAATCTTATTGTTGTTTTTAATCATTGGTAATCGGAACTCAGAGTGTTCCTTTTCGCCTTCACTCGTTATTGACACCACAGAGATAATGAAGGGGAGGGGGGGGGGGGGAGATGCAAACCAAAAACCGACAGCCCTCTTGATTAAAGGGGGCCATATTTCGCCTCGCTGTAACCGCCTGAGACAATGGGACATTGTTCTGCCCAACAGCGGCCATTTTTGCAATTAAAACACAGAGAGGCTGATGAAGGAGGATAAGTCACTTGACCAGTGCCATCTGAACATCGAGTAATATCTAACCAGGCACCTTCCAAAATGAACAAAAGGGCCTCTGCCTTCACTTTGCTAAGCTCAACTTAGTCTCACCAAAGACAATGTAGAGCCGTGTTTACACGGGAGAGTTAAATCGCTTCATATAAATCGCCTTGCCTAGTTCGCCTCACATTCGCCGTGTAAACGCGATTCTGAGGCAGATTAGGGCTGATTCGCTTCATATGATTCGCTTTATGAATACCTGGTCGCGAGGTGGTTTATTTGAAGCGAGGCGGCGATAGGGTAAAATAGCAGTGCTCGCCGGCTACAAGTGAACTAAGGGTGCTGGTTCCCGGCACCGAAACACTTTCAAACTCGGTCCGTGTAAACGCGCCACTTAATCGCTTCATATAAATCGATTTGCCTAATTCGCTTCACAATTTCCCGTGTAAACACGGCTTATGACAAGATGCGCCACTCAGCACTTTCCCATGAAATACAAATGCAGTGCAGCGGCAAAAAAAGGCAATTGGACAGGTTCCCTAACCCAGCCTGACTGCTGTACCATTGAAACAAGGGGACAGATTCCCTAGCCCTCCCTGACTGCTGTACCATCAAAGACAATGTATGACAATTATAGTCAATTATATCAATTATTTCAATTGTAATCAATTATTATCATTTATAGTCAATTATAGTCAATTATTATTCAATTATATAATATTATATAATTGTTCAATTATAGCGCGGGAGATATTCACTGCGTAAATATAACATTTTAATTGCCATTTAATGCGCACCTTGAGTGCCGTGGGATGGCGACACTGCATGATTATTTCAGAAATTCCTATATGAAAGGAATCGTACATCGTCTTTAGTCTTTCTTTCCAGTGATCTGGACACTTCGCTAAGATCCAGCGGAGAGCTGTGTAACCAAAGAATACTTAGACGTGAGCTTTGAATATGTACAATATCTGTATTTTGCTGTTTAGTACATAGGTGCAGCCCAATTACAGATCAACTCCCAATACTCATGCAATATCAGCAGTTCTATACGTAGTTGTGCACACATTCAATATAAACAACTTTTAACATGAACATATTAGGCCTATTTATCAAATCCGTATGCAATTGCCTGTAATTTTGAAAGATGAAATCATGGCGCGATTTTAATTTGTGTTATATATAAATACCTGAATTTAATAGAAGTATTCCACTTTCAGCCATATTGCCGCTACCTATTGTTTCCCAGATGACGAAAATACTGGATTAAGTAGCCGAAAGCAGCATCCGAGAAGTAGATTATTGCCTGGTTAGTTGCTTACGTAGGAATGGACTGAGTGTGTCAGTCTCAATTCGGTATACTTTTGGTAATAGAGACTCAGTGAATGATATCGATATACTTTTGGTAATAAAGAGACTCAGTGAATCATATCGATATATTTTTTGGTAACACATGGATCCAAAGAATGATATCGATATACTGTTGGTAATAGAGAGACTTAACAAATAATATCGCTACACTTGTGGTAATTGAGCGACAAAGGAATTATATCGATATACGTTTGGTAATAGAGAAACTCAATGATATCGATACACTCAGACTCAGAGAATGATATCGATATACCTACAGAATGATATCGACAGACTCTTGGTAATAGAGACCCAACGAATTATATTAATTTACTTTTCGTTATAGAGAGACCGAAAGAATGGTGTGGAACTTTAACGTGCAGATATCACAAACACTAAGAACATATTGAGATTGAGAATGAAAATAATATGGAATTTGCTTTGCATAATAATTATCTGAAGATGAAATAAAATGCGCTTATATAAACAAGATTGGATGAATAGTGAACCAAAATCTGTTCTGGTACTGTAATACTACATTTTCACAGCTTAAATAATATCCTTTCCTTCTGAACTAAAATATGATTACCACCCTGGGAACATCATCAAAATGGTGTATTTAAAATATGCCATTCAACTTTCCCATGTAGACAATCCATATCGGCGCATTGGACTTTGCTCAAGTCTGAATTCAAAACCAGATATGCATGGTCAGCTTTTTCCAATCAACTGCTTATATATTGGCCCTATATTTCTTGGCCCTGCAAATTCATATCCCATGGAAACTGACACTGACGCTCAATCACACTACCTGCTATTCTCGATCGTGGAAAATCTAAGCTTTGATAGTGAACGATGCAGAATGGGTTCACAGTACTCCAATAACTCATTGGTTTGTAGACTTTCTTTTCTCCAGAAACAGTCCAATTCAAATTATTCATGTTTGTATTCACGGGCTTACGTTGCATATTACCATATACCGGAGTGAACCGCTGAATGAGGAGAGCGTTTGCTCCCCCATATGGGAGGTCGTGGGTTCGACCTTCGGCTGAATCGAACCAAAGACTTAACACCTAGCAGTCATCATTACTAAGATAGGGCAAGGAACAATAAAATATGAGAGACCAATATTGTTTACAGGTAAAAGTGTCCTTTCTTACTTAATAAGTGGGGACATAATATATATACATGTATCTCAAATCCGTCCCACAATGACGATACACCCTAGAGTTGACAGTGTGCAGGTGGCGACAACGGCGGAAATGAGAACCCTCATCTGCATATCGATATACTTATTTAAACTCCCATAAGTTATTATGGAGCACATATATCGGGGTTAATTGTGTGTGTCCAGATCGGAGATGTCGATGAATTGGGGACGGACAGACAGATGACTGTACTGGTGGGGGGGTGAAAAATATTAGATTTTTTAAATATATTTATTTCTAGAATATTTTATCTTAATCTGTCCGGCTCTCATATCCTTCCAAATCGACGACGTCCATCGTGTTCTGGTTGATGTTAATTAACGATGAGTTTAATCAGAGAGGTGGGAAAGGGTGTCAAACAGTTTATCATAGACAATATATAAAAATGTGTTACTATTAAAATCAGCAGAAATCGATGTAAATTACTTGATGTGTTGGCTAGGACTTTCATCTGTTCTGATTAGATGTATTCTTAAAATATTTAAAATGCACATCGCCTATATATGTGATGCATAACGTATTATGCGAGTATAAAGGCGCAGAAGAGAAGTGCTTGTTTATTATGAGACCCATTATTCTATGTACTGGCTCCTTGACCCAACCCATACAACCACTGGTCCTCCCTCGTCCTCCCTAACTGACGGTACCTGCTATATATATATATACATATATATATATATATATATATATATATGGGTCAGGATCACGAAAAGAGGCCAATTGGTGGAAGTTGTCGGCGTCAAGCATGGATGTCGGCGTCGATTGGTATAATTATAATTTAGCATTGACAGAGGTGTTGGAAAGTCTTTAAATTTATCCTGAATGTAAAGGTCAAGAAAATACAACAACCTTATTTGTTTCTAGGATAATTTAATATAAAACAAAGAAATGCAAGAGACTTTAAGAACTGCGACGCCAACATCTGTTAAAGTTGTCGGCGTCGATCATTAGATGTCGGCGTCGATCGGTATAATTATAGTTTAGCATTGACAGAGATGTTGGAAAGTCCTTACATTTATACTGAGTGTAAAGGTAGAGAAAATACAACAACCTTATTTTTTTCTAGGATAATTTAATATGAAACAAAGAAATGCACTACACTTTTAAGAATTGCGATGCCGACATCTTCACTTGACCACCGATTGGCCCGTTTTCATGAGGCTGACTCATATATATATATATATATATATACTATATAATTTATTATGTGGATATAAATAACGGCAGCCCCTTAATGTTTCTCTCTAACCACCTTACCTTCCATGTTATTTACTGCGGAGCGGGCATTCTCTCCTGCCCCGCCTCCTACATGCCGTGAGCCAATTGTCACTCTGCTCACTTTCAAAACTCTATTTATATATAAATATATTATTGCAACCTAATGATTGGTATAGAAGGCTACTTGGCTGAGCAAACTGAAAAGACACATGAGTATATTCTGTTAGCCTACTTCTTTATCAAATACAGCATAGACCTACTTTGTTCATTTAGTACATGAATTTTAGTCAAACACTGTGTAATATTAACATCAGCATATATATTTTGTTTGTTTGTGGGTGTGCAGTTAGGCCTGATATCGATTAACAGAAACGAAAGGTGGAGGGAGAGGGGAGAGCGAGAGAGACAGAGAATGAGGAGAAAAAGAAGAAGAAAAGAAGAAGAGAAGAAGAAAAAAAGAAGAAAAAGAACAAGAAGAAGAAGAAGAAAGTGAGATAGTATGTCCATGTCCGTTGGGAGCTAGACTTAGCTGGTTCTGTACAGCTTTGGACCCATTGCGTTTCACTATGCACCATACTGTGCCACGTATGCGGTATGAAGTAACGCGCACTAACTTATAATATACGGCCGGCAAGCTCAACCCACCTATCATGCAGTATAAGCTCTAGCACTAGTGCCCATTGGAACCTCCACTGGGAGGCCTTTGCACCGGTGATAAGATCATTACATTATTTAGGCGGGCCTGTGGGCCCCTCATTGGCGGTTCTCGCACGACACAAGCGTATGGACGCCGCGGCGCCTGCGGAGCAGCCACCTAAATCCATCCCCTTCGGCAGCTTTATATTGCAGGTTGGGGTTTTTAGGCGATGGTGCCGGCTTCCCAGGGTCTCGTGCAACCATTGCTGTGTCGACACGTGCAAGTCATTGAAATGTGTCTGGAAGTTGGAAGGCGAGCATTAAACGGACTCGGAACACACATTGGGGTCTAATGGCGATCAGGGCGGTGCGGAGAAGACGGGGTGAGGGATGTGTGGAGGGAGATTGGTATTGAAAGGGTGAAGGGGAGAGTGGGAGGGGAATGGGAGTCTGAGAGGGAGAGGGGGAGGGAAGAGCAAAGGAGAGAGGGTGAGCGGAGAAGACAGGAGAAGGGGAGTCGAGGGGAGTCGGGGGAGACGGTTATGACAATCGTCATGGGAGAGTCAGAGCAGAGTGAGAGTGGGAGAGGGGGAGAAGGAGGGAGAGAGAGGCACGGGAAATAGGGACGAGAGTGGAGAGGGGCATGGGAGGAGAGGGGAGAAGAGGGGAGAAGAGGGGGGAAGGGGAAGGGGGAGAGGGTGGGAGGGGAGGGGGGTGGATCCGGAGAGGGGGGAGGGGGAAGAGGGAAATACAGGGATAAGGGACAGAACAGAGGGAATGAGAGATGGGGTGAGGGAGGGCGAGGAAAAGTGAGATAACCACATGATGGGGAGGGAGGCAAGTGATCGGACAAAGAGTATGGGAATTAAACAAATGTTGTTCTCGCCTTTAGCGTGAGTTGTGTTGTTGCTGACAATTTGTACAGGATATGGGATGCGGTGTGTGGCTAGTTTTTCCTGGGTGGATACTGTAGGGTGTTTGTTTGTATATATTGACAACGATGATGCATGATGATGCTGTTCGATTGGGTTAAGGAGGGAAGAAAGTGGAGTAAGGATGTTGTCTTTGGAGGGAAGTGTATAGCTGGGGTGGGATCTTGGAGCAGTGTCTCTGACTGAGTACTGTCTTGATATGACATAATCTTGCCATGACGTAAAACTTCAACCAACCAACAACAACTGAGTATTGTAAGCAACGGGTCATCCAAAGTTTTCAACATTTTCACTGTCGTATAAAGCGTAGGGGCCTATTACTTTTCCAAACACCCCTCCCCACCCCCCAAAAAGTAGTACACATCAACAATACGGACCATCGCATAATGACTAGCTCCTGGTCCTACGCTGGGCGTATGCTGGGCGTTACGCACACGTTAGGGGTAGGTCGGCATAGGTTAGCCGTACGTTGAACCGGCACCCTCCGCATGTCTCTGATGTATATAGTGTAGGCCTAACGTACCGGTAACGTGTGCGAGCATGCCCACGTGTGCTGGCGTACCCCTAGTGTATTTCGAGTGTACGTCGAGCATACGCCCAGCATGTTGCCTCTCAGTATATAAAGGCAACACCAGGCTTCTTCTGGCAGTCCTGCTCGGCTGCTCAGACAGGATGGATGTCCAGGCACTCCATCTACAGTTCCAGCGTCAGTACCGAGTTGCCCTTTATCCGCATGAGCTAGGTTTCTACCTCATGGCTCTTCTGGCGGCCCGTGTCCAGAGGAGAAGGAGGAGGCAGCAGTGGACAATGTGGATCAGACCCTGGATCGGGAGGCGGCCACAGTTTGGCTTGTCCGACAAGGTTATAGATGAGTGGGCAGGGCTGGTGAGTTGTGTTGGCTGTGTCTATGTATGTATGTATGTATGTATGTATGTATGTATGTATGTATGTATGTATGTATGTATGTATGTATGTATGTATGTGCTCTATGTAGGTTTTGGTGAGCTGGTTGTTGGAGTTTTACGTCCTGACAACAGCTAAGGTCATATAACGATGGGTACAGTGTTGTGTCCTTGCCCTATTCTATTTATGCCAAGCGCAAAGTATCAATTTTTATAAATCATTGGTCCACGAACCGAACTACCGATCTGCCGCACGCGAGGTCGGTCTTGATGGAACAGTGATTCTCAACACTCGCTCTCCAGTGCTAGTTACTGGGGTAAATAGATGAGGTGTAGGTCGACAACTAGACTTGCGTAATTGATTGGGGTGGGTAGAAATAATATAACTTAGGGGTGGGAATGGAGGAGTTGACAGAAGTGTGGATATAGTGCGTGGTTCGGGCGGGGCGTGGGTATGGGGCGGGGTGGATGACTGCTGCAAAGGGCGAGGCGGGAAGGGGAGTGAAGTTGGGGCAAGAGTGCGTGAGTGTGGAAAGTGGGGTGTCACTTAGCACAAATATAGATAAATGTTGGCAGGACACCGGGGACGGAGTGGGAGCGGACCAGGAGCACCCATGTTGACCGGGATCAATAATAGTTGTAGACAAAGCCCCAGACTTCGGATCTGACCTTCCTGACGCACCACGTAGAGACCTACACGCGGACAAGCACATGGATTTTATATAATATATATTATATAAAATAATAAAATATATGTATATGTAGTATATCAAATATATACGTAATATATATAATATGCATAATATAAAGCATATGTAATGTCAGCTGAACCTCAACCTATTTACAAAACGCAGTTTATTCAACTACAAATAGGTTTACAACTAGGATGGAGTGAGTCTTATTTTAGTTTTGGAAAATGGGTGCGAATGTAATAGATACTACATGGATCTCTGGAGTGTTGGCAATGCTACAGAATCTCTGCCAATCCGACAAGATTGTATCAACAAGGTCGTGCTGAATCCCCTTCTGCAACTTCAGCTATATTCCAAATCTCCACCTATCTCAATAAGTCACTGTTCCGTGTGTTCCCCGAATACGAATATTTGTATAAACAATACAGTAATGTGCTTCCCATCATTAAAAGCAGTAGACATTTTATATATAATTTGATGTTGAAGATTTATACTGCCTATTATGGATAAGTCTGAATAGACTTGTTTTCACCATTAGACAGTTTGTCGATGGAAAGCCCGAGCCTACACTTTTACTGACCCAAGGGATTTTTAACCTCCCACACCACATAGACATTGTATGAGAGCAACTGGCCTTTGATGATGCTGCAAGTTATACACAGCGGTATATGCTTAATGGTATTGCAACGTGTTGCTATCAGGAAACAAATCGCCGTAGATATTTTAATTCCCTCCACGAATATCCGTTCTGTTGTCTGTTTGGGTTTTATATCCTAGTAACACCTAAAGGCCCTGTCACATTATGATGCATCTCACAAGTGTGCGGCCAACGTGTAGAATCACTTTTTTACATCGAGAAGTGTCAAACTTTTCAGTGTGGGGGCAAAGTTGGACGTATACATAGACATAGCGTATGGCCAACGTATGACCAATGTATGGCTAACGTGCTTCCGAGCGGAAAATGCTCGAATTACGCTCACGATATATTCACAGAACGCCGGTGAACGTTATATACGTTATTCGATCACCAGAACTACCCCTCATACCTCAAGACATGGTGGAGAAATGCTAAACGTATGTTACTGTTAGACGTATGTTAGACATATGTTAAATATACATTAGACTACGTTATCCATATGTTGTCAGTGCGCAGACTGCATGTTCCCACTGCCTTTAACGTATGTCAATGTAGTGCAACGTAGTGAGCAGCATTTGTCTAAGGTACATCTAACGTACATCGACGTACACCTAATGTATACATAACATACGGCTGACTAAAAGCCACACGTTATCGAATGTTGTCATACATCGAAAGTTTTGTGCATGCACAAAACTTTGCCGACCCCCTGACGCGCGACGCCATATCTCAACGAATGTCGACGTACATTGATGTATACCAACGAGCACCTAACGCACGCGTAACGGATAACGACGTAGCGGCCCAAAATCACATACATCAACATACGTTGGCGTGATGCGTCATAATGTGACAGCCCTTTAAGTCATATCAGGACACATTCAGACTTGTGACAGTGCAGACGCATGGTGACTCATAGACTAGGCTGATATCCCATTCAGTGATGTTATCTTGATACTGGGTAAATCAGTCCTTGCTCTTATCGTTTTAATGCTAGACACCAGGGGCCATATGCATGGAGCGGTGTTAGCAGCGTGTGGTGTTAACCTTCTAACACCAGGTAGCTATCACCGGTTATCAGGGGCGTCGTGAAGTATGTCACGCCGTATGCATGGTGGCCTAGGCGGTTCGTGTTAGCTATATGGGAATTAATTTATACATTATGGAAATCTCTCTGAGCCTGTTGCCACCTGGTCGGGCCTAATATATTGCCTTCTCTACCCACCAGGAACCAGCGCGCTTGTTACTGTGGCAGTGGCGGTGGCGGCGGCGGCGGGGGTTGCTTGCATTCGTCGATTCGACAATATTAATATCGCCGCCGATTTAGTGGCGGTGTTAATATTGCTTCGAATTTAGGGTTAATTTCATGAAATTTCACTTATTGCGTATGTAATTCTGTTAAATATGATAGCGCTGAATAGATTTGGGCCTAATATATAGCCGCCAATTCGGCGGTGGCGGCGATTTGTTTTGCTTACATTCGTCGATTCGACAGTATGAATATCGCCGCAAATGCAGCAGTGGTGTTAATGTTGCTTCGATTTGATGGTTAATTTGACAAAATTTCACTTTTTGATTATGTTATTCTGCTAAATATGATAGCATTTAATAGATTTGGGCCTAATATATTGCTGCCGATGCGGCATTTGCCTTCTCCACACACCAGGAACCAGAAGCCTTGTTACTGATGAGGCTGTTGCCGGCGAGCACCGCTATTTCCCAATATCGCTGCCGATTCGGGGGCGGGAACCAGCGGCCTTGTTACTGAGTCTGTTACCCTAGGCGGCAGGGCTTGCTTGCATTCATCGATTCGACAATATTAATATCGCCGCCAATGCGGCGGCAGCGAATATTGCTTCGAATTTAGGGTTAATTTCATCAAATTTCACTTATTGCATATGTAATTCTGTTAAATATGATAGCATTGAATAGATTTGGGCTCCATCCTGATACTAACCTAACACTAACACCGCTGTAAACCTGCTATGGGCTGGGGTTAGAATCTCCGAGTTTAAAAGCGTGGTGTTTGTCTAACACTGCTCCATGTATAGCGACCAGAAATCCCGCCCTAACCGTGGTTAGCCTCGCTAACACCGCTCCATGCATATGGGCCCAGGTTGGGTAGTGACAAGTATCAATGTTGTAAATCATTGGGTTTTACTCCGATTCGGCCTTCTCCTCCAGTCAAATCAGTTGTTTGCCAACATAAACAAATAATGAAAACGTCTGATTATCACATCACAACCTTCCCAATATAGACAATGGTAGATCAAAGATTCACCCCCAGCCAGAGAATGGGTAAATGCTGTTATGTATGGTGTTATCTGCAGGGCAGCGGCACGACGGCCGGGACCGAGCAGAGCGGAGGAACCAGTGTAGTGGTATCGCACGGGCTGAATAAAGCATTAAGTAACTAGACCTCAACGTGTGCAGTCGTTGGTCGCTTAATCACATTACATGGTGTCAGACGTGGAACCTTAGACGGCCATGTCACTACCAGGGTTGAAGCCTCCCGGCCCGTTGAATTTGGAGGAAAACATTTCCGCGAATTGGAAGACATGGCTGCATGCTTTCAATATATACGCCTCCGCAGCAGGAGTCCAAAGCAGGAGCGAAAAAGTTCAGTGTTCGGTATTCCTGCATGTCGCCGGAACCGAGGCACAGAAACTACATCAATCGATGAGGTTTACCGCCGCCGAGCGAGACAAACTACAACCGCTAAAGGAGGCATTCCGGGCTTACTGTGAGGGCAAAACCAACATCACGGTAACCCGGTACAAATTCAACACCTATAACCAGGGCCAACAGTCAATGGACGCGTACATCCGGGAGTTGAAACACCTAGTGGGCCTATGTGAGTACGATGCACTAGAGGAATCCCTGTTACGGGACAGACTGGTAAGCGGAATCAGGTGCGACAAGCTGAGAGATCGCTTGCTCCAGACACCAAAACTGACTTTACAAACATGTGAGGAAATGTGCCGTCTAAGCGAACACCAAGCCAACCAGTTATCCGCCGGGAACACGACCGACTACACGCTGGATGCTATACAACAGCGCGAGTCGGCACGCCGGCAGTTCCAACCATCAGGAGGCCGCCAACAATCCTACCGGCGACCCGCCGTGAGGGGCGGTCAACAAAGCCGAAATGCAGCCAGCCAACCGAGATGCGGCTGGTGTGGCTACTCACATCGCTCCGACCGAGACGCTTGTCCGGCCAGAGGAAAGACGTGTGATGTCTGCAGCAAGGTCGGTCATTTCGCAAAGGTGTGCCGAAGCAAAACATCAACGGTCAACGAGATTACGGTGGGCAACGCAGACAACGATGATGAGTGGCAGGGCGACCAGGATGACACAGACCTGTTCGTGGGCGAGATGTCTGAGGATGCGCAGGATCGGGATCAGTTATGGTACGAGACCATACCTGTAGGAGGGCGTGACATCCGTTTCAAGCTAGACACCGGCTCGGAAGCCAACATCATCCCCAGAGATGCCTTCACAGGGCTGCACGCAGAACTCAACCAGGCCAAGTGCCGCCTGGTAACGTACTCAGGGGAAAGGATCACACCTCTGGGTCAGGTGGAGCTACAGGTGAGGGACCACCTGTTGCTATTCCACATAACAAGCAGCGGATGTGCCATCCTCGGGAAAGACGGGTGTGTCCGCCTACATCTACTCTCCCGCCTAGACAGCATCAGTGCAGAACACGACGAACAAGCAATGAACATGGTAAAAGAATTTAATGACGTCTTTACTGGGCTAGGGACAATTAAGGTAGATGCGAAAATTCACATTGACAAACATGTACCTCCCGTGGTGGATCCTCCGAGAAGGATTCCACATGCCATTGAGGATCAAGTCAGAAAAGAGCTGGACAGAATGTTGCATTTGGGGGTTATCGTAGAAGAGACTGAGCCGACCCCATGGGTTAATTTTATAACGATAGTGAAGAAAAACGATAAAATCCGCATATGTTTAGACCCCACCAAATTGAACAAAGCCATAGAGCGGGGTCCCTACCCAACTAGAACGATCGAGGAAGTGGTAGCTAAATTAAATGGGGCAAAATACTTTTCGGTGGTAGATGCAAAAAGCGGATATTGGCAAATTCAACTCGACACGGAAAGCTCAAAGCTTTGTACGTTTAACACGCCATGGGGAAGGTTCCGATACACCAGACTACCGTTCGGTATAAAGACAGCTGGGGACATATTCATATATGAAATGAATAAGATCCTACATGGACTAAAAGGGGTGAACGTTGTAACGGACGACATTCTCGTCTACGGCAGTACAGTCCAGGACCACAATGACAATTTGCGTGCCGTGCTCGAGAGAGCAAGGCAGGTCAATTCGTTCATCAAAAACCCAGGACAAGTCATCGTCTCCACAGACCAGAATCTCAAGTAACCTGTGGGAATCATACATGGTTCTAATGGTTATTTTAAAATGAGATGTGAGGGTCCCCGCTAAGTGAAGTCTGGGACTCACATTACATCCACTACCGGGGTGAAATTGTTTGTGTACAATGTGAGGTCAAATTGGTCTGGATAACATGGCATATGTGTCACTTCGGTAAAATAGTTCTTTCTGCTCGACTGAGTGACACAAACGTTCAGTATAATTATAAGAAGTAGAATAGTCACAATTTGCATTAAGATTACCAGATTCTTGTTGTAAAGTGTGTCAAGTATGTGGGTCATGTCATTTCAGCGAAAGGGATAAACCCAAACACCGAAAGGGTACAGGCCATAAACGACATGCCAACACCAGGAAACAAACAGGCAGTACAGCGTTTTTTGGGCATGATCGCGTATGTGGCAAAATTCGTCCCCAATCTAGCACAAATTACAAAACCGCTACGAGTACTGACCCAGAAAGAAACAGCATGGCATTGGGAGGAACATCACGACAAAGCATTCCAGAAACTGAAAACAATGATCACACACGCCCCCAGTCTGCGATTTTACGACGTGAGCAAAGTGATCACGCTCCAGGTAGATGCGTCAAAGTCAGGACTAGGTGCAGCCCTGCTGCAGGAAGGCCAACCCATTGCCATGGCGTCTAAAGCCCTCGATGACACCCAAAGTAGCTATGCCGTTATCGAGAAGGAGCTTTTGGCCATATGTTTCGGTTGTTCGAAATTTCATAACTATCTATTCGGGAAAAAGGTCAGAGTAGAAACGGACCACAAACCACTCGTGTCAATAGTAAATAAGCCCCTACACCAATTGTCCGCTAGGATGCAACGCATGCGCATGAGATTGCAAAACTACGACCTAGAATTGGTATATGTCAAAGGCAGTGAAATGTTCGTTGCAGATGCGCTCTCCAGAGACCACACCACCAGGACTGAGCCAGATAACCTGTTCGACAACGAAATCAGCGTCGCCGCAATAGAGGTGGTGAAAGGGTGCCTACAGGACATCAAGGCAGAAACTACAGCAGATCCAAATCTAACTGAAATAGGGCGACTGGTGGACAACGGTTGGCCTGAGGACAAAAAACTAATGCAAAAATGTGCAACACCATTTCACACGTTCAGACATGACATAACGAGACAAGGGGAGCTCTTACTAAAGGGAAACAGAATCATCATACCCAAAAAATTGCACAAAACATTGCTAGAAAAGTTACACGAAACTCACCAAGGGATCATAAAAAGCAAAAGGTTGGCCAGGGAACACATATTTTGGCCGGGAATGCAAACACAATTAGAAGATATCATTCAAAGATGCACGCTATGTCAGCAATATAGAAACAGACAGCACAGGGAACCCCTAACACCACACGACATACCACGCATGCCATTCAATAAAATCGGAGCAGATCTGTTCCAGGTTAGGGATCAACACTACCTGATATTAGTGGACTACTTTTCGAAATATCCAGAAGTCATTGAGTTACAGTCAACAACGAGTAAATCAATCATAAGGGCCATGCAACAAACATTCGGGAGACATGGGATCCCAGCCACCATGGTATCCGACAATGGGCCACAATTTGCTAGCGCTGACTACAAAGAATTTGCACATGAATATGGGTTCGAAACAAAGTTCTCCAGCCCCCACTATCCACAAAGCAATGGCCAGGCCGAAAGACACATACAAACGATAAAAACAATGATAAAAAAAAGCTAATCACGAAAACAAAGATTACAACCTTTTCCTATTAAACTTTCGAAACACACCTCTCGTAGGTTTAGAAGCATCACCCGCGCAGCTCTTAATGAGCAGAAAGTTGCGTTCAAAACTACCGTCTACAGACAGACAGTTGAAAGCCAAATCGGTGAGAGTAAAGCAAAGCCAGATCGAAAAGGTACAAACTAACCAAAAGAAATTTGTTGACTGCCACGCAGGACGAAAATTCATCGAGTTGAAACCTGGCGCGCATGTTCAGTACAGAACACACAAAGAAAGTTGGGCACCGGGTAGAATTTCAAAAGGAGTAGGAGAAGCATCACGGAATTATGAAATTCGAAACGAACAAAACCACACGGTTAAAAGAAACAGGAAACATATATTTCCGACACCAAGCACGAACACAGAAATCGAAACCCAAATACAGACAACGCGCAACCTAACTATGTAACTCGCAGCGGCAGAGAAGTAAGACCGGTCCCTACCCAACTAGAATGATCAGTAAGGCACAGTAAATTAGTACATAAACTATTAACATAGTCGAAATAAACACATAGAGCAGGTTGTAACATCAACACAGTGCAGGTCGAAGATAAAGTTCATGAGATAAGCAGGAAAAGCGTGTGAACGGCACAAGCCCTAGTAAGTGAGTAAGAAAGGTCAGGCCGCAGGGCCACATCAAAGAAAAGATAAGAAACCAAGACATGAGTAATGGCGTGGCAGCTAATCGCTGGAAAGGACACACGTGATAAAATCATCTGGTCATAACATAGTCCATGCATGCTCATATCTCAACGAGAAAACAAACAATTAAATAATTGTATTGCTTAAAGAGCCAATGCCAATAACATGTTCACAGATTGTGTCATAAACTGTAAACCATTGTATATGTACTTATCTAAAGGTCATTTGGGAAAGGGGAGGTGTGTGCGGGCCAGTTGAACCAAGCTGGTATGAACGGTATGAGATCAGACCGCACAAACTAACGAACTGTACGGTCTGTCGACCGAAAGGACACAACGAACTCAAACTAGCCAGCACAAAGACTGCGAGATACATACCGCAAACTAAGGCCACGTGCAAAGACAGTAGAAGGCGCACAACAAATCCTAAATGAAAATACTTAACGGGCTGTCACATGTCAGTCAAATTGCATTGTATTTTATTCCAGAATTACATCATGTTGTTTCTCCATATGAAAGGGAGATTTTATGTATGGTGTTATCTGCAGGGCAGCGGCGCGACGGCCGGGACCGAGCAGAGCGGAGGAACCAGGGTAGTGGTATCGCACGGGCTGAATAAAGCAATAAGTAACTAGACCTCAACGTAGGCAGTCGTTGGTCGCTTAATCACATT